>OY390720.1:35003032-35603032 GCA_959613375.1 Heteropelma amictum
TCCGCACCTTGTACGGATATGTGAACGCAGTGTCTGGTGTCGGAGCAATGTTAAATAACGATATGAACGAGGGCGACTAAAGGATTTGCTTTGTAAAAAAATCAACATCAGAAGCAATCATATGTGGGTTTAACAAAAGGTAAAATTCGATTCAAAAACGCGAAAAAAACAGCGATTTCCGACTGCAAATATACACTGAAAAAAAGGATTGATAAATTCAACTCAATATTGATCATATCAACCAAATTTCGCGGTCACGGGTGGCGAAACAAATATGTGGTTGATTTAAACAATTCATTACGTTGAATTGAAAGTATAAATCTGTCATGATAACCAAATCTTGAGTATGTTCAACCAAATTTTGAGTAGACCCAACCGAATATACAGTTTTTCTGATCCTGTGGATTACTTAATTTGATCGTACATTACATAACATACAGTTATAATACAATTTGATTATCAAGCTACGTTTTAAATATATATGAGTATATAAATTTGATATAGTTTGCAACTTTTTGTCATCGTTTTTCGAAAATGTCAGTAAAAACGTAAAAAAAACCAAGGCACGTGGGCTTCCTGCGGAATCGTGAGAACAATTTTGTTTTGTTTTCATAAATCACTTTGGTTACACAACTGTAATTTTTGAATGTTTACCGTTTAAGTTTGAGAAGTCAGTTGTAATTTAAAAAAACCGCTGAAAAAATGTATCTACGTAGAAAATATTGTTATTTCTTACAGGATTTTTTTTTCAACACGTTTGGAGGTTCCATTCTGACCCGGGTACCTCAATGCACTTTGAAGCTTTGAAAAATGTCGATCCCACGAAAACTCGTAAATGAAAAACAAAGAAAATTTTGATTGCCAAATTTTCCGGAGGGACGCGACCGTCGTGCCCCATCGGTACTATGTACATCTACCACATTCTCCGCCATAACAGCCTGACAACGAAATGACCACCGAGAGGACAAAATCTATGGCGAGAGGTCCCCTCGATAAATAATCGATATATAGAGTCATCGGTGGATGTCCATGCAGCTTCATGGCTGTAGAGTGCGCTGTATATATGCCAGAAACGCGTGCTCGCTTCGAATTCAGTAAATATCCGCGTTTAATCGAATAAATCAATTATGGGATCGCGCGAGGCTGCAGGACGTCCAAGAGAGTGAGAGAGAAAGACGTAACAAGAAAGAGGGCTTTGGGGAACTATAACGATAACGAACTCTGCCCCGAGTGAAAATGCATAACCGCGCTAAAATTAGATCGGCGTATGCAATTCAAAAACGCACGGCTCCTCTCAGCAAAACGCATATTACGTTACGTACTTCGTGCGCGGAATAATTATATTATTACGTGCGGAAGAAAAAAAAAGTGAGGCAGAAAACGATCTTAATGGATTAAATAAAAAAAAACAAAAATGGCGTGTGTACTTTAGTGAAATTGTTTCGTGCTCGACAATTTATTCGTCTATTTTCAGTAATTAAACAACGAAAAATGTTAGGATGGGCATTGATAAAAACAGAACTAAACAATTTCACGAAAAATAATACGTTATGAGAACGTTGCGAAATAAGGATTCCTCCTTGGCAGTCGATTTTACATGAGTTTTTTTTTTTCAACGGGATGTCTTCCGGAAAGTCTTCGGGTCTTTTCCGGTGTGTCCAAACTCCGAATGTTTGAGGATATAATGATATACACGCAACGTGCGTGCGCGTTATGCAAATCTGTATGTTTCAACGCTCGTCTCGTCTTCGCGCCTTTCTAATTTCCCTTTCATCCGTATAATCAACGACATTAAACGGCAAACAGCTTGAAATGAGTGAGGAACACGCGCGCGACTCCTCCTTTTTCTTTTTTGTCACATTGTGCGCTTGCAAAAAAAAATTCTGCAAGGTGAGAACGCTGCTCGAGGTGCGAAAAATAATCGCGTGGTGACGTAAGAAACAAGGGAGGATTTAAACTCATGAATTTCATAACGAAACCATGCGGCACGTCACACCGGTATTTCGGTGTACGAATCGCTTTTTCTGCTTCTCTGAGGCGTAAAAAAAAGCCATCGATAAGTGTTATCACTGTTTATTTTTGTCCCTTCATTTTAAAACGGCCAAATTTCTATCGATTCAAAAAATTCTTTCAAAATGGAAGTTTAAAAAAAATGTCCTCGTCTCGATTATGTATATAGAAGCGTATGGAATTTTTCATGTATCTCGGAGTTTCAGCCTCCGACAAATTTTCGAGAGGAAGCGAATAAGAAAAATTAGGGTTGAGCCAACGAGCCAGTTCTCCAAGCTTTTAAGTTATTGCGAGTATCAACGTCTCATCTCGAATCTCTCGCTCTGCGCCTTGGTTCTCCTTTTTCTCGCCCCTTTGGAGGTTTTCCAAGGCTTCTCTATCTCTCAGGCAGAGTATGAAATAAACATCTTCTCTTGGTCTGTCTTCTTCTTCCTCTCTCTCTTTGGCTTTTTTTCACCACCTCAATCTAGATAAGAAGCTTCAGCTTTCCGCAGCATTTACATTCGATTACTGCTTTTCACTCGTTCGCTCCGCGTTCTCTCCTGATGTCAGTGCTATATCCTGTTCGTATACACAATCTGTAGACCGATACAGTATATACGGGATCTTTATATATATACCTAAATGTACGTAGTATGAACTCTGTATACTTTTTTCACACACGTTCGATCTTTTTTTTATCAATATCCTTCTTTCATTTCGTCCTTATATCTCGTTTCTCGCTTAACGTATACCTAAAAAGTCTGAACGCCAGTTCAGCTTTTCTATAACTTTATCTCAGGTGCAAAGAAGATGAAGACGAAAGGACGAGAATGAGGAAAATGTTGTTCTCGTATCTCATCTCACACACGAGGTGCCAAGGCGAAAAAAAACTGCGGTTTTTTCCCTTGGTATACAGGTGCATGCCCATAGGGTGTCCCAAAACTGGATGCTGATAATTTCATCTTACGATTAGGGATGGAATTTCGAGGTGGAATGTCCTTAAGCTCTCTTTAACTCGCCGAATGCTCGTTTAGATATTAATTGATGTAGTAGGACCTATGGGAAGTGCCCACTCGCGCAGCATCCGGGGGAGAAGGCTCCAACTTTGACAATTCGTAAATCATCAAGTTTTTGTCGTATAAAACAACACTTTTCGACACTTTGTACATATTTGCATATTGCATATCCTAATATCCTTCTAATATCCTTCTAATAAAAAGTTGATGAGGAGATATAGATCGAAAGTATCGAAATATCGAAATATCGCATGCTTTGTTGTCGTTTTATTCGTTTCCTGATTGGACGGTGATGAACGTAACTGCGAAATTCATGCGAGACTGTATTCGCGCTGTTTTTCATGCTCATTTTGACATTTGTCCACTTGTGACATTAATCGCGGTTGGCAAAGGTTATAGTTCTACGATAATACATTCTGTGAAAAAGAAATCATCCATATCAAGTAAGCAAGAGTGCTATATTTCACAGTTGAATTTATATTGTACTCTGAGAAAATGAGAGTGTCCGGGAGAATAAGAGTAAATAAACTACACTAGCTTTTCTTGCACATTTTTTCGACCGAAAATTTTTCTACCTTCTTTCTCCCTTTATCCCTTTCTCCCTTGCACATTAATGTTTAATAAAATTTACAAGAAATGACTCTTTGGACAGTGGATCTCCCGAGAAGCGTTTTCCTTCAAAGTAGTGACAGCCGCTGTAGTGGTGAGCGGCGCGTCTCTTATCCTTAGTTTTTAATATTCCAGGAGTGTTTATTGCATAGGAAATCTCCCGCTGAACACGAATCGCATGGTTTTTTTTCCGAAAACTAATTATTTCAAGGAGAAACCAGGGATTTTCGATAAAAATCGTTTTCTGCGTTTTGCGGCCAAAATAATGAGTTTACGCGGAAAATACGCTGATTTTGGGATCAAATTTGATTTTTAACTAATTATTATTCCTCCTGTGGTTACTGGATAGGAAATCTCCCGCTGAGCACGAATCGCATGGTTTTATCCCCGAAAACTCATTATTTTAAGGAGAAAACAGTGATTTTCCATAAAATTGAATAATTAATATTCCTCCTGTGTTTATTGCATAGGAAACCTCCCGCTGAACACGAATCGCATGGTTTTTTTTCCGAAAACTAATTATTTCAAGGAGAAACCAGGGATTTTCGATAAAAATCGTTTTTTGCGTTTTCCGGCCAAAATAATGAGTTTACGCGGAAAATACGCTGATTTTGGGGTCAATTTTCATTTCTGAATAGTTATTATCCCTCCTGTGGTTATTGGATAGGAAATCTCCCGCTGAGCACGAATCGCATGGTTTTTTACCCGAAAACTAATTATTTCAAGGAGAAACCAGGGATTTTCGATGAAAATCGTTTTTTGCGTTTTCCGGCCAAAATAATGAGTTTACGCGGAAAATAAGATATCTGATAATAATAAGAAAGATATCTGTTCATCTCGTAACGTTTTTTATTCTTTTTGCTCGTCGGACAACGAAAATTGGGAACGCGAAAGTAAAAAAAGCTGTTTCTATACTATAATCTCACGGAAGCGTCAATTTGCGACGAAAGTTTGTTCATTTCCATGATTTTACGTACAGCATCCGTTTTATACTGATCGAAACATGTGCATGAAAAAAAGTCGACTTTGGATCGTGAATTTCAGGCAGAATATTCAGAATCAACGATGTAAAATACATTTTCACGTAATCACTGAACATGCGTCGTTCGTTTGTTACAGAAAATCACTCGTGTAATTTTTCTTAACGCTCGATTGCTCGTGCGGTTTCCTTTATAGATTCATTTCCGGTCCGGATTTTCATCTGTTATATTTTCCACCGAGCCATAATACTATTGGATAAACGGCTGCTGCCATTTTCCGGCTCATTTTCGTTCGCTTTGTAGTATCAATGTTTGTTTTTTTCACATTGTCCCGATATTTTTTCCGATAACAGCTTTTTACCTCTTCCTCTCGCTGCCGAATTATTTCGCCTATAATGCAGGAGGACAGGGTCGATACAATCGTGCGATATATTTGCCGTGTATGCCACGCGAGATACATTTATTGTACGTACGTGTGTAATATATAAAATATACATTTGGGTTTGCCAGAGAACACACCGGAGAATCCAAAAGCTTCAGCTAACCGGATATATTCGGTCCAGCATCCTCAACAGCTAATCCACAGGCCGTGCAAGCACTGATGCGCCGCACAACTTGGCTAGGTATGGTCCGAGCACAATGCACACGTGCTCAAAGCCTCCTTCCCCCCCTCCTTTATATACATGCGTATTTATATATTTATATATAAGGATATATATATATTTATATATATATATATACTTCTGTATATGTGTACATATATATGAGTATGCATGTATATGCTATATATATATATATATTTATTTATTTACTATATAGTATATAACCGTCGTTGCAATTCCTAGTGCTGCTACTCCTGCTGCTGCATGGGGACTCATAACTTTGGTGATAGCTACGTATGGCTGGTCACTGCCCACGGCTACTGCCATTTACTTCGTTCTCGAATCTACCAAAGCTGGATTAAACTCGAGTTTACAGATGAATTATACACGTACGCGCCCGACAAAACTCAGAAGACTCATCCCGGCCACTTTCCTTTTTTCTTCGTGGCCCCATACACGTACGTGAGAGACCTTACCTCGAACGTGTTAATAGAGCCCTTACAACCCCATTTTTCGATCTTTTGGTCGACTAAAACGATTTGAGAATTAATTATTTTTGTTATTAAAATTAAATGTGTCATATTCGGTTAGATTATTTGACCATTATCGAGAATTTAAGACAATAATATACTCAAACATTTAAAGCACTTGCGTGCTGGGACAATTATCGTGAAATCGAAAATCTTTCGTCGTCCACGTCACCATTGTCGGTTATGCTCAAAAAAATATGTTCAACTTCTGTTTTTGACGATGGCAGGGTTTTGTAAATGCATCGATGCAGTGTTCTGATTTCTTATAGATGGTTTGTGGTTGCTCAAAGTTGGAGAGATGTGTGAAAAAATTACGAATCCTCTCGTGATGAAATGAAACATTTATCAACATTTCCCAACCCTTCGATTTGATTGAAATCAATCAATGTATATATTTAATTGGTTTTTGTCATGACTGGTTATTTGTCGTTGAAATATCAGTATCAATCTCTCACTTTTCGAATTGATTTACATTGAAACTTGAAGAGATCAATTTTGATGCTATATTTTGGAAAATAGCATACGATAGTTTTTGAAAAATTGGATGAAAATTTGGGTGCATCTTGAAAATTATAATCATCGAGGGAAACAATTTTTTCATTTTCCCCTCATTTTTCGTTTGAATCTTTTCATAGACATGTTTATACGTCGACGATGTGGCCGACACTCGGGATGTAGTTTATACGTCAACTTCCTCAGCATTCCGGAATGTCTAATAATCGAATCGTTTACACCTCGATGAAGGTATGCTCAAATATATATACATACAAGTATATATGTACAAATATAAATGTATACGTATAGAAATACCATACAAAATAGGTAAAATGCACGTAGGCACGTAACGCGCAGACAAGAGGGAAGTTAAGGAGGAAAAAGGGTGTAGGTATGCGAATAGATCTACGGAGTTCATCGTCTACGTGGGAAGCGTGAAACATGTCAATGGTTATATAAAGGGTGTCGGGAAAATTCGTTGCCAATAATCCAAAGCTAGCTTCAGGATGAAATTCCAAGCCAAAATGAACTTTAGTACTTTTTAATCCGACGAAAACCTAGCGAGTTATTAATCGTCAAAGTTTGAGCGAATCGGATCCACGCTCTCCCCCCTCCATCACAAAGACATGAATTAATAACTCAACGGGGGTTCGTCGGATCAAAAAGTGGCTAATAACTTTTCGACTCGGAATTTTCTGCCCAATGTGGTATTAAATTTCGAGCAGCCAGTTTTGGGACACCCTGTAGGGAGCGAATTCAATAAAACGCGTTAGGCCTGTCGGTGCGCCAGTGAAAACGATGGAGGGCGATAGAAGGAATCGAAAAGCTTGTCGGTGTGACTGTGCATTGAACCTCGGAGGTGAAAAGGTTCGTGTGGGTTGTGGATGGCAAAATGGAACAGGGCAGTTTGAGGCGAGGGAAAATAGAAGCAGAAAGCTCGATGTCGGGACTCAACCTCGCTTTCACATTTGCCCGGAAGAAATTTCGAACAAACAATAAATAATACGAGGGCGTCTGTGCGGAGCGCAGCCTCGTGGAAATTGTCAAGCTCGCATTCATGTGCTCCAAGCTTATATACTATATTTCATATATATATATATATATATATATATATATATATACACATATATGCAAGGCTTATATAGCTCAGAGCATAATGCGAGAAGTATGACGAGTGGAGTGGTGAATAGAACTCTGGAGCGATAAAATAAAAATAGATCTTGCGCCGCGACTCCAATAATAGAATCTCCGGAGAATATACGAGAGGAAAGAAGGATGAAGAAAGGTAAAAAGAAAGAAAAAACGTGGAATGCGGAGGAATTATCGTTGGATAACGTATTTTGTGAAATCCAATGACCCGTTTCCGATTCGGGAAATTGAATATCTTATTGCATTTTTGAAGCTCCTTTGATACACGTTTATACAGCAGGGAATAAATGCTTCGAGTCGTGCACGGTTGCAGTACGTTCTACGATTCTTTTGCGATTATATCATACGTATGACATTCGCGCAAACGATTAACCGCTTTCTGGCAAAGTCCCGCAGCTACACGAGAGTCATTTTTTTTCGATAAATTCATGTAAATTCGAATTAGAAGATAACCCCACAGAACAGTGACCTGTTTTTCTTCCAGATTTTCGAAAACGGCTATAAGGGATGAAAAACGGTTCCAAAATCAATTGAATTCGGAGAATTCATGCAATATATGTATTCCCAAAGGTTTTTCGCAGAGGCTAGAGTTTTCCGACTGTTTTTCGAAAACCATGGAACCATGCATGATCGTAAAGAGGTTGACGTTTGAAAAGCACCGTGTATAAACGGGAAGCAAACGTTTCGAGCTGTGTGAGTTATGAATTTCAAGCTCGATCGAGATTGGTGCGATACTTATTTAGCAAACGCTGAGCCTCCGTGATATCTTTTGGGTTGCGAAAATCTTTAGCCCCCGAAAACTGGGTGCGAAAAAAACTTGATAGGATGAAAAAGCATCTCCCGTGTCTGGTGTATCAAAAGAGATGGTATAGGTTTATGGATACCCGGTATTGGATACGTAAAGACGATAAAGCGAACTCGGTGCATCCTCGGTTATGACTCTACTCAGACGTGTACGATTACTATAATTACGCGGACGACGCGGTGGCTATTAATGCGGCGCGCAGGACTATCTCATTGCGGCATCTAAGTACGCGAGCAACGTTTTCTTACTCTTTCCTCGCCTCTATATCTTTTTCTGTTTTCTCCGGGCGATTTTCGGTGGTCCGCAGGGTCCTATCGAGTCGACGAAATCGCACGAGATCTCTTTCCTTCTCTCTCTCTCTCGCTCCCTCTCTCCGCTCATCCCATATCAATCTCTATCTTCTTCTCGGGAGATGAGAGAATTTTGGTACGTCGTAAAGGGCCCCGAGCTTTTAATGCCAGGAAGATATCCCCCAAACAGCCGTACTCAGTTGGGTTGGTCGATCACGATTCGCTCGAAAAATTTTGCTCATGAGATAAAAACGAGATGTGTCGACATTCCACATATTGGATGTTCGCTGTAAAATGGACCAATTTACTTTTATCTACTGTTTTTTTGGCTCTTCGTAAAAAAGCGTATTTTCCACAGGTCTGTATACCGCACATTCTTTTGTCTTGATATAAACGCCGGAGCGCCGAAAATTTGTTTCGAACGGTGAAAGAATGCTCTGGAAAATGTCGGTCGAAATCTTCGATTGGTTTCGATCGAGAGGTTTCAATTTTTATACTTGATTTCGAATTATTTTCAAATTTAGGAATAAAAGCATTTTCTTCAGCTCGCAAAGGAGTTTGTAGACGACATCGGAATATTTTTTTAAAATTATTATTGCATGCGATAATTCAATGTCGATTTCTGTCGCATTTTGTCGTGAGTCTTCGATGCAAGGGCTTAAAAAAACGGAATGAGTCGACGTTTCAATATCATTTTCTTTTGAATACTGCTTCTCTCAAAGAAAAAGTCTCGAGTTGATAAAATGGAGCAACCGGAAATCTCGTGACACTCGTTATTTCGCCATCGGTTCATTGAACGGAAAATTGCAGCAAATTTGCAACTGTGCAGATCGTTGACACCCTTGGGATTTATTTAAGGAATATTTATTGTTTCACAATCAGTACAATGAATCAGCTTTTCGTCCAATTTGAACCAAGTGTTATTTCTCGATGCTTGCTTTCAAAAAAATCAGAAGAATTGCAAAAAAATTTCATATTTTTCCGCGCACGTTTTTTGACGAGAGAGTAAAATCTCGGCAAACAGGAAACACAAAACGGTATCGAAATGATCAAAGTTGTTCATGCGCGGTTTCATCGCAAAATATCCCATGCGCGAGGAAGAGCATGGATCGATGAGGAGGATACAGCAAAAACCCTTTTTCTGACGATCAAAACCTTATCTTTCCGTCAGGTCGAGGAAATCCCGGAGGGCATGCGTGCGAATAAAAATTCGTTCCTCGACGTTAAAAACGTTATGCAAGCTCATCTCGTCGTCACGTTATGTGTATTATCTTCATTTTCGTATAATCTCTTTATATATAATTCGATAATCGATTCGGTGATTCGCGATCAATTTTTGTCCGGCCGAAGGAACTCGCATCAAGATTGCTGCGGTGCTCCCTTATTTTTCCGTTCATCCTTCGTGGTTTCATTTTTGGCTAAGCGGCTTTTTTGTATTTTTTTTTTTCAGTTCGATTGTGAATTTTTATCGGCCAACTCGTTACTCTTTTTATATCCTCCAGTATGTGAAACAAACTACGCTTTTGTTGATTCTTTTGTTTCTGGTTTTTCATTCGTTCGGCCTGGATTTCTCAGCGTTCTCGTATTACGCGCGCATGCACGTACGTCTCCCGCCATCCTTCTCTTTTATACAATAATCCATAGATATTTGCGACAAAGGGAGATGGAGAGATTGCGAGAGGGCTGGAAAAACGATTCCTTTTTTTTCGGGGAGGCTCGGTCCGATTCGCGTTTACATCGCTACCGCGCATGACTACTAATAGCTCTTTCAAATCCTCTTTCGATCGCACATGCATTGAAAACTGAAAAGCGGGTATATCCTGTCAAAAATACTCTACGAATATTTATACGGAATATCTGCAGCTAACCCAATCACAGGAGCTTTCGTCCACTCATCAGCGAAACTAAAAACGATAATAAAATCGCTGCATAAAAAAAAGAGTTCAAAGCCAAAAGTGTCGTTGTTACATCGACGTATTTTGGTCTTGAAAGCTCTCTAAAAAACATGACGAAATACACACGAGTTTCGATGTTTTTAAATACCATTTTTCGTTCGAATTTTCAACTCCAATGCAGCGCTCCAATTGAACAAATGCAATTGACGTGAAAACCGATTC
This sequence comes from Heteropelma amictum, assembly GCA_959613375.1. Lineage (NCBI taxonomy): Eukaryota > Metazoa > Arthropoda > Insecta > Hymenoptera > Ichneumonidae > Heteropelma > Heteropelma amictum. The sequence goes on from OY390720.1 coordinate 35,013,618, forward strand.
AGCGTTTACGCAAAAAGAAAAATAATTCAATACGTTAAATTCTAAAAAGTGCGAATCGCTTTCACCCTGTTTTTTCAATTGATTTTTACAAATATCAAAACACAAAGTTTTTTTACATTCGTGTAATTTATTGCAGCCCATCGTTGTGCATCTGTTTCTCCTCTGATGGCGCTTCGACCCCGTAAAGCCCGAGGGACCGTGCTGGGGCACTTGAAAGAAAAACGAATTTATCTTCGTATATTAAAAATAAACAATGAAATTCGAAACGTCGGCAAAAAGCTGATACTAAACGCGGCATCCATCCGGAAGCCAACCATTTTCAGAATAATGAAATTCCTATCCCTTTTTATTCAATTTTTCAGTTATATAACAGGTGGAGTATGGCTAGTATTTGCGTGAAACAACCTCTCTGGACCTACCATGCGCCGTTTAAAAGGTGGCGCGTCTGCTGACGAATTAACGAGCAATGAAAAAAAAAATCGTTTTTTCCGCAGCCTCTTGAGAATAAACCCCGTTGGCTGTGCAGCGGAAGTACGTGAAAGGGTTAAAAAAAATAAAGTGCGCGCACATGCGAGGAGAGTATAAAATGAAAGGGGCTGAGGCCTGCGGCATGAGCGAAACGCGTGACGTGCTCGATATATAGCAGGACTCGGGTGAGAAAAGGCGTGAATGAAAAATCCATATAACTCTCGCACAGCTAAGAGGCCTCTGCGAGTCCCGCAAAAGCACCATGGATGAACACTCGTGTCCTCCGAGATCGTTAAACCGAACGCTGACGCGTGAATCCTCGGCTGCACGTCTCACGCTGTTGGAAAGAGAAGAGACTCATCGCGCGATTATCGCGAGGCGCGAGGCGTATCCGCGCTCTCCGCTCATACGCGATTCGCCGGAAGAAAACACACGTGGAAGATGCGATGTTCTTATTACAGACCTCGAAGAAAAGAGACCGAATCGTAAGATCGTCCGGAGAGCGTCGGAGAGCGAACAATTCTCGTGGTTGGACGAGTACACGTGGTTTTTTTTCATTTTATCACCGTGCTATAATCGGTTTTCCGCAATGACTGAACGAATTGTTCCCGTAATTTGAAAAAAATGACGGTCGGACCCTGTTTTTCATTCTTTCTTTCTTTATACGATTGTTTAAAGCAAATTAGCAGAATAACGTGGCAAATTTCAAAAAATTTTGACGTAATTTCGTATCGAGAGAATCGCACTGAGCTTCGAACTTTGTTAAATTTTAATTACATCGGGAAATTCATTCATTCATTCAATATTGAATTACGGAGAGAATTAAATGTTAAAAATTACCGTGCAGTAGCGGTAGCCAGATGGCAACCCTGAAACTTTGCTTATTAGTACCGAACAAAACACAGATTTTCACGAAAATAAAATAAAATTTCTTCTACAGATAGAAACTTTTACCAGATTTTCTAGTAAATTTTGATGTGTAACAAAATACGCAAAACTAAAACTGAACAAATATGTAAAACCAGCGAAATTTTACTGTGCATTTTATTATTTTGTGACTTTTAAATATGTCTATAAAAAAATTTTGTCTGTATAACATTTATTTCAAGGTTAATTATAAAATTTAATGAGTGTTATAGGAAAATGTATTGTGCTCTCGGTAAATATTATCGCGCGCTTTGTTAAAATTACCATGCGTACAAAGCAGAAATTTTGGGACACTGCTCGGTGAAAATTACTCACATACCTTTCGCTTCAGAATGATATGGTGGTGGGGGGTCTCGTATTAGTGTGGAATTTTACTGTGCAGTACCACAAAAAACCGTATGGTGCAGTTATAATTTTTAACCGACAGCAGGTAGATTTTCGAATATACATGATAAATTTTACTGTCTCAAATTTTTACCCTTCTTACAGCTTCACCTACAGTAAAATTTCAGCTATGCATTTGAAATTTTCTGTAACCAGAATTTAAAAAAACTTGCCGCATACGAATTATTATGTTTTTCTCACTTGTCACCACATTGAAATAAATCACGGTAATTTTTACAGTGAAATTCACGACAAAAATTAATTTTTAATTCTCTCCGTTTACGGAGAATATTTCTACACAGCGAAATAATTTATGCAGGTGACCACGGCAGAACGCAAGATTATGAGTCTCAAATGCGAGACGCTTGGATTACAGAAAATGAATGTCTATGTACTTTCGTGATGTTCGAGATTTTCATGAATTTCGTGTACATTTCGTTTTCTCCATCACGTACGCTTCTGGGATTTCCGTGTACCCGAGGGAAACATAAATTTACTTTACACGATTGGAAAAAGTTTCCATGTTGACTAATGTACTCGCTTTTATGACGAGATGCGATGGCAGTATGAACACTTTCGTATTTGGACGTTTGGGAAATCGACGTTGGTGGTTTTACACATATTTTTCTCAATATAGACTCAGCGTCGGAGGATTGAATTAATTCGAGGATTACGACGCTCGTGTACAGTGTGTAATCACAATTTTTCGTTTACGAGAATACGCTCGTTTCATTTTTCTCCAAACTCAATTTTCTCGAAAGGATTGCGAGTAATTTTCATAATTTAATAAATTACTTTTACTGGCACATCGTAATACCGCTATACACGTTGATGAATTCATCACATTCCTACTCGTAATTCCATCCAAATATTACACATTTCAAATTAAACCGTTGAGGTAAGACTCGAAAAGAGAGCTTCTAATTTTGTTTTGTTTTTAATGAGAATATTGCCGTTGTGGTTTTCATAATCTTGTAAAACAAAGCCTCCAAAGAGTACTTGCTGAAAAGTGTCTCAACAAGTACCCTGCGTGCCATCACGATTTCCGACGATCGGTGTGTGAGAACGCGATTGGAACGGATATTGTCTCGTCGGCTCGGTTCTTATGTACACTTCCGGAAACATTGGATATTCAACTAGACGAAAATCATGGTATTTTGTCGGGTCGTAGAAGTCGCACTTGCCTCGACGTGGATAATAGTATGCAGACTCTGTTTCAAGCTCCACTTTACTCATTCTCTCGTTTTCTTGTACCTTCCAGTCTCGAATAGTCATTTTCTTCCCTCGCCATTTCAGACCTCTTGATGGAGCGCCTGCCGTGACTGGCGCCAATAACAGTCACGCCAAATTATGCTACTCCTTGAATTTCACGAGTTTCCGAGCGTCCCGAGAAGAGCGACGATATACCTGGGCGCCAATTTTAACGTGTACATTGCGGGCCGTGTATTATAAAAAAAAAATGTATAACAAAACGTAACCAAAAATAATCGTCGCGAAGAAAAAGCGCCATTTCTTTCATGCAAACAATTAAAACCTGCGCATGACCGTTGAAGGAGTAAGTATTTGTTTCATACAGTTTTACAATTTTTTTCAATATCCCTTCGACCTTTCTGTATAATTACGAGATGCGAAAAAATATATTGCAAAAAATACGACATTTCGAAAAACATCATGTCGGTTATTTTAATCACGCGGCACCTCTCAAGACCTCGTCTTCGTGCTCTGGATCATTTCGTGGGGACGTGAGTCGTAAAAAAAACGTCTGCACTCAACTTTGCTGAGAACCACCGTTATCGAGATTTCCCGCCAATGGGACTTGCAAAAATCTTTCAGCTCTTCGAGTCGCAAAAGTTTTCGTCTCTTATTAGCATGTACGCTCTCCCCTACAGGGGACTCGACTTCTTCCCTTTATACCGCACACCCACCGTTTTCTTCCGATATAAAATTAGATTTTCAAATTTAGTCCGTGATTCCAAAAAAGTTGCCATTATCCACGACGCTCCGTGACATCGATGCAGGTTTCCATTAATGTAATTTATTTACGACACATTTTTCTCTTCTTTCCATTTATTTAATCCACGAGCATTGCATATTACACTTCCAAGAGTCTCATCCATTCAACGGGGAATTAAGAATCTTCTTCTTTTCTTGCTCTTTTATTACACGTAGGATCTGGACCGTTCGAAATGCGATGTAGCAGGACGAAAGAAAGAAGCACAGATAGCGTATGGGGATGAAGGAAAAGCCGAGTATGAGAGAAGCGGGGACCATTTATTTTTATCTCAGTGCGACACGGGCTCAACCAGAGTTGATGATACGCCATTTTCGTTAGCCCTGTTGGCGCGCGCGCGCGTGCTGGAAGTAAAATTGATCTTCCCAGCAAACTGCTACCCTGCCAACCTGCCAACGATACGCCTTGGTCTCACGAGGCTGCTAATAAACTACAGCCTCTTTTTCGTTCATCTCCACAGAGAAGCTAGTTTGAGCAAAGTATGCCACTTTTTTCCTTGGAAACTCATCCAAGAATGTATACATTCTCACTATCCGAGCGCATCTTTCGGGAAACGTGAACACTTCAATTTACCGCTGCTGCCACATTCTCGTCAATTCTCCCTGAGAAATTTGGCTGTGAAACTTTTGTTTCGTACAACACTTGTATCTTGAATAGTTTTCGAAGAGATTTTTACTCAGAGATAAGGGAGAAAGCCACAGGTTGAGTTATCAACGTTCGGCAACTTTGCCGCTTGATACTGGTAGAATGACCGGAAATGTAGGGTCGAAGGGGTGAGCAGTCATTTGGCAAAAAAAGTAGGAAAAATATTTCAGAGGAGGAAAAAAGTTCCGAACAATCGGTAAGAGACTCCGGTAGCGCAACATCCCGTACTTTCTCATTGCCCTTCGCACCCGTATAACATCCTAGCGCACATGAACCTCTCACCGTATAATCGTATAGAAAAGTTCCAAACGTCAGATAGTCGGACTTTTTTTATGGCGCGCACCCTCGCCCCTCCTAATTCAGGAGAAAAGTATGTACTTATAAACAGTTGGACTCATAGTCCTTTTTGTCTGCCTCGTCCAATCGGATTTTCATGTCCTTTTGTGGGCTTCCTTGTGTGTTATTTCTTCCTCCCATTCCGTTTGACATAAAAATTTCCCATTTGTTATTTACATCATCCTAGACTGGCTCTATGTCGTTTGATCCTCACGCATAATCGTTAATGTATCGGACGGAGGCACCACGAGCAACCGATGGGTTAGGCATTCCCGAATCTATCAAAACAAGTCGGGAGATGGAACGAGGCAAAGCGCGGTCTGTCATTATGCATTCATGAAGATTACATGCTGTTCGGGCACGTCCCACGTGGGAAATTGGACCGAGATTGTCCTTATCATCGTAAATCACGTAACCGATATTACCGAGATAGAGGTGGGTTGTTCATAGTCGATGTTTACGGTCAACTCTCCTTACGTGTACCTAATGTAGGTCAAGTGTCTTTACGGGCGGTAAAGATGGCGCATATTCCGCATACGATTGTCGTTCGTCTTATCCAGCAGCTGTCGGTACTCAATACGTGCAGTATCCCGTAAGATAAAATCGATGATAACGATAGCCATGCCGGTTTGAGGCTGAATAAATAAAGCTTCGTTTGTGGTTCTACAAAAGCCGTAAAGCTCCAATGTCTCAATTTTCGTTAGGCATCTACAAATGTGATTTACTCGAAGAGTCGTTAACTCCCATTTCGTAATGCGCACCTCAGGCTATTCAAAACCTCGAGGGTATTCCACAGACCATAAGGCACATGTCACAAACGAGAAAACGCACGTGACAGTAGGAAAATACCATATTTCACTGAGGTTTCCAACGTCTGTGAAGGCGACAATACGTTTCTTAGAACCCGTTAATTGACCAATGTTCAAGTTACTTCTTATAGCTGATTGGCATACAATTTTGATCCTATGCCAAAAAAAAAGAGTCAAACAATCGTCGCCATTGTCGAAACATCATCAGGTTGAGCTGTGCAGGTTGCAGCGGCAAGGTTCCTCTCGATATCTCGAAGAGTCTTGTCCTTGGTCTCTGGTAAATATCTATAAAGAAAGAGACTACCGAGAAGAGCCACCGTGCCATAAAGCGCAAACGTGCCGGCTGGCGTAAGTACGTTAAAGGCTCGAGGACCAGTTTTCACGACCGCAAAAAAGCATAAAAAGGCGAATCCAGCGGTGAGGCCGGATCCCAAGCTTCGGCTTTTATCGTCAAATAGTTCAGCGCACATTAACCATGGTAATGGTACTAGTCCGATAGCGACGGTTCCTGTATAGACGAATAGGAGACCAATGGGTAGCCAGGGTCCTCCAAAATCGGTGACCATAAAAGCCGAAAGTGACAGGAGCGTAACGCAAGTTGAGAAACCAGAGGTCATTGCTAAGAATCTCCTCGGATAACGCGCGGTCAGTAGGCAACCCAAAACACTGAAGACAACGCGCACAAAATCTAATATCAACGTTCCCACGTAACTATGTTCTGCATCCGACACTTTTTCGACCAATTGAACGCAATAGAATGTAACCGCGTTCACCCCGGAAAACTGAGCGGTAAACGAGAAAACGCAAGCTATCAGCAGCGGTACGGTGAATGTTCGGGATGACAGTTTACATTTCCAATCCGAATGCAGTCTAGTGAACCATGTAACGCCAATAATCTTCGTTTCTCTGGTAGTCCCGTCGTCGGGTTTTAGGTCCTCAAACTGTTCCAAAGAGTGGTCGCCGCGTAACAGGGTCCACGCAGCAAGTGCATCTTCTTTCTTCCCTCGGGAAAGCAGCCAGTTGGGACTTTCGGGAATGAAGGTGCTGTGTACGATGCAAATAATTGCAAGTATCGCGGAAATGTATGCCGGTGATCTCCAATGAAGCCAGGTACCAAGAGCATGAACGAATAAGATTCCAACGGCTACGGCGATACCCAGTGCAGCAAGAAGTAAACCACGAAGTCGAGGATGAGTAGTCTCAGCAATGTAAACCGGACTGGACGCTCCCAGGAGTCCGACTCCCAGACCACAAAGCAATCTCCCGACTATAATGTACGTGACGTTCTGAGCCAAGGCAATAGTGGCCCATCCGACCAGCACGATCGGATTGATAGCGAGAAAAGAATGTTTTCGGCCAAGCTTATCCATCAGGATGCTCGAAATCCAACAACCAGGTGCCATGGTGAGAGCGGCTGATGCGGCTATCCAAGATTCTTCATCGATCGATCGAATTGTGATAGCCGAGTCATCGGTTGCCGTTAAATTTACTGAAGAACCCTCTTGGGTGTAGTGCCCAGTTGCGTTGGAATTAACTTTCAATTGTGGCAATAACACTGCACTATAACCCATCGTCATACCTGCGACGATCGTCGATACAATTGGTACCAGGGCACTTTGGACCTGTCTTCCATAATATTTGGAATCCTCCAGCCCAGTTCCATCCAAAAACCCCGTTCTCGGATCCGTCATATTCTCTTGGCAATTCAATTTATACGCTCTTATATACGCCCATCATCCAGAGACTTGTGTTGCTTATTCCGGATAAAATCATTTTCGGACTACTTTCCAGCATCTTGCTTCACTGATATGCTTTTTTATAGCGAATCAATTTATCTTATCACTCGTGAATGTACGGTGCTGCAATAACCGACCATGCAATGACACGGTAATTCTTATGATGTTATATATCACTGGTAACGCCAGTACGGGTTCCCTTCTCACTGGCTGTCCCAATAATGTGGCAAGGCGGCAGAAGGTAGCTGAGAGGTCTAAGAATTCTTACACTCATAAGCTTTCTCCTTCTTCTCGAGAGTTTGAAACAACTTGACGAGCTTGGTACTTTTCGACGGTATCCCTACCACTACAAATTTCTTAAAGAGCCCCACTCTTTAAGAATTCCATCGAGTGACCACGTCGAGAAAATTCTTCAACATTTCTATTCCATTGACCATGGGTGTGACGCACGCTCCAAGTTCATTAAGTTGTTCGATTGATTTGTTTTGTCAGCATTTTTGAAGATATCGTGAATCACGAAGCTTACCCGAATGACATGCCTCTTTTACATTTCTATACTGGTTTTTTGCCTTTCGGCAAGGATTGTTGCTCCCGATCCAAAAATCAAAAGATATCATGCACTCTTGTGAAGAAAAGACTCACTACGAAAACATTTATTGTCCAAACTTGAAACATACTTGCTTTGTCGTCCCTGTTTCGTTCCCGGAAATTAATTAAAACGATGGACCCCGTTCTGGGTCTAACATCAGGTATCTTGGTGCACGCACGGACCAACGTTGTTCAGATCGAATCAGAGAAAGAAAATTCTCTTGAGATTTCGGATAAATCTACATGCTTAAAACGTGACGAAAATAAAAAAGATACGGGGTGTTGAGAATTGACTTTCACCGACAAAAGTATCTCGACAAGTGGCTACAAAATTTTTGTGTTTTCACATACAAAAACCTATGTCCTATACTGGTGATTAATTATTTTTTCCTTTCAGTCGCAATTTATCATTCTCCGATTTGATTGGATCATTTATTCTGGGATTTATATGCCTTTTGACAGAGTGATTTTTTTCGAGCACGCTTGAAACAACAGATGCCTCGGTTCACGGCTGAAGAGCTTTGATGTGCCGATAGAGGGCGACGTTGTTGGTAACGAGACTATACATGTACACGTTCGAAATAAACATGGCATCTGTATCATGTACGAGACGATTAATTAATCATACGATTAATTGCATCCGAATTCAAACTCGCCGGATGTTCTTGTGTGTCGCGAAATTCTCGCACACTCCTACACGTTGATTGCAGAAAAGAGATAATGTTTAGTGTGAAATAACGCTCTAATAATGAACGGCAACATGCGTTGGAATAACTGGATCAACTTCATACACGAAAAACCTTCTACCGAAAGGTACGGTGGATGATATTTGCAGCATTGAAGCTCATGATGAATGATGCTCCTCCCGGATCAGATTCGAAAAAAGGTGTAAAAAACGTGAGTGACACAACCTGGTGTCCATCAATATGTGATTAGCAACCAGGCACCTAAAAAGAGACGAACCTACAAAATTTGGACTTCAAACTAAATGCTCAGAACAGCAATTTTATCTACGTGCAACGTTCGCAGGTCACAACGAAAATTTCAACCGATTTTTCCAAAATTTGGCAAAAATCAAAGGATTCCACATGTTTATTATCACCAGAAGGAAACACCACGTCTTTTTTTTCATTCCACCTCTTTTTACCGTGTGAAAATGCGTGAAAGCCGCTCTGCTTCTGGCGGCGTATTTCTGGTGAAAAAAAAATGTGGAAAGAAAGTTTTTTCCACGAGAACCTAAAAACATCCAGATTCGACGTGACGGTTGTGCCGTAAGGGTTATAACGAAAACTTTAATATTCGGCGTGGCTGTTCTCTTTTTCCTTATCACACGTTCGCCCGGGCTCATCGTGCAAAAGCGCAGAGTCGAGTTCGTTAAGATTTATAAGCGGTTTAAGCGATTAGGATTAGTCTTGAAAAGACAGTATAACATCAGACTCTGGCAGTAATAAAAGCAAGGGACCGTTTGGTCTGAAGCATCGAAGTGCAGACGATGATGGTAGAATGAGGAACGGAGCTATCTACCCGAAATCCCTTTACCAGGCATTAGGTTTGAATTAACCTTCCATCTGACAGCTAGAAAAGTTCTTAATCGAGTTACAGCAGTAACCAGTCGGGCTCGCCGAGTTTTACCCCAATTCTCGTTCTTATTGGCTTCGGCGAAAGAATTACAGTTCTATACATAGCACCATTGGCGGAACTCCGTTGTTATTCTTGATCCGCTAAATCTGGCAATCCGTTAATAACCACTCTAGGACGGTACATAAATGACATCATTTGTCATCCATTCATTTCGCCAAAGTCATTAGAAATTGACGAAAGACCATAAAACCTATCACATTAGTACGTGAATAGCAATATCAGAGCGCTTCTCTTTTGAATAGAATATTCTCAAGAGTTGCGCAAAAAAGCCACCATGTTTCAACATGACGAATAGTACCGAAAACCTAATGTTGGTCATCAGTGCTTTGGAACCGAAAGTCTGGCATTATTTCAACAGAATTATCTAACCAAGTTTTTCGTTGTTGCGTAACAGATTCTACGAACAATTTTATCGATATAAATCTACAGGAGGGAGGATTTTTTTTTGCAACTTGCATAGACATTGTGCATACATCGGAGGGTGTAACGTATTGAAGGGATGAGGTCACCACTGCGGAGGCCATAAACTAGTGGCCTGCCGCAGGTGTTCCAAACAACCTTTCCAACCGGGGACGCGATGTTGGTAAAGTTTTGCCGCCGTGTTTTCCCTGCATCTCGAATGTGTTTGTGGTGTACAATGGTTAGGACCCTTCGGTTCTTTTCGTTTTTGATAGCCAGGCTCCACTTTGGGTATCAGACTTCTGTCTTGTGTTGGCCATTTTACTCCGCTAAAGTCGACCAACATGCGAAGGTGACTATACATACAGCAACGGATATATGCACATAAGTGGTGGGATAGATGGCTAACGCAGGTCACATGGATTTATGGTGATAACATATAGCAGCTTCCTAATGTACAACTGAGTTGAAAATAAAGCCTTGTATATACATATACATAATATAAGATCGTGTTTCTGATGGGCTGCACGGGACTACGATCATCTCCCAAATTCCGTCATGGTGTAGGTCTGTATAGCTTATGGGAGCATTTTCAATCCGTTCCCAGTCGCAAACTGCACCAACATTCCTAGAGTTATGCACACACCAACACTGATTTCCCCAACATTTCGTCTGTAAATTACCCTATATAGATGATGCTATTATCCATGACTAGAATATGTGTATATATATATGAGTATACACCACAGCAACGGTACGGCTGGAACAAAGCGAGAACGATAAACGAGGGTCCCACACGCCAATCCGACGCCCCCTTTGCATACGGATTTGTAAGCCTTCATACTCGAGATACGCACACGCGCACACACTGACATGCATAAACGTTGAAGAAGAGGCGCTTCTCGCGAGGAAATTACAGCCGCCGTTATACGCCGTTGGCTGGTAGGGTGGTGCGCGAATGAACACCAAACTTCCGGGCCTTCGTGGCTGCTTCAGCTCTTCCAGGCTTTCAGACTGTGATGATGGTTGAGAGGGTCGACAGCGGGGGAGGAAGGGACTTTGCTTGTTGAAAGTGCAAATTGAAAATGCGCACCCGAGCTACACTCTGCCATGAGCGGTTTCATACTTTTACCTTATGCCGCAACGTTTCTTTGTTCCTCTTTCCTTTTTGCTCCTTATCCACTTACTCTCTCTCTTCCTCTCTCTTCCAATAACACGAGAAGAAAAGGGCCCGGGCTCGTTTATGGCTTTGTTAGATAACCGTACTCACCTGAAATGAAAAGTGAGAAAAAAAAATTATTACCCGATAGAGAAACGGCGTTAGCTGGAACAAAAATTCTCTCCGGCGGGGAATCGAACCCCGGTCTCCCGCGTGACAGGCGGGGATACTTACCACTATACTACCGAAGACTTGAAGATACCTTTAAACATACGCGGTGTTCCAAAAATTTTCATACCCTGGTCACACGATACATTCTATAGTAAGTTTTGTGATTTAGGTAATATGTTGGATAGAAATTAACAAAGCTGGAGACCTTATTTTTCGATGGTTGTTTGTGTTCTAAGAATTGTACACAAGGTCACGTTCAAGGTCACCAGAATAAAACAGTTTACGACCTTTACAACTTTTGTTCGGACCGTTTTGCAAGAGGCCGTCTCCAAGAGGCCAAGAGGCAAGAGGCGTATGTTGTGGCTGTAGGATTACTATGAAATAACCTTCAAATGACCTTGGGAGATCACAATGACCGCTAAGATAACAACATGCCTGAACGTAAAACTGCGCGCTCTTTTCAAACTTCAAACCCTCGGTCATATATTGGAGTTTCGATTGACAAAATGCAATTCGACCTCCACGCTCAAGGTCATCGGACGGTGAAACGTTATAACCTTGGCTACATTAGTTTCGAGTCACTTCCAGGGAGTTGCGTTTCTTTCGAAACAATAAGGGGGTTCGGACAATGTCGGTGCGCTCAATTCTTTAAGAATCTGGTTGATAAACCCGATCAACGGATTGACCCGACAATGGGCAGGCTCTGGACACGTCCGTTCCCATCGAGAATCAAACGCCTCGAGTTCGAGATTGGTATCCTTCGACACGTCGAGTTTTGCGACTCTCTGGTGATGTCAATGTTTACAGTTGAAACCCGAGAGGGCTCAGAGCCGGGACCCCAACAGAAAAGTTCGTCATTTGCACATGTTTACGTAATACGGAATTCTATCCCCATGCGTGAACTAATTCCTCTAGTAAAACAGTAAAACGAATGATAATAAATAAATAATAATAAAACAATAAAACATGAACCCAGAACTTTACCCAAAAGTGATAATCAAACATTATAAAACAATCGGAGAATATTAAAAGTAACACAACCGACTTGATACCAACTGTCTCCGCATTAATCTATGTGCCTCATCATTAATTATCACCGAAAACGTTCTGAAACGAATGCCAACAGGAGCATGAATGACGATAAGGCTTTCGAAAGAAGTCATCAAAGTAAACGCTCTTCCAGCTTATCTCATTTCACGAGTTTGCTTGTATTCACGTGTGTTCGGAATATGTATATCGCTATCTAATGAATTGTCGTCGCAATACTTGCATACATCGACGATATCATGTGACCCAGGTGTCGTCATACCAAACGTACGTACAAAAATCATTGAAATCTCACGTGGGAATAAAAAGCCACGAGAATGTCAAGTAGTTTAGTCGAAAATATGTTTGCTATACAAGCGACGGATTTTCCGATGGGAACCAGCGCTGACTCTGTGAGATCTGCTGCTTCGGATGTCAGCTCGAAACATTAACGGTACCGGAGAGTCGTAAAGCTCTATAGGTGTCAAACGACACCTAGACAATGCGGTCTTCTTCCAGAGAGCTCGAGACGTCTGGTCCACTAAGGAGAACAAAACATTCTCCCCAAACCGTTGACCTGGACGTGCCCAAAGACCTTTTACAGCGGTATATATATATATAGAGTGTATAAATATATATTATATACCTGCTGTACTCTTTTACGATATTACCGATCATAATTATGGCACTTTATAACTGTAACTCTGTCCTTTGTTCTTCCAACGAAAACCTTCTTCAACAATAACGTTTCCCTCCCTCTCTATCTCGCTCTCCAGCTCCAATCCCCTCTGAATTTCCATAAAATACTTTCCCCAATAAAGTTCGAAATAAAACCAATTGTTTCGAGGGCGAAAAATCCCGTGCGAGTTTCGACTGATCAAGGCAAAACTACGAAAGTTCACCGCCCTAGAATTGAGCCTCTCTAACTTGTAAATGCCTGGCACACGTGTTCCCTTATGTTTCTCATCAAGTGCTCCCGACAAGACCGTTTTATCCGGCCGTTCGCGTGTTTCATCGTTGTTACTCAAAAGAAAGATGAAAATATACATGTACGTTATAACTATGGATGCAATATATGTTGTATCAATCTCAACAACATCCTGTGCAAAGGAAATTTACGACGTGGATCCTCTGTACACGTACGTAAACGTAATATCACGGTCCAGAGGCCGAAACGTATCGTATTTATGATCGCAGTGAAATCTAGTACTACGACCCCGGATAGATTGATCCAACGATCGATCATCGAATTGTATGTTCGTGACACAGGATATCAAAGCATTCAGCGACGTGGGGTTCACGGTATAATATCGTGATGGGTCTTCTCATGACGTCGCGCGAATGCAAACCCGCTGCACGGCATCCACCATCTGCAACCGAATTTGCACACACGTGTCCATATGTCTACCGTATATCCACGTGCATCCAGCAACGTAGGATACTGCATACAGTAGTACTGTTCGTCTCTACTGGTATGACGTGCATAGAATCAGCGCAACAGCATATGTCAATGTGCTGCATATTTGGGCGAGCCAAAGCAACGTTCCCCCTCTCTCTATCTCTTTCTGTGTAATATACATATCGATTTGCATTCTAGGAATGTCCAGCCCGATTCGCAGATGGGTGTACGTTTACTGCACATGGATATACACGTAGAATAATATATATCTGGACATGGTTGTCTGTTTGTGCGTTTACGATACACTAATACCGCAAAATAACGAAAACAATATGTACATATACGTCCGAAGAGAGTGCAACACACGGAAACTTTAAGCGCTCTGCCTCCCTTTTCCTCTCTGTACGTGAAATGGTATCTGTATACGGGGCTAGTTAATTATACAAAATTTATCATCGGATCTGTACGATTACGCGGCTACCATGATACGCCGCGACACTCGAAACTCGTGCATCACGATTAATCGTTGAATATGAAACGTTTACTCAGTGGGTGGTCGTTGTGTGACAGGAGTTTCCCTCGTGTTCTGATATCCTCTCGTCTATCGCAGGCTCCGCTCCCCGCAACGATCAGGGTGCTCCGCATATTTCGCCCACAATTGCGGCTTTAACTATCGTCGACACGCACGTCGTTGCACGTTCGCGGAAGCTTTGGACCCCGGGAAATTCATATTTCTCCAGGTCCGTCGAGTCGAACGGGCCTCTCTCGATCCCTTTTACGCTTAATTCCAGACTCGCCGTGTCCCCGCGGAGGATGTTCGTAGTTGGAGAATGATATAATAGTACATTGTGCCGCGGCGTGCACGAGGATACGACGGCGAAAAAAAATTAGAATGGACAAACGAAAAAAAAACAGAATGTTCCGGGGAATCTGCGTGCTCGCCGAACTCCGAATTTTCGGACTGCTCGTGTGCTCAGCGGGACGAAACAAAATTTACAAACGTGTTTTTGGATGAACAATGCGTCGTTGATCCTCCCACATTGTCGCTCAGGATGCCCCGGCAAAAGCCGCAGACTCGTTACGGGCGTCATCGGAAACGATGTTGAAAAAAAACAACGCAGTCGTCGGTTTACTCTTTCATCCTGGCTCTTTTTATTTTTAATTCGTCTCTCTTTTTTCTCCCCGACTGTCCTCCCGTATACCATCTCGGGATGTGTGCATAGAGTACAAGAGACTGTAAATATTCTTCAGACTTGAAATGTTGCGTGGTCCGAAAAACTTGAAATTGAGCTCAAACGCACTACGCCCACGAATTCCCTCCGCGTTACTTTTAATGTTTATGGTTCTGTTATTTGATTCAGTTGTATTCGTTTCCGGATCAATGCAATCAAAACGAAAATTCGTTAACCGTCTTTTTTTAAATCAACGTTCTTTGCAAACCTTGAACCACCTCGTTCTCGAAGTGGAGGTTGGTAAAATCAAATCACGATTTTCAAATCATTTTCTGAATTTCAAGGGGAAACGGAATAAGTTGCGTATAAGATCACACGCGTCCAGGATAATATTACAACGTAATTAGGAAAGTTATCCCATGTACGTCAACGTGAATTCCCATTCTAATTTTCAAACAAAATGCCAGTTGAGTCGTGAGAATCGTCCACGTTGCCAGCACAAGCAGTGAGATGCTGAAGACACCCACACATGTCAAGAAACACACTAGGACGATTCGACTTTATCTGAGAAGGCTAGAGACGTCCCACCCTGGATCGAAGACTCCGGTCTGAGACGCCGATGGAAACCTGTCACTATTTTTACCTCCGTCTCATCGAACCGCAGCAATTCCTTTCGTTACCGAGTGAAACCTGAGTGAAAAACTGTGAAAAACCCTACAATAATAAGTCTCAACATCGCGTTTATATTTGAAAATGACTTTCTAAAAAAAGTTTCGACATAAAAGAACAAGATAACCGGACAATGTACTAAATGCAACGATCCACTTTGACTAACGTTTCCTGAAAGGTTGGAAATGTCAAGGTGCGAACCGAACGTACGATTTGACGCCGTGAAGTTAGCCGATGACAAGGGAAGGAACGAGCGTAAGGGAGCCTTTCGCTTCGCAGTGTCACCGCACCCGATAGCACGCAAGGGTAATCACGATTTAATGGCTCAATAACGTCCTGCTGAACGGCACTACCCATAACCCTCGACAAAACAATTTACTACACTCTCAAGTCGATAAATTTAGATTTCGAGGCTAAACCGCGTAGTACCTGTAAACTCCGTAGTTGCTCAAGAAACAAGGCGATGAATACTCCTACATCATCTTCTGGCGATACGCGAACTATTCAGTTTTATATTTTAGAATGATTGGTTTGCTCGATAAACATGACACTAAAGGTCTCGTTACTTTTTCAAAAGTCTATGTTCACTATCAAAAGGAGTCCTTGATCGATTCAGTGCTCATTACCTTCGTATGCGATCGACATGATTCAGAGCAAGCGTGTGCACACCAATGAGGTCATTCAGTAATAGGCATTAATTAATATATTCACCACTAGGCAAGCTAATTGTACCAAGTAACACGTGCACTGCATAAACAACAGGAATAACGACGAAATACCCGACGAGGTACCCATTATGGGCATATCACAAATAAAAGACGACTTGAATAAACAAACATACAGGTACTGGACTACAGAATACAGAATACAGGGGATTTGTGTAATAATATACGGGAATGAAACGGGCAAAAGCCACGGAGTGACGTTGGATCTAACCTAAAAGTGGCGCATGAGCTGGTCGGATATGACGAATATAAAGATCGCCGAGCTAGAATCAGCGAGTATTGTGCGTCCAGAAAAACCGCACGCGTAAACGCGAGTCAACAATTGTGAAGACAAACACGAACGTCATCGAAAACAGTGAAAACAGATTCCATGGATCTCGAGATTCTGAAACAGCACGTTTCAACCACCAACAACCCAACGAATCAAACCGACAGCCAGACAAACGAAAGCCCGAAACCAACGGAAGCACCGACAATACACGTGATCAACACGACCAGCATTCAAGTGGTAATGGTCGGGACTCTCTACAACAAAGTTAACGAATGAAATTGCGTATAAAATAATGGTTTTCGATAAAAGTGGTAACTGGCAATGAATCGATCTTATAAGCTGGTAAAATGGAACCATAAGAGCGAATAACTTTTATAAACAAGATAGAAGGAGGTCGATTTGGCTAGATCGGAACATTTTGGGCTTCCAGCAACTCGTGGAGAAGAGACAAACTGCGGCAGCAACTTCCAGAACAATTGGACGGTTCTACCTTGGTGAAAAATTATAATCTAACTTGCCTGGCTGGACTGGAGCTTCCATCCATTCGATGAAGGAAGGCTGGGACATTGATTTTTTCGCACAACCCTTGTCTGGTTCTTCTCCCAAATACTACCCGACGAAACTGTGAAAATGCCCATAGCTCACACACCAAATGCTAAAAACGGCTGATAGTGCGCCGCGCTGCGGCCAGTAAGTGTACCTCGCCTCGTTTGCCTTTGAACAATCAGCAAAGGCCGGGATTTCCCTTTTTGGTCCCTGATAGGCCCTTATCAGGAAACGCTAACCGGCGAAAGCCTAGCCAGGGCCAGATGTAAAGTCAGGATTTTCTGACCCCATTTCTACACGGGTAAAGTTCCTAAGGAAACTTATGGACAACCGTACCAAAAGCTGATGAAACAAGAAGCCGCTTATAAGCTTGATGACAGTCATTCACGAACTAGGATATGATCAATCAGAGTCGTTTTCTTAAGACGTAGCATTACTGATGATTATCACTGATCCCCTGTGCAATTGTTTGTGCCATTATCGTATTTGCATTAGAATCTATGCAAACAATTTTGTTTGAATGTTCCTGCGAGAAATGCAACAACGAAGCTGGTGGTAGGTGGCGACCAGTCGAATGCCAAGAACGTTCCTTTTTTTTGCATTGAATATTGTGCCTCCGATAGTTTATTTATAAAACCAGCATTCTCGTCTCACTCCATGTGAATACGTGACCTTGGATCCTGCCAGGTTGATCGACCTCAGACCGACCGGAAAATGCGGCATAAGTACATATTGATATTTATGTTTCCTCGTGGTGTTTATACAGTGCACAACGGGACGTGCCACAAAACTTTTGAAAAGTACGCGGAGAATCGGAGTCTCGTGACGTACTAAATATACATCGCGAAAGAAAGCCCAAGGGTGATGGAGAGCCTGGAGAAGACGAATAATGTTGTGAGGCATTGACCGCACTCGACAACCAATTGCCAATGGCGTTTCGGAAAACACAACGTACACATACGTGAACAAACACGAAAGAAACTTAAATCGTAAAAGTTTAATGGGGTGCGGCGTACTGCACGTGCGAGCCCACGGTGACAGCGAAGCAACGATGGTCTCGGCTGCCAATTTCCCACTCTGCTCTCGTGTACAAGGGACATCAGTCGTGGTCGCTGCGGTAAGAGATCGACGCATCGTATGTCAGAAAGTCGATATTGTTATTGAGATATGCCGCTCTCCATGGAAGACATGGATAGCTCGTTCACGAAAATAAATCGATAACCATTCGGACCGCGTGATAAATTTTGATTGATAAAATACCTCAGAATCTCAGTCAGACATCAAATCGAATATATTTACTCCACCGATGTGCGAAAAAAGACCACGGAGCTTTTTCACACATTAAACTCGACGATTGAATAAATACGATGAAGTATTACGTGAACTCACCGTAACTTGTGTGCTCATTATATCGAAATACCTGTATCCACTGCTGTGAATACTGATTACGGAAACGAATATGGCGGTGGCCAAATGCGTTTAACCCTAAAAATTTTGGAAAACACTTTCTTTTCTTTTTTTTATCATTGACGTACGTCCCTGACAACAAAGTAATTGCTAATTAGGCTATACATACTTTGAGGGAACCTAATGATTTCGGAACCAGCGTTGATCCAGCGACTAAAATGACGGTGTAAATTTGCTGGAACTTGTTAACCTCATCAATGTGCATCGCGGCACTGGAATATTACCGCACGAAACTTTGGGCGCAGAGTCGTGCTGGATTCCGCGTGGTCCGTAGAGGCAGAAGGGAAGAGAACGAAGCGAAACAATAACGCACAGTAGCAAAAATGTACTCGCGTCCCGGGACCAGTTGTTTGAGAGCTGAGCAGCATCGTGTATGCCATAGCTTACACCGGAGGCATGTATACCAGTTGACACGTGCGAAAAGAGATTGCGGGTTGTAAATTTAACTTTGAGAGTTTGTCTGGAACACGTTATGTGCATCGAGTTCGCAAGGTCCCCTAGAGGGGTTTCCGACAAGCCCAGACTTTGCATCGCGTGCTTTATTTCCAATTGCTGAACACGTATGTAATAATTCTGTTTCTGTTTCTGACACCAAGATAACTTCCGCTACGTTACGGGCGATCGATTAAAAAACGTCACGAGTCTGTTATCATTTCGCTGGTAGGACATCCATTTTGAATCTTGGGTCGCTATTGCTTTGTGACTTGGAACAAAGCGTGCTGGGAACGAAGGATTAGGCTTTCTTAAACGATATTCTCAAGAGCCTTCCACATTGTTGGACACAAAACCTTCATTCCCGCATGAGTACGGAACTTGACGAGGATGCGGAATTTACTGCAAGCTTGAACACCCGCCATCCATCACGAATGCATCAAGAATAATCTTCGATTAATGGCAGTCGGAAGTCAGAAGTGTTGCCTTCGGATTTTCGATGTATGGCAACTGGGTTTTGGTAAATTCGTGTGAAGATCCGGTTCGTTCTGGACTTTACGATATTTAATAATCCATTTTGGCAGTGACCCTCGGAGTTTGCAATACTTTAAATTCCGCGGTATGTCCGGTTGAAGTTGACTCTCATGCACATGAAGAAGCCGTCATAAAGAGTTAATGGAAACGAGGGAAATTCAAGTTTTGCAATTCCAAGGACGAATGGGCTTTTATTTCCAGTCCCAATCTTTAACAAACTGGTACTGTGCTTGTACGTAAAACGTACACAGACAAAACTTTCCACCGGTTTCGCAAATTTCCAATAACGTCAAACGAAATGCAATCGCTCTTGAGGGCAAGCCTCCAAGATTTTTCGTAAAGTTTCAACAACCAAACCGGCGGAGTGAGATGTGACAGGCACAGTGGTGGAAGTCGATGCAGACTCCAAAGATTTTCATGGCAAAGTTTCCGTTGAAGTAGGAGAAACAAAGAGAGCGAGGAAAGTTTATTTTAACGCCAAACAATGGTCGGCAGGAGATATTTGGAAAACTTATAGAAGCAATCCCAAGCACCGGAGAAGGAAGGTTCGAACGAGAGAATATAAGAGCAGGTTTCTGCATCATTGGGCTTTCATTGAAAAAGCTTAAAACATTCGCGTGCAGGATTTTGCGCTGCATCCATGGACTCTCCAATGGCGATATGATTTCTAATGACACTTTGTTTCTGATGAGAGGGTTCGAGAATTTCTGTATATACAGGAATTCTCGAAACTGTTCGGTCTTAGGACGGGACCAATTGTTCATCTTATTGTCGGAAGTTTTCGAGTGGGTATCTTTAGAAAAAGCGGAGGAACGAAGGATCGAGGAAAGACGGAATAGTTGGAGAAGAAGCCATTCTACCTAGCCTATTGTTAGGCCAAGAATTTCCCAATTATTCGTTCGCCACCTTCTTACCCTGACAGATATAGCCCGTGTCTGAGTTATTCAAATGTTCGATAATAAAGTTTCCTCGGTGGGACGCTGGCTTAAAACCACAATATAAGACAAGCAGCGGATGAATCTCGATGCGACCATGGAACGGCGTACTTGGCTGATTTATTAATACCTCAGTCTCCTCCCGTTAAGAATCAACATCTGTGCGACATTTTGCGTCATATCCCCAACCCGGTCCTGTGGCGCAACGGATAACGCGTCTGACTACGGATCAGAAGATTCCAGGTTCGAATCCTGGCAGGATCGTCAAGTTTTTTTTTCAAGACAATTTAATTCAATGTGCTTGTATTACAAACTTTTGCAAAAACTATATCTTTCATCGATCTTTTTAGCTGACACTTTAAGAATATTACGGAATTTTTATACACGAATTCTGGAGATTTATTCATTTACGAAATTGCAAAATGTACTGCATAACATGTTGCCTTATGAAACGATCGTACGTGAAGTATTTTATGATTTTGCAAACGTTCAAGTTGCAGATAAGGAGTGATAATAATATGTTTATACATGAACATGTGATTTGTGATAATCAAACTTTGAACAAATCGATTCTTCGTACATTGAGTATGAAATTTGTGTATATTAATGACTGAAAATTGCGAATATAAGTGACAAATATAATATTCGTCGAGTTAATCAGGGGGCGTTCACATTAAAACGACTTAACGATAACTCAATGTTTTGCATTTTTTTTTAAATGTGCGAATAGGTTAGTAATCAATGTAAATATTTGTCAAGAATAATTAATCATATTTTCAAGGCCATAAACGAAAAATTTTCGCGAGCTTTCGTTCGGGTGACGGCCCGTCACCGCACGGTCATCCGCGGAGGACAAAAGTCCATAATATCATCGAGTTATCACTCGAGTTACAAAATGGATTACATTGAAGATAAACAAACTTCATTTCGCTTGTATGGTGAAAAAAAAAATGTGGCCCATGAGGGGATCGAACCCGCGACCTTCGCGTTATTAGCACGACGCTCTAACCAACTGAGCTAATGGGCCAGTCGACAATCGGCGAATATATTACTCCGATATACCCACTTTGTGATCATTTAAAATAACTTTCCCGAAATCATGATACTACGTCTGCATTTATTGATATATTATACTCGAATCTACGTTTTCATTTTCAATAAAAAATTTGTCGGTCTGACTGAGAATGACACTCTAACGTTGCACACTGGCTTTCTTCTTCGTTACAAGCGGTAGAAACCGATTGAATTATTCACGCAGAAGTTTCATTTACGACATAAATAAAACCAGACAATAAACCTGTCGGTATAATCGCATTATCCAAATCCCATTTCAAAATATATACATTAAGAATTCATGCAAAACTTCAGCTTACGTTCCAATCGTTGAAATACTTCGAACGACCAGATTCAAAAGTGTGATGGCCAGGCTAGACTTCATCGGCATTAAAAGCTGTATTATGCACTCTGTACACGGATAAAACGAGAAGATAAGGGCATTTCGAACGTCGGTATATTTCTGATGCAACGACGCTCTCATAGTATACCTGAACAATTAACTAAAGTCATGAAAGTAAAACTTTTGTTTTAACACTGTACGTTGAAATATCACTCGGTAGCTTAACTACTTGCTGCTTTAATTACTCGAAACCATATTACTGTCTGTACCTTTTTGCAATTCATAAGTGACAGTGCAACATCTTTTTTCTCCTGATTTACATTTTCTGTCACAACCGTTGGTCCTCAAATATAAGCAACAGTATTTTTGGTAGTAAACATAAACTGCTAAAATATATCGATCATTCGTCGATATAAAAATTCCAGTGACAAGAACGACTCGTTATTAATTATTGCCAAGCTTTCCAATATTACATTCATTGTTGCTGAAAGACCTAGACCAAATAATACACTGAAAAATAAACGAAAAATAAAAATGTTCGAAGATTAATCATCGTTGCTAAATAAGCAATGAAAAAATACATGTTCAACTCCAAAACTAAACGGGTGCAATTAAAGTAAAAATAGCAATGCAATTAAAAATTCTCGGTGCATAATGATCAGTTTCCTTTTCATAATGTAACGTAACGAGATACGTAACGGGAGCACGACAGAATTTTGTGAAAAGCATTCATGAAAAAAGAACTCGGTTAATTAACGCAAAAAATAAATAATGATCAAAGTGCTGTACGGCGGCGTTTTTTTTTTTAAGGAGATTGAGGCCCCGTACATCGTAGGATATTTTCGTTGTCGCAATTGCGAACATTGCATTTTGTGACTGGCGGCATTGTCGATGGTCTATGGAGTCAGCTGACCCGGTAGGACTTGTGGTTATATATACATATATAAATATCTACATATACATACATAGTGTAATATACAAAATACCCACATAGGCCGGTGGGAACGAGTGGAACGAACGGGAAATGAATGGACGGGCGTTCGCGATCGAGCATTAGCATATAAACTAGAAAATGTTTTATCACATTGCAAACTCGCAAAGTCCCGAGCGTCGGCGAGCATCGTGGACAAAGAGAAAGAGAGGAGCCCGATAAAAGGGACGCGCATCCGTAAAGGCATCGCGAACTTCACCGCTCTCATTTGCTTTGGCGTTTCAACAATAATCGCGACAGTGGATGTATCTTCGTACATACGTGTGTGTATGTGCACGTGTATAGATATGTATATCAATATGTAGATTTATTGTATGCACTACACGGTATAATACTGGTTTGCAGTACATAGTGGCCGTCCTGATGCAACGAGATGCATATTTATCGGCTTTTAACGACGTCATTAGGCAACTCCGGGAGCAAATAAACAACGAAAACATTCGATCGGGCCCAAACACCACACGTAATGTATCGTCTATACGTATTCATTCGTGCATACATATAAAACATGTACGAACCGATAAATTTGTATGCCCACCGTAGCTGATAAAGCGACCAAAAGGAGCAGGGAGACTAAAAGACCCGGACTGAATGAGGAGTACGTAGATTTCGCTACCTTTCTTAATCAGGGGTACATCTTCCACGGAAGAAGAGACTCACGCGTCTCAATCACAGTTATTTCTACCAGTTTTCACGTACATCAACGTACAATCGTCTCGCGACAGTCGCGGTCGAAAATAAATTTATCGACCAGTGCGCGAAAACTGACAGGAAAGCCAGTGAAATAACGTATTTCGTACTTTGTTCATAATTTATATCTGTACTGTATGTTATGTTTGTATATATATAGTTTATTATTACTGTTCTCTCGTGGTTCGGAACCCACGTAAAAAAGTAGGTCTATTGGAGGAAATCCACCCACCCAGAAAAGCAAAGGAGGTACGAGGAAATGACACAGAATGGGTAGTAGTTGGGTGGGTGGCTTGTAAAAACCCGTAAAGGGTGTGCAAGTAAAACTCCCCAATTATTATTATTATAGTTTATTATTATTGTTACATATCTTACATATATTATATCTCCAAAACCAAGCTGCCTCAATTATAGAGATTTTCCAAAAAACTATGTAATATGTTCATGTACAATTAAGACCCGGCAGGAAAAAGAATATTAAGAACAGCTGCAAGATCATCGCAAGAAATGTGTAATTTTCTACCGCTCTGCGCAATGAACCTGTGTTTATTCAAAATTGGAGTATGTTTGAAAATGATATTTTTGAATGTAAACGGTGGATCCTATATTAAATTTTGCGAGTAATCATGCAATGATCATCATTCGGTGACTGCCATGAGTATTGGACGTGTTTGCAGAGTCTACATCAAGTTCAGAGATGGGAAGTCATGCGTGTTACGTTGCTTTTTATAATTTTAACTATTTAATGGATTGGAAAAAGAGGAATGAACACATTCGTTCATTTATTCGGAATTTATCGATTTATGGCTCTGCAAAATCGAGCACTTATAAATGCTGCAGCAGCAGCGGCAATGTATACGAAATACTTTGTAACGAATATACCTTTCGACAAATTTTATATCAACGAAGCATATTATATTTATTGGCAGGACAATGACTCTATCCATGACACCTTTTTTCTCAAGCATATCTCAAATATCCTAATCTCGTCGGCGAGTTGGCTCATAAATAACTCCGTTTCTAAATATCGTAACCGCGTAATACATTTGTGAGGAAGCCTCTCGATTGGTAAAGATCATAAATCAATTGCAGTACATTTCTAAAATATTAATACGTTCGAATATATGTTATTTTTAATTTATAGAAATATTTATGACCCAGCTTGGTTGAGATCAGGATACCCGAAAAGAGAGATGCTTAAGAAAAAGAGATGCAGAGAATAGAGTCATTGTCCTGCATATTTATTATAAATTTACGATTGCGAAAATCAGCCAATTTTAAATGGATGCTGTAGGATGACTAGATATCGTAAATGTATGAGTTTTTTTCGGATGTGATGTTTTTGCCAAGATCCCGACATCTGCTGGAATTTTTTCAGAGTCGTAGCATCGAATATTCCGATTGCAGGAGCGTTTTTTTTTTTTTTGAATGAAAATTGACAACCTATGGTGGCCATTTTTGCGAACTTTTTTTCGTACAAGAGTACGAGGTGCTCAGCAGTGTCCGCTAATTAAGACGGTTCCACAAAAAGATTCATGGGCGATGATAATCGGGCAAAAGGTTCAAAGCCTTATCTTATCGTCTACGTATCGCTACTGCGGCACATGCACCTTGTTGGGGATTAACGCAATAATTAGGACATGATCCCGCGTAAATGAGAGCTGCGAATATATACCGTTCGTTTGTATGAAAATGATCATAATCCTCAGAAGGCAGAAACATTGGCATGCTTCGATAACGAGCAGAGAAATCACGCATAATTTGCGGTAATTTCACTATAAAACTGTACAACGCGGTTGCAAAATCGTATTTATATACTGCTGTAATTTATATACCGAGTGGAGGGCAGACGGGAGAGACGAGGATGGTAAATTCGTTAAGTCTCAGGTCCACAGCGGTATGCAACGATGGGCCTTTTTTTCATCCGAAAGACTCGAACGAAATTCACTCCGCAAAGTCGTAAATATGATGTAAAGATCGAGAAAAAAAAGAGGGAGAAAGAACCGAGTCGTAAACGAAGTCGGAAATCTCTTGGCGACTCACCGCCATCAAAGCAGGAACGTTCGACGAAAGCAATTGATCTTTTGAGCCGTAGGAATTTTTCTTCGACGGAAAACTACCCCGCAACTTTATCAAACCGATGTTTATTATGTTTCTTAACGATTGAAAATGTTTTTTCACATGTTTGTCCATGAATATTTTGATTTCACCGGGATTTTGAAAGTTCACCCTTTGGACGACATCGGAGCCGAAAGATAGATAAGATAAATCGAAAAAACCGGCGATTTTATCAACTGGGTGACATTATTTGAGCTTCGGAGGGTAAAAAAGTATCTTCTTCCTCAGATTTGACCAAACCTAGTCGCTCGGGCGTTAACATACTTCATAATTTCCCCTAGAACTTCCCTGCTGATCAACCAGAGCTCCAATCATGTACGATAATAACCGCATGAAATCAGTTTCCAAACGAACGCGCTTCCCAAACAGACTAATGAAAAAACTTCGATGTGTGGAGGTTCGAGCGTCATCGAGTTCCCGGTCGATGCCCAAATTCCATAGATTTCAAGTGGTTGTGCGTTGGCTCACGTGATTGCGGCAAAATAGTCGATACACAGTGCTTGACTCGTACCCAGCATCCAGACGGAGCACTCGAGTTTTTGCAAAATTGGGTATAGCAATAGACGTGAAGCCAGCCGAAAAAAAAAATCGACAGACGAAGAGGGAAAGAGAAAGAAGAAGCCAAGGAGGAAGGCATACTCGGGCTACTTTAATTAGCGAGGCGACCCGGCAGATAGGATCGCAAGACCTCTCTTCCCAAGGACTTTTCTCAACGACACAGATGTCCATGGCGGAAAGTTGGAACACGAAAGGAGGCTAGGGTTAATGCGATTAAAGTATGCACTCGCACGAAGAAGATCCTAGCGGATCATTCGATAGTCTTAAAAGTGGAGAACACCTGAAACATACAGGTATACATCCGTTAGGAACCGCAAAGGGACGCGAAGATAGAACGAGCAAAGATAGGGAAAGAGTGAGAATTATCGGTGGATCGCACTCGAATAAGATTCGTTTTGAAATGAAAGGAGAACGAAAGCCTTGACAAAATTTAGCCATTAATTATGCAGCGTCCATTTCACTATCCTCTTCTACGAGGATAATTACAAAAATCGATTATACGATACGGGGATTTATATAAATACGGAGGATATCCCGCAGCCAATAACGGAATGCAACGAAGTTTATTATAATTCAATAATACGTTATATCGAATATTTTTTGGTGATGGTGCAATCGCCAACGAGTACCGAGTTTGCATATTCGATGTATCGCTTATTGATAAAGTAACAGCGCATCAATATTGATCTCGAAATTTGAATATTGATTGTCGAATATTGAAAAGCTCGTGGTTGCAAAGGAGGTGTATTTTTGACGGTACACCCGCAGGTGGAAACTGTGGATAAAAATGTAGCAAGAGGATGAAAAATGCGGGAGAAAAGTGCAACCGCAAGAGGGCAATCTACTCTCGCTTCAAGCCTGCATCTCCGTACGATTTGCCGCAATAAATGAGAAACACAGGTTAAAACGTGATGCAGGCTCTCCGGGCTGCGGAGAACTCGCGGATGGCGCCGCGAACTTTTCGCAATTAACTCGAAGTCACGGATAGCGCACGAGTTCTCAGGATTAGTACGCCATGAAAATTGTGCAGGTTTGCAATCGTGTACAGCCTCTCTCTTTCTCTCTCTCTCTCTCTCTCTGCTTCGATGTATATACGATTCTTCGAAAACCTCTCCGTAAATAAAATGATAAGACAAAAATAATTTCGGTAAAATCGTGGGAATTACAAATCAACGTGACAATGTATTTTAGGAGATCAGCTGTTTGTAAAAAATAATAAATGTGGCAAAAAGATCCGCGGACCAGTTGAATAACTGACGTGCGGTATAGTTTCCGTTGGGAGAGAGGATTTAAAAAAAAGTTATCAACTTTTCAGATTGTAAATATCGCATCTCCTTTTTTCTAATGTCTTTTTTTTTTGCGGACTGGATTTTCTGTTACAAGATGGTACACGTCGGGGAAATTGATGCTGCGTCTTTGCCGAAAGGACGCGAATGTCGGGTAAGTTAACAAATGTCCTCAATGAATAACAATAAGAGTCTTTGGTTCAATTTGTATTTACTTTACATCGGGCGACGTGCCTTCGGTAATAATTTATATCCAAGTTGCATGAAAAGGGCTGTGTACCTTTCTGCGTACCAACCGAACTGCCGGTAAAATACGAAGGGAGAGGACCAACCAACGAACCACTCAGCCGCATTGACCGAACCGACTTCCCGGCGATAAGATCAACTTGAAGGAACTGTTTTTTCTCGAGTTCCCCTCTTCGGCAATGCGACCGAGGGGCAAAGAGCATGATGGGTGGATTCGAACGATAATGATTTGCTTTGGGAATGAGAACGATGGGAAATAAGAGAAAAAATAAACGTGTCCTCCTCGACCGCTCATGTTTCAATGGATTCGAAGTCAATAATTCTTTTCAAAAGCAAATTCATCTCTTCAAGATAGCATTTCTTCTGCAGAAGCAACATGGTCCATTAGTTCGGTCGGTCAGAGTGTCGTGCTAATAACGCCCAGTTGAAGGGATTCGGTCCTCTCATGGGCAACCAATATATACTTTTCCTCGTTATTTATAAAATTGAAATGTCATTGACTCGTGGCTTCATAATCACTTGTGCATACTTTG
Source organism: Heteropelma amictum (assembly GCA_959613375.1). Lineage (NCBI taxonomy): Eukaryota > Metazoa > Arthropoda > Insecta > Hymenoptera > Ichneumonidae > Heteropelma > Heteropelma amictum. The sequence continues at coordinate 35,041,886 of OY390720.1, forward strand.
CTTTTATTTTTTATAAACATATTACATTTTTATAACATATTTTATAACATTTTTATAACATATTTTCGTTCCTCAAGCCATTAATATATGGTCCCCTGTGCAAGTGACGTTTTATTTTCTCTCAACTCGAACCTTTCTTGCTGGGAAATTATTCGCAAACGTAATGGAGATTTCGAAACGAAAATAAAAACCACAAGTACGTCGAACGATAAAAGTCTGCATCCTGTAATTCCACACAATTAACCGGTAATGCTTGCACCTCCTACACCCTTAAAGGTATCTCGATATACGAAAGAGATCATTCCTAGTAAAAAAAGCAAAAAATTTGATGAAACAATGAGTAAATTATATCGTGAACATTTTTTTCCCTTCTTAATTGAGCGATTTTTCAATAAACATTTTGAAAAATGTACGTATAAAAGAAATACAAAGGATGAACAATAAAATTTTAGAGCGTCGTTTTACAGCACGAAGTTAGCGCGTATAAAAACAGAAAGGCATATCGACAGCTGAGAATGACGAGGCATGCGCTCACATTTACTGCGACCTGAAGTCGAATTGTCGATAAATTTTGAATATACATTAACAGTTACGTAAAACTGATAAAGTTCAACATGGATATTACATATTTACAGAGTACTCATGAGAAATCACACTTGTATGGATTTTACTGCATTGAATTCTCAATGGCCCATTAGCTCAGTTGGTTAGAGCGTCGTGCTAATAACGCGAAGGTCGCGGGTTCGATCCCCTCATGGGCCACAATTTTTTTTTTTTTTTTTTTCGTTATATTGAACTTATTTGAACTTGTCGTATATTTCAATTGTATTTTTTTGTAAATAATACATATTTATTTATCGAGTCGTTAGGATACTCCATTACGAGTAATGACGTTTTATTTTATCGCACATTCAATCTACTTCCCAAGGAAATTATCCGACATGAACATGAACATTTTTTTCATTTTTTATTTATCTTTATCTTTATTTTGTGGTATAAAGTTTACTTTGTGCAAAGATCGAAACAAAAAAATTAATTTTACGTGCGAAAATCTTTAATGAATAGATAAGGGTGATAAAACTGTGTGTAAATGAATGCGAATTTTTCCTCTCTGCAATCATAAAATTTTTCAATTGCGATCTTGAACAATTTGTAATTTACATAGTACGAAAAAAATACTGTGCATGTCAATCGGATTCCAAGTTTTTTAGTGAATACTAAATTCACTTTATCTTAGTAAATATGTTTGCAACGAAATCAAACAAATGAAACAATATTAAAATTGCTCTCTGTCGTTTCAAGTATCTTACAAAATGATATGCTCTCATATGGTCCGTTAGCTCAGTTGGTTAGAGCGTCACTCTATGATACGGCGAAAGTCGCGTTATAATTTGGTGAAGGTCGCGGGTTCAATCCCCTCATGGGCCAAAGTTCTTTTTTTTTCTGGCACACGTTTATTTAAAATGTTTCCTCAAAAGCTATTCAATTATTATATGAAAATTATCAATACGCAACGATTTAAAAATAAAAATGGAACAATAAAAAAATACAAGTCAGCAGTCACGAATGACGAGGCATCCGCTTACATTTTAATAGAATTTGGATAGTTTAGGATAATTTTTATTATATATTAACAATTATGTGAGCCGAATGGAGGTCAACATCACATAACGCACTGTACTGCATGAATTTGAGGGAAAATATAATTTAAATTGATGGAGAATATACTTGTACGTTTTTTAACGAACTCTATTCTCAACGGCCCATTAGCTCAGTTGGTTAGAGCGTCGTGCTAATAACGCGAAGGTCGCGGGTTCGATCCCCTCATGGGCCACATTTTTTTTTCTTCAGTGTCAGAGTGTTCAGTAGCTGTAATTGCAAGGGCTCTATATTTCACTCGCCTGGTTTGCAAACGATCTATTTTTAACGCATGTAGCAATTGATGAACGTAAAGTCTGATTACAATCAAAACTTCGAACTTTGGCTTGGAATTTTATATAAAAATGTGTTACCATTAAAATGTCTTGTTACCATTATAAATAAGTAAAAAATTAGAGATGACATTTTTTTTAAGTTTGCAATACTTAAATTTTAAAAACTTGGGTATTGAACCAAACTTTCGGCGAACAAACCATTGTCTTCACGGGTTATTTAGACGACTTGTATCGGCAGATACTTTTTATTTTTTTGTGAAATGCTAGATTAGATATATTGATCGAATGAAATATAAATGACAAAAAATATAATAAAATTTTGCTTTCGAGTATCTTATCAGAAAGTGGACGGTAGCAAGGCCCATTAGCTCAGTTGGTTAGAGCGTCGTGCTAATAACGCGAAGGTCGCGGGTTCGATCCCCTCATGGGCCAATTTTTTTTTCCAACGCCTCGGGCGAGTATCAAAATAAATCACTACTTTTTTAGAAATATATTAATCATTTTATTACGAAAACGTTTTATATTGACGAACAGATCTTTCATCGATGAGTGTTGCTGTTAATGGTATGAAAACCCTTCTCAAATCATCAACGCTACGTTCTCCCTTTTGTTTTAACTTTATAACGATTTATCACTCTATTTGTCTATTCAAAAATACACTTTTATATAAAATATTCAAAGGGTGTTCAGAATATTTCATATAAAGGAGAAAAATAAATAGAGCCATTATTTTTTATTCGTCGTACTTTGCAATACTCATGAAATATAACTAAATTCCATTATTTATTTCTGAGGTGAAGAAAAATTGTGTTTTTAGTGCCATCTACTCCAGAATGATTGAAAAACATATTTTCTACATAATCGACCAGAAATTGAATAACGTTGTGACGAAAATATCGATTGATTATTTAATGATAAACCAAACAGCAGATAGACGGAGTTTCGAAATCCCGGCGCTCAAGTAGCGGAAAAAAACAAACTCTCGCACGAAGGCCCATTAGCTCAGTTGGTTAGAGCGTCGTGCTAATAACGCGAAGGTCGCGGGTTCGATCCCCTCATGGGCCACTTTTTTTTCTTTTTCTAACCGATTGTACGGGATATTTTATCACTTTTGACCATCATAGAATGTCGAAACGTTGATATTAATGAATATTGATAAACATCTTTCAATTTTACCAGCGCGATCACGTCGTTGCCACTGATTCCACGCGGGAGAAAGAAGAGAAAAGTGTATACGTGCAATACGTGCTGGTGGCTCGGGTTTCAAAGCGACAATGCGGTAGATCGTCGTGGTAGTCGCCTGCACTCACACGATGTGGCCACAGGGTTGAATTTATGACCGATAAAGTAACAATAACGACGGGTACATCGGCGAACTACTAGCCAACCAGTATTGCATTGTACTCGTAAGATTCAGTACATCGCGATAGACTGAGGAAGAAAGGTTGAGGCACGGTTGGACATTCATCGCGTACCGTGTATGTCCATCTTTTGCATACAGACGAATTGGTGCGAATTTGGACCAATGGCTGATTTTCAATCAATTTATTTCTCATTTTAGACGGCTAGAACTGCGGAATCCAATCAATTTGCACTTTTAAAAAAAGTAAATTATCCTAGAGTCACAACTCGTCATAGAACAATTTAATGACCTGAAATCATCGTCAATATCGTAAACTACATTTTCGTATATAATTCAGAGTCTCCGGGAGATTTTCAGAGCATTGTACAGCATCGAATAAAATCAAATCTGCAGCCACTCTGCACTGCTGAAGGAGCTGAAAATGTCAATCACTATATATTTTAATAATCTCTTATTAAAAAGAAATGCAGCAGCGAAAGTACTTTCGACTTGCTTCAAGTACCTCTTCAAAGCCAAAACGATTTGTGAAGAACAATGTTATTCCTGACGAGGAGAATCCTCGAATTGTCATTATTATTTTTTTTCCCAGCGAGAAATCAGGATAATGTAAATGTTGGGCCAACTTTACGCCAATGGACAATTATCAACGACTTGCAAACCCTCTCCTTCATGCACACTCGAGTGTCCTGACGTCAAACGAGTCAGCGACGAGCATGTTTTATGATGGGAGAACAGAATAGAAATTCGCCGGTGTCCTGGCGTTAACGTTCGTTTCAATGGCTGCATAAATGATGCATCAGGCATGTTATAGCCTATTCCTCTATGCATTTTGCACGTCGAGAAAGAAAAAGCTATATAACAGCCGAGTCAAGTTCTCGGTACCTGTAATAAGCTTTTCGCTTTTCGCCGATATCACTGTCCAAAAGGTCTTTTGCAATCTCCATTCAGCCGAAGAGTTCAGCTGAAAATCCCAACGAAAAAAAATAGATAAATTAAGTGGAAAACGCATAAACGTCGAGTTGAAGCGCGGAGACTTGTATGGAGACAGGACAAAAAGCATGAAAATTTTTGTGGCGTTGAAGAATAAGAACGAAACGCAGGTCAAACGTGTGATTGGCTCTCGAACTATTACTGCACAAAATGGATATTAAGTACGAGAGAAAGAATGCTTTTACATGCGAGAGGTAACCGGTACCCTACCAGTGCTACGAAGGAAGGCCTTAAGGTGATCGTCTCGTCAATGGTGTTTTTGGAAGAATTGTAGAAAATTTTGAAAACAGGTTTGGGGCCTTATTTCGCGATCTCTGGCAAAATTTCAATAAGATTCGTTGTTCAGTTTCAGAATGATGTTTTATCGAATATGCAGCGACCTTGAAAATAAAATCTTTGATGTTCAATCGGAGGCTTTGTATAAGACTGGATGAAAAAAACTTTGGATGATTCCCAGGACGATAAAAAAGTGTAAGTACCGGAAAAATTGTGGCACAAAAAGATTTGGATGAGTTTAAAATATCGCCGGGAGAAGAACGAAACTATGGAGATAAACCGCCGGTCTCAAGGTGGTAGACGACTTTTTTTCCAACGAGAATGGCGAGAGTCGTGGAGATAAAAGATATCAGTGATAAACACGAGAAAAATAAGGTACAACGAAATAAAAAGAGCGATAAATAATTGGCCAGTAGGCAGAGGAACTTTGAAGCCCCGTGCGAACCTCAAAGTTTCAACCTAAAACGCGAATTGGGGATAAGGAATTATTCGGGAGTTGCAACTGCCCGTAAATGACGAAGAAAGTTGCACCGTTGTGCGTTTGTACACATACAGAAAACGACACACTGTGCTCGAACGATTTAACGTCTCTAGCGCCTCCTCTAATGGGCTGCAGTTGGAATAGTTTCAGAAAAATGGTCGTCGCTCCCAGCGGGCAAACTCAAATAAATGCGCGTACCGGATAAAACGATTTACTGTCGGGTCACGAGTGGATAACGTTACCATTAGTATACCCCCTGTTGTACAATATACTATATATATATATATATACATATATACACACATATATGTATACACATAGATATTATATGAGTATATTTACTTCAGAATTTGCTTTATCCACTGGTTGACTCTCGAATTTGTTACCTCGCGTGGTCACCTGCGGCCACAAACTCCATTCCGTTGAATGTATTTATAAGTGCATAAGTAAATGGATTTGTTTGTCAAAATATACACGATCTTATTAACGAGAACGAGAGAACTCTTCATGAGGAAGTTTTCGGAAAATTTGTCGTACGTAACAATCGAGGTAATTAAATATCTAGCTGATCGATAAAACCATAAAAAGAATATAAAATTGTGACGATCGACACCGAACGATTGTTACATCGCTTGAAACCTCGAATACTTTTCCATCGATGGCTTTGGAACGTGTAGAATCAATAAAACTGATATATTGTAAAATTTTTGATATTCCTGTTATTGATATTTATTGTGCTCAGATCTTAGAGACGATTTATTTTGTCAGATTTTCGTTATTTCTCATTTCATTTCGATTTTGTCTCGACTTTGCCATTTTTTTTAAATCCAATTCTCATTACATGTGCACATGAAAAATTACATTAACGAGAATCGTTCGTTGAGTCTTGTGCAGTAATAAATTGAAAAATTGTACGAATTAAAAGCTTTGATTGCGATAAAAATTGAAAAGCGTCTCGATTTATCTGTGTATTTTATTATTCTCTGTGAAATTTTATTTTAATTTTAATTTCAAAGTCGATTGACGCCGGCGTGGATATTCGACAGCCGGAGTTATCCAGGAGAATTTTTATTCATTTATTTTAGGACATTCCACGTATGCGCGCGAGTCTTGTGTACTTAATGCAAATAGTTACGTAGCGTTTGAACAGTTTACATTTATTTTCCGGTACGGGAAAAAGAAACCACGTGTGGAAAAATTTTCATTGACGCCCCTGGATATTTTCTAGTCGACTGTAACATCCTTTACGTTCGAAGCATACATTCATCGTTTACCGTCGAATGAAGCTTTTTTGTCCTTTGCTAAAGCGAAGCGTACTATACTGTAGACCTGAGCAAATAAAACGGACTCTGCCGCGCGTTACTTCGATTCCAGAAGCAACGTTTTTCGTGCGCAGGTTTATGCAAAATCGCGATATTCGAGAAACGCTCGACATTCTGCGTAGGAAAATGCAGAAACTCGGTAGATGCGATATCGATGAACCGATTTTAGTGATTAAGAATAAAACTATTACATTGCAACCACACGAGATATAGCAGAATCAAAATTGCCTAAAAAAATGCAGATTCACAACTTATTTACGAAATTTATCGATTTTTAATTCCAATAGTTCGGCACTGTATAATCTGAATCGTTATAAAAAAAACGAGAAAAAATCAGCAACATCTAACAATCAATATCTTTTATCGACCGAACGATTCACCCGCAATCAATAATTCTTACAAATAAACTCGAGTGCTTGAACAATATTCAATGTTAAAACAATCTTGAATATTTAATGATTAAAATATATAACTGATAGAACTCCAATGGGAGAAAAATCAATAGAATAGCCAATTACCTTAATTTGTCTTTCAACAATAGAATTTTAAAAACCACTCAGAAAACTCACTTCCCATGCCTTCCATGCGGAGCACGGAAGGTGAACGATCATCGATGACCGGAAGTTCGATTAAAAATCGAATTTCCAAGTCGTCCTCACGCTCAAGGAAGAGAGTTACGTCTCCTCATCGTGGCTGCATCGACTCCACTGTTGAGTGAAGGGATCGTGAAGATATACTACAGAAATGATCCTGTGAAGTATGATCTTAATTAGAGAAGGCGCTCGTCGCCCTATTATAACAATCCGGCGCTCGAACGCTTGCGAGTTACGTAGCGCGCTCTTAGCGCCATCTAGCGGGAAGCCGGCGAAGCTATCGTGGCTCCTCGGAGCCACGAGAACGCAGGCGTATAATTTGGTCTTGGGCGTCAGCGTACTATTAACTGATTATAGTACTATGACGTATACGTAATCTCGTGACTGACTGGCTCGGTACGATACACGTAATACCCCACTATATCTATACAGCCTCGTGCATAACAATTCTGTTTACTCTCCGCAAATTCTTGCTTCGATATGGTTTGCGTTAATCGCCACACGGTCCATCATCATTACACATTAATAAACACGTCATTTATTTAGCCACTCACCATCACTCACTGTTACAATTTGTAGCTTTACATCGCCAAATGGAATAATCTAAATACTTAAAAAAAACGAATGGTACACCCAGAAAAAAATCTATTATCTTCAAATAAAACCTATTTAATTTGAATAGATTTTTTGCTTGGCTCCTGGCAGAATAGACTTTTATTCAAATTCAACATATAAATTTATTTGATTCAACTAGTGTTATTAGTGTTATTTAAAAAGTATTGGAATGAGCCTGGAGTTAGTATTGGAAGTAGTTGTATAGGATGTGATGACCCGAACGGTCTTGCAGTGGTGGGGACGGTCCAGTGACGATGAGTGATCGGAATGGTGGCCCGCCGCTGGATGGTCTCGAACCCGGGTCCTCCCGATGAGAGCGATGAGCGCTAACCACTGCGCTACGGCTACTTATGATTTTTTTCACTCGAATCGTCTATACCTCAGTAATGCTGGACCGTCACAAGGAATTGTAGCCACCATCGTAACTATACCACCGCCATAGCCTTTCGGTTATTAATAACGATGCTTGATATCAGCATTCATGCACTATACGAAAAATATTTCTTATAGTATCATTTATATTCGTGTAATTTAGTGATTAAGTATATCTCAATGTTAAATAAATATATATGTTAGAAGCGAATACATAGGCAAATCAAATCAAATAAAAATTTATTTGATCCAACAAAAAATCTATTTAATTGTAATAAATGAAGATTGAATAGACGAATCTATTCAATCATAATAGATCTTTTCTCTGGGTGTACCACAATCCTCCCGACAAAAAAAGCCACAAATGTGTTCGAAAAAATTATTTAATTTATTTCTCTCCAATTATCCGTCGTTATCATCCGAGCTTAATTCCTCAACTTCCATGTGACCAATTCCTTCCGATTTTTGTATAATCTATGACTGCCCGGAATTCACATTTTATTTCCGGCAATTCCTGCTGAACAAAGAAGATCCATGTCATTGTGGAATGTTATTATTCCAACCGGGTAATTTACGGCATTACCCTAGTGTCCTTCGGGACAAAGCAGGCGAGCCTAAAAGGGCCGCTGATATCCGGATGCTCAAGAGGGTGATAATGAACCGGAGGGTTGCGGCGATGCCTTCGACGTGCAAAATGGCTTGGCAGCGCCATGCCAAGACGACGATAAACAATGCGGGCATGCATTACTTACAGTCGGCCTATATCCAAGCGCATTGTGCTATTTCGGTGCATTTGCACGAACAACGTACCGTGCTATTGCTGCACTACTGCGCTTAGTCCTTGTCGAACGGCACATACATACACACACACACCCACATATTACATTACATTATATATACATATATGTATACGTAAATTTACACACACGCATATAGAGCATCTGTTGTCCCGCAACTCTCCGCGCAAGCTACCGGTTTAAGCCACTTAGTTGTCAGAGGGATGCGTATGCAGAGCCTAGGTGACCATTTATCCCGGCTTCCTGTTCCATTGTGCATCAAAAGCGCGGCCAAGATCAAGGCGCGGAACAAAAACTGATTTATGAAATTGTATGATATTTATCGCTCGAATAGTTACAATAATTCCTGTATTATTATTATTATTCAAGTATATCACGATGGTATACCATTCTTCAATCAATAACATTGCTGCAAAACATTGTCCCATGCTATACAAGCGCAGAACGATGGGCGATAAAATTCCAAGTCGGAAAGTCCTTACCGTCGAGGTGTCAAAAGGATCTTTATGCAGCATCAATTTGCAGTAAAAGAATTTTGCTGCCCCCCGAGCTGGCACATTGGCGGGCAATGAGAAAAATGAAAAAAAAAAAACCCTCTATGACAAATTTTCCTACAATCGATTCCGCAGGATCACTCGTTGGAAACATAAACAGCGTAAACAGCAATATCGTTTAGGATTTAATCTCCCGCGGGACATTTTTTCAAACATTCTTTTAGGGAACTCTCGAAAGGGTCTTTTCTCTCCTCGCGTTGATAAAATGGGAAAATCGACCGCCAATTGGCTCCAAAATGGAAGCATTTGGACATTCTTTCCGGAGGATCTTTTTGAAGGGAACGTCCGACATTTTCATCAGCGATGGGGAAGATTTCAGTTTTTTTTCGACCCCCCTAACGTGTGTGGGTTAAAAAGTTTTTCGATTCAATCGTATATCGTTGTAATTGCAGAGTGCATCAACGCACGTACGGAGAGAATCGATCGACCGGGTGCAGGGTGAGAAGGGTTCCTTTTTAATTCGTCCTCAGCCATGGAACGTGGGAGCATATCGCATCAAACGGACGGAGGGAATGCGCGATTCCGTCGAAGAGCTCCCGCGGGTTCTTTCGCCGCGTCTTTCGTCGATAGCCAATTTCTCATTTATCCTCGGCATAAAACGCCCGAGCCACTTAGCTGCAACGCGCAAGCTACTTGGTCCAATCTTCCTCGCGTAATCTCCTCTTTATTGGCTCTGACAAAATGCCTCCAATTAGCTGACATAACATTACTGTAATTACGGAAAAGTGAGGCTCTCCCCGGCCGGATTCGAGAGCGCGATATGAGACTCCGATATGCCGAAATATCCAATCGTTTTTTCCGGCTCTATCGCATACATACATGTCCGCGGAGAACTGATGCACTTACGTGGAGAAAAAAGACAGACTGGCGGAGAGATCTGATGCAACTTTTTTCATTGAAGCTGCGTCGAGTTACCGGTTATATTGCGTTAAAATTGTGTTGAAAAACGAGTGGAAAACTCGGAGATTTTCAGCGCCCGGTCCCACAAACTAATACGCGTGACGTAACTGAAAAATCATCATTGTTATTCGTTATACAGCTAAATAAAGTGTCCCCCCTTAAATTGCGCAAGCTTCATTTTTTGAGGATTAAATTCTCCAGGACGTTCATGTTCTCTGCAGAGGACACCATGAGATACCGGATCTTGGAGACACATTCAACCGTAATATCATCGTTTTCGAAAATATGCAGCGCGAGAAATTCCATATCGAAGCATTTGCAACATCTTGTTGGCAAAATTAACCCGCGAGTTCTCCAATTGAGGCTCCGCGTGGCGTATTTCGGTTCATATGTATATTAGCATCGCGGTGATGCACATGGACTGCAATCATACACCGAGTAAGGAATTATTTATACATAAACAAAGCCACGTATGAATGTAAGGTGCTTGTAAGCTTGTTTGCATCGTGAAAGGAGAAACACGAGAAATACGAGGCAATTCGATGTATCATTTTAATGCCACAATCCGAGTATCCCCGAGCGAAATATACCAAAGAGCGAGAACCCGGCCTTGAATGGAGTAACAAGACCACGCTCGGGTGAAACCTTCCCCTAAAGTTTCCTTGATGTAATTAAGGGCACGTTAAACAGATACGGGTACCAGAGATGTTGTCGGCGGTACCAAAAGTGGAAGCAACAGAGACGATCTAAGAAATGTGTATCACATCATGTTATCCCACGATGTAATTATATACCGTCGCCTCTTTCCTTCGCTTTAAAATATCAAACCGCCGTCTTCTCGACCTCGCAAAACTGCTAATATCAGTGTTGCAAAACAGCTCGAGTTTACCACAGGTCTTTTGAAAACTTGCGCTGCTTCATGGGAAAATGAATCACAAGAAAAGAGCCAATGAGTTGCATCGTTTAATGTTTTCCTTGCTGTATTTAAATTTCCACTCCGATTTATTTCTGTGGAGGAATTTTTTTACTTTTTCTCCCCCCAAAAAACAAATTGAGAGCATATTGAGAATCATTATTTCCATGATTAAAATTACGTGTATCATATTTGATCAGATTATTCGGTGTTTGTCGAGAATTTGAGACAATAAGGACATTTGAAAAATTTGGTAGCGCGAGGTGAAAAATATTTCATCGTGAACGTTTTTGTTACCGGTGGAAAAACATGTTTTGACTTTGATTTTTGCGTACTTTTGACGGTAACGAGGCTTATAAATTTATGCATATTTTATTTTCGTACATTTTTGTTTTTGGTTTTCATCAAAATTTGGAAAATCTACGTTAAAAACATTCGGAACGTCGCGCCACGATAGCGTCCGATCGATAAGATCGTGCGTGTAAAAATTCGCACACAGAATTTTGTTTATAATTTTTATTCCGGCACCCGCCACGTTTGTTTTCGAAATTCATGTTTTCATTTGTTTTCCTAAGCAAGAATTTGGAAATATCCTTTATACGAACTTTTGTTGACTTGGATAATTTTCGAAAATACGTTTTTCTTAAAAATCGACGACTCGATAAAACTCGATAGCCGTGAAGTTGGGTCCGGTACTTGTCCGAAGTCGCTGCCGCGAGTCTTGATCAAACGGATGTGAAGGAAAAAGTAAACATTTTCGTAGAGCAAAGAAATGCAACGAATATTCAAAACGGTAATTACCATTTTTAATGAGATGGATGCAAAAAATCTTTCGATAGGATCGTCAGAACTGACGATGGACTGTGTGAGGAACGAAAAAAACAAGATAGATAATATCCGAGAGCATTTGCTGGAGCTGGAAGATCGAGGGAGCAATTGGAGAAAGTAAGAGAAAGACAGCAAAAGAGATGCTTCATCAGGGAACGCAGTTTCCGTTATATATGAGCAGGAGGATGCTGGATGTTGGAACAGATGCATCCACTGTGTGAACCCCGCAGGCTGCTACCGAGAAATTATTCCGAGATCATCGCAAATTTTTTTTTCTGCATGTGAAATATCTAATGATTAAAGTTGAATAATTTTACGTGTATGCTATTGAGTACGATAAGATAAGAGATTTTCACTCTCTGCTTGGCTGGAAATGGAAAATAGTTCCGTCTGATGCCGGAATATACTACGTCACAAGTTATCCGAAAAATCTTTGGTACTCCGCTCATTTTTTGTGTATATAAAAGTCAAAATTGTATATCTATCATAATCACGTAGAAATTAGGAATTCTTTAAATCGAGAATTCTTTAAACTCGTTCGTAATCTCAGTGGCCAAAAAATGCTGAAACAAGCCTCAACATTTCTCTACAAAATTTCTTTATATTTTTCCGACTCGTTTATGTACACCAATTTGTTAATAACTTTTCAATATCGTTATCGTGTGAAATCAATGCGCCCGAGGTATCCCTTGTTCTACATTTCCTCTTCCAGATTTTTGTATAATCGTTAAATACGTAAATCTTCCATTTTATTCCCAGAAGAGTCCATTTTACGGACTGCGATTGGCGATAATAAATAATCCCTCGCGTTAAATATAAAAAAAACCTCGCATAAAAAAAAAGTACCAAGCTCAAAGTGGTTACATTTTTTTTCCTGTTTCGTCGGAATCGAACGAGAGATCTTGCGATCCATCAGCCGTAAAACAAAGATACGGCGAGCGATTTTTTCAGGATGAGGATTTATTTGATTCGCAAAATCGAAAAAAAACCTTCGATTTTCCTTAAAATACCTCAGTATTTATACATACTGATAAAAACCTAAAAATGCTATTTTCATCATTCAAGACGACAATCGCCCCCCCCCCCCTGTCTCTCTTCTTTTATCAGTCGCTTTAAACAACAAATGTATACCTGTGCATACATGAGATTTTATATCGCAGGTATATGTAAAAGCGCCGCCGTGGTCGGAGACTCGACTCGAGTTTATCTAGTATCGGAGTTCGCCGAGTCCGCGGCAACCGGGAGAGCGAATGCAAAATGAAAAAAAGAGGAACGCGAAATAACGCGAGACAAAGAAAAAGAATAACGGAGGTATAAATTGCATGCGGGAGCCGCTCGTGGCGACGACGACGATGAAATCGGTGATTCGATCGTATGTACTCGCCCTATACATGTATACATGCATATACTAAAATACATGTATATATAATATATATAAAACGCAACTCCGCCTCTCACAGCCGCGTATTAAAAGGAAAATAAAATTATTTAAAACACGTGGAATTCGGGCGTTAGCAGCGGGAGCCATGGACATCGCGGCTGTTCCGTCGTGGTCCTCCGTACGGAGCCAAAATCAACCGCAGAAGCTGCACCAAAGCGCGGTAGGAGAGACGAAAAGCATCAGCCGCATTTGCGGTCTTTTGGCTGCCGCTTCGCTCAGATCACGGACCCACACGTTTCACAGTTTCTCTTCGCTGGACCTGTTCAGTCGACTCGCCCTCTCGCGGATCGTTTCTTTCCGATAGCATTATATCATTCAAGCTGCTTGAATATACATACGCGTCTTTGCTGCATCTCATCGATGCTCTTCCGTTCAGTTTTTTTTTCACTCCCTCCTCTCCCCTCGCTCACTTTTATTTTCGCATTGATTAGCCAAGCACCTGCCGACTGTCTGATCTCTTCCTTCAGCCATCTCATTTTTCTCCAGACAGCCGATGTACTCTTGGAAAAAAGCGATAAAAATTTCGTACCAAACCAAAGATGAGCGTAATTATATCTTGATATTTTTCGTTGTTGATTTTTTGCGAAAAAGCAGCTCGTCGATTCGTCTCCGGCATCGTCACGAGGACGAGCGAGAGAAATGTGCGGTTTGCCAACGAGGAATAATTCGTTTAACGCACACACGAAAATTTAAGATGAAAGTCTCGTGTGGCAAAAAGAGAGACACGGAGAGTCGTATGTATATCACTGACAAAGATCGCAGCCTTGGAATATCTTATTGTACACCGCCATATCGGTTGTGCATTTTGTAGTAAGGTTTCTTATACCCCCGCATTCTCATTGATTGTGGTACACTGGCTGATACAGCGATCGCCAGGATGCTGCGGCACAACAGAGTGCTTCTCTCGCCTCTCTCAGTTTCCAACGCCTTACCGCAAGCTTTCGCGCGTTGAGCGAGAAAAACGGCTGCTTTACGACCCGTCACCCGACCGACTCCTCTCATGAACGCGCACTGTAATTTTATCGGAAACGAGTGTATACGATAAACACACACGGATAGCAAGTGCGAATGCAAATTGACGATTGAAAAAACGAACTTTGTAGAGAGACACAGGAAGATTTATGCCTTTTTTTCTCTTGGATAAACGAGACTGCTGAAATTTAGTGACTTTCATACCCCAATGTTCATGGACGCAACGACCTAACGCAGTGACACCTTCGGCTCTTCAAATCGGACCCATCGAAATTCACTATTCGTATTCGTATTGTCAAAAAATCTTTTGTGCTACAATGCTTTGCGCTGGATCACAATTGCGGAAGTGTAAACGCCCGGCAGTGTGAAACTACAGCAATCGAGAGCTCACAGGAGATAATGGAAAGCTGGTATACCCGAATACTCCTAGACCCTCCTATCAATTAGCGCTGACCTTCGCCCAGACCCGAGTGTTCAATAATCCTCGTTTCTCCGTATATAGTTTTGATCGCCCAATTAATACCCCACAGCTTCTGTTTCCTGATTGGTCAAGCTTTGATCATTCGGCTAATCCCATGTGTTTGTCCGTTATCACATTGCGGTATGATCCCACTGACTCGGATGCCGAATAAATGATGATTTCGTTTGATTCCGAGTTTGGATCATAAAGCAAAGGGGCTAGAGCTCCATCGGCGGAACGTTTTGCTTTCGCATCCCGCAGGTGATTTGACTTTAAGAGAAGTGCCATCACGAAGTTGTCTGGGTCGCAACCATGGTGTAAAGGGAGTTGCGTGGAAAGGCAGGTAGTCGCGGAGCGGAAGTGAGACTTTATAACGCGCCACTCGGATCATAAACCCTTCAATCACGAGGAAGAGAAGGACGGATATGGGCAAAGTACATCGGACAGGTGAAAGTGCGGTTACACAGCAGAGAGTTGGGCCCGAGTTTGTTGGCTCGCCATTCTACCTGGACCACGAAAACCAGAGGTGCGTTCAAAGCCGCTTGGAATACCTTTTGTTATACCGTGCCTTATGTGCATCGTTGATTCGTTTTTCGCTGGTGCTCTTGCTGGTGGGTGTACCCAAGGCCGTATACAAGGGTATGTTCGTTTATGGGGATATATTGCGGCAGCAAAGTAGCTTCAGCTACCAGTCGCGGCGTCTCTTGCGGAATTTTATTAACCGTGAATTCTCAACGTATACTGGCTGGTGTCCGCAAAGTCTCGCGACTCTAGCATTAACGGCTGCTCAGTCAGAAATGAGCAAAAGAATACGAACGTTTTGCACTGGAGGAGACTAGGCAGGGAACGGGCAATCTCGTAATATCCAGAAGGATTTTACAAAATCTTGGATATTGTAGCGTGCTATAGACGGATCAATATTTTGTATGTACTTTGCCGGGGAAATTACTCCATCCGAGAATGTTTGGTGAATCGTCATTCGGTTTGGTTAGGACTTTGCGTGAGAGATTCTTTCCAGCCTGTGTTTTTAGCTGCTGTTGGGTAGGAATGATGCCACACGAGATAGAATTTGACTGAAAAACTTATTACCAAATCATTTAAATAACTACCCGAGCCTTGTTCACCAGATGGCACGGATGTTTCAGGCGACAGCCTGTTGGATACATGTTCGCTCCACGACAGGACATTTTGTCCTAATAATGACTTCGCTAATAGTCTGCGACGCGTGACCGGCTTTGCATACAGCACACCTCGCGGAGTTGATGAAGAGCATCCCCGTGTTGCTGGTATAAGCAGTGAGGTGATATACGAAAGTGGAGACTCGGATGGTCGGGGGAATAACCGAGAGATTCTCGGCAGCACCGACCAACCGGCTAACCGTATAACTCAGATTTACATACAGCGGATACTGCACCAACTCGGTGCATGAATAAATATGATGACAGAGCAAGAGAGAGAGAGAGAGGAAGGGGTAAAAAAAAGACTTCCACAGTCTAAATATTCTTTCCAAGTGTATGGACGCCCTCCGTACTACGTCCCATCAGCTTTTCGTCCGTTTCCACTCCATCCATCGGATTATTCCACGTGTTTTGTTTTTCACGTGCTGTTTATCGTTAAAGCCGAGGAAAAACTTTTTTTTACCAGTTCCACTGCGCGAATTATTGGTACTGGGATTACGTAAAAAATTCTACTGCTTTTAGAGTCGTTTCGTATAATGAAAAATTCAATTTTCTGGGACCTTAGGATTTCATGGTACGACGTCACCGCGACAACAATTCGCAACATTGTCGGTGAAGATCCAAGTGGGTCTATGCTCTACGTGAAGTGCATTCAGCGTATTCCATTCCGTTCAAATTAAACGACTCATTCGTTCAATTAGAGATGGAGTAATTCCAAATTCGCGCTGCTCCCCTTTTCCCCAATCTGACCGTTCTTAGTCGGCTCTCTATCTGGTCGCCGTTTATGAAACTTTCCTCATTCAATCAGTGCGCTCCTCGACGTCCGTGGCAAGTCATATTCAAAACTACACAGACAGATATACATCTCAATCTGTCGGTATTTCATCCGGTCCCTGATTATTTAATGAATTTTCGTAATACAATAAGGAAAGGAGATTCGCGTTAAATTTCACAGTCAGACGTTGATAAACCATGGCGTAGAAAGTTATTTATACTGGTATCGAATAAGCGAAAATACGAGCGAAAAGAGATCGACGTGGTGAAACCTGCAGGGAAATTAATTTTCCCATCGAGAAACAAATTTTGACCCGTGGATGTCTCGCGTATCATCCATTCCATACCAAACATTATTTTCTCACAGAAAATTTATAAAATCAGAAAGCTCCGAGTGTCGGTTATGACGAGAATAAATAAAGAATACGTAAATATACAATACAATAAATAATACGAGAATACAGTTTGACATATCCATGACTTGGGACGATAATCGTGTGACATCCGCCCCTGCAGCTTTTTAAAAAACAGCCAATCGCAGAACGAATAAATCGACAATAATAAATATATCAAAAATTCGATATAGCTCGCACGATTTTTTTTTAAGAAAAGATTTTTCCTCAGCTCGTTCATTCCCGAGAATGGATTTATTTTCGTACCAGAGAAAAAAGGTCTGCTGTCTCTTACATATTTGAGAAATTTCATTATACCGAGAATGGGGTCGTACTCCAAGTCGTAATTTCTTATTAACGTTGGAACTATTTTCGTAACCAATTTTCGAATCGTCGCGTTGTTATACGATATTATCCGAGATATCGCGAATTTACACTCAGAAACCTGTGAAAGTTGTCTTGTAATCAAGTTTCCGTGTTATACTTGAAAGTGGTAGCAGCAACCTAGTGGCGGAGAAAAGAGAAACATGGCTCCCGATGCATATTCCATTTTGGGACGAGAGGAATAAAGGAATGAAACCGTTGAAACGTATGATGATGGCACTTTTTCAACTTTAAACCTAGCTAAGGGAATCCTGCAGAGGTTAAAAAATTCAAGTGGAGAACGACTTGTACAGACTTGTTTTAGACTTTCTTTTTCATTCCTTCTCAGTGTTCTCCATGCGTTCTTACCACACGTTCCGTCTCTGCCTAACTCTCTAGATTATTCGACGAAGCCTCTCGAAGGAGATCCGAAAGACACGAAGAAGTCCTTACAACGGGCAGATAAACACTCGACGTCGTCGACAAGTCGGTATTGCTGTTCGCGTTTCTTCCATTTCTCACTCCTCTTATTCTTCTGTATCTTTATTTCTTTGCCCTCGAGGCGAGATGCGCGGGTTTCATCAAGTTTTAGCGGAGGTTCTGAACATAGAAGAGACCGGATGCAGCATACGTTATCCTGGGGAAAAGAGTGGTCGCAGGGTGGAGAACGGAGTTCCGTAAGTAGCATTTGTGGTTCCAAACGGTTGGTCAAGGATAATGCACTCTCTGTGGGCCCCGACAATATTGGTGAGAGCTACGAAAAATATTTTTACAGTAGATTTATTCTGCTCGCAAAACTAGGACGTCTAACCACTGTCAACAACATTATTTTCACCCTCAACGCGAAGAAATCAGAAGAACGATATTCTCGAATAAAGATACCACCCCAAGCAATGACCGAAATGCCTGAACTTTTCATGGGATTCCCTTGAAAAATAATACATTATGGAGTAAAATCTTACGCAAGAGTCTAGTTTGTTCAAAAAAGAAAATTGCGGTCAAAAGTGCAAATATCAAAGTAAAGAATTAATAAACCGTTTCCAATCGAAATTCGACATCAATAATGGTCATATTTACACGAGGGCCGCCCATCGATCGACGACAGAATTTGAGTTATTTTCATCAATAAATACCAGACCACGAGGAAAGACAACAATACATAATATAGGAAATATCCTCTCGTTTTTCTACGTCGGAAAAAGCTTTGTTTTGGACAAATATTGATCAAAAATGCTTTTTCAACGTCATGAGTATAATATGGATGAATCGCGAGGAGAATATTGGATTTGGGTAACCGGAAGATGTGGGCCCCTTCGGACTGCTGTGCTGACGATGCCAAGGAACGAGAAAGGTAGTTGATAAACAGAGAAGAGGATAAGAGAATCGAGTCAGAGTCGATATTATTATCATTCGCGAAAAGAGTGTGGTATGAAAACACGAGTACAAGAACGTCGAAAGGAATACGGTGAGAAAACCAACAGACTTTAGTTGGTCCACGGTGAAGCCGCGCAAATGTGAGAGATGAAGATACGCAAGAACGGAAACTGTACGGAAGAACAAAAACCGACAGAAATCCAAAATTCACACTCTGTTACTGTAAAACATACGTGTATGATTTGCATATTTGTTTGCATTCGCATAAGAGCGTCAGGGCGCTTTTGTACGTCCGTATGTTCGCCATATTCTGCGGGAGATGAGCTACGAAAATTGGCGTACCTTTGTTGAACATTTGCAAGATCGGCGGCAGGTAAGTTCGATGAAATCGCTTGAAAGGAGGTGCGAACCCGAACAGGAGTGCATTCGCAACACTAGCTTCGCTTTGGCGCGGTTTAAGCGACGGTAAATGAGGGTGCGAGAGCCAAGGACAAAGGCAGCGCGAGGGGTGAAAGGGAGGAGAGAAGAGGAGTGCTCTCGCCGATGTTTGTCTTGGCGGTAGAAGTGATGTTTGCTTTAGTTCGTGCCTCGAGCGGAGTGATGACTGACCACAATGATTGTATTACCGCAGTCTGGAACCACATGTGCGAGATTCCCTGGGCTACCGAATTTCCGACCTGGTATTCCGAATTTCCGACCTGGTATTTACGCCTTTCAACCTACGATAGATCCATTTCCTGACGCATATAAGCGCCTTCTAAATTGGCCGTTTGGACCCTTAGCAGCGCAGACCTAAACTTTCCAGAACGGAAATAAGAGCCGTTTTCGTGGAGGAAGAAAAGATTCGAGTCATTTGGAAAATGGCAATTCAG
This sequence comes from Heteropelma amictum, assembly GCA_959613375.1. Classification (NCBI taxonomy): domain Eukaryota; kingdom Metazoa; phylum Arthropoda; class Insecta; order Hymenoptera; family Ichneumonidae; genus Heteropelma; species Heteropelma amictum. Next base: position 35,061,650 of record OY390720.1, read on the forward strand.
TTATTTTTTAATCTTCCGGCAGGTTTGATTTTTTTATTCGGCAGCGGGGTTGGAAACTTCAGCATCCTTTTCAAGGTCTGTTGAGTTACTGATAAGCTCAATCTTGTGTCGATGTTTTTGGAACTTTTTTTAATAACATGAAAAATCTAGGACACATTAGAAAAAGTTGTATCACCTGCAGAACGTAAGTCTAATGAGTACTCATGGAGTTTTATTTCTTATTTCGGTCTCGTTAATAATTATCCTACCGCGTTGGTTTAATTGTTTGATTATGTCATTGTTAATGGTACGTTTATCCATGGGCGAAAAAGTCTGAGCTCATTCAAGGTAAAAACAGAGAACGGTGCAATGAGAGCTGGTGCTTGCGGGTACCTACAACTTCCAACAGGGACAATTGGACCAATAAAGAGGCATTACGTTGAATGGCCAACGAACGCAAAAAGTTGGGGAAAAAAACAGTTCATAGCAGTGGTGACGGTCTTCTGTCTGGGTCTGGGTCGTAACAAATGTAAAAGGAGAGAATCAGCAGCTAGTGCTAGTGCAAAAACTTGAAACTCCTGAAATATTATTGTCCCCACATCTGCGATGTGGATTAAAGGGGAAAATATATTATTTCGTTAGCGAGACTAAAGGGCTCAGGACGGCTCAAAACGTTGACGTTGCCAGAGCTCCTTCCTCTCTCGCTTGTTTTCGCCTTTCCCACCCTCCGTACATGAAATATGGGGTGCTCAGTTGGCTCGTACGACACCTGTGTAAGCCTGACGATTTCATCCTGTCTTGAGCAAGTCGCTCATATTGCCCCCTTAAAAACGCATAAGGTACAGGGTTTTATTCGCAAAAAAGTTATTGCACTGCAGTATTATACGTAAATACACGACGGTCAATGGTCCTTTCAAGCTTTGAACATTGAAGCAGTGTTATATTACGAGTTCCCATGAGGTTGAAATTGTAATGACACCTTGCGTCAGTAACTACTCGTTGTGCAATCATTCATTGGGAAAACTTTGAGTTTCCCAACAACTTATACTCGCTAAACGTTCATTATCGTTGATACTTTTCGAGGAGTAAAGCAACTGTAATGTAGGGGTGGATTCATCACTCGAAAACAAGGAAAACTTGACTTTACATCACATTTTTGAACTTTTTCTTTCGCTCACCAAATGATCACTGAAATAGTCGCAAGTTTGATAAATTTTTGGTACCACGACTAAAAGAGTACTGGATTTATAGCGAGCACACATTACCCGAGTCTACGTTCATAAAATTAAGATTGCGACCTACATAAACGCTCGAAAGCCTCGAGTTTCTCTCGGCAGCCATTTATCTTTACGCGCTATTTCGATAACCCTCAAAGACCGTACGCTGGAACTGACTAAAGTTTACAAGCTTCCATAAATCAACGCGTCAAACCTCTCTTACACCGCTTGCTGAAATACCTCATCTCTCGTTTTCACCCACTCCGACACTCTTCATTTTCGAACGTTCGCATTCCCAATCCTGCCATCCGACGTTTCATGCAGAATTTTCTCTCTCTCCACCTTCGTACTTTCATGAGCTTCTTCATCCTTCAACTTCGACTAATTTCGCTCATCTGCGGCATAACGAAGGCAAGGGAAATTCCTTCGACGAGGATCATTACCAGGAGAAGTGAAATAACGAGGTTTTTCTCCTCTCGTACTAAAAGATATTTGCGCACCTATCGTTTTTCCACAGTAAACAGGAGAGTCGAATTTCACAAGGCGAGGTCGGTCGAGTCTGTTGGACCTTTTTGATAAATATATAAGCGAACGAAAAGCTTCAGGACCGTAATATTCCTTTACTAAAATGTGGACAATGACGAAGGACGCTCTTCCGTTGCCGGACCTTTTCCGGTTAATCTTTATTTCCGAAATTCGTCTCCCACAGGAGCATGGCAAAGCTAACACCGATAAAGTAAAGCTCATATCAACCTTTTCCATCCGGGACGTCTCCAAAGTGGAGATAGTCACAGGAGATCCTCCCTGCATGCGCGGCGTAGCCAACGACGACCGGTCGAAGAGTCGGGATATTATGTATCTTGGTACGTGTATATATATGCGTACATGTATGTATATGTGTGTACATACCTACATATATACATAGAATTAATGAAGATATGTTGGCAGCATCAAATCCCACCTCGTACAGGTTTCCCGATATCCGCTCGCGCACTTGAGATATTTCCTTCGCCATTTCTTAAGCTTTATTTTTCACCTCGGTAGAGAACTGATGAAATTTATCACGAGGAAAAGAATGTCAACGCACAGCAACTGTCCAGAGCTAACCACTGTCTACGTTTCAATCTTTATGGCCAGGCGTAAATCGGAATGGAGAATTCGAATCTGTCACGGGACCAAGAAGTGTTGCGAAGAACGCGAGTACAGCAAGATAAGGGTGCTTTGGATGGGAGATGAATTTCTGTGATGAAAAATATTACAGATAGTACCAAAGACGTTGCTGCTCATCTCGTCATTGAATCATCGTCATCTTGAAGCATCACTCTCTTCGTCGTTCTTGTTCAGGTTTGTTTGCGGTGAAGAAAGCTTCGGCGGTAAAGAAATTACCGATAGTGATTTTTTCGACATGGCTTCCGGCTCGAATCGAATACCTCGTGTATCTTAGACTTTATTTGTGTAATTTCCGTTATCTCGTTACATTATTATTGCATGCACTATGCGAAATTGTGTGCCGACAGGAATGAGGAAAGGAGAAGCGTTCAAGCGGCTTCACCGGAAAAATCCACGGACAAACATCATTTGCCTTTTCGTAATTAAGGTTCTGCCATCCACGCTCTCGAATAGCGGAGTCTCTCAGGAAATTTCGTCGCTCTCTTGTTGATTTTAATCTCCCTCCCTTGTAGCCTGGGGGCTGTTGCACAGCGTTGATATACGCCATGGCGGTTCATAGGTATGAGTTTTACTCTAGGAAGCTCTTGAATAAGCTCGGACTTTGTTTAGCCGGGTATCATACAGAACGCGCTGTCTCCTCCTCTCGTCTCACAGACGACGTAGGCCGAGAACGGATGAGCTCGCAAGGCGTAAGAAGTTAATCACAGCCTTTTTTTTTCTTCATGCCCGGTGGCGCGTTGGTCTCGCGAAAAACTTTGCGAGCTTCTTTATACACGCGGGTAACTGCAGATTTTCAGCTTTTTTTTCTCGACGTTGCAGCAGATTGATTAGAGCAACCGTAAGCATTAACTTGTCTGCATTGCCAAAGAAGACGCCGGTGTATTTGGTCGCCCTTTTCACTCGCGTTTTCAACCATAGGGGAGGTAATTTCGAGTCTTTTTCTCATCAACGTTGTTTTTTCACTTTCGTTACCAACGGAAGCAGCTTCGGTGAACGATTTCCCGAACACAACATCTGCCCGTGAATCAGCAATGAATTATGTGCCTTAACGACTCGATCGATGCGAGAAATTTCGTGCCAAAGTCGTACGATTTTGGAAATTGAAGCTTTTTTTACGATTATGGATGCTGAAGCTGCGAATGGACCCCCAAGTGGAAACAGGTAATATTCGCGGAGCCTGCAGCACCTTAACGTATATTTGTAACGGAATCGACGGAGAAAAGCAAAGGCGATAAAGAGATGAGAAGGGTTGGCAGAGGAAAAGAGGGGAGGAGAAATCAAAGATACAACTCGCAGCGAGCGACAAGCCGTTTTCGCTGCTGACGACGATATAACGAAGGCTGCAATTAAACGGACGTCTGCGGGGTTCGCGAGAGGTTACACGTCGCAAAGCGCGATGGTACGACGCTTCCTTCACGTGGGACCAGCGTGTTCCATCCTCGTATGGTTTGGTTTGTCGACGATGGTCGAGGAATAAAAAAAAAGTCTTGGTACAGCCCGAAAGGAGGCAGATAAAACGTTGATCCTCGCGGCGTCGATGTCGTTGTATTCAAGTCGACCCGAACGCTAATAGGGTACCGATTCGATATAATTGGCTCCGGACGGCTCTGGACCCTGCTCTTTTCCACCAGCCGTCCATCTGAACCCTTTTATCAATACACAGAGGTCCAGGCAGCTTTCTTGTCAATGCGACAAGTGAAAACGCACGTGAATTGCTTCGAGACATTCATCGATAAGTTTAGAAAGTAAATGAATACTCGTGGAATCTAATCCACTCGGCATACACTTGGGAAATCGACGGCATTCCAGAACTCACAATTAGACATACCATTAACGATTTTACGTGCGTTTAAATACGGGAGATGGACTTTCAAGCTGGAGCTTTGAACGATAAGTCAAGACTTCTTCCCCTGCTATGGACAAACTTACACCTGGTCTGTTTTTTGAATATAGAAAAAATTATAAAATGGGAACCTCCCGTAGGATGAAAACCACGAAAAAGGTGCGAGCGGCTTTGACGTACAAAATTATGCTGACAATTTTTTTCGTTCATTAATATGGGTCTCGTCTTGTCTGTGAGGTTGACTAGTCTGCATGCCGGACAAGGTCTGGATTAAACACTTTCTTTTCGAGGTGAACTATTTGCACCAACTAATAGTCGGTGAGGGGTTTTCGAACTTTGCAGGGGTCATTGTCTTTGCTGCAGTTATATCGTATTAAAAAGTTAAACTTTCTTCTAATGAGGAAGTTCGCACCCCCGCTACCTTAAACGGTTTTAACGCGATAAATCCGACTCCCCGAGGTATAACTTTGATATTCGATCAAGGAGCTAATATAAACTTCGTTAATTCTACCAGACCGTGATAAAATCTTGAACTATATTTTCTTGGCACCAGGGTGTTTTGCTGAGGGGTGTTGAATTTTTAGAGCTATATATTCGTTTGTTAAGTTTCAGGTCGAATGCGCGAGGTCAACATCTTCAAATCGCGAAACACCCATGATGGGCGTACAAGTGGTGAACAGCCAAAGTTGGAATATGTGCTCACTTACTTTGAAACTCGAAGTGGAACGATTTTTCTGCCAACGAATGGAGATTTTTTACCATCGGATTCGTATTGATAAAAAAAACGTTGGTACTATTTAAACAGCGCGAAAAAGTAAAGAGAGAGACGGCCAAATTTCACTCCACTGCTCTCATTTATTGAAATCCCATGCGAATGTCAGTAAATCTATATGCATTCCTCAAAAAGCAACGAGGGAAAGTCTATTACAGGAGTAACAGGCCGATTGCTGAAGCGGGATAATCGGTGGTTTCTCGGGAATGGGAATTCGGATGGATTAAAAGGCAGCCGAGCGTGTGACTCGAGAATTCATAATATGTACCACCATCGCACGATTTTATGTAGTATATGGATGTATGTACGTCCGTGATCTATATTTCTCTCCTATTCTTATCTCTCAATTTCAACTTCGAATAGCACATCCCTCTTACGAAATTCGTGAATCGATTCTGCTCGACCGGAAACTTTCTTGTTCGACCAAAAATGCAACTGCACGATGAGTCCGTGAAATAGACCAATTTTACCAAAAGATATATATGAACATCCGTGACATTAATCAGAATCACATATAAACGCAACCCTCGAAAGTTTCAACCCCAATCATGGCATTGATCGATATAAAATGAGATTTGCGTTATCATTTTTTTACGCCTTTGTGCCACTGCGGATATGATTCAAGCTATTTCCTCTCTGAAGTGATACGTTCATCCGGTTTTGCCTAGTTCCATTTTTACATTCAGTTTTTATGATTCGGTATTATAATTACAACGGTATTCTTTTCTTGCCATTGAGGATGAATTCATATTGAAATGGCGTTGGCCTTGTTTAATTCTATGGCAATATAGACGGTGAAATTACAATATTTAAATATCATTATTTATTATACTTTAAATTAAACATTTTTGCTTGACTTTTGATGGGAGCGGGCTTCCGTCATTTCTAAATTCTGCGCCAAGATCTCTTCATTTTCTGATGAAATACAACGAGTATTATTCCGTCGTGCACTCCGAGAATTACAAGATCTTTTCCTCGCGTCAAATCCTTACGTCTTTTATGCGCTCGTTTGGGAAAATAACATCGAGGGCACGACGAATGAGAGACGGAGAACGAGGTAAGAGATTTGCGAGAACTTTTCTTTGGTCCAAATTATTTTTATGAAAAAACCGAAATTGAGGTACACGAAAAGATACGTTTTGTCAAGCAGACTCCGTGACTTAATACAAGAACGTAAAAAGTATATTCCAAACAAAGAGCTGAGCAAACGGAGGAAAGGAGGACAGAATCGAAAAAGAAACGTCGTCATAATTCGACGTTCGCTAGACAGTGATTTTGTCTCTTGCTGAAGCTTCTTCTTTCGTTGAGTGCCTCGTATGTGCCATGTGCATCACGTCACAAACACTGACATATCTCCGGACCTTGCTTTCTATTCTTTCTATAAACTTCGTTGTTTTCACTGTCATCACTGACTTTATTTGCACAAGGTGTCCCAAAATTCGATGTTAATACATTCCAGCCAGATTCAGGATCAAACTCGAGTCGAAATGTATTTTTTTCACACCTCGATGGAAAGTTCTCAAAATTTGGGCGTGAATGGGAATTCGATTGAGATTGTAAATTACAAAGGAACCATTTGCCCGTATTTACGTTAATTACCCAAATCGGTATCGATTACTGTAGTTTATGAGATATTTACGATGTTTTTGGCGTTCTACGATTTTTCAGCAATTTGAAAATGCTCCCAAACAATTAAAATAAAAGTGCAATTTCTTCGTCGTTCGTTCAAGCTACGTCGATTGATTCTCATCGTCCAAACTTCAGGACACGTTTAATATTCCACCAACAAACCCCCTTAACTGTACATTTCCTTAAGGTTCCTTTGAAGGAAGTTTTAGATAAACGAACAGCTTTTGATATTTTCGTTAATTAACGTGTATCTATCGGTGACGACTTCAATGTATGATCATGTAATGCCCTTAATCCTCAACGGAGGCCATCAATGACGGAATTCAAATTGGTGCTCCGTCAAACGGAAATCGCCGCTGGCATCTACACCGAAATCCAATAAATTTGCGAATATTCAACGTCAAGAGAGTCGATGATGCACAGCGATATTGTCTACGAACCCCCAGGCAAGCCACCACGAGCTGAAGCTTAGTTGCATTCGTCGCTTCTTATCCTTGCCTCTGTGACTCTTTGTCTTTCACCCTCTAACTTTGTCTATATCCCACGTACAGTGTATAGCCCCTTTCTACCTCGCGATTTAACAGCCTTAACGAGTGATTCCGCAGCTTGCGGACAAATAAACGCGATAACGTCTGCTTTCGGCACTTCTGCGATACCACGGAGCTATAAAAATGTTTACCCAAGTTCAAAGTCTATTAGTATGTATTCCTACGTGTGGCACTCTCTCCCTCTCCCTACCATTTTCCCCGACCCTAAATACTATTAATTTGACACACAAAAAGCTCCTACGTTCTACCTTTCTACCTTCAAGAACTTACCACCGCCAATGTAGAATCCATTTAGTTTGGCAGACCTCCTTAACATTTCACACTCGCACTAGAAGCACGATACTAAGTATTAAAATCCAAGTGAAGCAGTGTTTTTAATGAAATATCATAAAGAAGATGCCTCCATTCATTTGAGGATTGTGTGCCAAGATACTGTCATTAACGTTAACGGTAATTGTCGTAAAGACAACAATTATGTACGAGCAGTAATATCTGAAGCAGGAACGGAAACTTCCGCCTTCAAGTATATACGATTTCCTTCTAGATGTCGGTCCAATTGTGTTTGCACCCTGCGTAAGCATTGATTAGTCCTCCATTCGTTGGGGGATGTTGAAGCAAGTAGGGTCTTTTCCGGGATGATGGGATTTCTTAGGAAACAGTAAACGTGAACGTCAGTAATGACGCCTAGCATAGCCCGAGCAAGCCGAGATACCAGTTGTAATTGTTGGCTGTAACATTGTGGTACATTGCCTTTGTCGCTTAGGGACTTGCCACTCTTGTTGTACATTCAACTTAATTCTTACATTCTTCCTCCTAGCTCTTTTCCACCACTGAGGAACTCGATACATTTTACGTGTATACTATACATACATATACCAAGGTCATTTTAGTCTTATTTTCTTTTGTTACCTCCGACGATCCAGGGATTGCTTGTTACCCTCTGTATTTCTCCGGGGATGCGAATGTGAAGCGAGCAGAATAAAACCTACATTCACAGGCAATTCGGCTCTTCCGCTTTCCCAATGTAAATGTATATGCCGTAAAGAGCTGAATTGGATAGTACATATACACAGTGGAATACCTCAAAAACCACTTGCGATGTAGAGAGTGTACTATAATTACTTGATCTATTCGAATTCTTGCTGCCATCTCTGGCCCGTTTAGCCAACCCCTCACCCTTTCTCTCCTCTTTCCGTTCTTTCTTCTCCGTAATTGCGAGAGCAACGCAGAGGGCGGAGGCAAGCGGAGTTATCCGTGGCCTTGTGACTTTGCCAAAGTTCTAGTCGAGAAGCGACAGGAAGCTACCAAGCGTGGAAAGTTATCGAGAAAACTCAGGCAAACCCGATAATTAGAGTAGGGTCAGGATCGCTGATAATATTCAGGGTCCAGTGATACCGTAAAAGCGTGCAAAGCATACATGTAGGAAAAGGCAATGAATAATAGAAAAAATGGAACTGGTGGTGACATACACGAAGATCGGACCAACTTATAGTTGTTTCCAAGTTCAACGCTCAACCTTCTCACCCCTTTAATCTGTAAATCAGCTAAACCAGCATTGGAGGCTCTTCCAATGCTGACGTAGTGTTATTATACATGAATACAATCGATGAAGGTAGCTAGTTCATAGATCGTGTTTGATCATCCAATTGACGAGGTAAAGAGCAGCCTTGCAGTTCGACAAGACCAGCAAGCCGTTAGAATGAACTTCACCAGATATTTGCATGGCGAAGACCATAGCTACCTATCCGAGAACGATGTCCTTTATACGACATAGAATCCTGCTAGGTTACTTTGGAAACTGTTTTCGAAAGCACCGAGCGTCATTGAAAGGTAGAGTTCGGGGGTAACAGGACTCGATGCTTTCAAGATGCTTTCTTGGAGACTACATGTACTCTTGTTCGATTATTCCAACCCGATGCGCAAACAATACACGAGCCGGGTTTCTGTTTCAGAGGGATTAACAAGCTAAGTGAGAAAGCAAAGTGGACGGATAGAACACTAGGAGCAGTCTTGTCGTTTTCATAAGCTTTGAGAGAAATTGGTACTGACGGGTGATGTCTCGGCAAACACAGCTTCGAATTATCGTTACCTCCAGCTCGAGCACTTTTGGAATATTCCAAATTGAATTACGAGTTTAATATACACATAACGAAAGGATTTAGCTAAATTCTATCCGTCACTGAAGCTCGCTGTCTAGAACAAATTTCACGGACTTGGTGAGACCAAAGTAATATGCACTCTCGGAGCTTGCTAATTGCACGACAGGCACTGCTTCCTTAATAAGCATTAGGAAAACTTTCGCGATACTCATGTACATGGAATGGACTTCAATTTGGTACAATTTAATAAGGTTGAACGGCTCAATGAATCGAATGGTCTTATCGTAACGTATAGTTCACCGATTGGACCCCGCAACCATAGGAGCTTTATTAGGAGGTCAATATAAGACGATATATCAATTAAAAGGATAAAGGCGATGAAAGGACGTTTTAGCATGCGTATTGCCCTGGCTGTCCAGACCAACTTTGCCGCAAGAACTGTTGCAAAATTGTCGGGTTCAAACAAATTTGTTTTTCCATCTAGCCACACATCCTTATCGTCGACTTTCATCACGATGGGGGCAATGTCCTAGAGCAGTTCGAGGAGGCTACTTGAACGTCTGTCGACTGAAACGACAGACCAGACTGGGTGCGCATTACATGGACTGACGTATTTAAACTTCTCGTAGACATCCGTTCATTTCCATACATGTGTACATACATGCATACAGATACATCAGAAGGAGGAAGAGTTCCTCCTCATTCTGACCAGCAGTCAGCGACCAGCAGTCGGAACGATGGAAATGCATTGTCTATCTTGTTTCCCCGTTGCTGGCTGGTATCCAGAACCAACTAATGGAAACTATCGGTCCGCTTCGGGGTATGCCCAACTCCTCCACCTTGTGCGCCATGCAGAGGGTGAATTCGCCCACAGTGGAGGACTAGGAACTCCGCCTAGGCCCGCTTCCCCGAAGGATGAAGAGGAAAAGGCGAAGATACGGACACTATACACATGTGATGTACCCACATACAGACAAGGAACGTTCTACGTGCGCCGGCGGATAGCTTCCAAAGGGAGATAGGTACCTGGTTGGGGGGGAGGAAGAACGAGAAAAGAGGAAGAGAGGAGAACCCGAGTGAGAAAGGAAAAGAGATAACCGATTGATATTAAATGGATACGCGAGAGCGGTGAAAACCGTTGGAGCTTTGTGTGCGATTGTGAAACGCTGAGACCGAAGCCGAGGCGCGCGCCCTCAACGGGAGCGTCGGTGAAGCTCTTTATCTGCCGTTCTCTCTCTAGCTCGCAGTTTCATTTCATTTCGGAACGTTCATCGTGTGTTTATCTTACGTTGCATTGTTATTTCGTTCTCGGTGAGGCGAGTACAGAGCGAAGAGAATGAGAAAAACAGTACGAATGCGGGATGAAGAGGAATCGGAAGAAAGAGCCAGTTCCGGAAATAATTGAACCGTATCACGGGCCAGACGCGCGTACGAGAAAAAGCGATGGATAAAAAAGATGTGTCCATGTTTGGAAGTATATATGTGTGTGTGTACCCTCGTGCTGTGTTTGCAGTACACATCTATGCATGTATAGGTGAAATGGTCGAATTGAGCTGCGAATCGAAAGGATGCTGGAAATAAGGATCCCTCTGGAGCTCGAAGGATACCTCGTAGGTTGTCTTATTTGTTGCACGAATAGACTCGAGAGAGAATTCTGTCTCATCCCGTTTCTCTGGATCGACGATGACGTCGAGGATTTTCCATTCACACATACACTAAATGACGCGTTTTGGAAGATGCGGACAATCTTCTTTGCCATACACGTGGATTTTGAGGGAATTAATGCGCTTTGGATAACCGGCCAAGTATCGTTTGACAGCGGAGCTGATATACGTAATGAATTTTGTTCGCAGCGCTTGTTCGATGTTTTCAGTATATTTTCAAAATGAAGCTTTTAATCGTTTGGGAATCCGCATTGAAATATTCACACACACACACACACGCATACATACAAAGATAGAGGGAGAGAGAAAGTTTTCAAGAAGATTGACAAAAAATATAGAAGAAAAAGAGAAGACTGGAAAAGAGCCATTATGAATAAAATAAACAGCGATTCCTTACCTCCCAAGTGGCTGCGAAAAAGCCCTGCTGTAATACTCAATTAATAACCGGATTAATTCGAGTCCCATAATCTCGCTACCACAGTCTTCTCTCTTATCTCAGCTGCATCCTTCTCCATCTTTTGATCATTGCTGTTCCCCTCTCTTTCGCTCTTTCTGCACTCCAGCATTATTCTCTCCGCTCGTCTTGACTTCGCAATCAATTATCGACAAAAAAGAGTTGGGAAAATATTTTTTTCCTCGTTTTTCCGCGTTTGTCGCGTGAGCAAAATTCGGTCCAAGTAACAATCTTTGCATTGAAAATACTGTTATAAAATGTACAATGCACATTCATGCTTTTTATTACAGCTTGCCTCGTCCGAGCTTTAATCTCTCTTTTTTCCAATTTAATTTTTTCAAATTAAATTTCAATGCTTCGTGTACATCGAAACTTGATAATATTTCAAGGACCGTTGTCATTGATGTTGCTACAAATGTTTATTAATTTTCCCGGAAGATGCGTTTCACTAAATTTGTGGTTTTTTTCAGTACAAAGCTGAGGGCGTTTTGTACAAGGTGTGCCCAAACAGCATCAAAAACAGACCAATGAAAGGCAGGCAAATATAAAAACGTCGAGTGCTTTATATATTTAGATGCTGACTGTGACGACTTTTTTTCTCCGGCGACAGCAGCCCCACAGCTGAAAATCGGAACGACATTGAGGGACATTTCAACGAATACGGCTGTCGAACGGAAGTGCAGATTATCTAATTGGAGAGTCCATGCCATTAGGAGCCCATTAATTTTCCAACAGTCCGAGAGAGGATTCGCACGTTGAGTAAGGAGATTTCGAACGTGGCGTCCGGCAGAATATTTTACGACCGTTGGACAAACCAACGACTCCCGATCTATTTTTGTCTCCCTTCGGTATCGACCGATCTATAAGAAATTCGGGTCACTTCAATCATCATTTTGACGGTTCATTACATTATTTTATCGTTTATTTTCCTCTCGATTGACAAGCCGTGAACATTTTCGAGACAACTTCCAGCAAATTATTTGGCAAAATAAATACATACTTCAGAAAAAAAAAGAATTTCATACGACGTGAGATTGACACTCAGCGTTTGCGAAATTCGAGGTTGTTTTTTTTTTTTTTTTGAGAAATTTGAATTATTTCGCGCGTTATCGGGCGCAGGTATTTCCTTCGCTTGCTGAAAATACCGTTGGACAGTTCGTCAATTGATGAAAGATTTAGGACGTTTCATTCGATACCGGTCGCATAATTTACAGTTTATTGACACGTAACTCTGCCTTGATTTTCCCGCCGAATGTCTACAGCTCGGACAACACTGACATTTGATTCACGGAGGTTTAACGAATGCAGAGTGACGGTTTTCCTTTTTTCCCTGAATTTACCTCGGAGGAAGAAGAGACTGAGCGAAAAGCAGCTATTTTTTGCGCTCATATCGAAGCTCGGCAGAGTCATTTAATCTTAGAATACGCTCGTCCCCATGACACGTGATGTAATCAATATTTAAATTCGCCTATTTAATGAAAAATCCTATCACGAACAATCAATTGCAGTTGAATACATTTTAATGCCCAATTAATTTCAATTACATCCTTTCCGTGTTTCACTCCTTTTTCGTGCTCTTCCAGTCATCATCGAAAAACTCGTTCAAGAAATATATTTGCGAACGAAAATACGCGCCGTTCGTTTCAATCACGATGTACGACAATTCAAAACACTGTACATGCCCGTGTCAAAATTGCGAAAAAAAAACGATTTTTCGGTTCAAGTAAAACGTTTAATTGTGCAAAACAGAGGGACAATGAAAAAATTACATCCTCTCCATGTTTTACTTCTTTTTCGTGCTCTTCCAACAAAGTGATCATCGGAAAACTCGTTCAAGAAATATATTTGCGAACGAAAATACGCGCCGTTCGTTTCAATCACGATGTACGACAATTCAAAACACTGTACATGCCCGTGTCAAAATCCCGGAAAAAAAACGATTTTTCGGCTCGAGTAAAACGTTTAATTGTGCAAAACAAAGGGACAATGAGAAAAAAAAATTACCAAAAAAAAAAAGACCAAGCCACTCGTTCGGGGCGGAAAGAACATCGATGGAAACGAAAACGAATTTCGACATGGCGAAACACCCCGAAGGGACAAATAAATTATCGAGAACCGGCCAAAACGTGGGGCGAATATAAAACGGCGTTGGCGGATTATTAACGCGAGCAAAAATACAAGAAAGATGGGAGAAATGTTTTCCGAGTTATCAAAACAGTGGACAATGCTGCGTTAAGCGATTCGCGTCATTAAAAAAATAAAAACGAGACAAAAAAAAGCATCTTGGATTTATCAGTCACGAACGTGTATACACGCGCGTTCATTCATACGCGCGTTTATTTTCAACGGAATAAATGCGGATTTTCATGGGACGATAAATCGTATAGCGCGTAAATATAAAATCACTGCTTGGATTTTCGAGCGGTGGTAATATTTGACCAGCAGAGGCGGATATGAAAAAGGACCTCTCCGTTACGAGAGTTTACGAGGGAATATCCTCGCGTTGCGGACAAATTATTATCATTATGATATTCGTTTTATTTATTTTTTCGTCGACGGCGTTTGATGCACGCTATATAAAACGCATGTAACCCGCGCGATAATTCATCGATTCGCGCGGCTCCGCCGTTATAAGAGCGATGCATCACGATTCGCCCGGACGTGTGTGCCGCGATGTCACGCCCGCTTTTTTATGAATCTTTTTTTTTTTTCGCCTTTTTTGTTTTTTGCAATCTCGTGCGTTTGGCAAAATTCGACGAGGACGAAAACGCCGCCGCGGTGACGCGGCTACCTCGACGGAAGAACAGAAGTCTCCGTGTACGTGGGGCGCGCTCGTGCACCAGAGGAATTCAATAAATTCTTGGGTCCACGACCCCCTGCGATATTTAGGGGACCTCGCGTGTCCTCCGACTATTAAAAATTATTTCTCCTCACATGTGAATACTCACCGGTTCCTCCTTCGCAGCGCGTGAGTATCCCCCGATTACTCACCCTAACAGGATAAAGATGATAGAATTTAGTAATATAATCGACGAGATTCCTGTTTGTTTTTTTTTTATCCTGTATAATTTAAAAGGATGTACGATGTACATGGCGCGTTTACAATTTTCGTTACGACGATCCCACATGCGGCGAAGGCGAACTCAAGAGGCGCCTTTCGCGAGCCTAAGATGATGTTGTATTTCTTAATTTTTTTTTTTTTACCGCGAGTGTTCGTAAATACCAAACCGAAATTCGTGCCATTCAAAAGACGCTTTCTTAAATCGTCCTGACGAAGGCAGCAGGACATAAATAAGTTGACTCTGCCCTCGAGCGCACGCGAAGGCGATTCTGATAATTCAACGTCAAATATAGATAGTCGATAATCCATGTTAAATAATAATGTTGACACTAATGTACGCTGATTTTTTGTGGGTTTAGGGTACATGGAATAAGACGCTAATTCGTTTAATTTACAACTCGAAAAGTTTACCCAGTACGATGGTAGAGGCATTATTTTCTTTGCCAGTGAAGTTTGCATTTGCATTTGAAAATTTAGAACGGGAAATATAGGCAAAACATTAGCGACCATACATCAATGGATGTCCCGTGTGGGAAAATGTTTTATTGCTTGTCAAAATTCGTATTATTATTATAGCACATATTCGCTGTTTTAGCGAGCAGATTTTGAAAAAAGTCGAAAGTCGTAACGTCATTTTACCTAGTAATAATTTTCCCCGCGTCGGTCATATGATTTAATATATTCTTCCTTGCTCTGACGTCACCGAAGTAATCAACACGAATGTCGAGCGAAATAATGTGCGTTCCCATAACGATACACATACGTTTACATAAACTTTTTGAAATTTGCTGAAACCCCGCATCCTTATGTGTCATTTGTGCACATTCATGCCTCAAGAGGATTCGCTTCTTTCGTTATTTTCTTTTTTTTATTACGTCTGTGAATTTTCCGACGAAGGCTATCAGGGTAGCAAATTCTCGCGCTTGAAGAGGCATAATTAAGTGCAGGATATAAACGGTGGATGGAACTTTGGAGTTGAAGAAGGAACGGTAGCCGGAGAGTCGGAGAAAAAGAGAGAGATGTAATAAAGAGAAAGGTTATACAGGATGAAGTAGCGAAAGAGAAAAAATGCATGAATGAACGCGATCGAGAGCGCGGAGGAAAACTGAGGGGGCAGCAGGAAAGGCAGCGAAGTTAGTGACGGGCTAGAAGGGTGTATGAGAAAAGTTGAATACATCGCGAGGTAGATAAAGTTGCACGATTTTTCTTAGAGCTTCGCAAAGAGCGTATAAACAGTTTTTCCTCCCTCGTCGGTAACCAGCATCAGGAAAGCTCGGTCCCCGTTGGGAAACCTATAGAAAATCTACGACGATTCAGGCAAGTGTGTATACGACTGGATGGAGAATCAGCAAAGGGTGAGAGGAAAAACGTGGGACAGCCTTTGGTCCTTCGTTCGCACATCCGGTTTCTCGCTCCTCCCTTCGCCTATTTTCCCTCGCAGTGCTACTTTAGACTTTTAACACGCGTGGAAAAACAGACGCCCTCTCACATTTCCCGACTTGAGCACATAAAATATACAAGTAAAAAAAGAGAGAGAGAGAGTGAGAGAGAGAGAGGAGGGAGGAGGAAAAGTGTTTCTGGAATGTCGAAAAGAGGAATGAAAGCAGAGGGGATGAGAGAGGAAGAGGGAAGAAGGGATGTGATAAACCGTGTAAGGAGTGGAAGAGTGATAAGGGAATAGGAGGTTGGATTTTTCTCTCTCTCGCTTTCGCACTCACTGGGGCTCAATTCACCATGAAAACGTTTTCCGGCCTTACCGGAGAGAGACGTATATCCCCATGCCTCACGAGCTGTCTACTTCTTTTTATCTCGCGCAGTCTCTCTGTCTCTCCTTCATTTTCGGTAGGGAAAAGAGCCAGCATCGCGAGTTAGGAACATCTCCCTCGCTGACGCGAGGAAGCGTGTGAAGAACTGCCGACGTGTGTGCCGCGCGTCTCCGAGAGATGCAACGATCTTAGATAGAACGAGACGGTAGCCACGGAAGTGGAAAACGACTGTTTCAGTCTCACTTGTTCTTTTTTCGTTTTCTCCACTTCCGTTCGAATTTTCCCTTACGTTTTCTCTTTACGCTTTTCTTGGCACCGAATAACGTGAGAAAAACGTATGTAGCGATGACTCTTCGATCAGTCGGATATGAAGTGTCTTTTTTTTTTGTGGTGTACACAAGTTGTCCAAATACTTGAACTTCATTTAGAATTAGATTCGCGACGATATCCCGAGACGAAAAGCATTTGAGCGTTTTTCTGTCCGACCGAACCCTGATGAGTTATTAGATGTCAAAGTTAACGGCAAACGGACGCGCGCACTCCCCTCTCTAGCGCGCGCCGAGGGAGCGCACGCCTACGGTTGGTCCAACTGCATTGATCAATAACTCGGCAGGGATTCGTCGGATCGAAAAGTGACTTTATACTTTTCGACTCGGAATTTCATCCCGGAAACAGCTGTGAACCTTTGACATCGAATTTTCGATTTTTTCACGAAATTTTCACCTAGAAATCAAAGACTTCAATTTCTATTCTGTCGGGCATGAAGTTTGAGTGTTTATCCGAATATCGTCAGAGTATAGCGTATGTTTGGTTATTAAGAAATTGTAAAAAAACGGAATATCTGAATAGATACACGACATTTATTTTCGTTTCATATTGAATCGATTCATACGCTGTTTCCAGCACAAACGAGATTACTCAAATTTCGTAATCAAAGTCAGACAATGGATTCATCAGACGAGATACGAAAACGTTCGTTTAAGTTTTACCACAGTTTTAAATACGCCGCAAAATTCGATATCCTTCAGCGCGTAAAATGAAAAATAACTAATGTGATCATGCCGAAAGAATACAGATCATAGGAATAAAATATTTGTATAAATATTTTATCTCTTCGGATACTTTGCGATGTATTTTGGAAGAAATAATGACGCCGTTACAGATATAATGACACGAAAAACAGCGTCGTTGTGCTCCATGGGAATAATAATAAATAAAATTTGTAAGTACGAGAAACAAAGCATTCAAGTGTATTAGATTTGCTGAAAGGATTCCCGGATAAGTATCAGACATTTCTTTTATCTCTCTTACGTACACCTTGTCTGTTCGGGCGTAAGTTTTATGTTAATCGAGCCGTTACACCACGCCTAATTGCGCTGCTACACGCGATTGCTCAACGTGTTATTTCTATTCTTTCCTCTGCTTCTTTCGTTCTTTCGCGAACGCCGCGAGTACAAGATGTATACAAGAAAACGAAAGGGAAAAAGATGGCTGCAGGGGAAAAGAAACCCGTGAGAATTAACAAAATGCTCGGCTCTCCGTGAAATTGGAATCACGATAGTTCGGATGCTCAACGGTGCCACCGTGGCTATCACGAGAGGGAATATCAGGGTTGAAAACGCTCCCCGGCTCCTTTGTTATGTCTTACGTTTTCTTCTCTTCCTTCCAGCAGTTTTCCCAACGTTATCATCTTCTTTTTTTTCCTTTTTTACGGTTTCTTGGTTTTTTATTTATTTTTATTTTTTTCGATTTCTTTTATTCTCCATTCTTCACGTATACATTCTATTGGCGCACGTGATCATGCATTAATATCGGCGGAGAGCCTTGGAGAGCAATAACAGCGGAGCTTTGAGACGATGCTTCAACATGGAATGTGCAGATCGTTTCTGGAGGAAAAAAAAACGGCAAGAAACGCGGTAGCATGATATAACATCGTTACGGCACTAAATAGACGCTCCCGCGAGAGACCGTAATAATCGCCATAAAAATTTTACAACCTTGTTTCACATATGCATACAGATTTGTTCATGTCAGCGAAACTTTGATATCTCGAATTCACTCTTAAATCATCGAAATTACGACCGCTATCGAAATTCTTTTTTATATGCTAATACTACAATACGTGGACGTAAAGTTTTGAATTTTATTTAAAAAATATATATTCAAATACACGGGAGTTTACACGCCGAATGAGACAGTTTTCCACCATGGATTTTTCGTTTGGCCCGAGGTTTTTTCTATCAAATTCTGTTGCGACAAGAAATTTTTCGCACTATCTAAATAAATAATCCAAATAAAATGTCGTCCATTATTTTTTATTTTCGAGATGAATTTGAGCTCTTTAATATTTTTCTAAAGTTTTAAATACTTTGCAACGATATTCCAATACTTTATAAATCTCTGTGTTCAAAATATTCCACATTGCATTTGAGAAAATTTCTGGAAATTTGACAATCCCGCGAGAATTCAGTTTTCTCACGTCGTTAAATTCGCCAGGTTATTTTGCTGAAATTTGATAACTTTCCGAGGTCGTTATTACATGAAGTTAATGAGCTTTGTCGCATTGCGGAGTGATCGAAATTGCAGTTCAGCTTTCTGTTCGCCAGAACGCCTGAATCTTGATAAAGCAATCAAAAAATGTCAATCAAAAAATTCTATTTACTCGAATAAAAAATATCCACATCAGATTAAAACCAAATAATCGTTTTGGTGGTAGAAAAAACTTGACGATTTTTTGGTTGGAAAAGATTCAATCAACGAACGAAGTGAGATCGAGCGAACGATGACTCAATCGATAATCGACCGCAGGAAGTATGAAGATAACGGGTTATCGCGATTTACGAAAGTAGAAAAATATTTTCCTCAAACGCAATATGTTAATATGGACAAGATTGCGAATGGCAATTCTACTCTGTTTCTCTTTGCCTCGTCGGAGCTAACCATATGTTTCTTTTGAATAATTATTCATAGTTTTTCACCTGTACGGTGCTACCGTTGTATCGAGGGGGAGTTTTGCCTCGAATATATACACGCCGAGCACTTTTAACTCGCGTGGAATATGCAAATGCGAGAGATACTTTCCTGGGCGGTCTGTGCGTGGGTGGCGTGTCTGTGGGTAACGCGGACTGTAAAGCATTAAGCAATATATATACATGCATGTGTGTAAGCCTTCATATGTGTATATAAACGTTTATATACATATACATAAGGTGCGAAAACACGAGATGCAATGTGAGAGAAAATGGCCGTGGAAGAAGAGAAGCGACTGTGGCAGAGGAGGCACACACGTTTTAATGATACCAGCCAGACGACTAGGGGTAATTAATTAGCATAACGTAACATTATAAGTGGGGGTTTAAGCGAAGAACGGCGTATGTCGTTGCGGTGTCGAAGTCGACCCCGTGTGTTTGTGACATACGACGCACGTCACTAGCCATATCACTAATATCACGAGGGAGTACGATGCGAAGGAAGGCGAAACTCCTACGAGGGTGAGAGCAGCGAGAAAGAACCCCTAGCGGGTTGCGTTGCCTCGCGCCTTGATGGCAAGGGTTGCCAAACGTACCCCTCGCGCTTCCCCGACACGTCACGAACGTCAAGCCGATGGCATCGCGATGAGGTTCGGAGTGTCCGGTCACGTCCGGTTTAACAATCGTCCGTTCATCGGACGAACCTGGACGATGCTCGAGATTGCATCCGGAATTTTAGACATCCGCGAAACGGACGTCATACTTTCAGTCGAGGGATACAGATTGTGCTGTCGATTTTTTTAATTTTACGATGAATTTTCGAAAATTCGTTTAACGTACACAAAGACGCGGCGTTTTCGATACGAATAGACGGAAGGAAGAATGAAAATTGCAAAATTGCTTTGACGCATCGGTGACGGGGTTGTTTGGACGATAAAGTGCTCGGCAAATCTCCGTTGGGTGAAAAATTGAAATTTTGATTTAGGGAATTTTTCTGCAGACTTGAATTCAGTTTTATGGAATTTTGACACTTTTGGCAGGAACGATTCGTTTCGAATTTGCCTTTGAGTCTTTTCTTGCGTTTGCCTTGACACTTTTTCCTTTTTGAAATTTGTATTTTAATGCTATTCTTGATTAAATTCTAAGGCTCTGTTGTTTTGATACTAATTACGAATTTCTGTCAACGAAGATCTTCAAAAACTATCAATTAAAATCAAAACGTACGATTGGACAATATACAGAACGTCGATAGACATGCGAATGTTTTATTCTGCTTTTTCAGAAAAGTGGACGCAGCCAAGAAAATCGGGACAATCGTGATCATAATCAATATTAATTAATATTGTCAGTGAAATACTTTTTTTACAGGAAAAAAATAAACAGGTATTTATCGTCATTTTTCTTTTATCACTCGCTTTCTCTGTCTCTGTATGTTTTTTCGTTGCTCGTCCCGACGATTGAGCTCTATTCACGTATAATCCAGAGCTTGAAAAAAGGACGAGAGATCTAATGAACCATGCGAGACGGTGAGATCTGCCTAATGCCGAAAAAAAAGCAAAAAACGATGGCGAGCGTGCCATGACTTTAATAGCTCGGGGAAATGTGTTTAGCGAGGTCACGAGAGAGGAAAAAAGCTCAGTCGTACGTGGGTCTTTTCGCGAGTAGACGCTATATTTTTGTCAAGGGTTTTTCCTGGCAGGTACCGGAAGTATAAACAGAAAGAACGGAGAACCTCATCTGTTTCAGGAGACACGAAAAAATAACGATTTTTATTACTCGACGGAATAAATCCGGCATTTATTTAGGAAGATTCGGTGCGTAATTTCGTACACTGAGAAAAAAGATTTGTTCGTGAAACAAAACGTTTAGTTATACCGTTCATTCAACAATTTATTTCAGTGAAACGAGCGCATAATTTTTTGATGAACCCGATTCAATAAAATAAGTTGACAAATCAACAAAAATATTCGATGTAAGCAATCAAAAGTGCTGTTGTGCGTGCGTGTATCGTAATCTAGAATAGAGTCGACAGATTTTTTTTTAATCAGTTGAAACTTGGAGAACGTATAAGGCAACTGAAACTGAATTGCCAACATACGTGGCCTTTTTGACCAGCTACCGGTAACATATCGATTATTTGAGCAGGAATACCATAAAGCAAAAAAAAAGAAGAACCAGAGTAATTGGATCGTTATAAAAGTAGAAAATTAACAAGAACCCTCATTATTAGGGGAAAGAGAATATCCGGCGTTTAGTGATGAAAACCCAGCTTTAAAAAGGACGAATGGCTAGTTTCTCTCGAGTAACTCCACGTACCGTTCTTCATCCAGCGCGATTTGCAGATTGCAGGTTTCACTTTTTCTTAGTTGGAGAAAAATTTCTCCGAGAAGCGTGAGAGGGCTTTCGGGGCTTGGAACGATATCAAGAGGAGATTTGCCCAGAATAATGAGGACGATAAGTGAAGTGACGTCAAGCATACCTTTTTTAAATCTACCCCTGACTTGAAGAAAAAGGATATTCTCAGCACTGTGTATGGAAAAAAAAAGTTCATCATTTCGCGATTCCATGAACTGAACGGGTATTGATTTTAAAACGAACAAACATTCTTCCCTCTTTCGCCTTTCTCGATCAACAGTCCTCTTGGAAGAAATAATGCTTTCGAATTTCGATTGAACCGTATACGAATGTTCATCGGAACTTTTTGAATAAATAGTTTTTATAGAGAATTCTTCGTGGTGTAGTTTCGTTAAACAAAAACGGTCAGTTCAAAGTACCTTCTTTCTCAAAATGCAAGACCAAATTCCAAGACCATTTTCTCACAGTTTTGCCCCCAAGGAACGACCTCGACCATCGGCGTATCATTTTATCATCGAATTGCCAAAAGTACAAATTGAAAAATTATTGAAAAATTATTTGGATGCTTCCAGGGCCGAGACCTATTTAGCCAGAGAAGAAAGGGGACTTCCAAGGAACGCCCTTGACCATCGGCGTATCATTTTATCACCAAATTGCCAAAAGTCAAAATTTGAAAATTATTGTAAAATTATCTGGACGCTTCCGAGGCCGAGAACTATTTACCAAAAAGAATAAATGGTGGAACGCTTTTGTATCGAATGAAGGATAGTTAAAGACCCACATGGGAACATGGGAAAGGAAAATTATCTCGGAAAAGCAGAGTCGAAGAAAAAGTCTCGGGCCCGTTGAAGATAAAGCTGCGGATGGAAAAATATAAGGCTGTACCGATAGGAGGGAGTATCGCCGGTAGAAGAAACGCTGAAGAGCCAGTGAGAAATCTCAGCGACGGAAAAAAAAAAACAAAACCGGCATATAGAATGAAAGCGTTCGGCACCGCTCGCTTTTTCTCTCCGTCATTTTTTTCTCTCCCCTTGCCTGCGAAAGGTGCTGAGCAAGATATCTTTATTCATCGTTTCGTTCCAGCCATCCACTTCCGACGAACGAAATTTGCATTTGAGATACTAGACTCGCGCCAAGCTTCGGCTGAACGTATTATAGCGCAACCGTTGCTAGACTTCCGCCATACTGCAGGGGGGAGGCGAACTCGCAAAGAATCCAGAAAAGCTTTTTTGTCGATATAGACCTCGGGGCAGCCGCTCGTTTAATTTCGCCTAGATATTCCTCAAGAAGGCACACGGAAAATAATTGTACGTCGACGACGAAATTTACTGGCTTGTTGCCGCGGCGCGGAAAACGGAAAATCTCTTACTCATCGTCACGACGATATTCGCTGAAGTGCAATTTGAGCCTTGACTTTATCGCGCGAAACAAATTTCGATTTTCAATTTATCGAACGTTAGGAACGATCGCGTACAACGTATGGATGAAGATCGAAGCGAGAAAACGTTAAGGGGATTCATCAAAAATCAATGTCGCAGTGATGACAAATTTGCTATAAAATAATTGATGTACACGCTCTGATGTAAGGAACGTTAAAACTTTATTGGGATCGTGCTGGCAAAAACTAGACCGAATGTTGCTAACCGCCGACGCGTCTATTTCGCGAGTAATATCCAAGCTCGTTGAATGGAGTCTGCGGCAAACAGCCGTCTGGAAACGATCGTATTTCGTGTATATTACGTCGTATGCACTCACCGGAAGCTCGGCATCCGCACGATATTGCACCACTCTTATTATCAGCCGAGAGCATCAAGCGGAACATCTCAAACAAGACTTTAATTCAAAACTTGACGCGCACCGACGCTCTTGGGATTTTTATTGCAAGCCGAAGGAGGATGTGAAAGGCGACGCTGGAAAGCAACATTTCGCGGAAAATAACGAGGCCATATTAAATTTGCGGCATACCTGTAACCCAGAGACCGTTCTTCATCTCATTTCCCGTATATTCGATCTTTTTTTTTTTCCTGTCTCCTGACGTCGCGGAGTTTCATCCTTTATGCGTTTCCGGCGAGAAGATAAAGTGCTGGAACATTGCTCTTCTCCCTCGCGTCTTTGTCATGTTTCCACGCTGCATTCGTCCGTTGCTTCCTGGTCCAGAGGCGGAAAATGTCTCGCAGCCTCCCACGATTTTCGCAACCAACCTAATTTCCTCGGTCGAACGAGCAAATGCTGCGGAAA
This sequence comes from Heteropelma amictum, assembly GCA_959613375.1. Classification (NCBI taxonomy): domain Eukaryota; kingdom Metazoa; phylum Arthropoda; class Insecta; order Hymenoptera; family Ichneumonidae; genus Heteropelma; species Heteropelma amictum. The sequence continues at coordinate 35,085,414 of OY390720.1, forward strand.
CAATTTCAGGCTCGTACCGCGCTTGTCATACCGGATACCCTCGCTTTCATCCACGGCAGCCTCGAGCGAACATGAGAAAACTACACCTCTTGGAGTTTCGAGGACTCGAGCTTTCGTCCGCAAAATCTCCCTCATCTTCTAGGATAAATCTAGGAAAATGCATTTTTTGCACAACCGAATTGAAAACTGTGAATTGAGAAGAATGAATATTGCCATGCTTTTTGGTCACTTGGTATAAAAAAAATGAGGAAACCCCAATGTTTATGGATGGAAAAGTGTAGGACTTTCATTGAGCTGCTTTTGATCGCGAGAGGAGCCTGCGTTGGCGGTCTTCAAACGGTTTTACGTTCTGGCAGATTATGCTTATACTGATTACACTTGTTAACCGATGACCCGCATCTCGAGAGTCTTCTTTCTATCTTGGCTAACGAATAAAACGCGCACCGCTCGATACCTGCTAGGAATAAAACGTTTAAGTGTATAATTTGAGACTGTTTGAATAGGTCTCGTTAGTACTTTGATGACTATTAATACCCGCATCGTGATCCAACTGACCATTTTATACTTATCCGCACTTATGCGGAAACGTGCGTTCGCACTCGGGAACACGTGCCCGCATCCATGCAAATCACGCGATTATTCGCTACGGTTTTCAACGCCAAAGAACACGCGGAGACTGTATGACAAAATTTCGGGGCAATGGAAGGAGAATTAAACAAGAGAAATTTACGTCATTGACTCTCCACCTGTGTGCGTTTTTATCAAGATGTAATTGTCAATAATTTTCTGCAATTAAATTGAATGTTCAATTCACTTGAAGCTAGATTCAAATGCAGACGATCTTTCATTGCGTACCTTTGTCGTGACGAAACATTGACGCAAACGTATATTTTGCCTTTAAATAACGACTGTTTTCGTAGTCAACCGTCGTGCACAAAAAAGCGTTTATTTACGCTGTAAATAAAGAAAATCAAATCCGACGAAAGCTCTCGAGTGAAGAATTTTTTATCTCGGAATGAATATAAAGTGGTAAGAGAAAAAAAAAATTCCATGTATAAACTATAGGCGTGCAGGATACAAAGGAGAGAGGAAATGTGGCTAAGGGAGAAAAATGGTCTTTCGGTGAGGCAGAAGCCGGTAGTCGGAAGAATGATTGATTTCTAACGACATTTGTCAGTGTCAAACCTCCGTCACGCGCCTATACAAAACGAACATTAGCGGGTTTCCCTCGCGATTCAACGACCAACACCCACGGCGGCATTCCCGCGCTTTCCACGCTATTTTATTCGCTTTACTTTCTCGCTATTCTCCCTCGTCGCGTTGCATAAATGTACGAACGCGAGTGGGAGATGCCTGGGCTGTAGAAAGCCCATCAAAAAATTTTAACGTCATGTTTCATTCGTTTGGGGTGATATTGCGGGATAACGGCACGAACTGACATCGTATAAGTGCTGCCTATCTCGTGTTCTGCTTTCCTTCCCCACGGGCGCGTTTTTGTTCGAAAGATACCAACGAAAAATCTTAATTCGCTCGGGCATTCATGCACCAGCGGAAGCTGTGAAGATTTACGAGAGAAATCGTTCGGGTTTCGTTCCTTCGACATTGGAAAGAATCACACGCAGCTGACGATGCAAAGATCCATTAAACGAGAAGATATTTGATGTACCAAAGTTCCAGAGTTTTTGTAAAACCTGAGATTTTTCCCGCATGACCACTTGTTAGATCTTGTCGATTTTTTTGTGTTTCTGACATCGAAATTCATGATGTTGGCAATGAGCCAAATGTGGAATAAAAGAGACAGTAGACGTGCTCATGTTCAACGATGAAATTTAAAACCGCAATGTCTGAAGGTTGGAAGAAAAGTGGAAGTTCGGAAAATTATATGACGATTGGAAGCGAGAGGGATTCAAGGGCGAACGCTAAACCCTCTGCTGAGTTGCGCTTTGGGCGTTTGTTCATAATGAGTTTTAAAAATTCAGAAGGGTGTGAGTGTAAAAAAATAAGCTCGCAGCGTGACAGGTACTCCGATCCCTGCTCCAAGGGCTTTGCGATATTTGCCCGTGTGTCAGAGAAACGTGAGTGCTTCGGAAAGTTACTTAAAGCCAACGAGACCTGTCTGGATCAGAGTGGGATATTTGAATCTTTTTTTATCTTTTTAATATCGTAGAAAAATCAGAGATTACAGCGATTCGCCGATAAATGATTCATACCTTTGTCACAAATTAGATTTTAGAAGCCATTCGAAATCCATTTGGAAGCCTTTTGTGGAATCAAAGTTTTCACTTTTATTTTTGCAGTTCCAGAATATATGGATACGAGGAATTCATCAAAGTTTTATAAAACTGTTTCAGCGTTTGAACTGATCGAACGAAATCGATATGTTGCACATTGTACCGTAGGGAGGGTCAGGGACGTTCTCCATCTACCATGTTCTATATTCTTGGTGTTAAATAATCACCGATTCGCGATCGTATTAAAAAGATATCCATGGGAGAAGAAGAAGAATCCGAAGAGCATGCTTACGATCTTAAGCTGCTCCAAAGAGGCTTACTCCGATCGACAGGTATAACTTGACAGCTATCTGCCGCATTGGACGACCATCTAATCTTTTTGTGCAAACTTTTGAGGGCGCAAGAAGGACAGTTTACTGAGCCATCCACGTACGTTAGGCTGCTTACTTTGATTTTCTTGTCACCAATGTGTTTCTCTGCATTCCCCACGTGCAAGAATCAAGGAAGCGTCTTTCTGTGTTTTATTTGTTTTACGTGTCGTTATACCCAAACACAATTAAATTCCAGCATTTTTATACCGGCCAGCGAATCATGCATTTTTTACACGATATATTACAAAAAATTCAGATGTCTTGTTGTGGAAGGAACGTGCTTAAACACACAAAGGAAAACAGAGCACCCGCTGGCGACGCTGAATTGTCAGGAGGGCCCTGATACCGCCGTCTTTCTCACTTTTACGACTTTCTCGGGACCCATAAGGTTCGCGCATGTAAACGTCCGACTTACAGAAAAATTATTACAAGGCCCTCGAGACGGTCTTTGAAAAAAGAAACTGCAAAGTCTAAAATAAGCAAATAATGAAAATCATAAATAAATACCGGCAATGCATGTTTCGCGCCACCGTTTACTTCCTTTCTCATCGAAAGTCTACATTAAGAAGTAGTTTCGAGGGAAGAAAGTAAAAGAAAAGTGGAAAAAGTTCAACCAGTAAAGTTCTTCCCGATAGCTGGCATTGAGATCATCTTTAAAAATTTAATTTTGACCCTGCCATCCTGATATTACTTCTCAGTAACTAAAGCTGATGTGAGCCATAAGTTAATGTTTTTCAAGCATGACTTTATCGCACGCTACGTTGAAAAACAAGACTCGCACGATACTGCAATTGGATTATTCATCGTCAGTTCGCGATTGGATTGAAAAGACGTTACCCATTCAACGATCCATCAAAGTCGCTGTCGAATCACGCTGTCTTCTAAATTTTGCACGAAGCAAATGCTCGAGACGACTGGAGGATGCGCCATTCTCACGAGTACCGGATATTAATCTCTTTGTGGGGAACCTAACATATTGGAAAACTTTCTCGCGGTATCATCGTAATTCCTTGTCGGCTATTGCTTTGAGTGTAGCCTCTCCCGCAACGTCTACGTTGCCCAAACTCGCCTTCATCCCTCTTCTGCCCTTTCAAACATTACTGCTTCCGGTAGTTTGAAGAGCATCAGAACCCGGTCGGACAAATATGCTACACGTACCATATAACATCGGCGAGAGTTGTTCTCTACTAGACCCTTGTTTTCCCTATCTTTCTCTCTCACTTACACCCAGTTGCAGCAGGTTTCAATCGTTGTAAAGCCCTGGCCTTCCTTGAGTTATAATAATTGCATAACACGCCGTTAGCGAAGTTTGCGGTATGAATATAGCAGTTAGCAGTCTCGGCATTGTTACTCTAATTACGAGGTTGGGAGTTATGAGGAACGGATGTATATACCATGTGCAACATGCCATTCCACTCAGATGCGGAAGCGGAAATATAAGAGGGAGAAAGAGGAGAAAAGAAGAGGAAAGACGAGGGAGACCATGGAAAAGTGAGACGTCCGTACTGGTTCCTGAGAAACTGAGATGAAATCTTCAGTGACGTAACAGCAACGCGGTATACAAATACAGGATAGACGAGGGCGATATCCAGCATGTTTCCAAGTTTCGGCTAATGTCCAAATACAAGTTGTCTGAACAAACAAAATTGCGAAAATAACAACCGGCAGTTTCCGCGTATAATTGGAAGGATCCAAGGTGGTAAAATCCTCAAAGTGAAACACTTGGGGGTACATCAGGTATTCATCAACAACATTAACACATGTGTTGTTGATATATAGTGGAGTTTTCACTTTATGACATGCTTCGGGTACCTTGTCGGTTCCACAGATAGGAAATACTTACCAACCCCAAACAGAAATAAAGCAATTACCACAAATGGAAGTTCTGATCGCAGGAGAAATAAAAGTTTTCACTCGAGGCAAGTACGTCGGCGAAGACGTTAACTTGGTAGCAGACAACTCGATGGATGTTTAATTGGCATTGGGGCCATACATAAGAGAAAGGGCAAAGATAGTGGTTCTCGGAAAGTTTGGAATACTGATGGAACAGTCTTGCTTCGGACTCATCATTCGGAGGCTTTTTACCTTCAGGGATGAAAATAATGCAATGGATGGACTTGAACCAGCGATAGGTCGTGTTTCGGCAGGTATACGTTGGTACTGTAGAGTGGATAAAAAAGACTGGGAATTTATTGATATTTTAGCAGGCTTGACATCGGGTATTCCTCATTCCTGAAACTTTTTGTTACAATATAGTAAATAGGCCACGGATCGCCTAACCCCCACTTGCCAAAAAAAGATGTACTGGTTTCTGATCCCTTCTATTAGGAATTTTGTTGAATATTAAAGTAGATTTGATTTCAGGAAGAAAATTGGCTCTCAAGGACAAAAGCTCTTTTCGAAAACACCGAAAGCCATAAAACCTTCGTTGCCCTACACGGTATTTCATTTTATTAATATGGAAAATGTGCAATCACAACCATCTGGATAACCAACTCGGGCGCTTCCTTCCTTCCATTTAACGCCGACTGGATATGTCTCTCATAAATGTTTTTTGAACAATCACGTCATAACAATCTTTTCATGATTTTTCATGGTAAATTAGCATTCGTTGGTTAACCATCATGTGAAAGCATCATATATTAAAGTGGATGAATATCGAAACCGTATCTAGGATGTGGAGAGCAACGTTTCTATAGGAAGATACAAGCATCGGTGGTTCAGTGGTAGAATGCTCGCCTGCCACGCGGGCGGCCCGGGTTCGATTCCCGGCCGATGCAATTATTTTTTTTTCCTCTTTTACCACCGTAGTCCAATTTTTTCATTGAATTGCCCATCAAGACCTAAAAACATGATACAGACCGAGGAAGTATCTTCGCGTTATGAACTCGATACCTGCAGTCATCAGCGGCTTATTCGATATTGGATTAGAGTTCCGGCTCTCACGGTTACAACTTTCACACCGAATCTATATTTCCATTCGTATTCGGTGTTTAACAGAGTACGAATCGTCGAAAAGCCACCCACGAGGCTGCTGAGGAACCCAAATCCGTTCGAATACCGAACGAACGGTTGCGATACCCTCGGTAATGGAACACAAGTGGGAACGAAAGCTGTACCAGTTTAATTACGTAACTGAGACGCGGTACAACGCTCGCACGCGTTAACGAGCCGCGAACGAGGATTCAACTAGGCGAGATAGTGTCGACCCGTGAGTAAACACACTTATCGATTACCAACAGCACAAGAAGTGTATCGAAAACAGCAGCAGCTGCGAACAGTTGGGTGTGCGCGGCCTGAAGATAGATAGCACCAGCTCCAAAGGGAGTTCTCTCGAACGAGCTGGGAAATCCTTACGCGAGAGCACATAATCCAACGGATGTCAGCCAATTAACGAGCTGCCTCCTTCGCACTATCTCTACTTTTCTGCACTTGCACCTTACTCTCACTCTGTCTGTCGTTCTCGCTGTCTATTTACCCGACTAGATTATCAGACCCAAAGATACGCTTGACGACACGCTGATCTCATCGTATTCGTCTTTGTCACTTGCCTGCTTACTTCGCGTGAATTACGCATACACGAGACTCTTGGAAAGATACGAGGCAAGAGCACCGGGCGTCAGCCTTCTGGAAATTAAATTGCTGCACCAACGCGAGAATATTTTATGCTTTGCACTTGACGTCTTCCACCGAATGATCCACATCACCGCGTTGACGCCAAAGCTACCGCCAAACATTCTAGTAGGGTCTGGTGATGCTGAAGGTCACGCAGTTTATTCGGTAGAATCAAATGGTTCTCTTCAAAATTGGTTGATGGTCCATCATTTTTCGCTAAGATTTGACCAGGATTCCGCAGTGTCAAGTGACCCAAATCGACGCGAACATTTTCAAGCGCATCCAGCACGCACTCATGGCCCGGCTCACCAGAGTTTTCGAACAAAGGGTTACAAAGTACCCCCTTGCAAAGTTGACCGCTTGCGGTGATCGGGTGTGAACATGCCCGACCTGTCCGACGCGACGGAGCTATCGACTCTTTGTATCGTCGGAACAGCGATAGGGACGATTTCCGCCGGTGGACCATTTTGACTCACTGGGCAGCAAGCCCGGTTGTCGGTAGAGTTTGCAACATAGTCGCGCGGACCGCGGACAGAGCAGGATAGAAAGAAGAGACGGAGGAAGAAAATGGAACCAACCATTGGATAAAACGTTGCGCCAGGGCTTTACGGTTTATCCCACTAAACAAGATTCCCGCGCGGTCATTGGTAAACTAATGGTATGATGTGAACAAGGTACAGAGAGCTTTGTTAGCTATTGAGTATTATCCGTTAACTCTGCGAGGCAGTTCTATAGCCGATCTCACAAACTGGTTTACGGAAATTACATCACGGGAAGACGGCATGAAACAAATACATTGGACAAACAGGACAGGATTACAAAAACATGAAAAAAATCGAAAGCACAGGGGAAAGAAGAGAATAAAGACGGATGAAGGGTGCAAAAAATGATGGGCAAATGATGGAGAGCAAAAATAGCCCGACGTAAGGACTAATCTCTTCCAAAAATATTCATTACAACACTTACGAAAGTGTTCGAAATAATTCGCCTCGAAATATAGAATTTGAACGGACGACTTTCTGGCTTTCCGAAAAATGTACTTTGCTCCAATTATTCACGTTCAATTAGATTGGTAGTTTTCTCTCCAGAAAAGCACAGGCAATCAATTACGGAATAAGAGGGCTGGCGAAGTCGTGGTCGGCAGTTCCGCGAATTTGCTGACCGCAGTCGAAGTTTATTGAAAGGTTAATCAGGGTAATGTAAATCGAGCTAAAAGGGTACGTTCGAGATTCGAGTGGCGGCAATCCATTGGTCTGCGAACTTTTGGTAAACCATTGGGAGGAGAATTTCGGTGTTTGAGAGTTTAGTCACTAACTTTGGAGAGCCACAAGAAAGTAAACATCGTGATGGCAGTGAGCCATCAGCAACAGTCGTCTCGGGCTTCAAACAATATTCGCATTATTCTGCACAGCAATGAGAGCTACGGACGCAGAGAGCTCCAAAATACTCTGCGAGTTTTGCAGTCGTGCGAATATATACTTGCGTATTTATTGGCAGTTTTCTCCACTGTAAAGTTCAACTCTTTATTCCCGACCTTTGTCCGTGGATCACGAAATGCCTAGCCGCGGTGTAATGATCCAGCGCAGCAGCCAATGAAGGACAGACAAACAGATACATAAAACATTTTCATGCAGTCGTACAGCGCTTATAATGTAAAACCAATTCTTTGAATTCCATTTGCGGTTGCTAAAAGAATAAGGAAGCTCGCGGTAACAGCAAAAACAAATTGCCTGCTGGCATGTTCGAAAGGAATGACGGATAAACATCGAGACGGACAATCTTGCTTGTGGATATTGATAAATGGAAATATATGCATGGATCATCATTGTCGATACGCGGATGATACTCGGCTTCAATCGTCCTTTCATAAGGCGCGATAGAGGGCATTAACATACGGCCTATTGTTTTCTATTATTTGTGTTCTGCCAATTATTCGAAGCAATTTGGAGCCTTTCATTGATCGCGACCACAAAGTACAGGATCATTATTCCAGCCAATGGTTAATTCTCTCATACACCTCGTACTCTCCTATTTTGCACGACGCAAGTGTCTTGCATTTTGGTCAAAAAACTGGTATGGATGACGACGTCAGTCATACGGACAATCAATCAAGATCGATTGCACGTATACTCAGATATCTTGATTACTGGGGTGTTTTAAGTCCATCATATCCCAAGAAAAACCATAACAGATATCTCGCCCTCGATTCGCGCTTTAGTCATTTTGTTCTCTTTATTCTGATGGCCCCCATACGAGCCTAAGCGAACGTTGTTTCGCGCGGTTATTGCTTCGGTGGAAACCAGTAAAGAGGACGGGGCAGTAAAGATACGCAGAGATGCTTCTGGAAGCGGAGAACACGACGAGGCGATGGTGAGAGAAAGATGCTATTGCCGGAGTTGAAGGAAGGATGAGGGGGGACAGCAGCGGGAGAGAAAGAGAACGACCAGGAATGGTATTGCAGAAAAGCAGAAAGAGGTTTCATCCATTGCCAATCAAAAGGCCACTGTGGTACTCGGCGACGCTCCAGCATCCAGGCGGATCATCAGGTCACAGTAACACAGATACTACGACAAAAAAGAAAGAGGAAGAGAGAGAGAGAGAGAGGTCCTCGGCGCAAGGGAGCCTGAGGAAGAGAGGCAAAGACGATGGAAAAACAGCAAAAACTCAACAATGCAGCCTCCACAAGGATCCATCCTCATGATCATACACGCAGAAACGATCTATCGAAACGAATGCGAGGGCCTCACGCACGCTCGGCACATAGCGCGGATAATTATCTTAGTTCCAGGTTTAATAGGTGCCACGGTATTTTGGATTGGATCTAATGACGGCGTTTACTGAATTTATATCGTCGTGCCGACGTTGGAAACCTCAAATTGCTCTACCGCGAATTATCTCCGTAAGACGGCAGGGTGCGGAGAACCGACCCTTCTCCCTGGTTGACTCCTTGCTTGTTTCTTTTTCGCTTCTTGTCGCTTAACCTTCTTCTCGCTCTTCCGTCGCTTGATGTATGTTCAATTATCGGTACGTCGTAGTCGGACTTCCATATAACCTTCTTGGACGACCATGTGCGGTGTAACTGAGTTCATCATGGATGAGGAAAAAAGTGCAAGGCGAGGAAAGCGAAAAACAAAACGGTCGAATTAATGGGTATGAAGACAGAGACGTGTTCCGCTTCTCGCTGCATGAAAATAGTGCTTATTAATTTATCGTCCCGCCATTTATCATCGGGCAATTATTTGCTCAAACTGTGAGACCCTTCATGCCGTCTGCAAGTGTGACATTCATCGATGACATCGTTATTGTTGATTCACATCGAAATCGACTTTTAATCGTAGAATCTTTTTCCGAAAAATCGTAAGGAAGATGTAAGTCTCAGTTTTAATGAACATTGCGATAAATTATTGGCAACTCGTGTGGGAGAGCCGAGACGAATTTAAATTATCGTTAACTACGAATTCTTCCGAAGATTCGCGACTTTTATTCACTGGCAAGCTCAATATCTTTAGCTATTGCTCATAAAATCGTGATATTTTAGCGTCACCATACTTCAAGTTGTAAACTTGGGTCGTAAAAAAATCACTAAGAAAGAACGCCAGAGAACAATAAGCCAGTACGCCACGTCAGAAAACGCGGCTGATAAACGCGAGTCGTGACTTTGTGCCATGGCCTTGGCACAATTTGTGTAAGGAGCTGACGAATCCGTAAAATGGACGAAAATGTCTAAAAATATACAGGCTGTCCCAGATAAATTCGTGACGCAATTTCGAGTCGAAAAGCCCTGGCCGTTTCTTGACATTTTTACGCCCGGCACGTGGGAATCCTGCGATAAGCTATTTTCAAAAATGAATCACGATTCAGTGGTTCAAAATATCGAAAAGTTGCAAAGGACTTAACATTCAATCGTGGGACATCCTGTTTATGTTCTTATCGGTAAATCGCAGCCATTGAATGCGTTCTTTTTTTGCATAGAAGAGGTTCAAAAATGATATCCAAAATGTCGCCGTCGACTACGAACAATATCAACGTTCAAAGAAGATTCTGCAAAAGGTTATTTAATTTTTCATTTCGGGCATAAATTTCGCATCAGAATAGACTCGAAGATGTTGTATTCAGTGCCACGTTGCAAGGTGGCTGATGACAGAAACGAGACCTTACCATGCCGAACAAGGAGAATTGAGCATTCTTGGGAGACTTATTCTAATTCACATTTCAGAGCCAAATTATGCCTAGTTGTACTGCAAGTTCCTGTTGCAATGTTCATATTTGCAAAAGAGTGCAAGCACATTTTATCCAAAGTAATATGGAAGAGGGAGGCTGGAAGCACCTGCAACAGAAACCGGAATGCTCTATTCGGAATGATATTGCCCAGGAAGACGAACAAGGGTGTATTCATCGTGGAATACACTGCCTACATATGCATGACAACGTTTCCACCAAGCTGCATACTGTATTTCTCGGTCAGCGAAACAAGGTATCGCTGTACATAGTAAAATACAAAAACGTAGCTTTTTCCACAGGACTATTGTACCCCTCTCGCTCTTTCCAAACCCTCCGCCCGTCTCCCTTCGTACCCAAAAAAAAACTACACTTTCCCGCGTATTGAAATGCCAAAATTGGAAATTCCAAGGCCTGCGCGCCGAGTCCAAACGCCAGAAGCAGTATCGAATAAAAAGTTGCCGAAAGAAGGTTCCACCCGGCTCAGGTCTACAAACATTGACATGACAAGATTCTTCGTGCTTCTCGGACACCCCGGCAAACCACCCCGAGACCAGCAAAGCGGGAGAAATGAGATTGAATCGAATAGAATTCAAGGCGAAACTCAGTCTGCGAAAGACTCGCTGTTGCATGTTGGATAGATCTGAAACGACGGTGATCATGTCTGGTATTAATTAAATACGTGAACTATGCATTACCCGAGACCTTATTGACTCTCAAACTATTCAGAGGCAATGTAGAGTTCCAAGCAACGATGAGGATCGTTACTGAAAATTGTCGGCCATTCGATGTGTTTGATTTTGTGAAACGATGAAAAACAATGACGTCATTGAAGACTTTGACATGTTTGAGTTGCAGAAAGTGAGAAGTGTACTTTGGAACAGCAGAAAGGCCACGTCGTACGAGGTGTAGAAGGACGAGAGAAGATGACGGAGTGTTGCAATGCAGAAATGCCTACTTTTCACTCCTCTTAGCTCTTAGCGCGGTCTAAATAAATTAAATTCTCGGCTCTCTTTCTGGCAGCATTCTGCGCGTGAGAGAAGCTTGGAACAAGCGGGGGAAGTAGCCCTCTCGGTCCAACCTGTTGAATGTAGTACCCTATAACAATGTATGAGATGAGAAGCGGCGAGTCGAGATTTCTGAGCTTGTAGAGAGCCGTCGCGCGGCACGACTAAAAGCAGGCATGCAAAAAGTTTTGTATCAACACTCGGCACGCAGCTCCAACTGCGATTAACAAAGAAAAAACAATGGCTTTTGCGAATAGTTCTGAAGGCATCGCAAGTTGCATTATTGAGAGGTTTGCATGTAACGGCAATAAAACGACACCCTCGCAGGGCAAAAATAGTTTACACCGTAATGAACTCATCCCTCTAATGAAAAACGTTGTTCGCGCGTAACAAGGTCGGCCGAAAGAATACATCTCTAGGACACGAACATTTGCTGGTCCCACTGATCACGTGACAAACTGCGACGTAAGCAACGTGCAATTTTGAAAAATGGGAGAAATCGATTTCCAATTGACGACCCGAGTCATTTCCAAGTAATTTTCGTTATGGGGTCCATGCAACCGTCAAAAAAGGACATGGATTGACGTTGGGTGCGTTACTTCAGCCTACAAAGATCTAAGGTACCGATGATTCACGGACGGACATTCAATAAACATTCCTTGCAATTTTGTGGGGCGGATAAACGTCGGACTTTGAAATCGTGCCAACACAAAATTGTATATCCAAATTTCGAGCTACTGAAAAACATTGATATTGCTTGAAGATCAGTAGGGTCATCACCCAATATCGTTGATAATGTTTTCGCGAAATAATGATTCTTCGCCCGAATTCACGACTCTTGACGTTATGGACGTTATTTATATTCGGAAGATGCTGACAGACCGCGTGTAAGGATCTAGTAATCAACGCACATTAGCACAATTAGCACATGGATTGACGTTGGGTGCGTTACTTCAGCCTACAAAGATCTAAGGTACCAATGATTCACGGACGGACATTTAATAAACATTCCTTGCAATATTGTGGGGCGGATAAATGTCGGACTTTGAAATCGTGCCAACACAAAATTGTACATCCAAATTTCGAGCTACTGAAAAACATTGATATTGCTTGAAGATCAGTAGGGTCATCACTTAATATCGTTGGTAATGTTCTCGCGAAATAATGATTCTTCGCTCGAATTCACGACTCTTGACGTTATGGACGTTATTTACATTCGGAAAATGCTGACAGACCGCGTGTAAGGATCTAGTAATTAACGAAGCTATTGGGATCGCAATCTGGCACACGAGGCGCTTCAGGCGCGAACGAATCTTTCACTCCATCTCTCTTGGAGGCTGTTACACAGGGATGGTATAGGAACTCGAGGCGCATCTTTTTCCTCTTGTTTTCTGGCGAGCGAGAGGCGAACGGCTCTGTCACTATCCCACGAATATTAAACTGCGCTATGTACATTCCGTTGTAGCGTACCATCCTCCATTGTCTTCCGCAGAGAGAGAGAGAGAAAGCGAAAGAAAGACCGTATCAGTATTACTGCAACTTACCGAAGGCTCGCTAGCTTGCCATTCCAATCTCCCCGTCATCCTCACCTGCATGATCGTCCACCCCGCCTCTTCATTTTCCAAACAACTAGCTCCGGGCTCATTCACGAGCTCTGCAACAGCTTTCCATGCATCCCATCGAATCCCGAGTATCGTCACGACGACCATTTTGTTTGAAAAATAGGAAGAAGAAAAAACACCCCTGAACAAGATCGAAGTCCATTACGATGGATAATACCTGCAGGCAATGACGATAGCGGCCATTCGGTGGAATCACTTTTCTTCGGACAACATCGTCGTGCAAGTTCAATAAAGAAATTAATTTTTCCTCCAAGGTCACACAAAAATGAACATCCAGGAACAAGGAATTATCAGGCCTGCTTTTCGGTTCCAAGCGTGCGACTTTCAAATTGGTACCGACTTTTAGCCGGCCAACGTCGCGGAATGGTAGAAGAAAAAAGCGACAAAGACGGAAAAACGAAAGGCCACGATATTCACGCATCACCTCGACTACGTGTAGCCATTCTTCGGGACCCGGAAGAAAAACATCTCCATTCGGGGAATGCGGGCCTACAGTGCTGGCTGCGCAGTTGTGCGAAGGGATATAACCCTTTTGCTCTTTAACGAGTTAAGCAAAAGCCAGAGGTGGGTTAACAAGCACGAGTGAAAAAGCCGGAGAGAGGGCGATAACATGTGTATATATATCCATGTTACGTTCGTTCATTGTCGGCTGAGGAGACCGTCCGGCCACTTTGCATTCCACACCGCGCATTTTCGCATTCCATGCACCTACGCTGTTCCAGGCAGAAACGACGAAAAGGATGTTTATACGTAGTGCCCTCATATCCATGAATACCGAGATACTCGTCCTCAAGGCATGTGCACTCGTGCTTGTTTCATGTATGCGTGTCTGTACCCAGGTATCCTTATCTCTGCCGGGTATGTTTGGAGGTGGAGAAACTAATGTCATGGTTCCTTCTTCTTCTTCTGCAACTAACTTTGTTCCTGGGGCTGGCATCAACATGCATGCTCACGCGTTGTTGTCGACTGCATTCTTTGTTCTCGTTAAAGCATTGTTTTCTCTCGTATACAATGTTCCTAAACTTTAACACCATTACCGTCTACGGACATAAATTCACGGGTACCCCAACCTGGAAACTCAAAACATGTGGTGGATGGAACGAAGTAGACTCTGCCGTCCATCACCAGCACCCTCTTTGGGCAATGTCCAAATTTGCTGGTTGGTTCAATTGGTACAATCATCGCAATTGGTGCGATCGCCAATTGGGCTAGACGCTTTGTTGTCTTAAATATCACTGGACCGGAAAAACAGTGAAAAACTTATTTTGTTCATCAACAAGAATGAGATATTAGCAATAGTATGTACCCATAAATGGGTGTGTTACGTAAACAATATGGATTGTGTATAAAATTGAGTACCACCGTTTGGTTGCTAATGAGGACCTTTTACAATTCCCCCGAGTCTTTCACCAGGGTTCTGAAGAACGCGTCTCGAGTACAACGAGGGAGAATTCGCAGAGGGATGTTTCCCGCTACATTCGCTCCCTGCGCACTCCAGAGTCTGGAGCACCGTACGCAAACATGGTTATAGTACGGAAGACCTATCTCAACAACTCTTATTCCCGTTAACAAGTTCTTCATGGTGCGCACTTGCAGTTTACTTTGTTTGGCCATTGCTTCTATTCATCCATTGTACAGCTACTGAGTCTTTTTTCTGCCAACAAGGTCCTTCTTGCTCTTTCTGTACTTTGGCTTTAGTAATTGTTATTTATACTTGCTGAAAAAAAATCTCTCTCTCCTTTCAGCTATACAGTCAGTCCCTGACAGGACCAAGAAGACTCAATGAGGACCATTTCTGAAAGCTTCGATGGGAAAATAGTTTTTAATCAGACTCTCGCAATGGATGCAACGGCAGGCTGAAAAGAGTGTCAGCTTTTGTAGATTCATCGATCTAGCAATGAGAAAATCCGTTACGTAAATTTATGTGTCAGCCGGCGAGGGTGCTTTCGGATTATGAAGGAGTTTCAACTTCACGGGTAGGAAACTCCGCGGTATATCAACGCTATTTCTTGTTCACGGAGCTTTTTGCCCGAGCTGACTCGATAGAGCGACGAGATTTCGGTTATTCACGTGACTACCTATACACCGCGATGAATTCTCGCTGCTACGGGATGCCCAAAGGAGAAAACGCGAGAGACTCGTTTCCGCACTTCGGCACAAGTAAATAAGTCTCTGGCTGAGGTGTCAGTCCTACGGGATATTTACGAGGATATTTACGAGGGAGAAGAGGAGCATTGAAAATTTATAGCTATGAGAAATAAGGGAAAAATCGAGAGGAATAGAAAGCACTGATGCCAAGACCCTCCGGCGGTGCCCGTTCCCGCTCTGCGATTTCAAGTGTTATATCGGTTATAAAGAGATCCATCAAGACATCCGGTTGTCTCGCGTTATCCTCGCGAGAAGCGAGATGGCAAAAGACAAGGAAAAAATATGCCTCCTTCGAGTGAGATTCTGCGCGATAAAAATCACCAGGCCGCGAACCGAAGATGGAATCTCGGTCTTGATTATGTGTACCAACACGTATGATCATTATCGTAAAACGTTTGTTGAAACTTTGTACCTCGGCGTTTCAACCAGCGATTGGATACGAAACTCGACAAGTTATCATCATTTCTTCTCTGTAACAAGATACCAGTGGAGCAATATTTTATTGCAAAATCGTGACCATCGAGGGATCCCACGGAGATACAGAGGCAGGTGCAAGAAATTCCAAGCGCTCGAACGTAGGTATTTCAATAATACACCCGGAAAAAGCCACAACTATCCCTCGTGCCCGGAAGAGCGACTATTCCTCATACATCCCAGATGAAATTGCTGTTTGATGTTCATCGATCCCAAGCATTTTTCGTTAATCGATATTCACCGAACCCCGCGTGTCAAACTTCGAGTTGGACCGCAAATATTTCGCTCGTAACATCGTGACTTGCATGACTTGTAAAAGAAGCGAACGTGTCCATTGATGACGAACTAATTACACCTTGAACGTCGCATTTTCATTGGCACAGAACTCAGAGCGCTGTTACCAATTGCACTAAGGGAAATTTCAACAAATTTCGATGCTTGGATGCAACTGACTAACCTGGAAAGCAATCTTGACAAAAAGGCGATATTGTGGATAAAGCGGTATCGTTCCGAATACAGGGATGTTATTGCATCGTCGAAAGTCAAGAATGATGCACTTCCAAAGGAATCTGCGTTACTTGCACCGATTTATTCAGTCCTTTTGTCTTTTCTCTTCATTTGCGATGAGAAACAGGGGGAATGAAGGAAGAAACAGACAAAAGACATTAGTGACAGTTGTCTCGTACACTAAAGGAGACAAAGGAGACTCGTGGGAGCTTTCATCATCCCTCCTGCCCTTCGCACATGGGATTTCGATTAAAGAAAGCCGTCCAGAGCAGTAAAGGAAAATAATCCACCTCGCAAACTTGCCCGACGTTAACCAGCGGTTACCGAAAAGTGAGTTGAAACTGTCCGACCTGAGAAACCGTTTGTCACTCTTGACGCTGGCAAAAAGGCGTTTTACCACAGTACACCACAGCTGATATTCAACCTCTTGCTTGATTACTCTCAGCGCGACTGTCACCTTTCCACTCTGTTTTTTATCGCACTTTCCTATGGGTATAATGCTGAAATTTTGCATTACGTTAATAATCAAGCATCCCTAAGGGGAATACTGGAATTCGCAAGGTCTGCAGTTATTCCCACGATTAAAATCTAACGTTGGTCGCGGGTCGCTCAAAAGGGATTCTACGTGGATTGGCTATAGCGTACAGCACTTTTTGAAACAACAATGTTGCTCAAACGCGACAATTTTCATGCGGGCGTTGCAAGAGATGTACAAAATGAAGTCTCGAAGCTGCCACCGAACGCCACGTTAGCGTCAAGATGTTACCGTTTCTCTCAAGTGACATTCTACCTTACGTAATACTGGAAGATGAGGTACGGTGTGGTTTCGCCTGAAAACAACTTGGCGAATATTTTACTAAGAAGCTCGCTCATTAGACGATAATTACGAGTATACTATAATGGTAAGCTTACTGGTTTTGTTTCGGGCATTTCTCTTGTTACATAAACAGAGAAAACAAACTTAAGGAGGTTACTCAAAACTGCTATAGATTGCCATGGCGTCGGGGTTGGAGTTCGAAAGTTGGACAATAGGAAATCACGTTACAACAAAGTAATTGTAAATAGTTATGATAATATTAACTCGAAAATCATCGACCACGAAAACCTTCGTGCTTCGTCCAAAGTTTGCCTTTGATCTCATTATTAAATTTGATTTAATATTCCAATAAAGAAGAAAAGCGCCATCGTATACAGCCGAGCTAAGCACTGTACTGAATTATTTGTAGTGCCTCACTCGGAAACTCACGTTGAATAATTACTCAACTTTGACGATGGTATCGGCGTTCGCCGTGAATTCCCTCATCGAATCCACGAGTGTACAGAGAAAAATGCAAAACGAGCTCAGCATGGAAATGTATTTTGGCAAATAATCTAGTTACGATATAAAGGCGCATGGTTTCTCGTGAAATATTAATCGCGCGAATGGGCTCAAAATATCGATGGCTTCGACGATCGGCCAAAGATTTGGCACGGTAAATCCGCACGAGACAAAACGGGGATAGCTATTCCGAGGCGGAGATACTTCTGATGTGTTTCTCGAGCTGCATTTATACAGGAGAGATCGTGAAGGAATGTCCCAGTTGGTGCCATGTGAACGTGGCAAAGGAGAAAGACAGAGGGACCAAGAGAGAGAGAGAGAGAGGGACGCGGAGAGACACAGAACATTAGCGTCCGTCCGTATACGTCACTTGTCAGTTTGGTTAGTGATTCAGGGCATACACATATATATAAACCCGCATGTACGTCAGAAACTCGGTTCGGAAGGGTTGCCGAGAGGAGCCTGGTCCATCTCTCGTGTTGCGAACAAGCGGGAAGCTCTTTATGGTTGCTCCGAGCTGAAATCGCGGAGTAACCATTAGCCTCTGCATCTTGGGTAAGCATCTTGTAATTTCTTATGTATTCCCATTGGGACGTAGAAAGGGAGAATGATGCGGAATGAGAGATCGAAAAAAGAAAGTTGGTGAAACGCGAAAGAGCGAGACGGCTTATGGAAGAAGAGCCGAAGGGGGTAAGCGACACGGCACTGCGTTATCTTTCGTTTTCTGTGACGTGAAACGTACCGATCCGACGTTGAAGAATGACTTTCGGTGGGTGCGAGCAAACGATCTTCTCCTCCCTCTCTCTCTCTCATTCTTTCTGTGCATATTGCGCTTCTTCGCTGATGGCATATGGACGCGACGGAAGCCAACATAACCAGGTATTCCAAACGCCGTTTTTAGACCAGTGTGTGTTATTATTATCTCTCCTTTTCGCCATGTCATTCTCTCGCTCTCTCTCTCTCTCTCTGCTCTCGCATCCTCCTTTGACGAAGAAAAAAGCAAAAGCAGATCTCGTCTTAAAATTTCGGTCATCGCTCCTGTACGCGGTACCGATGGAGCGAAAAAGAATTGGGTGGATATCTTTCAAGCTGCACTGTAAATTCCCGCGACTCTCGTCATCTCTTGTATCGCGAAGAATTTCAACATCATAATCTCTTACGTGCACGAACAAAACGATAACGACGTGCTCGAAGGAAGAATCGATTAGCATTGTTGTGATTTATATCGAACGAAATTGAAGGCTCCCTCCCTGACGATCGGTCGAGTCGAATGAAAAATGTATCGATCAATTAAATTTTTCATCGAAAGCCCAGAGCGCACAAAAATCAGTCATTTCCTCGGAACAACTTGCGATATTCGTGTTATCGCAAAAATAAAAACCACTCGAAAGAAAAACGTCGCGGAAGCATCGCAATGTTGATAAACTTGAAAAAAAGTTCCAATTTTTTTCATGGGGGAAAAATACTCTTTTTCGTATTGCTTCATGTGGAAGCTGGGAAGGGCAAAGCTGAAAAGCTTCCCGAATCATGTTCTGATAATGATCGCGGATGAACGAATTTTTCATCGAAAGCCCAGAGCGCACAAAAATCAGTCATTTCCTCGGAACAATTGCGATATTCGTGTTATCGCAAAAAAATAAAACACTCGAAAGAAAAACGTCGCGGAAGTATCGCGATGTCGATAAACTTGAAAAAAAGTTCCAATTTTTTTCATGGGGGAAAAATACTCTTTTTCGTATTGTTTCATGTGGAAGCTGGGAAGGGCAAGGCTGAAACGCTTCCCGAATCATGTTCTGATAATGATCGCGGATGGACGAATTTTTCATCGAAAGCCCAGAGCGCACAAAAATCAGTCATTTCCTCGGAACAACTTGCGATATTCGTGTTATCGCAAAAAAAAAACCACTCGAAAGAAAAACGTCGCGGAAGCATCGCGATGTCGATAAACTTGAAAAAAAGTTCCAATTTTTTTCATGGGGGAAAAATACTCTTTTTCGTATTGCTTCATGTGGAAGCTGGGAAGGGCAAAGCTGAAAAGCTTCGCGAATCATGTTCTGATAATGATCGCGGATGGACGAATTTTTCATCGAAAGCCCAGAGCGCACAAAAATCAGTCATTTCCTCTGTACAATTGCGATATTCGTGTTATCGCAAAAAAATAAAACACTCGAAAGAAAAACGTCGCGGAAGTATCGCGATGTCGATAAACTTGAAAAAAAGTTCCAATTTTTTTCATGGGGGAAAAATACTCTTTTTCGTATTGTTTCATGTGGAAGCTGGGAAGGGCAAGGCTGAAACGCTTCCCGAATCATGTTCTGATAATGATCGCGGATGGACGAATTTTTCATCGAAAGCCCAGAGCGCACAAAAATCAGTCATTTCCTCGGAACAACTTGCGATATTCGTGTTATTTCAAAAAAAAAAACCACTCGAAAGAAAAACGTCGCGGAAGCATCGCGATGTCGATAAACTTGAAAAAAAGTTCCAATTTTTTTCATGGGGGAAAAATACTCTTTTTCGTATTGCTTCATGTGGAAGCTGGGAAGGGCAAAGCTGAAAAGCTTCGCGAATCATGTTCTGATAATGATCGCGGATGGACGAATTTTTCATCGAAAGCCCAGAGCGCACAAAAATCAGTCATTTCCTCTGTACAATTGCGATATTCGTGTTATCGCAAAAAAATAAAACACTCGAAAGAAAAACGTCGCGGAAGTATCGCGATGTCGATAAACTTGAAAAAAAGTTCCAATTTTTTTCATGGGGGAAAAATACTCTTTTTCGTATTGTTTCATGTGGAAGCTGGGAAGGGCAAGGCTGAAACGCTTCCCGAATCATGTTCTGATAATGATCGCGGATGGACGAATTTTTCATCGAAAGCCCAGAGCGCACAAAAATCAGTCATTTCCTCGGAACAACTTGCGATATTCGTGTTATTTCAAAAAAAAAAACCACTCGAAAGAAAAACGTCGCGGAAGCATCGCGATGTCGATAAACTTGAAAAAAAGTTCCAATTTTTTTCATGGGGGAAAAATACTCTTTTTCGTATTGCTTCATGTGGAAGCTGGGAAGGGCAAAGCTGAAAAGCTTCCCAAATCATGTTCTGATAATGATCGCGGATGGACGAATTATAGAGGATCATTATTTGAAAATTAATCGTACGAGCAATATGCAATAGCCCTCACGACTCGTGTTGGTATTAGGCTTATTGGAGGAAGTTCACTAAGCTCGTAGCTTTCCAAATCAACGGGAACCCCGTTCATCTGTGCGGTAAATCTCGTAATTGGATGCTGCGGAGAAAGGATTTAGAGACTATCATCCGTGTACTCTCGCCGATACTCTGACGCACGAAGGTTTTATTGATCGATAAAAGGGTAAATGTGCGAGGCAACTCGGTTCACGTTACTTCTTCCAACGCGAGATATCTGGCCCACCGAAAAATAGATGATAAAACAAATGTCTTTTTCTCCGACTGTTCTCCATTGTTGCATCATCATTTTAACATTCGTGCTATCCGAAATGCCGTGAGATCCTCGTCGAGTATGTAATTGAGCACATCCTGCCCAGAAATTTCCTTAACCACTGCTGATTGAGTCGTCAATTTTGGAAACGTTGCATCTCGAAGAATTTTTTTTTTCTTCGTCGACTTTTTTTTATTGTCATCAACAAATTTCATAAACATACTCCGAAATAATCCGAGTTATCACAAATACGTTGATTTCGATCTATCATTACGTAACTCGTGGATATTTGTCAATCTAAGAAGATCCAACGTCGCATCTTTCGGCCTGTTACAGCCTCTTTTTTACAACGACAAATTTCGGCTGCAGAAAGCCCGCTGCGAGTCTGTCATCGAGTCTGTCGAATATTCATGGGTCTTCCCGGACATTCTATACGTTACGTACCTTGGGGTGGGTCAAATAACCGGACATTTTTTTTCTTCTTCGTACGGTGAAAAATCGATTGGCAACTCAGGAAACACGATTTCGAGAGAAAAAATTGAAGACGAAATTGGCTCTTTCTAACGTGCGTACATAATACATTATATACCGTGCACAGTACATATCCGAGTATATATAAACTTGCTATGGTATATTGGATACATTCCACCAAGGAATATGACTTCCACCATATATAATATGCAAATCCTCCCATGTCCTTGAAAATGCCATTTTTTTTCCAGCAACCCAAAACCTGTAACGTCGTCGTTTTATGATGAACCCTACGAGATTGAGTATTACATCTCTGTAACCCTGCTTTTCGCCTCTCAGAGGTGTGACAACAATGTTTAAAAAAAAACCCTCAAATCAGTTTCCCCAGTCACTACGCTTCACAAAAATCATTTGTTTTCGTGTCCATTGTTGAGAAAGAAAATGGCGTAATTTGATAAACGTTGCTTTGTAAAATTTTCTAAACAAATTCGTTGAGAGAAGCAAAGGATAAAATCGCAGTACGCGAGGGAAAAAAAACGTGAATTTTGCACCTTAATCTGGCAGTCTTGCTTACCACATTTGAACATCAGCCAACCCCCAATTCTGTAGCTAGGCTCTGAAGGATGCAGAGCATCGCCAATGGCAATATCAGTAATCGAAAATTCGATACGCAGACTCCGGCGAACAGAGATCAAAATATAAGCATCTGTTGATTTGGCGACGTCTCAAACGAAGTCTGCCGACCCATCGGCGAACGAGTAGCTACAAAATGATCAAATCCGGGATAAATCGAAGTACGTGAGGACTTGCTAATTGGTGTATTCTCGAGATGGTGATAAATATGAGCAAATGACGGCGAGAGAGAAAGATGAGCGCTCGAAAATAACTAAAGTAGGTCGTCAACGCTTCATCGCTCATCTCGAAAAGCACGATGCTTTCGAGCCTTCGCGGGCCAATATGCGATAAACGATTGTCATACTTCAAGGTTCAGCCAAATTTGTCCATATGGCTTATTTTCAACTTTTCTCTTTGGTTTTTTTTCTGCAGACTTATTCATCAAAATAAAAAAGCGGATTTTCGAGAAACGGTAACCGTGGTCCGGAGGCCAATGTATGTTATACGTTCTAATTGAAAACGTTATAATTATTCCATCTGTCGAATAATTATATAACGTTTTTGAAGAATTATGAAAAATTAATCAACACCTCGCCGTTGCCCAAGTACGAAATAAAATATATTTTTGCGACAGTACCAACTTTGCCTTTTTTCAAAAAGCTTTTGGAAAGACGTGGGCCGAAATATGATTTCAAATTATACGAACGTGGGTATTTGGGAGAGGGTACGTACTCGCGTCAGAGTTCGATGCAAAATAATTTGCCCGATCGAAGGGCAACTATTATGTTTTTAAAATTCTGAAAAAAGGATTAAAGAAGTTCAGCTTTTTTTGGCAAAAATGGTACAAAAAACTGGGACTATTTCGAGCAGACTACTGGCATATTTCTCGACTAAAACCGACCTGTTCATTCGCTAATACGTGGCTAATGATATTTTTGTAACACCGTGGCACATTTGAAGGAAAATCGATGGCAGGTTAATATATGTGTCGTCGACTTTTTCGAACAGGAATAGGTCATGGTATATTCCGCATCGAGGGAACGCTTCGTCGACGGAAAAGTAGATGGGACGGTTATAATCGAGTACCAACGTGTTATCGAGATAACGAGGTGAAAATGCGGAAAATAACGCGAGAGAAGCTGTAGTCGGTGAGTTTATACGATAAACAGCAATTTCAGCGTAGACACGATATAAAAAAAACCTACACAAAATGGAAAGGTTCTATTTACAGGTAAAATCCATTTTTTAATGCTTCTAACACTTTTTGTGTCAAACCCCTTCAAATATTCCCATAAAAATTCGTAGAAAATTCATTCCCAACGAGCACTGCTGAATTATTTTCCCCCAAAATGCGACGTGATCGTTTTTTCCCGACGTTTTTACTCGTCAATGAAAGAACGATGACTTTTAATTTTCACAATCAGCGCAAAAATAAATAACCGAACGTCGACCGTCTCGAAAATGTTACTTTGGACATTTTTTCATTAAAATTTGTATCACTTTTGAAATATTCCAATATTTTAGTAGTTTTTGTACTTTTTTCACGAGCTACTTTTTTGATGTGCGAAAATGTGCTGGCGAAAAGTTGGTTGGAATGCACGTATCCATTTAGTCAGAAGTATCCCATGTACACGTGTATATAGACGTACGGAAAGCTCTTTGCGGATTAAGTGAACGAGAGAGAGAGAGAGAGAGAGAGAAATTTTGCGGTTAGTACTATGGGCGCTTATCGCTCTTTCGCAAAGATAGTCATTAATATTCAAGCGAGAACCTGAAGTACAACTACATGTGTATGTGTGCATGTACTGCAAGTACATACATACGGTATATGTACATTAGGGTGGCCCTTAATAAGGGTGTTTTTGAGTTTTCATGCTCGGAGAAGCTTAGAAGTTTCCAAATTGATAAAAAAACAACCCCCTGAAAATTTTACACTTCCATCTCGACTCTAGGATAGCCCGCTTTGTGAGCAAAGTTTTTCATGAAAATTACACGGAGAAAACTTTTTTGATCTTCGAAATTCGTCAAGTCGTTAACGAATGTACCGAAAAAGTTGTAGGAAAAATATGATTTCGCAAAGAATTCAGCGCTCGGCAAAAAACTTTTCATTCACAGCATTCTAAAGAGCGAGCTTCGTATTTCGAACGACGTTTTAAGTTTAATTTATATTGGATAGCCAATTTTTTTCCAAGCATATATAAGAGATGAGCAATCGTACCATGATGTGTTTTACACGTTTCTTTCGGACTATGAAATTTCGAATCGATCGGTGTTATTTCATTATTCCAAAACTTATTGTATAACAAAGAGGAAACGAAAATTGTTTTTTAATGGTACATATTGATGGAGGTAACTGCAAAAAAAATTTGAAACCTTATCGTCTCGGTTGCGACTGCGATACATTTCTCTGAAGAATTGAAAACTTTGCCTTGTTCGTAAACTTTCTGTACAGCGAGTAGTTTATGAAACTTCATCTACTCCGTCATCTTTATCACTGCTTGCTTCCGGATTATTAGCTCGTGCAAAAGAGCTTCTCTTCCTGTTTTGCAGTGTTTTAAATTAATTAAGTAAATTAATTAAATTCCTTAATAAATTAATCAAATTCCTTGGCAACGAATTCTCGAGCAACGAGTAATTTGTTGATCAATTAATTTGGAAATAACATCAGTGTTTTACTCGAGGGTTTTTAAAAGCTCCAACGTTAAAAACATGCCAGTGGATTTCGACGTTCATAAAATTTCATAAAAATTAACTGGCATTTACTTTTTTTGTGCGTCAGAGTCTCATTCTGTGCAAAAACATATTTTTCCTATCGTTTTCCGCATACTCATCGACGACTTGTCGAAAAAATATGAAATTTTCACGAAATTTTGTTGTTAACAATTTGGCATGGATGTCGAAATTTGAATAAGCCATAGAACGAGAGAATGAGATGATAAAGTGCTGTGAAGGTACAAGCAGGTGCTTAAGTATTGCACGTATATGTACATATGTATATTGATCGCTCCGAGTTCGTGGTCCAAGTTCCATCTCGTGGATTTTGCGAGATCCAAGGCCCTTCGCGCAGACGACATATTCTCCGCGAATATATCCTAGATGGTGCTTTCAACCCCGAGTACGCGACTAGACTACCCTCGTATATTTCGTCCCAGCGCAAAATTTCTACCGCAGGGACGCATCCGATCCGCCGTCGGTAAAACGACCCAAAAAAACGCCACAACGAAAAAAAAAGATCGTTGCGAAATTGAGTCCGCTGAAAATTCAATCTAATTTTCGAATCATCGTGCTGTTACGGTTTTCGAGACTTTCGGAAACGAAATACCCGGGGTGTTTGGTAAATATCAGTATCGAGAGAAATTCAATTACACTTTTGACGTATGATGCATTTTTTGAGTCCCCTCATCGTCAGAAATGACTCAAAAATAAAAGGAAACATTTTTTTTGAGCTTCATCAATGACGGTACTGTTAAAGATGCAGGTTTCTTTATTTTACCCTCGGACTATGCACTCGTGTTTCAAATAAATATATCGATCAAGTCTCGGTAATCGAATGATATAAAAAAGTGTGATTAACATGATATACAAACAATAAAAATAATAAATCGAGCGACAAGTTACGCGCGGGGCTCCTTAAATCGAGGTAATATACTCGTTAATTGAAAAACGTTGAATTGGCAATATTGCACGATATTACAAATCGATACTGTGACAGCCACTTATATACTGCTTATATCACGTATCTGAACGATTATTTCAATTTTATACAAATATATATGCAAACCAGAGCGTGTATAAAATAATGGAGTCGACAATTATCGTTCAATACCGAAGTATTTAATTTGTGATCAGCCTCGGGGGGATTTTCTGTCCCCTGTGCAAACGGAAGTAGATAGTATATCCTAGAATATATCGAGTAATCATTGTGTATACATACAACCATGTGTATTTATATATAATTCTGTGTGAAATAACCGGACATCGAAAATCTCCGTGATACAAAATGGCTGTTTATATCCATGCCCGTGAGTGCACGCCAATTTCCCTATAATGGTCGAACAAATATCAAAATGCAAATTTTATTCACACAGCTGATAAACGAGCAAAATAGTTACACTATTTAACGCATCTATTAACGCCCGTTCCACGATTCATCGTGATCTGCTCTTTAAACATCGTTCTATGGACATTTTCGTACATTTCGATTGATGTGTGTACCCTGGTTCGAGTGTGTTTGCTCTTAATGAGCTTATTGCCAATCGCCTATATCGTATCCGAGGGTAAATTAGACTGTTTTGTACAAAATACCTTTTCCTCCGCTCTGGCACTTAATCATGCGCTCGTTTACGCGAAAATTTTCGAAAATGCCTGTAATCTCGTTGGGTGTGATGGTTCGAGAGTGCCGCCGTCACACCCAATGCGAAATTCGCGAGAGAGGGTCGAAATGAGATGAAATGATGCAGCATCAACGACACGCATTATTGCGATATAAAGAGCTGGGAATTGAGAATGATGAAACGACAGAGAGAACGTGGGAAAGGGAAAGTAGAGGCTGTTACATAGTGATACCGTAATTAACTCTTCATTCCCAGAGTGCATTATTGAAAAGCATGCATTTGCCCATCGACTCACCCCCATCTTTACTCGGCTAATATGCCGCACTCTGCGCCGATTCGCAACCCTTCGCTCTCAAAATGTAACAACGGATAGCACTTGGTTTCAACAGAGTTCGAAGCCCTTTCAGTCCTTTTTCACTTCTGTTATCCCGCACCGCGATTTTTTTCGACCTCGCGCATAACGCAAATACATCATCGAGTACGGATTTTAGCCAATCTCTCTTCCTTTCTTTCTCCCTCACTCGTTTCATCCCCCTCTTTTTCCCTCTATCTTCATCTCCGAGTCATTTAATCTCGTGTTCAATTCCCGTAGAGTGGCCAGGACGACTGGAGCGTACCGGAAATGGGAGTCCGCATGACGAAGAAAAAAACCCACCCTATGCAGTGCAGGGGTGTTTTTTTCAATTTTTTTGAACTTTTTGTTCAAACTTTTTCCAACTTTGCTCACTTTGCTGTCTTGAAGTTTACAAATTCATGTTCTGTTCATCTTCGACCCTTCAAACGTACAATTTTTCCGAGTCTGCCAAATTTTCGAGCTCGAAACACGGTTTTTCATTCGAGAGAAAATCGTACGCGACGAACGAACGGACAGCTATTTCAACGTGAATCGTTGATTAAATCTCGAATCGAAAAGTCGATGTGAGCACTTTTTAATTTGACGAACTCCCGCTGTGTCGTTGATCAATAGAGTTCACCAATCAGACAGGTGCAATAACGTCCTATTTTGGCGATTGATAATTCATCAACGTTGAATCGTTTAATTAAGAAAAAATGAAAATACTTTTCAGCTCGGAATTTCATCACGATTTCAACGTTCAATTGATTACTTCGAGTCTCGTGTAAAACATTTTTTTTCGTTCAAATCGAATTTATCCTTTCGTTGAAAACTATGCGATATCAAGCTCTCGCCCTCTTCCTCGTGAATAATTGGTCTATGGAAAGCCGCGCGTTTACGTTCGATTTGCAATTTTTCAAATCCCCGCGAATCCTCCGAAACCGTGCACGTTGTTATACGACACTCGTATATACATTGTACACCGTTGTACGATCATGTACAAGTACCTATACGCGATTCACACTCACGTGAGACGTATAATATATGAGTACAGGATTTGAAGAGCTTTTCGACCATTCTCGTGCACGTATTCGTACGTGCACCACTCCTTCGTAAACCATTACTAACGATCGGGTATAACGTTCGATAAAAATGTTCAGATTTCACGGGTAATAACACACACGGTCGTGAAATGATATTTTATCGTATACATTAATGCCACTTTATAAACAATACGGATGCAAATTCTTTACCTTCGCAGGGATTTGCTGGGTTTGAATCCGTCGGTAGTACTCGTGTCAGTATTGCACGTTTATATACGTGTTACCTATATTATACATATGTATTTACATCAAATATAGAGGGGGTTCCGAAACTCGATATTTTTAATATTTTAAAGTTAGATCGACGATGAAATTCCCAGTAGAAATGCATCTTGGCATTTTTTCATACGACCAAAACCTGTCGAGTTATTAATCGTCAAAGTGTGAGCCAATCAGACGCGCGCTCTACCGCCTCCTGAGAGCGCTCGCGTCTCTGAGTGGTCTAACTGTATCAATTAATAACGCGACGGGAATTCATCGGACGAAAAAGTGCTTAAAGACTTTTCGACTTGAAAATTCATCCCCTATGTTGCTTTAAATTATCAGCTCCCAGTTTTGGGATACCATGTATGTAGAGTGTTCGCAGCGATATAGGGTTTGTTCTTTTCGCTGCAATTTTATAAAAAATTCCACGGTTCGAATGGAAAAAAGAACTGTTTTTCAAGTTCGTTATTTCTTGATTATTGCAGCATTGGGGAATTCTTTTTTGCATGTTTATAGTCTACTGACTTCCATCGGCACCGAACTATTTACCCACGGGAAAAGAAGAGAGAGGGAAGGTTGAAAAAAAAAATCTCGCGTTTAAAAAAAATTAGATTTTATTTGCAGAGCATAATTGTAAATAACATCGACTTTTAATCCCTCGTTAGACGTATGCTTTTATTATTTCCCGACAGGCGATGAGTAGCTACAGATTAATTATAAAACAATGAACATTGCAATTATTTTATTTTATTTCGTCTTCTTCCGAACTCGAATTCCAAATGAAATTCCAAAAAACTCCACGACACGGACAAACAAGTTTTTTTTTTCATTCAAAGGATGCAATTTTGAGCTTCGTTATTCATGTACGTTATATGGCGTCCCGTAAAGAGTTACCAACACGCGATTATAATCAGCACCCATTTCCAAACGCAAGCGGGTAATGAGGGAATCAATGCTGCCCCGAAAAGGTGATTTCGCGAGTCATTATGATCCGCGAAATTCGTGTTTTATAAAACAAAATAGCAATAGTTATCGGTTTTTATGGTACCACATGCAATACACTTTTATTTTCATACAGGATTATTGCCAATAAGCCTTGCGAAACTCCATAACCTCCGTAAATAATTACTTTCGAGCTTCCCGCTTTAAAACGTTCGACAGAAACGGTCATTTAACGCTAACGAGTTTCGATCTTTTATTCCAATAAAAAACGAACCTGTACGTAAATTACCCACAAACAATCGTTGATTATTGAGGACCGCGATCTTTCCCTGCCGAGATAAATAAACTAATGAACTAAAAATAAAAATCAAAAAAGTGCAAAAAAGCCGAATTCATTATTTCGAAGAGTGTCGTCTTTTAAGCAATAGTTAATATGGCGCTCGAAAACATTTTCCTTAAAAGTCAACTTGGGAAATAACCGACACCCTGATGTGCGTATATATGCACATGTACATGTGGGTGTCGGCGCACGTGTGTGTAAGCGTCGAAATATTAAAAGCGGTTATTTCTTTACGAGCTTCGTGTAGCGTGCAGGCGAATTGTACCCCGGTGAAAACCGAGGATCGTTTCCATCCAGGCGATATCTTTCACTTCTCCCTTGGGCAATTTATGCATATGTGATATGGATAAAATATCGGAGAAAAGACGTCCGCGATCGCCTTTGTGTATACCTTTATATTTGTATCGATTATCCAAAGCTGTAGAAAGGTGCGCAGATCTATTCTCATAACTATACACGATACGCCTTTGCCGGTTCGAACAATCGATATACGTTTGCAATGTAGGTGCACCTAAAAAACACGTATTTCAGCTCGAGTACAGAAGTAAAACATATTGGAAAGATATCACATGTCCGATATCATATTCTAATTTTGTGTGGGCGCACGCGCATTACGATAAAGAAAAATAAGCGTGCTACAGGTCGGAAAGCAGCCAGAGAGCGACATTTATACGTGCAAAGGTAAAAATTTCAACTGCAATATACAGGCTGTTCCAGAAACGAATGTCGAAAATTCAGACAAAGATGGGAGATGAAATTCAGAGTCGAAAAGTCTTTGGACGATTTTCGATTCAACTTGTTTCTGATGGATTATTGAATGTTACGCGGTTTGGCCAATGGGACGCGCGGAATCTCGCGCGGCGCGGTGGAGAGGGAAGTGCGCGCGCCTGATTCCCTAAAACTTTGAAAATGAATAACTCGCCGGGATTCGATCTTACTGAGAAATACTAAAACACTTTTCGTCTCGGAATTTCGTTGGAAATTTAACTTGAAATTGTCGGCATCGAGTTCTGGGATACCCTGTATAGCTTCTAGACGCCAGAGGTCACGTTTGTACTTTCGTACATTCATTGATGCGGATAATAATTGGACAATAAATTACCTAAATATCAATGTCACGAATTTGATAAGGATTGTACGCGTATATAAATTAAGTCGATCGTCATAATGATGCATTTTTTAAATCGCGAAAAAATGTTCCTGCTTTAAAGAGGAAAAAAATTGAAACTTCCGACCAAGGCAAACAATTTTAGTTTTTCTATCTAGGTCTGATTTCTCACTACGTTTATTATATTTCTTTGATTAGCGTGAGAAGTATGCTTGTATCATGCGTCAACTTTTTTTTCATAAAAGAAATAAGAAAATGGAACCGCGTTATTAAACGAATTTATTATCGAAAGAGAATAAAAATGTCTCTCCAATGACTTTGTGAAAATCAAAAAGTATTTTCACACAAGGTTGATTTTTCATTCAAGTGCGTATGTTTTCCGATTGTCTGCAACATTATTTTTTTTCATTAAACCAACCTTTTCCTTTTCGTCAGTTTAGACGTTAAAAATGTTGTCATGAAACGCTTTTAGCGCTAGTGCATAATTAACATCGAAAGTAACGAAGCTCATTCGAGAGGGTGAAAACGAAATATCTTTCGAGAATTTCCATTGGATGCTGCGCACGTTTGAGATAACATCTGCAATCCCCCTAATGCACGCGGGCTGCTGTATTTGACTACGCATCTCTGACCACTTCCGGAATGTTCCGCGAACGTATCTTATCAGTATTCGACTTTGCGACTGTACCGTCTGGAATTCATGCCCATACTCTTCAATCTACTTTCCTAAACTACCTTATACATACGTGATCCCCGATGGATAACGACTCTAAAATTCCTTGCTTAAAAATGAAAAAAAAAAATGAAAACAATTCCTACAAAAATCCTAGGGAATCGTTTTAACCAAAAAATCGATGTCCATTTCCACCCCATTGACAAAGAATTCAACCACATGGCAATACACCGTTCACGAAAGAAGATCCTCCCGTAACAAAAATTCATCGTGGAAAGAGCGAATTTTGGCTCAATTATCAAACGATTCCATAAAATATGAAACCCGAAAGCATTTCTACTCGTAAGAGGCAATCGTGTCTATCGTGAATAAAAGATTCTTTTTTTCTGACACAAAAAATGCACGATCCGCTAATGAAATTGCAATCATACTGACAGTTGTATGTTCCCAGTTACCGATCGAAAATTTGAAAACGCAACAGATATTTTTTTTTGTGAAAAGCGATCCGACTCGATTTTTCATTGAATTTTTCGTACATCCGTCTGTTTACGGCGTTTGCACGTTCTACGTGCCTATTAGTGTACCCAGGCTCCTGTTCAGCTCGTGTCATCTGTTGCTCTCGCACTGTCCATCTTCGTCACTCCAGTTATTTTTTTCTCTCTCTATTTAGCTAGAACCGTAATGCACTCCAAGCAAAATAATTATCGAGCAACGTCGTTATCCCCTCGTTTTACGGTGGTCTGTGTATATGCCGCGAGCACTCGGTCCTTTTGTGCCTAAAACGTGCAGAGACGCCCCCGGACAAACTGTCGAACTGTCCTGATGGCCCTACCGCCAGCGAGCGTGTACTGACAAAATTGTTTACACTGCAGAATCAGCTGTACCCGCGGTGTGGTGCACGCTCAAAGCTTCGCATCTCTGCATGCTCTCTGATGAAACCGTCCGGCATTGATGGTATATAAAAGAGGCACGCAGATCTACACTCCACTCCGAAATTCGTCGATGTTTCGCGGCGATTTTTTTTCTCCTATCCTCTCGCCGTTTCCCACTGATTACTAACGATGTAACGATCGATCGAGTTACGAGAGTCTCCATTGAATTTGTGCCCTTTTCATTGATTTTTTTTTTTTCGATTTTTTTCTTTAATACAACCATGCATCGCGAAAAAAACAGAGGATAACAAACACGTGAATGAAAATGCTCGCCAGCGACTCACCGATGAATGAATTTTACTGTGCATACCGAGGTTAATTGTATTATTTTGAAAATTGGAAGAAAAGATCGTAACAAAAATGGACATTTAATGCAAAAGCACAATAATTTCGTGGGAGAATGCATATTGCACGTGTATGTGGACGTTGTAATTGTATTTCGTGCGGAGATCATTGCGAAAGCACACGAAATTTTGGTCCATCGCCTGTAAGAGCCCACCACCGCAATAAGCGCATCTCAAACAAAAGCTCATACGAGCATAACCACGCATAACTTTACACGTTCATCGTAGCCAGTTTAAACAAAGTGTTTCTGTGCTTGCTGCTGCTTACGATATGTGTATATATGCAATTATCCTTATGGCAATCATTATATAGCCTGTGGAATACAGTTTGCTAACTAAACCTTTCTACAATCCGATAGAAATATAGGAATAATCTAAACCGCGGAACGACACACGGCTATGCAAACAGGGTGTCCCACAGTTCGACATGGATGTTGTGTTGCACTTGTTACAAAATTTCGAGACGAAAAATATTTCTTCACTTTTTTATACGACCATTTTTGGTCCATAAAAACTCATGAAGTTCCAATGCAGTCGTCTCGCAAGAAGTGTTTTCTCAAATATCGTTTGAAATTTTGGAAATACCGGAAATATTCTTTTGACGAACGTATTGCAATTTTACACAGGCTCTCGTGCAGATCGATGGGAAATTCATCGTTATACTATCGCAATGATGAATTTCCCAACGTTTCGAAATATTTTTGATTTCCAGCTTCGAATTACCGGCACGGGGTTTTTGGGAAAATGTCTATAACTCTGAGCGCTCGTACAGTCTTGGAGGAATAATTATGATGATTTAACATAATCGAAAAACAATTTTGAAAAAGACAAGCTGAATTTTGAAAATTCGAGCGAATGGAATGACCCTCGCCATTTGGCCCTCTTTGTCGCACCGCGTGAGGCTCCATACGGGCTCCCACTGGTCGATCTAGATTAGCCGACAGCTCGGGAAATATTCGTTGGATCAAAAATTGCGTATAGCCTTTCAGACTCGAAATTTCGTCGCTTAAATTCGTTCAATTTATCGATATTCAATTCTGGAACACCCTGTACATGTGATACGGGCAGACGCGTCACTGATTCCGTAACGTCAGTTTCACCGGAGTTGCCCCGAATTCTATACGCATTTGAGTGCTCCGCTCGGTAAATTTGCCTACGTGCGACAACTAGGTTTCCAGCCGCAAACCGAGAGGTGGGAGAAGTATATTTGTGCGCAAACTATATCGCGAAAACGAGTCGGATATACCCCATATATATGTGTACATTTATATATAATAGTATTGTATATAATACATATATCACAAACGCTTCCGAATTACGGTGAAACAATTGTGCCTCGATGAAACAACAAGCGTCCGCAATCAGACGTATACAGTACTCTGATTTATCCATAAAAACAGACCACCGTGTACTATTTCCATCCTGTACCATATCCAATTGTGCGGAGAGTAAATTTAATTCCAAAAAAGCAAAAAAAAAGCAAAAAAAAAGTGGTTCAAGGGGATTTTCGACTTTTTAAACTCTCATCCGAAAAAGTGGTGGCTTTTTACTCGGAGAAAATCCTCGTCGAATAATTTAGCCATACTGGCCGAACGGGGCTATCGGTAATTTATTATTCGTCGAACAAATCTACGTCGTTTTTATCAATTCGAGTGTTTGCGAGATAAACAAAGGGGTCCAAGATGCTTGTCCGCAAATTTGTCGAAAGAGAAATGACGTTTTTAGGGATATAATTGTAATTTTTAAAAAATCCATCTCTTTTGACTAATTGAGATTTTCTTCTGCCACGTGTATGTACGTAACATATACACATGCAGGTACATACGTACAATTATCCACGAATATTTATATTCGCTGGGATATTTACGGATTTACAATCGACGAATTGCAGATTATCGATACAAACGCATAACAGACGAATTAATATTTTTGAATTAAAATTCGAGCCGGAAATTCGAGGACGTTTGAGATTTGTAAAAACATTCGAAATTTCGGCTAATTACATGATACATATGTATGTACGGCGAAGAATAATCACACTTAAATGGTGTTTCATTGTATTCGCATTACCGAATGAGCGGAACAATTTGAATTTCGAATGTGGACTAATTGCTCGAGCGGTTTAGCGTAATTTACTTCGGAGCCGAATTTTATGTGTATAATTGAGAAATAAAAGTCCAGCTCGCACGTAGCGAAGCGCGGTTGAAATGCAGGGTATTTGCAGCGTTGAAACTCTCGTTACGTGAATACGTATTAATTGCAGTCCATGCCATTTAAACACGCTTAAAACAGTCACTAAAGTATGCGGGCTAACATTCCTAAATTTGGAGCGCGCGGGAACTCGCAAATGTTTTCGACAAATATTGCAAAGGCTTGATCCATATTCGGTGCGCGGATCATCATTATTGTACGAATATTCCAATAATTCATAAATTCCTTCGCGCAGTAAATATCGGGGCCACTGGAACACCGCAGCAATGTTATTCATCAATGAAATATCGAATACAATATAAACGAATAATTATCGCAGCAAAGCACCGAGTAATTATGTTCTCGATCTACTTCGAACATATTCATGTTTTCTATTACAAAAAATGTAAAAAAAAAAAATTCCGAGGCTTGCCCCAGCCCCTCCAAAAATATCACAAAAAATAATCTTCGATTTCTGTTGGTTTTGTCATTGAAATATACGTGAACATTTGCTCCTTGAGTGTAAAGAAATTACAGGTTTTATTCTTGAAGAAGCCTGCTCCAAGAAATGTATCGACGCGTGGAAAAATCTATTCTTTTTTACGAACAAAAATTGTTTTTCTAAAAAATTTGGAGGGGCTCGCTGAAGCTCAGGTATACTTTATACGACTATGAAACTTTGAAAACATATAAATTTCTTGAAAATCGTTCCGGAAAGCGAAAATTGTTTTTTTATCAAACATTTTCGGAGCACCTGGCGCAAGGGGATTCCGTCGCATTCGCGCATGACAACAAACGGAATTTTTCCAACTTGGCGAAATGCAAAAAAAAAAATGTTTCTTCGCTTTCGCGTGAATATTTCGCCGTGAAATAAAACATACAGGAAATATCATAATTTATCGCGTGTTTGTAATCTTGCGGTGAAAGGGTTGATTTTGCCACCCAGTGTCGCGCGTTTAATAGACGGCCTTAAGGTCCATGACAAACGATTCGTGACAAAAGTGATCGGATAAACTCGAGAAATATCCGGCGATGTCAAAGTGTCTGCAAAGCGGACAATCTTTTGTGCAACTTCGCTTCGATCGTAAGTACTGTACGAAGCTGCGAAAAGGCGAAAATGGAATAAATAAATATTAATTTTAGTTCACTCTTTTTTTTTTTCGCGTCAAGCACAAAAGAAATCGCGAATGCCGGCGACGACGCGAAAACGAAATGAGCTTCGATTATCGCCGTGCATGACCGTGACAAAAGAGATTCCGTCATTGGAGAAACCGTGTCTGTCGCTAATGCCAAAGATCCTTTAAAGCGAAATGAGAATTTCTCCCTTGTTGCTGGGTACATGCATGTATATGTGCACTAATGAAAGACTATAAACGAGAGAAATATCGTTTTTCCATTCTTGTCAAACGCTAGCGCGTGCAAATGAAGGGAAAAAGGACCACCGGATGACAAAAGTTCTTCACCAAAAGTATCAATTTGACAAATCTCTGTAAAACTCGCGAACCTTCCGAAGGACTCGATGGGAAAAGAAATTTGACAAAGTCTCGATTTCCGAGAACTCAAAATCAACATTTTTTCGGAATTTCCAAATTTTTCACCGTCAATTCCCAATCAGTGACTAAAAAATGTTTGCGGTACCACATTTCATTGAAGGCGACGTCTTTTTTTCGGCTTGGGGGACAAACAGTCTAATTTTGTGCTTGCTTGAGGGTCAAGTTTCAAAAATTTCCAGAGGGACGCCACGTCCAAAAAGGAGTGTAAAAATCGTAGGAGCGATTGGGAAAATGTTTAAAAAAACTCATTTCGGGAATTGCTCGCAGAATTTAAGGGCAAATTTTACCGTCGGCTGATAGGAATTGTCCTGTGCAGACGGAGGTCGATAATTTTGTTGGGCAACGATGATTGAGCGTGGGATGCGGAGAGCGCGGTAGCTCGATCTATCAATGAAAATACACGATGAATAAACCGGTGCAATCCATCCTGGACGTATATAACAATTACGCTACTACCGGTGAATGTGTTGTTCACGTGTATAAAGAGACATAGAAAATGTCACTGGATATAAACGCGGTCGACTTGAAATCGTACGCAAGTATATTTATCGGCAAATAATTAACATATAAATCGGAAGTAATCAATTAATCTCAAAATAAACAGAGGTGATAACTCAGACTCAACTTGGCATGAAACTAAATTACTCCATTTTTAACATCTGAAAATACACGTCCCAAAATTGAATTTTAGATCCGCAATATTGGAGTAAGTTTAAAGATATTTGTACACTTCTGAGATACTTGTATTTGTAGGCTCTTTGTAAGTTCCTGATTTATTACTGAAAACAACAATTCTTTAGATTTTTTTATAAGTGTCTTTGCGTTTTTAAATTATTCCAACGCCATCTGGGAGTATAAAAAAAATGTCATTGAAAAAAATGTATTCCTAAAGATTGTACCGCAAAAATTAATCTTTGAACAATTTCTCGATATTGTATACCGGAAATATTCGATCGAAAGCATATTATCTTTGTTGAACGACATTTTTGTATCGTATCAAGAAAATTTTTGTCATTCAGCACTGCAACGTATTGCATCATCCGTATGGTTAATGGCTCGTTGCCGATTTATAAACATGTAGATTTATGTTTGCGTGCGTATGCACTGTACTTGCAGGAACTCTGAGCATCAATCATAATTCATACAGCCGGTGTGTCGACTTCCTTCATTAGTAATCGTTTCGCAGCTTTATCAATTGCCCTGTATTTTCCTAGTGTGGTATGCCGTTACGTTTAGCATACATATATGTATATATAAGGTGTGTCCCAGAACGCGATGTCGATAATCAAACCCAACATTCGTGATGAAATTCCGAGACGAAAAGTATTTGGTTATTTTTTTACACGACCAAACCCTGACGAGTTATTAATTGCCAAAGTTTGAATCAATCAGAAGCACGCACTCCCCTCTCTCTGGGGCACCACGCGCGCACTCACGCGCCTTATTGGCCAAACTATTTTTACCTACAGCTCAGCAGGGCATCGTTGAATCAAAAAGTCCCCACGGACCTTTCGACTTGAAATTTCATCCCCCATTTTTGAGTAATTATCGATATTCGATTCTAGGGCATTTAATACTGACACAGACTGTGTTAAATAATCCTACACACTTTTATATTTTCCCAAAATTGAGACGATAAATTGTCGAAGATCCTTCGATATTTTCCAAAGTGCGCCTTTATTTCTCCGCCAAAAGGAAAATCCATCGATAACTGCGTTCTAAAAAGCTTCCATGATGGATAAAAATCACTCAGCGGCTAGACACTTGTGGCAATTTTAAAAAAAGTCGAAAAATTGCCTTTTTGTACTTTTGGACAGATACCTCACTTTAATACGCAGTTATAAGCTACCTTTTTTCCTTATAAACAATTAATCTAATGTTTTTGAGTGTTTGTAATATAAATGGGATGTGTCTGTATATCATCCATTTACTGCAAAAATATTTAGCATACATATATGTATTTGCGTATATGTATATTTACATAAGAACGTGTATAGTATACGTCGAGATAGTAACCGACTGCCAACGAGAATGCCGAACGCGGAACTCTGCTTTTTCATCGTGGCAATTTGCATAGAGAGCAGCTCGGGCTTATTGTCTCGGGAGATTGAACTACTACTACTGGGTACTCGTGGGTCAATTTGAATCCGCATCACGGTCCATTATTTTCCCAATCGCAGACTAGACGATCACGAATTTCCAGCAACGCTCATCCACCCTTTCATTACACTATTCTCCCACTTCTTCTTCGCCTTTCTGGTCAGTGCCTATATATACGTGTACGTGTACATCCTTCAGTGTAAATATACCGATTGAAATAATCTATACGACCGGAGGCAAATAAAGTTGCGCTAATATCAAAAATAAATAAAAGAAATGTCGATCGATATGGATAAATATATAAAATCGACAAAATCGTCTGTCAAAGTTTGCATCGTCAAGTACGACATCTACAAAATGCAAAAAACAAAAATTTTTTTCAAAATGTGGAAAAATCAGATGAAAAACACTAGAAAAATATTACGTCGAGTTCCAACGATGCGAACTTCAACGTCACTGGAAAAATGTAGAGTGCGATAAGTGTTTTTTTTTTATTTAACAATTTCTCTGTGGAGAAAATATTCAGGGGATGAAACATTGGAATTACCGGTTGAAAAATTCATTAAACTTCTCAATGCATTTAAAAATATAATGTAATTGTGTTGTTTTTGGTTCGACAGGCTCAATCAATCGAGCCGAATGCATATTTGCTGATCGTATCGTATTGGATTGTCATTATAGATACGAATTGAATGATCAAAGAACATATTTGATCGAACGAACATTTTGCGTGCCTCATTTTTGTGCCTCGGGCTGCAGCAGCAATTGAGCATAAATGAAATTATAACGCATGAATAATTGCAGGTTACTCGAGCGTAATTTAAGTTGACACGAACGATTGCGAGTGGAATACATGAGCTGCTCAAATATTGACGAAACGGAATAATGCATTGGACCTAACGTGAAATTCTTCGTACTTACCGTTACCTCTACTCGAGTAAAAAAACGTCTTTTGCGCGTTTTCGGTTAATCGGGATTCGTTCGAGGACAACGTTTTCAATTTTTCATTGAAACTTGTTGCACGAAATATTAATAATCGTTTCAAAAATTTCATCGACATTTTATAACAGTTTTTTTTTTCATTTATCTCATGCTCAAATGATAATTTTATTGATATTCCTATTTGATGAGAATTCAAAGATTCCTTGTTCGCGAAATATATGCATGCTCGGAACTCGAGAAAGTCTGCACTTTAATATCTCACGAGATTGTCTGCAAACGTTTCTGATTCACTGCCATTCGTTCGTCGAATCCTTGACATTTCGATAAAAGTTAATGAGCCCATAAAATTTATGTATCGTACGAGCGCCCAAGTTATGAGGATCGAAGAAAGAGTAGCTTTTTGCTATCGAAAGTGTATTTCCAAAGACATTTCATTATAAAAGTTCTTCTTCTATTTATACGATTTTCTCTGTTTGAGTATCAATAAATTCTTTATAAAATCGGTCTATCATGAATATATTATCGATTCAGGATGTACTAATCGTCTGACGATATTGTAATAATACTGTGAAAAAAAACAAATTTACGTCTGTCTGTATAATAAAATATTGTAAGCTTCGCGAGTCTGTACGTTGAAAATATTTGCAAGAAAAATAATTGGAAGGATTTTAAAGACAATCGATAGAACACATGGAAGGCCATTTTTGGAATTTTCGTTCGTTTACTAGGATACAAAAAAATTGGAGCGAGTTTTGAATAGCATTTCAAATCTTCATTCAATTTTTTTTTCCTGTACCTTCAAGTAATAATGCCGTCTGATACATTCGTATTTTTGAACGTCTTTATCACACTGGGACAAAAAAAAACATACCTACATTCTTAGTTTTTCGTTATTTTTGGACTTTACCAAAAATAACCAAAAAATTACCATGTCAAGTTAATTCATTTTATTTTTATCACATTATT
The DNA here is from genome assembly GCA_959613375.1 of Heteropelma amictum. Lineage (NCBI taxonomy): Eukaryota > Metazoa > Arthropoda > Insecta > Hymenoptera > Ichneumonidae > Heteropelma > Heteropelma amictum. The sequence goes on from OY390720.1 coordinate 35,125,534, forward strand.
TCATGAAACGACGATTTCATCCATCGTCTAATTTGACGCGAAATTCACAGAAATGTTCTCTTAAAATCCAAAGTTGAAAAAGGAAAAAAAAATCAATTCTTTATGTACGTTCGAGATCCTGGTTTTTTTTTTCAAAACATTCGACGATTATTCGCTGCATGCTTTTAAACATGATAGCTATATTCGTTTCCAGCATCTTAACGCAGCGAAACCTGTATTTTTGATAAATTATCAAAAGAGAAAAAAACAAAAGACCAGAGGAATCTTACCTCTTTTACTTTTTCCCGGCGCTCTCTGGTTATGGGATCCTTGTCCTCGCCTCCCACGGTCAATGGTAATACTCTGGCAGGTGCCGGTGGCACAGTTTCAATGACCTCAGCATCGAGACCACGATGGACGTCGCTCTCCAAGGTGGTAACTATGCTCGTATTAATCGCTCGTTTTTCACTAATCACTATTTCCGGTTTTTCCAAAGTCTTTTGATGCTCATACTCCTCGTTAATTTTTTCCTACAATAAATTTATGTTTTTTTCGTCTTGCTCGCTAGCCTCGATTCTCTCGTTTTTCTTATCCGTTTTTCGATTAACCATTGAATGTAAATTAGAGTAAAAAAATCGCGCGTTGAAGATTTAGAAAAAAAAAAACGGCAACGGAAATTACCGTAACGAGATCGATTAAGGAAGGACGGATCGCGAATTTCGCGTACTTTATGGATAATATCGTTTTCGGATGATAATAATATAGAAAAATTAATTTAGAGATTGACGAAAAGAAATTGCTTTGAAAAAAATGTAGAAAACGTATTTTCCGTTGGTGTAAAATGCATGCATTCAATTTTGGAATTTTCCCAATCATTTTGAAATTCATTTTGCGAATTTTGAAAAATTCATCAAAATCTTGTAAGAAATTACAGATTATTATTAATTCTGCTATGTGCGAAGGTTCTTCATCGATCGGAAAAAAATTCTATTCGATGAAAAAATTTTGAAAAAATGTAGGTGCTCGAAAAAATAAATGTTTTACCCGAAATACGCGAAATTCACGTTCTTTATCGGTTTTGTTGGGATTTTTCGGTCGGGAATCTTCACTATGAAAATCAACGAATTTAAAGAACCGTAAAAAAAAAATGGAGCAAAGAGAGCTTATACGTTTGTTTCATTTCCTCTTATCGTCTGGTCGGATGCTGTCGCACGGAGCAGCGAGTACAGAGATCGCGGCAAAGTGTTAAGGGCGATACGTCACATTGAATTCTACTCATTTCCCTGTAGAACGATTTAAATTTTAAATTCGCTCTACCTCGTGGGGAATGAGAGGATCGAAGAGAGGAAAGATCGCGCAGGGACGTCACGTTTTCGTAATTCCGGCTCGACGTGTTTTATCTCGGAAACAAAAAAAAATATGAAATATATACTCTCGCAGCACGGTAATGCTTAACAGAATCGATGAAATTTTATATAGTTGTCGAGGATGTACTATAGTCGTAATAATTATTATTTAAAATTATGAGTTATCGGGTTCATAGTTCATCTCACTTTTGGCAACAGAATTCATCAAATTCATCCTAAATAACGTTTGATTACGAATGACTTTATTGATCAAAAATCGATCATCTTTGAAGACAATATGTCCGAAAATTCTAGAGATTCGTCAAATTTCGTAAATTCGTTTCGATCTCTTCGTCAACGTGAATTTTGGAGTCTCCGCTAAGCTTCAGGGTTCGTGGAGTTTTCAACGATTTCGTTGACGCGTCTGTCGCTTTAGCATCCGACGGTAATACGAATTATCAACGGTTGATTGAAAACCTGTGCGTGGCAGATTGATCTTCATGAGAGAAAAGGCAATTTTACGATTTTGCGATTTTGCGATTTCACGCGACGTTTCATTCGGTATTTTAATCTTTCGACGGTTTAAAGGGACTCGTGAATTTCGTATTTTTCAAAGATCATTGATCAATTGCCCGTAAGTAATCGGAAAATATAATTCAGAAAAAAATCATTCGTTTCAAGTTCGTTTTATGCACGGAATTGCAGTTTGGAGTATTTTCCGCACCACGTGCACAATAATTTGCGAGATTGATGCGGAAATTGGAGCCTTTAAAGCTGGAAACTTCAAAGTTGAAGGCTACGACAGACTCTGCTTTACCCGCTTCGATTAAACGTCTCTACTGCTTATTACAAAAAGCAGAAATTTCACCAAAAAAACTGTCCTGCAAATGGTCTCCTACGCTTGCAATGAGATAAATTTGTCTCTCAGCTTTGAACATCAATAATTCTCGAACGTGAAAATTTTCGCGATTTTCGTTACCGATCATCGGTACTTGAGGGATTTTCCTGAATAATTCTGACGAATTTTTCAATAAACTCGTTATTATTTGTCAATTTATCCGCTTTACACTCTTGAACACCACAAGCATCTCGAAAAAACATTCCCGACTGATTTTTTTTTTAAACACAATCGGAAAAATCGACGTATATTGCCTTATACGTTCTAGGTATAGCAGAGAGACGTTTTTACGAACCAGCAGCAGAGCTGAATTAAATAATTATTATATATGCAAACGTATCGTTGCGAATGGAGTATGCAGTGAATGAATTTCTCTATGCTCGTCTTTATGAATAAACAGAGCAGTGTTATTCATAGAATCCTCTTCGGAGAGGACCTTGAAAGCCAATAATGTTGCAAGTGCGCACTGTCTCACTGTAATTCAATCTGCATGGGCGATAAAAATGAACGTGACGTTACAGAAAACTGGGCGATCATCGCAGTTCGATAAATTCCGAAAACAGTAGAGTGAATGCGAATAAACATGAAATATAAAGCATCTCGGGTCAATTAACCTCTTGGAAATGCCACGTTGGAGATTTTTCAAAATTTTCGAAAGAATTGCGCAAATTCTTTGCGCAAAAATGGCAAATTTTTTTATTATCCATTCCCAGTCGGTAAAAATACTACGAGTCGGAGGTGAACATCCGGTAAATATCGTTCTAAAAATTTTCAGAAAAAATAAACTCAAAGTTGCCGAGGACTAATTCGAACTTTTTAATACCCTCGATTGAATAAAAAAATGTTGTTTCCAATTCGAAATGAATTTCGCGAGTTGAAATTCACGTTTTTTTTAATTATCAAAAAATAATTAAAAAATAATTGTTTTCTCTTGAGAATTCCTCATTTCGAGGGCTTGTAATTGTGTTTTAAATGCAATTGCGGTCGATGAAGCGAAGGTGTTTGGTCGCGATGCGTACGAAAAATTCTTTGAGCCACTTTGGCTGGAACTTGTGTATAAAAAATTTGAAAAATATTAATTTTGTGAAATTTGCAGTGCGATATTATATTTTCCTTGATTTTCCTCGATGTGTGTGCCTACTTGAACTTCAACATACGTATTCAAGGTTAACGTTCGAACGGCTGCACAGGAAGCAATGACCGCACATGTAATACTAATTCTGTACCTATATATAGACACGATGTACAGTACAAGCGTGGAATAACGGCTCCTGACGCTTTTTATACCCTTTTATTCGACATTTAATATTCAATCTCGACCCTCGCCGGCGCGCATTTTCGTAGCCAACGAATTCTCATGAAAATCGCTGGAGAGATTTTTGGGTTCGTCGACAGCGAATCCACCACTAAAATGGCGGTTCAAATATGGCGTACGAAAATTCGAAAGATCGCCATCCAATTTTTGATTTTCAGAATATCCGACGGTTTTTCGAACTTTCGTCCGCCATATTGGATTCATCGCTCCGAAATTGGCGATGAATCCGAATCTCGAAAATCCACGAGTACCAAAAATCGTAAGGATGCTGTGTAATCTTTCTTCGTTAAAATGAATTTTGCCTAAAAAACGTGCAGTTTTTCAAAAATCGAACGAGAAACGTAAAAGCAATTTGTACGCTGATGTAAAAGTCCCGCGGCGATAAGGAAGCTCGTTACTGAAAAATTAACATAAGCGAATAACGTGTAGTTTTATGAAAATTTACGTAACTTTTTTTTTCGTACGAAGCCTTGAGTAAACGTACACGTATTCTTCGGAATATTCGACCTAATTTTTGCAGCTCGTTTAAATATAAAGCTTCGAGCGTGAAATTTGGTGTACAATCTGTTCGATTCCCGCGTATTCGTCCCCGTGCTGTATTATTCACATCGAGACAGCATTCTTATTTCAAATCATCAAAATTTATCTAATAAACACGAACGTTGAATAACCTCGAAAACCCAACGTGATCACGCGCACACCTTTCTCATTTTCGATACTTTTTTTTTCCTCCAACTGTATCCACATGGCTCCTAATACTTTTATAATGGAATTATGATGATTATATGTATTATGTGGAATTATATTTATGATTATTTTTTCAATTGAAAACAACGTCACGTGTGTATCATTATAGAGGTAACATTTTTTTATGAGCATTTCAGTTCCAAATTGAAATATTCGTAAAGAAAGTAAACCGGAAGTTTATTTTCTGTCTCCAAATCGATCTCAAGTGTAAAAAAGTAATTTGAAAAATTGGAGTATTAAAAAAAAAAGTTCAAACATATCGAATTGGCGCCACAGGGTACTGGGGCATATATCCGAGCGTGTACCGCTGGCCCTGATACACATACGTATCCGGTATGTAGAGGGACATGCACGTATGTAAGCTGCGTGTAAACAAACGGCGCAGAAACAGCTGACTCGACGTCTCGATCGCACACGCGAAGACTCTCGCGTCTCTGACTGTAATCATCCACACGTTTCACGACGAATTAACGCCGTATCTTTAGATTTGTACACATGTGCGATGAAACACGTCGATAACTACGGATTGTACTTCGGGCTTCGCGAATCGTGGCATTTCAACGATAAGAGGAAAAGAAAAGAGCGGACGAAAAAAAATACGAGAGCTAGACGGACAGAGAGCGAGCGGAACTTTAGCGAAAGCTCGACGATGTTTTTGTTTTGTTTTTTTTTTTTCATTGTCGATATTATTATATTTTTTTTCTCGAATTTTCGCTACAAAAGCGATCCTGACCTGAAGTTTTATCTTGTCGGCGATAACATGCACATCCTCGTCCTGATAAACGCCCGTACCGCCCGGGCCAATGAAATTTCCGCCTCCGGGCCCATGAGGATCCATGGGACCGAAAATAGTGTGTGGCGGGGCCGGTATCAGTAATTCGGGACCAGCTTTTTGTATGCGTTCGTAAACTCTGTAAACACTGTTGACCGCAGCGCCACCGATGTTTCCATTCCGGAAATCCGGCAAAAAGAAGAATGCACCGAAGCACACGATACCAAACGTCAAAAACACAAGGAGTATGAGATACTTTTCGCGAGGACGAAACGCACGTCGCGAAAACAACTGTACCGGTACACCGTTCACAAAACGCTGGTATGACGGCAATAAACTTGAATTCGTCATTTTTACTCGTTAATCGCGGCCGTTTTAAATCTACTTGTTTATCGAGTGATTGGGGAAAAAAAATTTCCTCGTTATTGTTTGACGCGGGACATGCGAAAAAAAAACATGCGACTATTATCACGACCCGTGCGTGAGAGAAAAACCCCCGTTGTGTAGCGTTATCTCAGCCGTCACACGCCATTACGATGGCCCTGCCGCGCCACCTGGTCGACGGTTTCACCAACTCGGGACTCGGCTGCTCGATCTCGTGGCGACATCTGCCATCTGCTCATCGAATTTCAGCTACGGGAAATTTGAACAAGCAGGGAGGCTGTAGAAAGAAAAATTCTTTCAAAATTCAAGATTTGTAAGGGAAAAATGTGAATATGTGTATTTTAGTGGGTAGGGAATCAACCGTGGTGCCATTTTTTGTCATTAGTTTTATAACCTAAAAGAAATAAAAAATGCTCGAACCTTATGCGCGCGAAATTTAATAATTAAAGGGACACGTCTGTCAAAAGAACACCGGTTGTTAAAGGAGCACGTTTATTGCACCTTGAACTGATGATTATCGGGACCAAATCAAGAAATCAATAATTTTTCGTACAATTTGGCGTTGAATACACGTAAAAAAAAGCCAGAAAAAAAAACATTTTCTTGATATCATGGACCAACGTTACAAGATGAAAAAAGAGTTTGAAAACTTGTGTCACGTGGTCTGTGCAAGCCTGAAAAAGTTTTTTTTTAGTCTTTCGAAAATCACGAAGAAATTATATTATGTGTGAATATTTATGAGTGTATACATATGTTAAATACTTTTAAAACTTATTTGAAATTACCTTTCGACTCCGGAGATACTCAGTTCGACTGTCGGTCCTGTGGAAATATAGGTAAAAAAATATTTCGTATAATGCGTCCTAGCCATACTTGTAAGACGTACAGAAGAGCGAATAATCGTTAAGTTACGAAACTGCAATATATACTTCAGGTTAAACAATTTAAATTATTAGTGATAAACAATTTCAAATTATAATTTACGCCGTATGAGTGCTTGTTTTAAAAAAATCAAAGTCAAATAATTATCGATTAACGGTCGAATATTCAAACCGAGAATCAACTTCAGACTCTGTTTCTATCAAGCGTGCGAAACTGTCTCGGCAGAGCTTGCAGTAAACTGTCATAACGAACGTCAGATAGAGAGAGTGCGCGTTACCGACATGCAGTGTACTTTTTTTTTCTCTCGGAGCAAAAGAAGCAAGATCTCTAGCACACAGAACTTTGCGCTTTATACAGAAATCGAAAATACTCTTTCATTCCCGTTTCTTTGAGCTCTATAGTATTTAAAATTGGTCAGAATTTAATATCGCATTACATGCGAGAAAAAATCTCCAGTTGATAAAGTAGATATCTCCCAAAGACCCGACCATCTTTTATTGAAATATTTATCACGAAATTTCTTGTTAAAAGTCCTTCTCAACCCTTCGTGGGACACATTTTTGTATTCAACGAATTCTCACGATAATCTATATTTTTGAATCGCTGGATTACGAGTCCTACCGCGAGTTTCGCTAAAACTTTCTTCAATAATGAATTTTTCATTTTAATGATGTTTTTCAGAATTTTTTCATGCGTATGAACAAATTAATACAAGATAACAAGAATTGTACATAAACTTTGAACCTTCGACATATTAAAATCACAAAATTATTTTTGAAAAACCCGGTGACATAGAATAAAAACTGCGTTAAAATCGCAAAAACGTCATTTAAAAACGATGACATTTTGAAATATCACCATTTTTAAATATAAATGAAATTGCCCATACATGACGGTGGCACAAAATTGTAAGCGAGGAAAAGGTAATTATTTTGTAAAAAAATTTTATTTCGAGGTTTACAAAAAAAAAAGACAGTTCATCTACAAAGTGGAGTATTTTTAAAACAAAATACTGCGGAGCTTCAATGATGGGGATTTTTAATTTGTACGCCGATGTAGCACATGAACGATGATACATGAAACAATATACAATATATAATCAGTTGCAACATTAAACGTCTATCAACATATATAATAAAAACTTTATGCGCCTGCTTGGAGATCAGTATTTCTTTTTCATCGTATTCGCGTTTTCAATAGTTAATTTCGTTACGCACACTTTGCGCATAATATATTCTGATAAACATTCGTACAAATATACGTACGCGTGTACATATATAAGTATATAAATGAACATATACATACAAGCGTGTATGTCATTTCAACGAAACGAAACTACGTAGGTTGGCTAGTATCACAATTCTTTACGTCAGCGATTATTTTACACTACATATCGGATAAAACACACAGTATTATCGAAATTTTCAAATTACGTAGGGATTTATAATTGTACAATATACATTTGATCTCGTTATCTTACATGAATTTTAAATTCAATCTCATCTTCGTATTATGTACAAGAAAATGACACTAGCTGGGGTTAATGACGATTTATGAAATGAAAAACGTAATGAGCTAAGTATAAAAAATATTTGAAATGAAATAATACTTTTCGTCGCATTGTTATTGATATCGCGGAAAAAAAACAAGGATTTCTACGAACAATTCTACAGTGTACGATTTCCTATTTTACACAATGATATTCTACTCTTATCGAGACGAGTGCACGTACCGAGTTGAAATTTTATAACGCACATAGCTGCTGGACCAACCTAACTTTTTTCATCGATCTGCAAATTAATTAAACTGTATACGATTAAGGAAATGTTGTACCACTGCGTATTTTACATTACAAACAAAGTCTTTTTTCGCTCCGAAAAGACGTCGCGCAGTCCTAAACGTGCGATCGATGTAAATGCTTTTCCGGTAATATAAAAAAGCTATTCGCAATCGATGTATAAAAAACAGTGATTCTCACGAAAATCGTGGGAGTAATGGTATCTTCTCGGACGATTTTTGGTGTCTCGAAACATCTGAAAATTTGCCATTCGCTCTTTCGGAATTTTTCACGAGTCGAACACGGTGTCGCTCCTGAAATTTCGCAAGGAACGATGCGAATGACGAGATCCATCCTTCGGATGAAATCAGTCAGATCTTCGGGCTTTTGTTCGCGCGTCACGTTTGAAAAGGTCGAATGGCACTTGGTCACGTTTTCGTGATATCCGGCGCAAGTCGATGAGAAGAAAACAAAGCAGAAATTAAAAAAAAAGGGTAACCTAAGTTTTGCTAGTTCTTGGGGGGAAAACGAGACATGTAACATTCGCAATTGGTGCAATAGATTGCCGGCTCGACAACCTCTACGTTTCTACATAAATGACAAGGTGCGGTACGCCCTGAGGTTGCCGCGGAAGCGGACTTTTGGACGAACAAGGGTGCCTGGCTCAAAGAGGGCGTCAAACATTTGGCGGATGTTTGCGAGGGCGCCTGTTTCGCTTGCCTAACGACACTTTGATGTTGGTAATTTGGGTATTTCATGTTGGACTGTATCTGACAATTTTGCAATGGGTTCGGATAGGTTTGATTGGGCGCGAGAACGTTTTGTTGCTCGATCTTCTGGGATGTTCGCTGATAATTGTCAATCCTCTGAGGCTGCTGTTGATAATTGTGAGCCATTTGCTGGGACGTTGGATGCTGTTGGGCTGGTTGAAGCTTTGGCTGGTGGTGCATGTTCTGTTGCGGATAAGACGCCGTTGGATTGGGTGGAGGTTGGTACTGAGGTAAAACGTGGTTAGAACGGTTCATCTGTTGATGCTGCTGCTGCTGCTGCTGCTGCTGTTGCTGTTGTAGTTGATGATGGGCGCTCTGTTGCGGATAACTCTGATAGGAACTCTGGGGGTACTGACTTTGGGTGGTATATTGCTGATACGGGTTCGGCGATTGATTCGAGGGATAAGCAAACTGTTGGGAATGTTGAACCGTTATTGGGCTTGCACTGTGACTGGGTATCCTCTGGTTCAACCCACTCTGCTGCTGGCACTGTTGCTGCTGCGACGTCAATTGCTTGTTCATCTGATTGTGCTGCTGTTCAAGGTGATAATAATTACCGTAACCGTTCTTCGGGCAATTGTTCACTTGTTTCGATTGTTGAACAATCGTCTGAGGATACTGCGGATTGTGCAGCTGCTGAACGGTGTATGGACTAGCTGGCTTTTGGGTTTGCGACATCGCCGGCAACGCCGTTTGATTGCGCGGATGAGATGTCTGGGTCTGTGGATAACCCGTCGGTGCTTGGGGATAAGAAGTATAACCGTTTTGAGAATATCTCGTTTGTTGCTGAAGCAGCTGCGGTGCGTAGGGAATAGGTGATTTGGACGGTTGATTCGTTGGTGAAATCGAATAGGCGTCCTTGGTCGCTCCTCTGGTCTCGCAGCTGCTGTACGGCACGTACATTTTCTTCGATTCCTGGAGCGCGATCGCCGGGTCGTTGGGACTCGATCTGGCAGCGGTGACACGTGGATTTTCGCCAATTGCCGGAGAAACAATCGGATTCACGCTTCGCAACTGGTCCTGATAAGGAGTTGCGGGTATACTGTCAGCCTCGGATTTCAATGGCAGGGTGTGTTGCTGGAATTTCGTCGTAGCTCCACCGTCGCGATTGCTTTCAGCCTCTTGGAGACTTCGTATTTCCCGCAATACCTGAACAGTCTCGGGTTTGTTCATAGCCGAACGCAGCACCCTTTCGAGAATGGGATTCGGTATGTAGGAATCATCCTCGTCGTCTTCGGCAGTCGCGACCAGAACCACCTGATCGCAGAAGGATACGCTCTTTTTCTTGCCAATACGGCGTTTCGTCTTTTTCGGGGCGATGTCCTCGTCGTTCGGCAATATCGACGTGTTCTGAATGGTATTTTGCATCGCCACTTCGCTAATGTCGTCCTCGGGATAATCGACGGGTAGGCCATTCTCATGGGGCAATGTCAGTGACATGGACAGAATCGCCGCGTTCAAGCCGGAATTTTGCTGCGTTGGACGCGATGGCGCCGCAACGGGATTAGACGCTGCAAAGTTACTCTGGCTGATTCCCGTCTCGAGAGGCGAATTCGTCACCAAGTGGGATTCCGATTTGGTACGACCATCGCTCGAGAGAGCCACCTGTTTGGGTATATCGTTGGATAGTTGATGGTCCTGGGTCTCTATCGTCGCGGGTGAGGAAGTGCCACGATTGTTCATCGGTGTTTTCGCTTGTATCTTGTTGTCGGCCTCGGGTTTCGGCGATGGCTGCGCCTTTATCTGCTCGAAACGGGCGGCCATGTCCTTAACCGAGGAAGCGGCGCTTCTGGCGCAATCGGGAACGTCGCGACCAGCCTGCTGTTCCATCACCTGACCCATACTGTTCATCATGAGATCGCTCGTTCTCCTTGCCACTGTGACCCCCGTTGTAACCACCGGTGATGATCTCAACTTTGGCACATCCTGACCGTCCAAAGGACCTTGCTTCTTCATTCTTCTCTCCGCTTGTTTGGCCTGCAATTCCCTGAGCCAGGTCTCGCTTGACTTGTTCTCATCCTCGCTGGTCTCCCGATTCTGCACAGCCGTGTTATCGTCAGCAGCCTCGTTGCTGAGAATCTGTTCGCGCTTCAGCTGCAACTGTGCGAGGAGACTGCCGATCTGTTGCGCCTCGATTTGCTGGCGCTGTTGCGGGTTCGTTTGCTGCTGTCGGCACTGCAAGTTTTGCTGATTCACAATTTGCTGATACTGCTGCGGATTCGCCAGAGGGTGAAGACTTTCAGCGGCAACTTCCGGTGGGGGAGGTGGAAAATCCTCGCTCGGTTGCCGCGAATGCGTTACCGATGGAATCGTCGGATATGGCGGCGGTGGAAATTCTTCGCTGGGTTGCCTCGAGTGCGACACGTTAGGACCGTTCTCCGGATAAGGTGGCAAAGATTCTTGCTGCTGTTGCTTTCCGGGACTCTGTTCGCTGTGGACATCGGCGCGTGTAATTACAAAAGTTGGCTCGTAGAGATTTCCATTCGCGTATTGTACAACGTCATCTTGAATCCGCGGCTTCTGTCCATAACTCTGTTGACTAAAGTTCGACGACGACGACGACGACTGACATATACCCTGTTCCACGCTGTAGGACGGCAAAAATGGTAGAGACTGAGGTTCCGACGAGTAATCCGAGTAATTGCCGTTCCTCCCAATCGACGTTACGTTTGTAGCAAAGTTCCCGGTTGCCGCATGGCTCCAGTAAGAGCTCGATTGTTCCTGTGGAATCACACTGGCGCACGGACCATCGGGCGTCATCGTGTACAACGACTTGTCCGATTGTAATTCGCTATTACGCACTTCGACCGTCGGCAACTTAGACTTGCTAAGCTGGGAAGTGGTGCGTAACGGCGGTGGGGGTGGCACTTTTGCGGCGTGTAAGGCTTTACCAGCGCTACCGTGAAAACTCTTCCTCATCAGTCGGCTACGCTCGAGATTCGGGTTTGCCGGATTAACGCTGTTGACGTTTCCGGCAAATTCGAGATGTCCCTCGGACAAGTACCCGCTCAGCGACTGATTGTTGTCATTGCCCTTCAAGCCAACGTGCGAGTCATCGACCGACTGTTTTGGCAGATTGTTGTTAATGGTACCGGTTTGCTCCGCAGCCTGGTTACCATCTTGCCCCTCTCTGAGGTCAGGCATACTTCGGTTTTTTCTCTTTATCAGACCGCCCATCAACAATTTCCTGCGGATTTTGTGCTGTTTCTTACCCTGCTGCTGCTTCTGATCACTGGCAGTCCCCGTCATGGCGTTGTTTTGAGCATTTTTGTTCGCCACGCTCGCATCCAACGCCGTATCTTTGTTGTTGGTCTTGTCGGACTTGATAGTCTTCGGCGATATCGACGTTCTCGCGGGTGCAATGGAAAAGTCCTTGGAGACGTTTTTGTTTCTCTCCTCGCTTCTCGCCCGCTTTTTGTCCTTTTTTTCATCATCGCATCGCTTCGTGCGACCGAATAACCCGGCCCTCTGGGTCGGTCGATCGTAGAGCATGTACTCCTCGTCCTCGATCACATTGACCGTCGTCGCTTTGCTCCTCAGCGTTTTCTTCTTAGGCAACGTCGCGTAAATCTCAATGCTCTTTGTTACCGGCTTGGCCTCCATGACCACCGGCTGGTTGACGAGAAGTTCGCGGCTATTTTGCCGGGAATGATTGCCCTTGTCGCGCGAGCCTTGCCTCGAGTGTTGACCCGATTTGCTGTTTTCGCGGGAATGCCTGGCTTCCGGCGCGCCATCCTCCTTGTCGCGATTCGCGATAGCTTGCTCCTGCAATATTCTCTTGTGCAATCCACGAGCTCTCATCACGCACGTATTGTGCTTCATTCGAGCTGTCGTTATGGTATGAGGATTGTTATACGGCGCGTCCATCGCCGCCCTTGCTTTGCTGGTGGAGGCGTTGCAAAGAGCGACTGCGGTCCCGAGATCGCCAGCAATTTCAGCGGCTCGGGATTTATCCATCAGATCGTCGCACTCTTTGCACAGGCGCTCGCAATCATCGCCCGGTGACGGCTGATAGACTTCGGGAATTTGAGCAAGCTGCAACGAAAAAATTGAAAAACCCCGTCAGTACACCCATGTGATCTACCTAACGTAAAAAACAAAAGAAAACGCCGCATCGCGTTTTCCAGCAAGATTGTCGAGCCAACGAACTTGAAGCTCATAGATCAGACGACGTGCGCAACAAGACCGGAAAACAGTGGAACTTTCTTTTCGCGACGTACCTGTAAATTGTGCTTGAGTCCCTGCTGCAACTGGAGACTGTCGGTGGACGACAACGAGTACGAGTCGTAGCCGGCGTCGTAGTGCCCGCTGCTGCTGCTGGACGATTCACCGGATTTGCTCGTCGGACTCTTTGGCACCCCGGAATTCCTCTGCATCTTGTTGACGATGTAGAGATAAGGATTGTCCATTGTCGTTGACGAACTGGATGACGCGCTGTTACGATCGCCGGACCAGTTGCCCGAATCGCGACGTCGCGGTACGTTAAGGTGATCCGGGATGCTTATGCCGTCCTGGGGTGTCGAGCCTGCGCTCAAACTTCGCGTCAACTGCATCTGCTGTTTCTTCTGATGCTGCATCACGTTCTCAACCGTACGTCGACTTATGTACTTGGCGTCAATCTCCCCATCGACGACGTCGCGCGTCGCTGCACTCGTCTGACTGCCGAAAATGTTGCTTTGAATGTCAGCGAGATTCTGATAATCGCTGTATATCCTCCTTTGCGTGTAAATGTGTGTCGGACTATCGGGATTCGGTGTGATCGCCCGTCTTGCCGTATTGTTCATAGCCGGCTTTTCCGGACTCGGCGTTACCGATCTTCTGGCGTTGTTCTTCGGCGGCGTCTTGAGACCATTCCCGTTTGGAAATGGCGTCACGGTTTTCGGTGCGTTCTCCGTGTTCACCGGAGTTCCCCCGGGCGTCGCGTAGAGCAACAACAACGGCTGATATCTGCCTCTCCGACATTTCTCGACGACCTGGTCCCAGCGCGGTCCGATCTCCTTGACGGTCGCATCGTCGAAGTATATCCAGACCTAGGAATCAAACGTTAGGAAACCCTTCTTCGAGTCATGTTCGGAAGTTGGTTGGCATCCATGGTCAATTATACGCCGAGCAAAACTCGACAAAATCGAAGTAAAATGCAATCTTTGAATAATCGGGAATGGTACGAGAATGAAATCGAACAAATTATGGAAATACTAAACCCACCGGTCCCAGATGTAAAATTACTAAAAAATGCGTGAAAAAAACGCATTCGGAAAAGCGAATTTTTTAAGAAATCGGTTGATAGTAATTCGATAGGAAGACTCTTTTGACAGTCGCGTCTGGCGTGTTTGAAAAAAGATATACATCGTGCCAAAAGAGGCAATACGTTCCAAAAGAGATAATTGCGAGAGGTATTCGATAAAACGCTCACCTTGAGTTTCGTGTGAAAGAAGAAGGTTGAATAGTGCTTGCCGTAGTAGGTCACGACACCGACGAGATTGTGAACCGTCGATGCGCCCCATCGCGAATCAACGACGCTGTGGAAAACATCACTCAGTCGGAGGGATGTTCCGACGGTCGCAAAAACGTCCATAATGTGCTCGAGAGAGGGCCTCTCGCTGTCCCACACGACGCCGACCGAAACGATCTCCGGTCGATTCATCAGTGTTCTGCATATCTGTATCTTTGCACCGCACGCGCTCTGCGATCGACAGAGAAAACGACACGTCGGTTATTCGGATCGTTCTTCGCACTCTCCGTGAAAAACAAGCAACGTCAAACTCGGAGACTTTTAATCGAGCTCAGTGTCATTACCGAAGATTCAACATCCGCGTTTTTATCATAATTGTACAATAATTCGCAGCCTCAAGCAGCTTATTCACCGGGTGAAAGTGAGTCTTTCGCGCGTTGTTCTTCCCATGCCGTATGCGAGAAAAAAAAAAGGCTTTCCGGTTCGTAACCAGACGCGAGGAATCTGTACTTTCTGAAAACGTTCGAGGAATCGTCACGCGATATAGGGAGCAGCAAGGTCGAGAACGACTCATCGATTCGTCAAACGATTTCGCGGCTTTCGCCGGGACTATGACGTTTTTATTTTTATTTTTCATCGACCCTCACTTCCACCCAAAGATCCGGGAAGGGAAATTGCTTCGCGTCGTTAAATTTGATGACGACGAATTTTGTCGTGTAAAATTTTGCGAAACGATTTGTAGGTGCGGGATGAATTTCATAACGGAATAAAAATTCGACGATTTACGAGTAAAACTGAGGATTTTGGGTTTAAATATTTTCTGTAGCGACAATTACCGGACAATCGCGGATGTCTCCCATTCCTCCTGCACGACGCAACAGTTGTCCGAATAGGTCAGGACTCGTTCTCGAAGACGGCGGACTCTGACGCGCTTGAGACGTGAGTGCCGATGCCGACACGTAGTGGACCATCTGTGGAATCAAATCGACGTATAAGCACGCGCGAACATCGCGTGGAAGATCGAATGTGTTTATCGTTTTTAATGAGACATCTTACAGCGCGTAGAACATAAAAATTTTTAGTGAAAACTTGGAAAATGGGCTGTTGTTTGTCTCAATTTGTTTGCTTCTCGTTTCAAGCGAGATAATCGTAAGAAATCTGCGCTTCTTAATCACGCCCACCGAACCGGTAAATCCCGATTAACTCTAATCCTATTATACGATATAAGGGCGTCTTGGGCCTCTCGAAGGAAGAGATTATCCAGCACGCGGCTTCCGGCTCGAGTTCCGCGCATCGACGGTGCACAGGGTGTCCCGGAATCGAATGTCAATAAAACTTGGATCGAAACAAGGGATGAAATTCAAAATCGACGAATCGGCGAGCGCCTTTTGATCGGACGAACAAAACTTTGACAGTCAATGACTCGTCGGGATTCGCTCGTATGAAAAAAATGACGAAATACTCTTCGTCTCGGATTGTCTCCGCGAGAGTGACTCGAAATTGTCGACATCGAGTTTCGGGACACTCTGTGTATGATGAAATGAGGGATTTCGAATTTGAAGTCACACGTCAGATTTCCCACGTCCGTTTGGAGCAATCTTCGAAACTCAGCCGGGACAAATTGTACTTTCGAGAGATTTGCTCTTGGGCTCTCCCACGAATGTGTCGGAGTTTCCCGAGGCGGACGATTCTTTCGTTTTTTCTTTTTTTTTTGTATTCTCCGCGTCGAAAAGGTCGGTCGTAAGAAGAGCAAAAAGCCCTCGGCGGCTGACGAACTCTGGCTTTCCAGGTAGGTCGAAATAAAGTTTGAAAAATTGCGAGTCCTCCGTCTCACTTTTCTATACCTGTGTTCGTGCGCCGATCGTGGGAAAAAAAAGAATGCTCCCCGCGACTCTTTGTAGGTGAAACTCTCTCAGGAGTATTAGTCGTATAATGCAGCGTTTTCAAAGCCCTCGAGCTTCCTCAAAAATTTCGTCACGGAAATAAACACTTTTTTTTTCCTTCTACCGAATTTTTTTTTTTGTTATTTTCGAGGCAATATCCTTAACCAATTTTTATGATTGAAAATCAAGAAAAACGACTAACTGAAATCCCTGATCGTGAAGTCAATCGCGCCGCGAAATGGGTAGGTTCCGCGAGGAGCAACGCGGTGCAAATTAAAACAACAATTTCGACAATTTTCGACAACTTTCTCGACATTCGCTAAATATCGTTAATATATTCGTGTTTTAAATTGTCGTTGTCTGTGTTGTTTTTGTTGTTATTATTATTGACAAACCTGTGTAAACGGCAACGGTTCCGAAGTGGCGCCACAAGCTCCGCAAACGCTCTGCTCGACAAGAGTCATGGCAAACTTTTGATGCGGAACGCAGTGCCTCGCGCTGCACATATCCTCGGCTTCGCCGCTCGCGATATGCAGATGAATTCTCAGCAGTATGTTTTCCTGGATCATGAAAAAGGCATTTATAAGACGATGCGGCGTTCCATATGTGCTCCTGCGTGTTCCCCGAGAGCCAGAATCGAACAGATGGCAAATGGTGTTTTCAGAATTTTCAAATTCCTTCCTTTACGATATTTCGAAGACAATTTGTCATTTATAAAAATGACGCTAACCCACTGTTTGTTAAATCAATTTTACACTCGTACTGCTGAGAATTTCGTGTAAAAAAATGTAATGAAAGACGAAGCAAAGATGGACCGAATTTTCGTGACAATTTCACTCGTGTCAGGTAATTTTCGGATTGATTCCCGTTCAGTGAAAAATCATGCGATCATCATGCACATTCAAAGCATGTCCTTGTGCTTCTGTCCCACGCACGTCGCCATGTAAAATCTGTATACACTTATTGTAAATTTATCTTTGTACCCATAAAGAGTTTACACGTGTACCAACATAACTATGTGCGCGGACAAGGCGTGGACGTGATCGTAATGTTAATGAGAAAGTATTCGCTCCAAGGGGCATTAGTACCGCAATATCAGCGTGCACAAAGTACTATTATACGCGTATTAAACTATGTGCAAAATTATTATTATCAAACACCCAAAAATTGTCCACATTTGTCGGCATTTTGATTTCTGTTTTTTCCCAGGCTGTGCTGTCTTATCGTCACTGCCAGGAAAATACTCAATTTTATATTTTTGGATCAAAATGTCACAACGTTTCGATCAATTATAGGCTACGCCATTGCACTGTAATTATTTGTTAAAAATTTGCGTATTTCTCGTGAAAGAATGAGATTTTTTTAAAAAAGGTCGTGTGAAAGTAAGGCGAGGAATGGAAATGGAATTTGTCGAAATATCACGCGTTGAAAAACACATCGATTAAAAAAAAAACAATAATTTGATGTAAATTTATAAGGATTTTCTGCTTTTTTCTCGATTTTTTTTAAATTTAGGACGATACAAAAGTGAATAGTCATAATACTCACGAAACATTCTGCCGCATCGTCCATGTAGCCGAGCTGAAATCGTTGCTGATCGAGAAAGCTTTCGGCGAGCGCGCGACGTAAAGCGTCTGGAGGCAAAGCGCTCTCCTGCGAAAACTGCAGCTGCGAAAACAGGTCCTGAAACGTACAATGGGCGATACCCAATAATGAATACATGGGGGCTCATTGAATGCGAAGACCGAATATACAACGGGATCGGGGGAGTTTAGTTCGAATTTTCAAGAAAGGGTCCTTCAAAAAAAGGACGAAAAGAAGAAAAAGAGAGAGAAAAAGACGCGGTCGCAACTCGCACCGGTAACCTCTATTCTCTCGGAGAAAAAAAAGAACGTGTTGGCAATAATAAAACAGAGATTTTTGCATCGATAATCTCCATTCTTCGGGGGATCAAAGTTGACAGGAACCACATCGAGCAATTCGATCTAGAATATTTTATTTTTATGACAGCAACGACCGATAAATAATTATTTTTTTAACAAACGACAAAAGTGTCAAACACCAACCCTTAAAAGTGCTATATAAGTATAATTTTTAATCAAGAGCGTGTAATAGAATTATTGACAAAAGTATAGAGAAAAAATATCTGTCATATTGTACGTCGATAGAAAAAAAGACGAAATTGTTGGCATTGGAAAAAAAAAATTACAATCGCTAAACACCTCGAGAATTCTAGTGAAATAATGAAGTAATCAGTAATGTGATTTTAAACATGAGCAAGAAATTTGAGTGCCATGTATAACGCGTATTCAAAATGTGTATTTCGACAATACACAAAATCAGCTATATATTCTTCAAAGGGTAATTTTCTCTGCAGTACATCGTTAAAAATATTCTCCTGTTAAGAACTGAATATAGAAACGTCCATCAATCTTAAACTGTCGGCGGTTTTACTTTTTTCGAACGCTTGTTAATGTATCGATTGGGCTTCGAATACCTCGCATAAGTCATCGTTATGACGAGCTGTATATGATACGAAATATTGTCAGCGAAAAAAAGAGTCTTCCTCGTAAAGTTTACGGATAGACTGAATTATTTGTTGAGAAAAATCCTCGTCGATCGAAGGTCCAAGAAGGTGTTCCTGTATTATTCCACAGGATTTATAAAAGATCGAGCGAGGGAACGTTGATTGATAAATATTGTGACGAAACGAGGAAAATCATACTTGAAGCCTAAATTCGATCTGATCGTCATTTTTTGATCGTAAGTCTCAGAGAATATTTATGGTATTCATTACCATTCAATCAATCTGATTTTTTTACTGAAGAAATCTCTCAGAAAGCTCTCAGCTAAAATTGCCTCGTTTCGCCAGTCTACGAATATTCAAGCTCGAAGATAATTTGAAAAGATGATGAAATTAAAGATTTAAACACAGCTTCAATAACAATTGGAGAACCTTCTTCATTTATCAACATCAATCTTCATCGATTTCCCTCTCTCTCTCTCTTTCTCGAATCAAAGATCACAGCAAAAGCCTCGCGAAAGTGTAGAAGACATTTAAAAAATGTTTTCTTCGCTGAATATTTTATTACGACATGACCAGCCGCAACGTCGCGCACGTGTCTCATTTCATTCCATTCCAGTTAGCTTGCAACCCGAGAATCTTGAAACACGAAGACCGTTGCAGTCATTCGCATTAAAGTATAACAGTACATGTGTAATATATATAAATAATATAAAATGAGTATAAGACACAATAAGAAGAACTTTCCTGCTCTGTACAGGGCAGTACATAATCGATGTTGATCGCGGATGATTCGAAATAATCCGACAAAAAAAAGTATCCGTATTTTTTTTTTTAATTATACAAGCACTTCTCAATATCGATTTTTTTCATCCTGATGCTTCAAACTCAACTGCAAGATGCTGTACGAGACAGACCGTCGAAAGGAACAATAGACACCGAATGAAAGATTTTCACGATGGCTTTGTTCTTTATATCCAAAAGGATGTCTTCCTCGTGATCTCACATTTTTTTCCAACGCTATATCTTTCATCCTAATCTTCACAATACATCTTCGACAATATCTTTTGTCGCGTCTCTAAATACAATCTTCAATAATATTTTTTCACACACGACATATCGTCACTGCCAGTTTCTTTCACGAGTTCTCTGTATTTCGATCGCGGGATATTTCCAAGTCGAATTTCATTGAAAAATGATTTCGAAAAATGAAAATAAATTTTCCTCGCGAATATCGCGGTCAATTATTCTTCACCCGATAGATTTTCATCATTTCCAAGACACTCTATACGTCGATAATTTTACAGATATAAATCTGTACACTCGGCAGCATATACGTATGTATAAAGCTGAATATGAGCGGGTATTTCCTTATGGAGTTTGCCTCGGCAAGTTTCGTAAGAATGAGCACGGGTTTTGGTATCTCGTCGGCGCGAATAACGGTCACGTGAACGATCTCCGTGACATTATATATACATACAAACGCATAGCACACATATATAATATCGTACACTACGTTTATAGAAAGTAGGTAGGGATATGGCTTCGGGATACTCGTGAATTGTCAGGGTTGATGCTGTACAGCGTAATGCACGTATATTTTTCGATATCGACATGACATCGTGAATTTTCTCCCGATAGACGCGGAAAGATCGAAAACATCGCGGAAAACCCTAGTCAAATGAAATTTGAGAAAAAAAAATGGATATTCCTCCAGAAACATCGTGAAGTAATTCGAAAGACTGAAAAACAAAATCACGAGTACTCAAAAATGTTATCGGGTCGCTTTCTTTTTTGAAAAAAAAGAAACTCTTCCCGACCAACCTTTCTTCCTCATTCCCGTTTTAGGTGTATCTTATTATCTACTGGCGCGGCGGGCAATAAAAAAATCAGCTTCCGCAGATTCCACTTTCTGAATTATTTTCTTGAATGAAAACGATTCCGTGACGACATACGGACAACTTGCCTCTACGAAAGGAGACTGCTTAACGAGGGCACCACTCTCTCGTCGTTCTCATAGTTTTATGCTCATGATTGGCGCCTCCGGGGATATACAACAGTTATACACACGTGTGTATATCGGTTCTTTCGGAGTAAATAAGCCTGCGAGGGAAATGGAGGAACACGACGGTGTGGAAAAAGTCGTCAGAGCTGGTATATTAATTTAGACTCGCGTCGGAGTACCTCATTCGACAGAAATCAACAAACATCCGGATTGAGCATTAGGAAGATCGAGTTAATGATGGTCATCACGGATCTTAAAAATTTCTGTTGAAAACAAAAAAAAATTTCCTTCTCGTCAAATTCCCAACATTTTCGTGGCAATTTGAGTTTGATCAAAAATTCAACAGGTTTGTCGTACACCCTCGGTATTATAATTTACCAGGGCACCACACGAGCGCATCTAATTTTATAATTTTTGAATTTTAATCCAATATGGCGAATAAAATTTCAAAAGGGAACTTGATCTCGATGAAAACAAGTAGTCTGTGCTTTTTAAGGTCGCCGAATTCGATTCTTGATGATGTCAAATTTTCGGATTGCAAATTAACGGAGTACAGCAACCTCAAAAACTTATTTTCGTGGAAATGAAAATATTTTTGCAAATTTTTGTCCACGGTGAGGGTATTTAGTGGAATAAAAAGTTTTCCAAAGAATCGTGACCGTGCCTATAGCACTGAAATACTGCGCGATTGAGAAAATGTTGCTTCGCAATTTTTGTGACTGCGTACAAGTCGTCAAAACCGTTGTTGAGTAGAATGTTGATTAAAAAAAAAACAAAATCGTTATGATTATTAATTATTATGATACAAGGTATTTATCGTCACACTCTTTTGTTGTTGGACGAGCCGCACGACTCTGACGAGAGTACAAAAGGAAATCGGAGATACCAACGTGGTTGCACGATTTTGATTAAAAATAATTTTTTTTTTTTTTCAACAACGAACGTCGATTGCAGTCCACCGAGGGAGCGGGACTTCCCGTTGAGTGAAATCGCCGTAACCTCGAGCTGTACGTGCGAATTCGTACGAAAAAATGCTACAACTTCGCGCCGCGAAAGTACTTTATACTTCACATTGCGCAATTAATTTCAAACACGTTGCCGTATCCTTGACATTTTTTCCTCGACAAACAAATTAATTTACAAGAAACGAAGAGCAAACATCGTTCAAAATAAAAAATAAAAAGTAAATAATTTTCCGTTGCTCCGTAATGTGTTTCTAAAAGCATTTCATCATGCTTGTGTCTCGAATCGTTTATTACATTTTTCGTAAACCGTGCTCGACGAATTTCGACCGTGCATTCCGTGATCCATAAAATGTAGAAATTGGGAGAGAAATTTGGGAGCAAAAAAAAAAGGAAAAAAATGCATACTTTTTTCAAATCTCTCAGATCGATGCCGGGAGAGTCTTCGCGCTCCATTCCGCTGTCATCCTCGTCTTCGCCTTTGTAATCAACGCTCGTTTCGACGCTCGCATCGTTCTCCGAGTCGATGCTGTTACCGCCGAGCGATCTCGTCGCCGGATCCTGCCTCACTTTGATCCACTTCAACATTTTCTCAAAGTTCGCTCGTCTCTTTTACACGCGATATTTTTCGGAAGAAAAATAAAATTTTAAAAAAATTCAAAGCGAAAAGTCCATCGATGTAAAACACACGCGTCACCGTGTCGTTCGCAATTTTCGCATCTCGCGACGCTTTTTAAACGTTTCGCTCCCGTGGATCGTCCCGACTTGTTTCTCCCATTCTAGACCCTCTCTCTCTCTCTCTTTGATGCAACAGAGTCCCACAGACGCTCTCGACGTAAAGTTTAAACAAATGAACACCGGAAATCTCGATAACGTTATTTGTACTGCACGTACACGCACACGCGCGCTGTATGCACAAATTTTATCATCTTAATAGTCTCTCGCGTCGTTCTTCCCCGCGGCGTTAATCTCGCGACGCGCGGTATCTCACATGCGTGTGTACACACGCGTGTATAAACGTACACGCGGAGACACGAGCGTACTCAGCGAACACTGACGTTCAAAGCGCGATTAAAACGAAATACCCGATCGGATGCTGTTCATTCCATCATCCTCGAACGCGCACAGGTTCCACGGAAGATACAAGGAGCTCCGTTTATCCCGCGAGCTCCTTTTTCCCCTCTCGAGCATATTAAACGAGCGAAGCACGAAACTATCGGGGGAAAACTTTCCGATATCTTCTTCTCTCACCGTGATTGTCTCTCGAGAGAGACAGTTCGAGGGAGAGCTAAAAATCCAACGCCCAATAAAACCGTGCTCCGAAAAAAAGTGCACCTCGAGTAGCCCGATGATAAAGTCTTTTTGGAGTAAGAAAAATCAACGCGCCGCGCCGCTGTTTTTCCTCAATTCCTCGCGGAGTAACGATGATCGGAGGAAGAAAAAAAAAATATATCGAAGGAAACGTCGACGTGAGAAACGCCGCACTTTACGGTATAAACGTTCGGTTCTCACTGGAGCTACCTGTGCACGCCGGCGACAACCGTGTGTCCGCGCGCTTACCTGAAGCCAAAGCGAGTTGCGGAGTCCTACGGCGAACCGCCCCCACCCTTGTGCCATCGAGAAAAAGAGAAAGAGAGAGAGAGAGGGATGCTGGGAGAGCGGAGGGACGCTGTTCTCGAGTATCCAACAGACAGATATCTTCTATTACCCGAAGCTAAGACAGAGAGAGAGAGAAGGAGCGTAAGAACGTCAGAAAGAAAGCCCCCTTCTGGCCTGCGTCCTGTCGGATGGATCTTACGAGTTCCATCGATGACGTCACCGATCCTCGGTCTTCGCCGTGCATCTTTTGTCTACAAACTGCATATATAAGTGCAGTTAAACAGTACGCGTATGAACGTACGATTGACCAAGCCGTGCAAACTCGTCAGGAGCTTAAGGGAGAGGGAAAAAGGCAGCTCGGGTTAATCCGTGTGCGTGCCAGCGTGGACCTCGAGGAGAGACGCGCTGGACCGTTCGTGCTCTTGCGTGCATCCCCCCGCAGACTCGCGAGAAAAGAGAGACGGAAAACCTTGGAGAGAAGAAAAAGCTACGGATCTGCCAGGTAGAAGGAAAGATGAAACGAGATGGAAGACGAGAGGAGATACCTGCAGTCGAGATAAATGAGGAAGGTGTCTGAGTACCCCTTCCCGATGCCGTTTTGTCCACGTAAATGTTGTGTGGATATATATATATGTATATGTAGCTGTATAAACTATATACATTTACGTTAGCATGCAAGCGGTGACTCCGGAAATTCTTAGCGTCGTAATCACACGTAATTCAACGTGTTGGCGAGAGAAAGATACGCCTTTTTGACTCTCCTCATTGGAAATGCACGACGAGCACGTGTACGTGCATTTATAAACTTTGTGTCTCTCACCTCCGTCGCCAGCGCTGATGGGCGACTGTACGTGATTGTAAAAGAAGGAGCAGGAAAGACGAGAAGGAGAAAGAAAAAGAGACAACTTGTTGGTATTTGTACGAGCAAGCGGGTATATACGCGAGTCTTGTGTACGGTGTAGTGAATTAAGGAGGTTCGCTCGAGTCCAATTGTAACGGAAAATTCAAACTTTTTGGCAATATTGTATAATAGAAAATTGTGGCGTGCAACGTAGCCTCAAAAAATCATTTTCTTCACATTGATTTGACCAATTCCGAGCAAATGAAAACGCGAAGGCCTCGTAATTGCCAAAATAAATTTGAAAATTGAAGAAATGCATTTTTTTTTGGTTCAGCCAGTAACGGTGAGATCCACGATGAATGATTATTCATTTTACGCTCGTACCACGCGAGAACGTTCAATTGCAATTGTTTCAAATTCCCCATAATCATCAAATAATCTATACGAATATGATACACACAATTTTAATAAGAAAAATAATAAATTGTCAATTTGTTTTCATCGAAGACGAGAGCAAAAAATTCAGTCGTTTTATTGAGCCATGAGTAACGCGGGAACCGCCTTAATGTGTCCTGGGAGAGGGTATGGTGTCCACACGGATGAGAAAGGTGAGAAGAAAAAGCGAGGATGTACAGCAGACGGAAAAAGCTCTCCCTCTTTTTTCAAAAGCTTACCAAAGCTGTCAGTTGAATTGGCTTTCAGATACTTTAAACGCTTTGCTGACTTACTATTATGGATATACATGTAATATGTACACACACACACACACACACACACACATGTACAACATGTATGCTCAAAACCTTCGCCATCTTTTCTTCTCGAGTGACACTAAACACTTAAAGTGCCTGCAGTGACGGTGATGCATCTTATTCACCTGTGGAAACATTTATACATGGAAACATTTTGAAAAACATGAGCTACCGTTTGCTGCACGATGCCTGAACGTTTTGTTGAAAAATCAACCATCTCGCGCCATTCAACGATAATTTTTCTTTGAACCCAAGAGTCCTGTAAACTTTTGGCAATTTTTGAACAATCCTCAAACGCGAAAAGTCAAATTTTCTACTCGACTGTTTAAAAATTTCGATTGTTTCGAACATTTTGTCTCATTTGCGAAAAAACTACAAAAATTAAATCGCATTTGCTCGGAGCGTGACTTAAAGAACGCTCGTGCTTTAGAAAGGAACTGAAAAATCAGAAATCTGCGTATAAACGACGGTACATGATAAAATTGTATTTTTATCTCAAGACCGTGATGATACTAAAAAATTGACGACGAGGCGAACATTTTTTTATGGACAAATTCATAAATGGCACAGTTTTTTTTTCTTTCATAATTGAAAAGTGGTATTAAACGTTCGGGCGTAAAAATTTCGTAAGCCCATAATTAAAGCGCAAAAAAAATCAAACTTTGACTTCACTCCGAAATTCTTTGGAGCAAGATTTACGGTCTTTCCAGCCTTTTGTACTCGGTGCCATGCGTATATGATGTGCATCGATGTGTAAGTTTCACCATTGGATGCTGGTAGCGAGAAAGAGAGAGTGAGAGGATTGTGACTTTGTAACTTCTTGCATCGATGTATCGATAAGAGAAGCTGTAGTATTAAATCTCTCGAGGTATACGTGGAGAAGGTTGGTACGATGATTGGCAGTCTGTAGTGGTCCGTAGTATTCCGTCGATGATGGCAATAAAGAGGTAACGGGCTGCAGATGGATAGAGAAAAAGAGGGAGAAAATAATCCGTGCCAATCATTGGACTCTCAATCGCTGCATTGATCGACCAATCACTGTGGATCATTCGCTAAAGTATCCACTGTATATATGACTGGAAGTAACGAAGCTACACACGGACGGAAGAAACGTGACTCATTTGTGTGTGTAATTTCGTGTCGTATAGTATGTACACGCATATATATGTATGTAAATACATATATATGCATTAAAACACACAATCAAACATCGGCCGTTGCTTGTAACTGTGTAAGTTGTACTACGGCCAGTGATGGAAGAGGAAATGTAGGAAAGAAGGGTGCGGAGTTGGAAAGAAATAAGAGAGGACGGAATAAAACGTGACTCGGATCTTTTGGTGACGGAGAAAAATGGCTACGTCGAAACTGCCGAATAAAAGGGCGTAATTCGGACGGGTTCAACGTTATTTCGTCGAAATAACGTCCTTTTTCGTTCCAGCTTGTAAATATATGTGGAAAAGCGTATAAATTCTCGTGTATTCCGGATCCGCGTCTTTTGTCATCTCGCGGTATTGTCTCCCGCGTAGGACGACGTGGACCCTGGTGCATCGACGAAACTGGGATACCGCAGCCGAGTCATCGAGAGATCACGGGACAAAAAGCGTCTTCTGGTTCAGTGAAATCGAGTCAGCATCGCGTATCAGAATCTCTCGGTGTGTAAAAAGAAAATGAAAGACTGTGGGTGTACGAGAGCCTCGCTGTCATTATTTTCGATTACTCGGGGTTTGCTCGGAACGCCGGCGTTTGCGGGATTTTACAACTGGGATGAAGAAAAATCAGCGACGGATCGATCCTTCCGGGATTTTTCAGTCGGCTCGACGTAAAAAAAAAAATTCTCATGTTTTTTTCGGACAATAGTGTGCGATTGCAGAATGCGTTCTCCATTTGATCGAAGGTGTTTTGAGGATAAGAAGGAAAATTGAATTTAAATGGACGTTAAATTATTTTATGAGAATTCCATCTCCAGGCCAAGTGTGGACGTTTAAGAAGTTCGAATTTGGAAAAGAAAAATTTCTAGGCGCGAACATTTCACTCTCATTCCCGGGTGAATTCATGCGAAAAGCGCAAAAGCTCGTGAAAAGTAATCACCGCGAGACGTCTATTATACGGTTTCGCCTCAGCGTGTCCGATCTACAACGGAGTCGAAAATCTCGTTATTTTTTTTCGAAGGAGAAAAATGTTTGAAAAACTTGGCGATCAGGTACTGTGCTCCTGTCGTCGCGGGAAAAATAATTATCGCCACAAAAACACGATGAATATTTCGAGCTGTAGCGACACTTTGGAAGTAAAATTGTGGACAAAAACTGCGGGGGTTTGTCGGCAAATAACGTTCGAAGCCATTGCGAGATAGTTTACACGTCAATTTCTACGAAAACAGCGGAAGATAACGGTGAAACGCGAGAAGAAACTCTCAAATATCGTCATCGTACCGCAGCTATGAAAAAGTACCGAAAAAAAATAAGATTCATCTCACACAAAAACTACAATTACATAAATTGAAAAAATAAAGGTATTAATCACACATTTATTATCTCAGGAATGACAAAAATGAATGATTACAATTTTTGAATATCGAATAAAATTACCCAACATTCAATTGTTCACCAGAAACATTGGTCCACTTATAAATTGTATTTTTAACACGAGATGATTCAAATTTATCGTTCGACGAATATAGGGGGTTGAAAATACCGTTAATATAATTTTTAGAATATTTTCTCATCGTTGCAAACTTTGCGGCTCATATTTCATACACTCGATCGGAGTATCGTTAACGTGACTTAATGCCCTAAAATCGCAATTTATTATCTGGCCTTTGGTACAACGATGTCTCGGTAATTATGCGACCTCGTTAAGCATTTGAATGTATTGCGATGTATATACGAAGCTCACAGGCTCGCATCCTTCTAAACGATTTTAATGAGTTTGTTTTAAATGATGGCGTACACTAATGAAAGTTTCTATGACAGGGGTAATGTGCATTAAAGAAGAATACGTCGACTAAGAAATTACCGAGAGTGACGAGTCGATATGCCACCT
Source organism: Heteropelma amictum (assembly GCA_959613375.1). Lineage (NCBI taxonomy): Eukaryota > Metazoa > Arthropoda > Insecta > Hymenoptera > Ichneumonidae > Heteropelma > Heteropelma amictum. The sequence goes on from OY390720.1 coordinate 35,153,461, forward strand.
ATCGCAGTTTCTTTGTATTCATTTACATCGAAAAAATGGTTTTCTTGCTCCTTTTCATCAAAGCACCTTTTGAGGAACCTCAAATTTACGTCATGCAATGAAAAAAAAAATCTTTATACGCGGAAAAGAAGAAGAAAATGTGTCGGAATCAATTTTCTAGGTAATTAGATGCTTAAAAATTAATGACTCGTTTAAAATTCCTCTTTACCAAACACCCTAACTGGCCACTCAGCATAATATGAAAAGGTTTGGGAATATATGTATGATGCCTATTAAGCATGTCGAGTTTTCGATTGTCTGACCCTCCGTCGTGTACAGGGCAACTTCGAAGAGTAGCGGGAAGGTGGAATTTTTGTGTTTCCCGACGCCCTACTCGCGCCGCGAGAGAAAAGAAGCGGGGGAGACGGGGAGAGCCAATGAGGAGAAGCGTCAGGAGCAGTCCAGCCTCTCAGGATGTCAGGATTCTCCCATTGCATTCTCGGATGAATCATAGTGCTGGAATTTTTCAAGGGCCGACCTTTTTTATCATTTTTTGTCATACTGCTCTAGAATTTCGTTACACATGAAACACTGAATGCATTAATAACTTTTCGCTGATGAATGTTCTCCTAGAGAAAATTAAATAAATATTCAATTGCACACAGCATCGTTAGACAGCGATGTAATGAATTTTCGATCCCCAAATCGTAAAATATACCGAGTAATATAATAGAGGATCTGAGCAACGATGAGAAAATATTCTGAAAATTATTAACGGTATTTTCAATCCCCTATATTCATCGAGGGATAAATTTGAATCATTTCGTGTTAAAAATACAATTTCTAAATGGACCAATGTTTGGAATTTGAGGGTCGACCTTTTTTATCATTTTTTGTCAAATTGCTCTAAAATTTCTTCACACATGAAACACTCAATGCATCAATAACTTTCCGCTGATCAATGTTCTCGTAGAGAAAATTAAATAAATATTCAACTGCACACAGCATCGTTAGACAGCGATGTAATGAAATTTTCGATCCCCAAATCGTAAAATGTACCGAGTAATAATAGAGGATCTGAAAGATATGTCGATTTTAAATGTAATTTACGTGCGGAAGGTGTAATAGCGTATATTTTAGAGTTTCGTTAATCTCGCAAACGGAGGAGCGACAGGTATTATTTTTTATAGCGTCGAAGAAATCCCTACGAAGATATAAAAAAACTTCGGCAATGTAGAAGCGTCAGAGAAGAACCGAACGCTTACCGTGGTCTTCTCGAGAGAGAGAGAGTCCAAGACTTGACCCTTAATTTCGTGTATATGCTAGCTGCGAGATGGGAGATCCATAGAGATAGGAGATAGAAGCATATACATAGCTATACATATGTATAATGCACACAGACACCTTTGTATATTTATATACGTGTGTATATAGTATACTACAGGTTATTACGTCTCCAATGGCCTCGGATGAGCACGATCTTCTGTTGCGAGAAGTCATCTCGAGCCTTCTGGCCGGTCCAGTGCTTCTCAATCGTTATCTTCTCTCGCACCAAGATGGTGCTCATTATTTACAGATCTCGCAGTTTATATACCATCGAGTATCGCAAAAAAAAAATGAATTTACACCACGTATAAAAAAAGTCTGAGATGAATAAAGACGACGACTGAAAATTCATAATTTCATCAATATTTAAGGGGTTTTTATAATATATTACATTATTATTTTACAAAGCTACCCCCGGAATTATTTATAGGCCTACCGGCCAGTTTTCGAAAAAAAAAATCATAAAAGCTTCATTTTTGGAAATCTTTATTTTTCTTTACGCAAATTTTTCCAATCTTCGGTAACAAAAATGAATTAAAAATGACTCAAAAATCATAATTGATTTTTGAGTCATTTTTGACTCAAGATTGAAACGATTGATAAAAAAAAGTCTGTAATCGGTTAGTTTTTGCCAAACCCCAATATTATTTTCAGTGGTATAGGCATTTTTAATGTCAGCTTCATTCGCAGCCATTTTTTCCGCAATCCAGCATCGTCTGGCGTTTAGAGTCGCAAAATGTGGAAAATAAAAGTCGTCGTGACCTTTTTGGTCTTCCCCGGAACTTTGCGAGGATAATTTGAATCCGAGGGTCGCAATTTTCTCCTCTCTGTACGAATGATGACCGCACACTTCTAAGCACGTAATCCAGGTCGGAGTTCGTGCGTACAACGGGGTGAAACGATTGCCCCGCCTTTTTGTATGCAGTACGAATCTTTTGCAACTTTTATACCGACATTAGTGTATGTATGTATGTACATGTACCTCGAGGATTATAAACTTCCGAATGAAACACTCTGGTGCTCTCGTAAGGTAATTCGAGCGACCGCATCCTTAATTTCCCCGCAATTAAGTCGGCGCTCAACGGATAGCTAATTAAATCCGTGAGAACACCCGCGTAAAGTCTCCTCAAAGCTTCGAGAATACGTTCAAACACTGCACAGTGTATGTGCACGTGTGTTATATGACTTTTCAATGCGATTCTTTTTTACGAAGGTGTCTTGTGCTCACTTCCCATGCCTTTGTGATGGAGAATACATTTGACAGAGAAACCGGAGCCTCACCTCCGGTTATACCCACATTTTGCGAGATGAATCGTACGATTTAATCAAACATACTGCAGCATCATCAGCGTGAAAGTAACGCCGTTCGCTTTTAACCTCTTCGCGATCGAATACTTGAAGGGAAATCGATGAAATTCGGCAGATAGATAACTGGCATCTCGAGGAAGGACGCGGGAAACGTCGTGTCGAAGGGATTTTCTTTATCGATTTTTTTGGGCCCCGATTTTTCAAAATTTATACGCACTTTTGCAACAAATGTCTGCATTGCTGCGATTTTTTTTTGCCACGTTCTGTACATTTGGTTCGGGTCAACGAAGCTTCTCAGGAGTCAAAAATCGCATTTTTCAATAAGACATAGCCCAGCTAACCGATACAAAAATTAAGACAGAAGGTCAGTGGATTGTTAACACAAATAATTCATTTTGAAATTCATTTGCGACATCTGATGTCAACAATTTGTGAAAATATCCGAAAAACACCATTTTTTTCAATAAATCAAAATGTCCACAGGATTTTTCTTTTTTACGGGTTGAAAAAATGATACTTGAGAGGATTTATATACATTTTTTTTTGTTCCTCGTGAAACCTGTTGACAGTCACTTTAATGAATTATTCACACGGGCAAAAAAAATCAACCGAATTTCATCAGTAGTGTGGACTGAATCTTGCGAGAATCGGAGGATTAAAATCGAATTACGTTAATGTCTCGTTCGCTTAGACTTTTTTTTGAATACGCAGATTGATCGTCGTAATACGGAGGGGAAAAAAGCGACTTTGCTGGACTTTGGATGCCGAAATGAGGCTTCGGAGTCAATCTGGGTGGGAGAAATAATCTGGAGGCACGAAGTATCTTTTGGCAATGGGAAGAGGTTCTTCAAAATCGCTCCGAGGTGCGGAGGAGTCCGGGAGATCCGTTACAGCGCGAAAGAATCGTGCGTGGACTATCGGTTCGCAATCAAATCGAACTTTGTGCTCAACAAACGAACGTACATTAGTGTATGTATATATTGGTGTGTTGGTTATTTTTAAAATTGAATTTTGTCTCTCAGCATGCTCCGTATCTCATAGGCTGCAGACAATGTTGGAAATAAGGCAAAAAATAAAAATAAATCATATTAATCATTATAGACGTACGAATTTTTAAATTAGCGCCAAAAAGTATTTTTTTTTTAATTTGAAGAAAAAAAGGTACTCTTCCTGTGATCAGTATAAAAATGTGTGCATTAAGCAAAGTCCCATGTTTTTTTTTTAAATCGAGTAAATATAAGAGACGAGGAAAATTAAAATCTACAAAATCCAAAAATATCATGTTAATTTCTCTCGTGTCTCTCTATCCACGGGATGTTATTACCTCCGCAATTTTATGTACAAACAGTCTGTGTACAGCCACAGTCTGCGAAGATATAACTCGCTGGAAAAATGTATTTCACTTTCTACTCGCATTTAGCATTGTATCAAAGTACACACTTTTTTGCATCTTTGTTTTCCCTCATTGTTCCTTGTTCAGGTGACAGAAACGAGGCTAATTCTCCCTAGAATTAGAGGACGAAGGCCATAAGGTCGAAAAATGCGTAATTACGACTTCGTTATTCTCCAAAGGAACCGAACAATACATCCTTCGTGAATCTTGCTGAAAATAACGTGAATTTTCCATTTCGACCATGGCAGTTTCCAATTTTGGATTTTGCCCAGAAATTCTTTTATTTTCACCGACCAACCAGAAGACAAATAAAACGAACAACAATCGCGCGATCTTTTTTCGATAAAGGATCAACTTCCGGACTCTGTCAATTTTTTATTCAAAGATTGTCAACGAAGACCCGCATTTTTCAAAATAAATATTTGCTCCCCTTAAAGAAATAACATTAAAGATCATCTAAAATGAGATTATCACGAAATTGTCAGGAAAAACTATTCTCGGTGTGTGCCCATGATTTGAAAAAATGCTGCGTTGTAATAACACACTTTTATCTACTCGCGTTCATTTTTTTTTTTTTTTCAACATTGCTGTAACGATCGAAAGCTATCACAGGCAATGTTGCAGATACAATCATAGCCGTATACAGGAGAGCGTTAAAAGACAGGGCCTTGCTCCGAATAGGAGATTACGAGACTGTGATTATGCATCGTATCGTATATATATATATATATATATATAAATTTATATGCTGCGTGAGCGAATGCTGCATTCGCGAGCTACGCGAGCTTAGCCAACGCCGGCATTTTTCTTTCACTTCTCGAACGAATGAACGCCGTTGAATTTTCTTCCTCGTTTATTTTTCTCTCCGCTTGTTTTCTCATTACCATCCACCGCTAAGCTGGCAAGACTCGATGGAAAATATTCTCGATTGGAAATGAAACAAAACGTGTGGCTTACCTTGAGTGCGCAAAAGATGCAGGATTCTCGCATGCACGCATGACCGGAGAGCTCTCTGAAGCTGCGACGGAATATATCGAGATGCCATAACACCTGAAACGATAATTGAAAAAAAAAAACAAATGAAACAGAGTCGATGGGACTCGAATTATGGTCGACGATTATTAAAATTACTATCCAAATGGCAATAGCACTTTTCGGTGCTGTTGTTGTTATCATTGACAACAATAATTATGTGATAACAATGACAATAGCGCAACAAATGTTTTCTGCATCTTTTCCATTGTACGTTTGATATTTAACGAATCAATGTTAATTTGGAAAAATAAATCTTTTGGAAAATATCGCTGACAAAACTGATATTGTAAGGCAAGTTTCATAATTGAAGGTTGTTTATTTGTAGGAAAATCGTTTTATTTTTCTACAGTGAATGTGGATATCGAAATCATAGAAATGTAAAAATGAGCTCTGCATTTAACTTCTCTTTGAAATCAGCCAATACTCTTTTAGAATTATGTGTAATAAATATTTACTTCTTTCGTGTACTAAAGTTTTTTAAAAATGGCTAATTAATCATAAACCAATTTTTGTTACTAATTTATAATTGAAAAAATATGATATACAGTGATAATTTCAAAAAATAATGAAAATATCGATATAAAGTCAGCTTTAGCGCCGAATATAGGTTGGTCAGTCAATTTTGTCGATGGGAATGAGAGATCTTTTGATAAAACATCAAATTTCCTATAAAAATATGTTACAGAATTCATCCCAAGCTGAGCGGAGAGCGACTTGGAAATTTGCAAAGTTTGAAACCTTCCCATGTTGTCTAAATGGAAAATGAAAAATTGCAATTAATGTTAATGCGAAGGACTCGTATTGGAATTGATTTTTTCTCGAGGCGTCAAGAACTGAGTTTGTCGGTATATCAAGAAGAAAAACAAATGATCGATAATTTTGGTTTAGTTTTTTCCACATGTATTACAGCACAGTATTGCTTGTATGAAGTCAGTTTCTCAACCATACGAGATAGCCCAGCGTATCCTGCGCATAATGTGGAGGGAAAGTAAAAATCACAATTTCCGTGGCTCATCGGACTCGCCCGCACACTCGCTAGACGTCATTCTCCCTTTTCCGGCGTCGCGAGACTCCCGGAATTTTCTTTTCTTTTGCCTTTATAATTATTTCGCTAATTTTTTTTTTCTCACTATCCATGACCGCATTTACAACCAAAAATCCATTAGGCCATTGTTTCTCAAGTGGCGCTCTAATTACCACATATACGCGAGTGCAATTTTCACTGTTTTCGAATAAACTTTGTTTACAAATGTTGAAACTACATCGTGCTTGAGATAATCTGCCAAAATTTGGAATTTCGAAATTAAACATTCGATAAAATTTCGATCGATTTTCGAATATCGGATGTTTAAAAGACATTTTTCGAAATGACCTTAAACGAATTTACGAAGGTTGAGCACCACTGAGAATTTTATCAAGAGTAGCAAAGGGGACCTGTGCGTGGGCGGAACATATATCCAAGGAAAAGCTTATTTTCGTTTGAGAATGGTTACGCTGCACCCGTTTCAAAATCGAATACAACAGAAAAGTCGTGGGACACGGGGCAGGTGAGGTACGGGACGAAATATAATGATGGGAAGAAGAGATAGAAAATTCAGGCAGATGGAAAGAACAGAAACGATCTGCTGAAGGAAAAATGTTGTCCAAGCTTGGAAAGACAAGGAAAAGGGCTGTGGACGGACCGGAAGCTACAACGTGCAACGCTGCGCTCGTCTACCCTAAACTTTCGGGCGTTTTTTTTACCGACACTTTCTCATTTTCCTGCTCCGGTGCACAGTGTGCCGAGGACGGGAAATTGGACGATATTTGTACAGGAAAAACAGCGTCCTTTCTCGTGGGATCATCCACCTTAAATCCCCTCGCATTATCAAGCAAAACGTACAATTTCCCGACGTATGATCGTCCAAAAATGCGCAGAAAATTCTGTACTCTTGTTCGCAATTATTCCGATCGAAGTGAATTTCAAACAGAAAGCCAAAATTGTTTGAAAAAAACCTGAATTGTACTCGAAAACAGAAATTTTTAAAGTTATTTGTCTCAAAAAATCTTAAGCTTGTACTAACACCGAATTTAGTTTTTCGATCGAAAATCACTAGCCGCAAAAAATCAGGAGACATCCCGACTGGATCAAAAATCGAGTTTAAATGAACCACAACTAGTAGGGTGAAGAAAATTTGCACAATGGTTGTTCCGTACGAAGAGCAACACTTTCACACCTTTTGTGATAAAAAAAAAGCTTACACCGTGCGTATAAAAGTCGTGGAAAATTAGTCGAGAGGTCAGGCGAGACGAACCCTCGTTTTTCTTTGCGTACAAATCATCGTCTCGCGTCCATCCCCTTTGACGTGTGAACGCGTATTGCCTGTGGAAAAAGCGAGCATTTTGCCAATTGGAGTAGGTTTAGTTCCCTCTGCCGCAAAAGCCGAGTGGAATCTCAGCCACTTTGGTCTTGGTCACGGAGGGGTGAGAAAACGCAGGGTATCGAGACGCTTTGAAATTCTAATTCACGAATAATACGTAAACGCCCATTAATGGAGTCTTCTGCTGTGTTTTGATGTACAGCAGACCAATGAATCCGCACCTGAACACACTGTGTGTACGCTTGAACGGCACACTCTGTACCGTTCGTATGAAAAATGGGCTTTTTTTGAAGGTTCACACGCTCCTACGCGGGTAATACTCGCTCGAGTATAAATAACAGGAGAGGTGTACGGAAAGTTCACAGTGCGAAACGGCGCCGGCATGGGAGATGTGATATTTAGCCTCCAGAGAGTTATGCATAAATAACGCGTAATCGAAATTTTATTGCTAATGGTGATTGTTTCAGGAGAAGGCGCATGGACGATCGTTGACGCGTCATTTTTTTTTTATTCCTCCCCATGTATAAACAATTACCGTGCAAACTCCGAGGATCGTTCGTCCAATCGCTGCAAACGCCAACGCATCATCGAGAAACAATCGAAGAAACGAGATTTATGAATAAATAGCCTATACGGAATTCGCGTTCAAACTCTTCGGAATCTTCGACAAAGAGACGCATGCGCGTCGACCGCCTCCGCACGTTTTATAAACTGCATTTCTACGGTACCATGTGTTTTCTCGTATATTAATAAAAAAAGCGTGTCTATGTACACGAGAGAAAAAATATGTATGCAAAAAAAGGACTTGGAAAGAAGGCGACAACTTTATGTACATTAGACCGCTCGAAAAATGATCGACATTTTTCTTTGGCGGTTCTAAAAAAATTTCTTCAATATGGAGTAAAAAAATCCTGCCAAAAGGACGAATATGAATTTTCTTTCGTATTTCACAGTTCGGAATTGTGTTTTTTTGTAAAAAGCCTCGTAACGTAACTCGACACGGAGGAAAAAATTGAGCAGACAAAGATTTTTGCAGGAAACTTTGTGCTCTTCGAAATTACTCAAAAGCGTCAAGTCCCCAAGATTCATAATTTGAGAATAATGCAGAGCGTTCGCATCCTCTCAAAATTGAAGATTTTTCATTCGGACAGAATTTTTTATTCATTACGAGAAAACTTTCCTTGGAATGGTGAAAATCCATACCGATTATTTCGAGAGCGGTCTAATTGTATTTGCGCAGACGAACTTTTAATACGACGCTATTTTATTCATACGAACTTGGACGCTGCTGCGTCTTGGATCAACGTACCAAGAGCAGAATTTACGTAATTAGTGTAATAAGCTTCGGAAGCCCCACCGTTATGTAACTTTATATTGTTGTTTTTGGAGCAATATCAGTGTACAAGAGATTACGGTTTTTTTGTACCGTATGCCACATTAATTAAATCGGATCAATCGAGTTTTCATGATTGGCTGGTGCATAAAGTGTTTGTTTACGTGGATATATTCTTAAAGTTTCGATAACAATTGAAGTTATTCGAATCAAATTGTTTATCCATTTTTTATCAACGACTCTGTCCATCAAAAACACTTTGCGTGAAGATGATAACAGAATTGACGATACTAATCTCGTAATTACCCAAACCGTCGAGTGCGACAAGTAAACATCGTTACTGCTGACCGGTTGAAACGCATTTGGACACACGTTTCGTTTCGTGTCGAGTGGCGACAAAAGAAATGATTAAAAAAACGATTTTATCTTCGCAAAGAAGTTTAATCATCTCGCTGAATAACAAATGGAATCAATGTACGAAACGATTTTGCTGCACCTCGACTTTGCAATCTCGCTGTGTCTCATCGAGTTTTGCGGTCTCACTCAAATAACGGATCGCGGTATAGTCGCTGTACACAAATAACCGCAGCGAAAAAAAAAAGATTCAGATGGAATAGAAAACTCTAATCGATGTATATTTTCATCGATGTTTCCAGTTTTGTACGTGATAACAAACAGAATCGGTATTGCAATTAACGCAGGTATACGAGACTTTGTCGACTCGGGCTTGCGTAAAATTCGTCGAATACGTGATTTCACGGTCGCAAGAAGGAAGCCGGAGCAGCCGCCATTTCGGTCGCGGGACCAATGGACCAAAGCCCTCCTCGCGAAAACAACGCTCGGAATAATCAAAACAAGGGTTTGCGCTTGTTTTCAATCAGCGATAAAATGAATTTTGATTGATAGATCGAAGAAAAGAAAAAAAATCGATCGTAGCATCGACGAACCTTGGCAATCTGAAAGAGAGCCTGTCTCCTCGGCCTTTCCTGCTTCATCGTTCGGTTTTCCTCCCGCGGACAACGAGCGGAAGTGTGCGCTCGATGTGAGAGACGCGCACCGATAGCTTTGCGCCGTCACCGTCACCCCAAAATCGTTGAAAACCACGTTGAATTATTACGATTGTTGTTAACAATATTATCGTCATCAATCGTCAACCAAGTTCACTGGCACGTCAATTGAGGCACAATCGGGCGCACTTTTGTCCATCATTGCGAACGTTCGTTGTTTTTATTGCGAATTGACACCGGTGGATTTTGGAAATTCGTTAAAAACACCTTTTGTCGAAATGTCGTTTGCGATACGTCCTCGAGGGTACTCACTGACGCGGGCGTCGATGCGACAATGCCTGGGTAGGGCCCAACCGGCTAGGGGCCGATCGCAGCGCCACTACGTGCCCAAGCGGACAGGTGAGGAAGCTTCTCCATGTACGCGGCCAGAAGGGCGGTGGGGAGCGTTGGCGGGGGCCTCATCGTGTTCCAAAGCACCGAACACTGCTCGTACCGCTCGTTTTCTCCAAGAGATTGTGTGTGCTTGAGCCGACGGTGGACTATACTCTTTTCTCACTGCACTTCTCTTCGCGCCTCTTTCTTCCTCTGCCTCTCGCCATCTTATGTTCCCCAAGAGTATTCCTCTAGCCCTCTCGTACTCTTTTTACGTTTGAAAGAGTCGGTAGGATCTCGTCCGTTGTGTTTACTACAGACGAGCGATTGAGGGAAATGAGGATCGACGAGTAGAATTATTTTGATGATGAATGAATTTTTCAAAAGGGGCCAGTTGTTTGTTACAAGAAGACGTAAGGAATTGATGATTCTTCGAGTAGCGATGTTTTGCCAAATTTCTCATCTGAGAATTTTGCTGGAAATGGTGAAAAAAAACTACGGAGAAAAAAAAATCCAGTGCCGATATGACAATCGGTCATCAAAGTACGTTGATGTACCTCGTCGTTCACTAGCTTATTCTTCAAAATGTTTCTGGAAAATGTTTTTGAATTATGGCTGTTTTCGATGGATGATCAAATGTTCAGCGCAATTTTGGTTTCAATTTGCTTGTCATCGTTCTTATTTGATCATCATTGCCTCTAATGCCACTTGCAACCATCATGGTGACAATCGATGAAAAAAAAATGAACGCAGAAAACATTGGCAGCCCCTAGAAAGTAAGGATGATCGAGAGTTCTGTTTGTCTCAAGTTGGATCATACTGAAGCAGAAAAACGGAAAGAGCCGGAGAATAGTTGAGTATACAGGGTGTCCCGAAACTGGATGCCCTTAATTTAACGCTACATTGGGAATAAAGTTCCTGGTCGAAAAGTCTTCAGGCACTTTTCGATCCGAACAATTCCCGCTGAGTTACTAATTCGTAAAGTTGGACCAAAGGAGACGCGTACGCGTCCATTTGCCTGAAACTTTGACGATTGATAGTTCGGTAGGTTTTGGTCGTATAAAAGAATACTAAAATACATTTAGGCTCGGAATTCCATCCCCAATCTAGCTGAGAATTGCCAGCCCCGAATTTTGAGGCACCCTGTATATGCTGAAACGAGGTGGAACGAGTTGATTTCGGTATAGGTTAGGCAAGACAAACTGTGAGTGAAATGAGAAAAAAAAGAGAAGAGAGGCGAGTTGAGTACAGGTTGGGTTAGGTCGTACTGTACCCAAAAGAAGTATACGCGTGCTGTACACAAGTCCGCCATCTTTACTACGAGTGGTTCTCCCAACGTGGGCGAACGAGAGAGAGAGAGAGAGAGAGAGGGAGTGAGCGAGGGAAAGGAACCGGCGGAGAGAAGAGAGAGGAACAAAGAGAGGCTCATGTCGCGGGGTCAGTCGGGCCCAAGAAACGGGTCTCGCAGACTAAACTTCCACTTCTTCGCTCGAGTGGTGGGGGAAAATGGCGGGGCGAAGAACACAGGGAGATCTCAGCGGCACTGAGAATAATGGAGTACCGAGGGGACCAGGCCGGAAGAGGGGTCGCGAAGCGTTATAGTACACGGGGCCAAGTTTATTATTTAACTTGTTTTGTCCTTTTTTTTTACGGTACGCTCTACTACGTTAACTGACATGAGACTATTATGTACATGTACAGCAGATATCATGGTACTCTACATTTCACAGGCAGCCGAAACCGTTTGAGCGGAGACTCGACGCTGATTCGGGGAGTCACAAATCTCTCCTCTGTTTTTTTACCCTTTCTATAATTGAAATTTCGTCCCGCTTCAGTGATTCATGGTAATCTCAGTATGTTACTAACGCGAAGGAAATTATGTATTTCGTGTTTGTTATAATATGCGGCATATATCGGGACAACCAAAGCCGGAAGATTTACGAGAGGGAAAGATGGAGAGGGAGCCTGCGTTTCACTTATCTCCCGGCGATACTCACCCTCTCTGTTCTACCCCAAAACTTTTACGCGATGAATCCTATCATGGTACTGTTTCAAGAGACGTTTGAACGATGTTTCCGTTTCTGCCAATAAATTGGCATTGACCAGAGAGGCAGGTTTTTTTGCTTCAAGTTTCTAAAAAAAAGTGCTTGATAAGCTCTGTCATCCTGGCCAGAGAAACTCGAGACGATCCAGACGGGCTTTTCTCGCAAGAACATTTAGAAGAGCCTTCCAAAGCGAGAACATTTTACGCTGCACGCTTTACGGCTGAACAACATCAGGGGGGGGCTAGAAATTCTGGCGCCATTCGCGTGGATAACAAAGAACCATGCTGACCATATACCAGAAACGTTGCCCTCCCCCTTTCTTCCCTCGCTTTTACCACGTCCACCCGTCGTACAGTGAAACTTTGCAGATCCCTTTCAAACGGTTTTGCTCCGTTCTTATATAGCTTTGTTCTTGAAACTTATCCAATGCGGTAGAGAAGAAAGCCTCAGCTTCCGTTCATCAGTTTTTCGATATATAACTATACATGAAACGCGTATGCTTTGAAAATAGACCGCACTTCGTTCTGTATTCACAAAGTTCGAAGCATCGTCCTAGTGAAAAAAAGGTCAATTTTTCGACGAAAATCCAGTCGATCTTGAAGCGGGCTTCAATATAGTTTGGATTTGACTAACACATCAACTTTTGGCAACGATTTTTATGGCAAATTGTAATTGCGGATCTCAATGGTTTCTGGGCCGAATAATTGTCGATAATTGTTAAAATTGTAATTTAGAATCAAAATTAATATGTTAATAGTAATTGCCAATGAATTATTCCAACGCCTATCCTTTCTCTTTCGTAGTTCTGATTGTAATTCTGAACGATGAATTTGATCAATCCATTTTTCTGCGTAAATTTATTTTTTAATAAAACTTTAGGTAAAAGTGTACTTTGCAGTGTTAACCTTCGTATGGTCTTTTTTATTTTTACCTTATTATTTTTAATCAATGGATCTATCGCATTTTTTTTATCGTACTCTCATGTTGATGTGATTCTTGCCATGTGTTCTTATACTCCATAGATGTGGAGTTATAAGAAGGATGCTTTTTTTGTTAAATATCTGTTTTAATTCGATATTTGTGCGAAATTCTACGTCAACAATTCTACGTCAACAGCCATACCATGTTTAAAGCACCAGTTCTCGTCCGATCACTGAAGTTAAGCAACATCGGGCGTGGTCAGTACTTGGATGGGTGACCGCTTGGGAACACCGCGTGCCGTTGACATTTTTTCCTTTTGCCTTATTATTTTTAATCAATGGATCTATCTAATTTTTTTATCGTACTCTCATGTTGACATGATTTTTGCCATCTGTTCTTATACCCCATGGATGTGGAGTTATGAGAAGGATGCTTTTTTGTTAAATATCTGTTTTAATTGAACATTTGTGCGAAATTCTCGGTCAACAATTCTAAGTCAACAGCCATACCATGTTTAAAACACCAGTTCTCGTCCGATCACTGAAGTTAAGCAACATCGGGCGCGGTCAGTACTTGGATGGGTGACCGCTTGGGAACACCGCGTGCCGTTGACATTTTTTTCCTTTTACCTTATTATTTTCAATCAATGGATCTACGGCATTTTTTTATCGTACTTTCATGTTCGCGTCATTGTTGCCATTCTTTCTTGTACTCCATGGATGTGGAGTTATGAGAAGAATACTTTTTTGACAAAAATCTGTTTTAATGCGATATTTGTGCGAAATTCTCGGTTGATATTTCTACGTCAACAGCCATACCATGTTTAAAGCACCAGTTCTCGTCCGATCACTGAAGTTAAGCAGCATCGGGCGCGGTCAGTACTTGGATGGGTGACCGCTTGGGAACACCGCGTGCCGTTGACATTTTTTTCCTTTTACCTTATTATTTTCAATCAATGGATCTACCGCATTTTTTATCGTACTTTCATGTTGGCGTCATTGTTGCCATTCTTTCTTGTACTCCATGGATGTGGAGTTATGAGAAGAATACTTTTTTGTCAAACATCTGTTTCAATGCGATATTTGTGCGAAATTCTCGGTCAACAATTCTACGTCAACAGCCATACCATGTTTAAAGCACCAGTTCTCGTCCGATCACTGAAGTTAAGCAACATCGGGCGCGGTCAGTACTTGGATGGGTGACCGCTTGGGAACACCGCGTGCCGTTGACATTTTTTTCCTTTTACCTTATTATTTTCAATCAATGGATCTACGGCATTTTTTTATCGTACTTTCATGTTCGCGTCATAGTTGCCATTCTTTCTTGTACTCCATGGATGTGGAGTTATGAGAAGAATACTTTTTTGTCAAACATCTGTTTCAATGCGATATTTGTGCGAAATTCTCGGTCAACAATTCTACGTCAACAGCCATACCATGTTTAAAGCACCAGTTCTCGTCCGATCACTGAAGTTAAGCAACATCGGGCGCGGTCAGTACTTGGATGGGTGACCGCTTGGGAACACCGCGTGCCGTTGACATTTTTTTCCTTTTGCCTCATTATTTTTAATCAATGGATCTATCGCATTTTTTTATCGTACTCGCATGTTGACGTGATTTTTGCTATTCGTTCTTGTACTCCATAGATGTGGAGTTATAAGAAGAATGCTTTTTTGACATTTTGCAGTACATAAAATCACTCAGGGTATACCGAGGTAAGAAGAAAAGCGACGAGCTGTTTTTTTTTATCATTTCTTATTTTTCACAAACGAAAAGATTATATTCGTGCGCCACGTAAATTGTGCTCGACACATAGTGGCGATTTCCGACGACCGGTCAAAATAAACACACGTGCTGAGGGCTCGATCTTACATAAAGTACGAAAAGCGACCGGGTGGTCAGACCGTGTATTGCGAAAAAAAAACCAGCACTTTTAGAGGGTTTCCCGGAGGCATCTGTCGACACCGTACATGCTTTTTCTGCAGAGAAACGCCCCAGCACGAGTCACAGATGTTCGTAACTCTTCTGGCCGAGTTATTACTCCGCTGCTATATACGTCTTTAATATACGAAGTTTTAACTATACGCATAAGATACACGCGCATGGTCTGCTCATCCAATCGAATTTTCCACAGAGGAGAAAAATTCCAGCGGCTATTAGAGGACCCGACAAAAGTGTAATTCGATCCGATGACTTGTCCCGAGAAATTTTATTCCATACGATCGTTATTTTAATACGGATATGACAAGTTAAATCCTTCAAAAAAAAAATCGTCGCTCCTACATGACGAATAAAGAAAGACACATTTCGGTCAGGTGTAGCCTTTTATATTCCATTGAAAATGAAAATTTAATCCTTGATAACTCACACGCGGCTTAAATCAGGTGGTACAGAAAGTCGTCTTCGAATAAATCGAGAATAAAAAAGGCTTCCAACCGATCTTGAAAAGAGAGAGAGAGAAAGCCCGAGAGTAGGATTGAAAAAAAAGATATCGCAGGTTCTCTCGAGAACGAAGCGACCCTTCACAGGTGTATAGCTGGTGCTTTTAGCCCTTGCGGGACTCCAACGACGAGTCCAAGTGTCGGATCCCCGTGGAGCGAGAAAAAATCGAGTCGAGGTCGTAGATCGGACAGCAAGAGCCTGCCTCCGCTACCTGCTAGAGAACCTTTTGCTACGCTTCGCCTATCGCTTCTGTAACCTGACGATTGTACTAGACAAGCATCGAGGGTGCCTCTCTCGAGGGAAGAGGTCCATACAAGACAATATACGTGTTTCTGGGTATACTAAACGCATACGTGAGAGCGCATTCAAAGGCATGCATCCGTGAAGGAAGGAAAACCACAGTGGGCGCCTTTTGTCAGGTGTGTTCATTTTCAACTCAGGGGTGACCAGACACGATTCCATTGTCCATACCTATACATACTTCGGAACGGACATTCATTTTTCTGCCAATAACTTGACAAGTTTCCTGCACAATTGTGGGAACAGTTTCTACGTCAAATTTGACTGCCATTTTGGCCTGCAACGATTGTTTTTGTTGCAGATTTTTCTAACGTTGCCATCAGCCAGAACGGCCAGGATTATCTTCCAATCGGAAGGTTCGATAGACACGTGCCACGGAATGACAATTATTCGCAAACACGAGTCACACGTAGTCAGATAAAATAGTAGATAAAACAGTAGATAAAACAGTAGATAAAACACATATAGTCACGATGAACCGCATCTGAAGGTGTACGAGTAAGAATGACATGAATCGCAAACTATTTTTTTTGTCAAAAGAGAATGCTTTCTGCTGTACCACCGCGAGCATAGCGCGTTGCGTGAAAAGAGGTAAGTTGACTCGCGATGGCTCTGGAGATCATCGCATCGATCTTAATATACGTCTGAAAGTGTGTGGTAACCCGCGCTAATATATCGCAAGGCGCGTGCTTTCATGCTCCTAGATGGCACCCTCATCTTTGGCTCGTGCCCGCGGATAAATGTCAACGACTTGAAAACAAGAAAAAAAGGAGAAAGATCTGAAGCTTCGTTGGTATTGGCAATTCCTGGTCCAAAAGTACCTTGCTGTTGTACAGGTACCTTGGACATTTATGGTCCATTCGCGTGTGTACGTGCGGCTGCTCGGGAGGAGGATCAACAAACAGGTGAAAGGAAATTGTTTCTAATACAAATCCTCAGCGACGATTACATAAACAGAAATCATCTTCTCTCTCATGCATATACAAGAACAATCTTACATAATATCATCATCGGGAATGATGCGGCAGTCTTTCGTTGTTTAGCTCTTATTGCAGATTCATAAGGAAGACGGTATGGAAAATACCCATGTCGATGGACACTCCTGAATCGATTTTGACTTCTGCATTTTTGAAATTCATTATGGTATGTTCATCCATACTGGTGTGTAACACGGAATTTTGTCATCGTTTCGAAATTACGTTGATTCGAATTTTTCAAAGACCGTGTTAACGAAGGGGCTTATGCGGACGCTTCGTATATGATGATTTTGAAATTTTGATAATTTTGAAAAATACAGAAATACATTTTTAACCGGTGTCTACAAGCAATACGCCTGGTACCTCCTATACATTGCTGATTTTTGAACATTCCTTTAATTCTTATTCCTTCTTTTGTAAACTCGTAACACTTGGGCATACGTGGAACTTTGTCGGTCGACCCAAAATTATCCCGACGGCCGAGCGTACACGGGAATTAGCATCGAGTGTAGAAAAAAGTGCAGTAAAACGGTTAAAGCGGACGTGAGAAGAGAAAAGTAACGAAATGTGAAAAGATTCGTCCCTGACGGTTTCGAAAGAGGAAGAGGAAAATAATCGCATTGACGAATTTATAGAAATCGGTAAAGTGATGGAATCGCACGCACTTTGTCGGGGGGTCCAAAGACAGAAAGACGTTTCGTCCTGTGAATTTCGCAATGTTTCTGTAGTCGCTTGGAGCGCGTGCGTGCGCGTAAAGTCGTTGGGTTAATTTATGCAGGTGCATGCACTCTGGAGCGAAGCGGTAATCAAAGTCTTCGTGCGAACGCATATATATATATAAATTTGTATATATATATCAATGGGAACTATATATCTTATCATATACCGCTATGTTCTTGCATTTGCTTCATTCAAATCACCTCAGCTTCTTTACAAAATAACGAGAGCTCGGGTAGTACACGGATGTGAGATAATAATGATAAGATTTATCTCAGAAAAGCTGCAGATAAGAAAGAATCGAGTTTCTGTGAAAAAAAAACGGTATTTTGGATGGAAGATTTGTCCTGATTAATTCCTAAATTTTTTAATCGATCCAACTCCATCATTCCAATCATGACGCGTTCGATATACTCTGGGTCGTACGTCAATGAGGATCGAAAAGTCTGATGATTTTTCGGAAACAGTATTAACATGGAATATTTCGTAAATATTCAAGATTAATTTAAAGATTTTAACGCAAAAGAAGTCATCCGAAAAAAATTGATTACTCAATCAATGTATTCCGAATTTGCTTCCCTCGGCTGGGCCTACTGCAGCATCTCAACGCGGTTGCAGCGGCAAAACAAGCGTAAAACAAGATGAGAGAGACGGTAGAATGAGAGGAACGAGCCTCAACTTGGTTATACAGAGTGGAGCCTCAATTTACGGAGGTGGCATGCGCACGTGCGCCGAGCTGGAGCATCAAATAAGAGAAAATCGGAAAGTTTAAAAATCTGAAGGAACGAATAGGAAAGGGAAAGAGCGAAGCCACGGAGTTGGCAGATATATGAGAGAAGTCGATAAACGAAACGTACGAGCGGGAGAGAGAAGATGCAAAACTGGTTTCAATCGGAGCTTACGTAGTTACAAACCCGGTGGCTGTATAAGACTACTATGTATGACGTTTCCGAGGGAGCTACAACAGACAAGAATAAGCCTCATGCTAGATATACGGGGTGTCCCACGACAAGATGTCGATAATTCCGAGACGAAAAGTCCTGTAGCGTTTTTTTGTCAATTGTCAAAGCTTGAGCCAATCGGAGACGCGCTCCCCTCCCTTCGGTGCGCCGCGTGGGGCTGCGCGCGTTCTATCGGCTAAACTTTACAACTCGATAACTCAGCGGACAATCGTCGTTTCGAAAAGTATCCGAGGACTTTTCGGTTCTGAATTTCATCCCCTATCTAGGCCTTAACTGGCGATAATAAGCCTCATGCTCGATATACGGGGTGTCCCACGACAGGATATCGATAATTCCGAGACGAAAAGTCCTCTAGGTGGGGCTGCGCGCGTTCTATCGGCTAAACTATACAACTCGATAACTCAGCGGGCGATCTACGTATCGAAAAGTGTCCGAGGACTTTTCGGTTCTGAATTTCATCCCCTATCTAGGCCTCAACTGGCTATATTCAATTCTGGAACACCCTGTATAGCTCTCGATGTGGGTTGGACTGTTGGCAAACAGACGGGCTTGATTCATACGATTGAACAGCTATACATTATGCGAATTGAGCCTTTTGTTTCCTATCAGCCATTTATAATAACTATTTGCATTCTGCACTGATTATCAAAGATTGCATATGAGGGCATATCATATGCAATCTTTGATAATCTTGTACAGAAGCAGGGTGCGGGAAAAAAATGGCACAAATAAAGCCAAGAATCGTGACTCGGTATGAACCGATATAGGACACGATCTTGGGCGTTTGCAAAACAACATTTATCGAGACGGCAAAGTAAAGCCTACGTACAAACGTTCACGGAAACAATTAAGATAAAAAATTTGGCTTTTTTCGAAAGATCGTTAAAGTTTTATCGAAACTTTGTTCGAGGATATACATTGCACACATACAGTCTCAAAAAAAAAACAGAAATTTCTTCAAAACTCCCGTTCTATTCCGGTTTTGTTGAGACCGTGCGTGGCATACATCCTCGAAAACAAAAATCTGCCGATTTTGTCAATCACTTTTTCCGTCAATCGCAGAATCTCGAAAGATCAAGATATCGAACCATTTACCGCTAACATTTCCACGAGCCAGAATAAAAATCAATTATTACACGACTTCAAGATGTATTAAACGTACTGAAACGTTAACTGTCAAACAGAATTATCCAAGTTCTTGCGCATTTCGTTAAGGGGTTCAGCTGGGTATCTCCATGGGACGAAAAATGGAGGAAAGCCCTGAAGACCGGTGGATAATCCTCTCTGAATTTTGTGTATATATACGTGGCACAAAAGGCCCAAAGGGTTTTACGGGCAACCATTCGCGGAGGAGGTAAGAGTACGGAAAAGGGAGAGGAAAAACGTGTCTCCGAGATAGATGGAGAGAGATGCGGTAAAAAAATATTTAACGGGAAGAGAAAAGGGACAAGGGGGTCAAACCGGTTTCACCATGGAGAAGCCAAAGTGGCGGAGAGATCGTAGTACTACAACGTGTGTAGTGTAAAATGTCCGCGGTTTTCGTACATAGTGGATAAAAGCTGTTGCTCACCTACACATGCGTTGATGGAGGACGAGAGTGGAGGTAAGAGGCAACGAAAAAAAAAAAAAAAAAAACGCTGAAGCTGACGCGTGTGCTGGTTTTAAAACTTCTCCATCTTTCCCTCTCTGTTACGAGATGAAAAACCGGTTTTGCGAGAGTTTCGAAACTGGAGTAAAAGTTTACAGGAACCTTCTCGTGGCGCCCCCACACGGACGTTCGACGAAATACGTGAACTCTCCTCCATTGTAAAAGCAGATTTGCGGTGACAACAAAAAAAACGGTCGTGCAATAGTTTATTCATAAACACATTACATTGTATAATACGGTGGTGCGAAAAAAATCAAAATTTTATTTGTCGTCCTCGGAAATCTGGATTTTATTACCGTAAGAAGAACACGTTTTCGCTCATTTTTATTCAGAAACGATTCTTTCGGCGAGCAGTGTCTCTCAAAGATTTTACACTCAACATTGGTAGTTTGAAAAAAATGGTTTGTTTTAGTGACGAAACATATGCAGCGCATTTTGATTTTTCGATCGAAAAATCACACATCAAATTCGGACATTCGCGAGATGCTGAGACTTTTTCAGTATGGGACGGAAAAAATTGATAATTTTGAACGTTGCTCGTGAAAATTCGACATTCGTGGACGTCGAAATTGTCCCGTTGCCAGTGGAGCGACGTGATTTTCTGTGACGCTAATGGATTTTTTTAAATTTAAACACCTTCGCCTTTACACAATATTATAAGAAAAACAAACTTGCGTATAAAACTAAGATTATCTTTACCGAGAAACGACACATTTTTCAAATATCAACATCCACTTCCTCTCTCGTTTATACAAGCAAAGAAAAAACTCGATATACTTGGAGAATGAAGGACATACCAACACTTTCGTAGATAGTTTATATTTTTCCAAGGCTGTACTAGATCGTATACGCAACTCTCATTTCATCCTCGGGCGACTTTTTATTTGCTCGTAAAAATTGCACACAACAGAGAAGCCATTGCAGATTTAATAAAAACAGGTTCGAGCATCTTCCAATCGCTGCCAAGCTGTAAAACTCATGCAGCAGGCATAAATATTGCAGCGTGCTTTTCATAGGCAGCTACATCATCTCGGCGCTATTGAAAAACGATACGAAAGACCATAACTCAATTTTGCGAATAAACCCTCGTCCAATATTTTATTTACAAACAAATCAATTTCGGCATGCGACGATTACTGTTTGAGAAATTTTTTCATCTCGTTTTCGCATCACTGTCATAGTAGCATATTTTTTTCCGCTTGGAATTTCATCCCTCGTCTGGTCCCAAATTATTCACATTAAATTCTGAGACACCCTGTACAGTGAGTCAATGAGGATTCATGATTCGTTGGTGGGCTTTGGGAAACTCACAAGGTGACGCACTCTTTGAATCGCCGATACCATCCGGTGGTCCATTCGTGAGAGCAAATCTCCCACGACTTATCTATTCCAGATCTCACCTCATATTTATTACCTCAATTGATCCGCCGCTTCCATTTCATGGAAACGTAAAATAAGTTTCCTCCTACAGTTTTAATGAAATCTCTCGCGACTGGAAGAGCAACGGCATTCGGATGAAAAAATCCGTCGCAATGACTCACGCAAAGAGAAATCACGACCAGTGCGGAACGACTTCATTTTCATCATAGCGAATATTTAATTTCTGCGAAAAACGAAATTCTCGATGCTTTCGAAACGTTGAAAAATCGCGTTTGAAGCGTCTGAGGGAATATTCGAAAAAAATCACTGAACCTCAAACCGCTCGTGTGAAATTTTATAAGGGAATGATTATTCCGTGCACATGGCAGTTATAGTCTCGTGCCAAAGGGTTTCTTTGTCCTTGGGATGGCGTTGCGAGAGGATGAAAATGCCGTCGAGGCCAAGGGTACAAGGGACCATTTGCCCTGCGAGCCGTCAGCATCTTGCCCAGCTTCGGTCCACAGTGGTCGAGGGAAAACCAGTTTCTGATGGAAAAAAAAGAATGCACAACCACGTGGAGGGACTAAGATGTCTGCAGAAGCGAGGGAGTTAAGACCACAATGTATTGCATACAATACAAGATAATGTACATTCCATGGCAACTCGAATAACAATAAATCATCGTAATTATTTTTGAATTCAGCTTTCGTTTTTTTTTTTCATTCCCACAATACTTCGAAACGTCTAAAACATCTCTGCGATATTTCGTACGAAATACCGAAAAGCCAGTGTACAAGAAAGCAAAATAATGATAATTTGGCAAAGTGAAAAGTTTATATTAAAAATATAAGAGTAACGACACGACCACATTTGATGGAAAAATAAAACAGTGGACACCATTAGGACGTTTTTTTCAATTTTCTACAAATATTCGAAGCAATCTCGAATCCCTCGAGTAATTGGAAAAAATGTGTGATAAAAATCCGAGCGATACGACGACCGTTGCTTCACAGTCGCAGAGAAAAATGACGAGAAACAAAGTCGCGTAATGAGCTCGGTAGGATAACGAGAATCAATCGCGTTGGCATGGAACGCCTCATGCATGAAACGTATATCGCAAACTTCCCATAAAAAAAAGCCCAACGCGCACAAACGTACAACTTGTTTGGCATTTCGATGTCAGGCCGTTTCGATGCCGATAAGTGCATCCGCGGGAAGAAGGAGATAGGTTTTTCGCGAGATAAGCAGAGGTCCATTTCGGATGATTTTGCAAAGCCACATGCGCAGCCTGAAAACTTTTCGATATTCGAGTGTTTACGAGACGGATATACGATCACGCGATCGTGTTTTATCGCTGAACATGAAAATATGCTCGTACTGTAAAATCTACACGAGTCCCGCTGTGAAAACTGATGCGAAATTTCTGTAGGATTACCGGGGTTGCTGCAAAGTTATATGCACATCAGCGAGGAGATGCCAAAGTCCTTCTACCGTTGATGGGAGGATGTTGACCCGACGCCATCTTGGTTCACGCTGTGTGGTACACAGTACCGCGCGTCTACTCATCGGTATAACCAGCGAGAGTCTTACCGTAGTAGTACTACGTGCACAGCTGGCTCGCATTGTAACGTTTGCTTTATAGGGGCAATAAACTCTCCAGCGATAAGGCGAACGTTATGACGCGAGTGACACACTTGCGACATGGCAGTGCTTGACGTACGATCGTACTCGTATCGTTCTCGGTATAATCGTTGATTTGACAAACGTCGAAACTTACGTGCTCATAGCTGTTGTCAATTTAAAAAGCATCGCGTTATTCGCGAAACACAAAAATTGCGGCCCTCCGCCATTGTACCCTCAGAACGGAGGGTGAGAGTCGACTCGTCGTCCTTTGCAGTCTTTAATCTCGTTAGTTACGAAATAGAGTTGACTTTAATGCGAAAAAAAAAGTTGAATCGATGGATTTCAAAAATAACGAGATGAAACATTTCAAACAAAGATTAGAGGACTCGAGGGCAGATTTTTTTGGAGAATCTTCGACTGAATTCCGCCTCGGAATAAAGGATGATCGGGGATTATTGAAAAAGCGGATTTTCAAATAATAACGAAACGTTGATAATTGCTGTATGGAAATTTGAGTTTATGAGTTGAAAAAAATCAAAGCCAGGACGAGAATTTTTATAAGTGGAGTTGTAAAAGAGAAATAATTGTGCACGATTGAGATTGATGGCGTATGAATATTCAGGACGAAGGAATTACATGCGTGGGAATTATTTTTAGAGCGGTTTTGCCGTCGTTGACTTATTATTATTGCGGTGAAAAATGATTGTTTTCGATTGCCACGTTTATTGTCGTACAACGTGCGAGTATTTCCGGCATACTCGAACAAGGATAGTTAAAATATTTCCGGTTTGAGTGTGCTTCGAATCATCGATATGCTTTGATGATCTTACGATACGCTTTGATTGAAAAATGAAACGAGCTTGCAATCAAGGATCATAAGCTCGCGAAAGTAATAAAGTTATCGATAAGCCGCGGACGATTTATAATCGTGACGCTGCGGTCGTTGAATCGTGACGATATAACTGGATAAAATTACTGACGAGTTTACGATTATTGGTCTTTTATTTATGAACTTTTTCTCCTTCTCCCTCTTATTTGTATAACTTCCGGCAAAGCGTCGAGATTGTTAAAATATCCCAGAGCGATTTGCAACACGGTAATAACAGTATTCACTGAAAATGATTATTTCCAAAGTGTAATTGGACGCTCGTTCTCGAAAATTTTGGGTTCGATGTTACGAAAAGCTGACTGAAGGATTTTAAATTTACGTCATATTAAGAGGCGACCTTTTTTTCTCCTCTGATAATTACACCCTTTACTCACCTTTAAATACGTACTTTGCTGTACCGTGTAGGTTTCATCGCGTTATGAAAAATTGTTGGCAACGAAATTATTTTATTCACATCGATTGAATACGATACTAAAATGATGAAAACGAATCCAACTGCAAAATATTGAATTCGGAAAGCAAAGTACTTCGTGAAATCTCCGATTTTCGTGTGAGAGCATTAATTAAAGGCGAAAACATGAAAATCCTCCCGGAAGGATGTGAAAAACTGTATCATGAGCCCTTTTCGTTTGTTAGATGAATATCCGACCAACTTCCAGTCAAATCATCCGCAGGTAGGATGTGCGAAAGTATCGGGCCCTGCGCTGAGTTTACCCTCACGTAAAAATAGCATATATATATATAATATCTATCCAACGGTGTGAATCAACAATTTTATCTGATCCGAGATCACGGCGTCAGTAGCAAGACGATATATACATGAAGAGATACAAAAGCCTGTGAGCACCAAAGAGTCCCGGAGAACCAAGCTAGAGTGAGGAAGATGGAAGCAGCAGCGCCCTCTGAGACGTCGTCTCTGACACGAGAAAATTATGCTGACCTCGGGCGAAGAGCGAGAGAGCAAAGCACATATTGCCTATGTGAACCACTCTCGGGTTCACCAAGGAGAAGGAGTTCCGGTGGCGACTTCCGGTTTTGCCTAGATTGCCACCTTTGGTCCCTTTCGCCCCCTCTTATCTCGCAAGCGCCCTCTGACGGTTGCCTCTGTCTTACCACGGTATCTAAGGCCCTCTGCGATCGTACAAGAGTACTACGTTTATATGGGGCACTCCGTGTCGAAGCGAGTTTAACAAAGTATTCGACATTTCATTGTCAGTCGTTGGCAGCCGCAAAGTGCGTTGTTAACGATGTGAATAAAGCGCCTCGTAAAAACTAGTTGAACGATACGAACTTTACATACTCATTTCAGCATCGTCGCGTGAAATATTTATTCAACGGATAATTATACATCTCTTCTCACAGAGGTGTCATAATTAAATGAAAAATACCACAATTACATCGATGCAGAGGCAAATGTCGGATATATTCATTGACTCGACTCGGAATTCCCTATATGTGATCCCCATCCGGATCCAGTATCTATATGTGTTTATTTGTATACATATGTATATGCTCACTGTCACTCTCTCGCTGTACACTAATCTACATCGTCCTCCCACCGGCATACTCATCTTTTAGTAGGTGTTTTACTACGCGGTCACGGTGCTTGAACCACGTGGGAGTCCCGGCGCTTTGAACGATGCCTCATACATACATAACGCCCAATGCGCCGGCGCCGTTGATCGCGATGATGATGATGATGATGATGATGACGATCGTGAACCACAAGGAGTCGGAGCGTGGCAAAGGGAAGCATCGAACCCTCGGGAACTCCGACTCCCATCGTGTCGTACGAGCCGACACCACGAAGGAATGATTCCTCGCAAACTACTCGGCATTATTCGCCCCTGGTCCTTGTTTCCGCCATCTTGACTCGCGGCGAAGATTGATAGAAGGTGAAAAAAGAGAAGGACTATGTACGAGAAAACCCGCGTGAGGACCACTCCGTTCCAAGCGAGAGGTCCTACGTAAGAGCATTCGGAATGAGCAATTTCTTTTCTTAATTGCACAGTAGTCCACATTGTGGATTATGGAGTGCAACTCACGTTTACGACGAGGAATTACTACACTTTACGTGTACCTTAGGGGGTTTCATCTCCTGGCGATGTTTCTTCATCCGTTCGAATTGAAAAAAAGAAATGACATTGAAATCGCCTTTTCAACACCCACCGATATCTTTCGCGGTCCAAAAATTTTTTTCGCGACAAATTTATTTCACGACTAACGTTTACTTAGCGAATAAATGTGAAAACGATGAATAATGATATAAACTTATCGATGAGAATTTTTTTACGAGAGAAAAATAATTATTGGTAGCAATCGACTTATTCAAGTGTATTTTCCCTCAATCGCACTTTTGAAAATGTTAATGACCCTCGTTCGGCTGTAAGAAACTTTTCGTAGACAATCTCGTGCTCTGCAAAGCCTCGAAGTTCTTGAGAACAAATTTTGCGGACAGAGAAAAATGCTGTCGAGTGCGAAAAAATCAGTTTCCCATGTTCTTCAAATGGGAAATTAAATATTTCAATCATTTTGTCACTTCCGTGAAAATTTCTCTTTTAATACGCATCGTCGGCTTTTCAGCCTGGATCGAACGAAAAAAACTGAGGCTCAAAAATAAAACACCCTAATACGATAAAATTTTGCCTCCCGCACCAGCTTTACCGCGGGAGATATGACGTTTGTTTTCCCTTTCGAATCGCCCTCGTTGCGACGAGAGGACTCTCCTTTTGTACAGAGTGTACGAGCACTTTTCTTCGTCTGACTGCTTATCAAGATCTACATAGACGGTGTACGAACGACGCGATTTAGTTCTCAAAGTAGCAAGTCCGTGCTTACTATGTGAACGCTCCTAACCGAGTGAGAAAAAATTACTCCAAAAATGAATCCAAATTACTCCAAAAATCATCAGAATGGATAAATGAAAATTCTTCAGAGTATTTCAGTGTGGCATCGTTTTATTGATTGTACGCGACATCATCGCGATGACACAGGACCTTTTTCAAAATAAGCTATAGAAACATCGTCATTTTGGTTAATACTTTTTCGTAAAAAGAAAAAAAAAGAGTACATTGTTTCGCTACAGTTCTCGACAAGTAGGCGAGAAAAAATATCTTTCGTAATTGCCGGATAACGAATGCAGACGTATGGGGAATACCAAGGAAGAGTTCCAGCAACCATGAGTTACAATGTCTTACGTCGGAATTCTCAACCATGACGGATTTCATATTTTCAAAGTATCTTTCTCACGTTTTCAGTGAAAAATTCGTTAATTAAAAAGTTCAAGAGCCGAATTATGCATCGTGCCTTAATTGAAAAAGAATAAAATAAAATAATTAGCGATGGAAATGATTAACGACGCACGAGGTTTTCATTGAGAATTCGAGTGTCTGAGTCCCGTGAGAATTTACGATTGTTGCGAAGGACAAAAAGTGTAAGAGAGGATGCACGTGTCGTTAAAAATCTTAATTCTGAAAAAGAAGACTTTTTACTAGTGGATTTTATTGCAACTGGCAATTCTGATGATACAGTTCAAATTGAGAAAAGACGTACAAATAATTCATGAAAGTACGCACTGGTCTTCGAAAAATAGTTTTCTTCATACGTTCATTGAAAAATATTTGCTACGTTTATTTGAGTATTTTTTTTCGAGTTTATTTGTCTTTTTTTCTTTTCCTATACGAATAATCGGTTGATAACCAAAATTGTGCAATCGAGACAATTTTAATACGAAAAAAAAATTTTGAAAAATGGAAGATTGTCCGTATCTAGTTCTTCGTGTTCGAATTTGAAAGTTCGCCGTATCTTTCGTTCGTTTGAACGATGAAAAGTTTGAATTCCCGTTGGAATGCCAAATTTCAACTTTATTTTCCAATTTCGAGTTCCTAACGCTATTTCGTGTCATTGCTAACATAGTCATCGTAATTGAGGAACCTCAACGGTCGCTGCAACTTGTCGCAGCCACTGCGGAAATGGGAACAACGCGAATACTTCGAACGTCATCAATTGCAGTAGCAAAATCTCGACTAACCGAGGTAATGAACATCTCGACTCGCCCAACTAACCCACGATGTTCGACATTCCTGCAGAGGCAGTTTGCGGTTCACCGATTTCGCAAAGGGGACAACCGCACGAGAGAATCATCAAAGATGCGATAATCAATAGCCATCGATGTAATTGACATAATTAACGCTTCTCTGCCCTAAATACCAGCTGAGATACATTCGCGTTAAAAAAAAACCTTTTTTTGTCAATATCGCATACTTGTCGCATCTTAAATAAAAAGTACGTTATTCCATCATTTTTGAAAAAACTATCAAACGTATTTAAAATTATTCTGAATTTTCAATAATACCTAAAAAAAGACATTTAATCGTCAGAAATTTTCGAAATTCTCTTCACGTGCTCGTGAATATAACTGGAATATGAATGAAACAAATTCCGTAACTTTCTCCCCCTTACAAGTCAACTATCTATTTTCAAAGAGTACCGACTTAAAATCTTGAATTTTCATAAAATCGCCGCACATTCGGTGTGAAATTCTGTCTGTTATACCGGAAGGAGCACGAAAATTCTCGTGATTCACAAAACGCTGAGCTGGCGGATGGAAAGTCGTCCGAAATTAAGGGCGTCAGGACAGAGATCGACAGCAGATTAGCTCGAGCTTTGACAGTCGATAACTCGTCAGTTTTTGGCCGTACAAAGAAAAAACAAAATACTTTTCGTCTCGCAATTTAGTTACGAATGCGAATAGAAGTTATGGACATCGAGTTCTGGAGCATCCTGTACAGCGCCATAAACGTCG
Source organism: Heteropelma amictum (assembly GCA_959613375.1). NCBI lineage: Eukaryota > Metazoa > Arthropoda > Insecta > Hymenoptera > Ichneumonidae > Heteropelma > Heteropelma amictum. Next base: position 35,182,260 of record OY390720.1, read on the forward strand.
AGAAAATGAGTTGAGAGATTGCTACTGCCAATCAGAACTGACATCTTTGCCTTCTTCGGTTCCCCGTTCAATGCTTCCGGTATTCCAGCTCAACGAGCTCCTTTCCTTCATCAAATTTTCTACGAATATGTTTCCAACATGTGTGGGATGCATGTATACACATAAGTGCATGTGGAACTCGATATACACTATTGCAGAGATAATATTCGCGACTGTGATATTATTCGAAGCCACGCCCGAGAAACGATAGATTTTCTCGTTATCTTACCACCGACAGATGACCCGCTACCGCATGCATAAAAGTCGTTAACCCTCTATGAGAAACAGCTATTCCTCTCCCACTCTTTTATCTCCTTAACATTACGATTCCCTCGTGTATTTTACTCCAGTAAACCCGAGCACGATAACGGTGAATGGTCCTAGAATTCTCGAGTTGAATTCTTCGTTGAACGCAAGTTTTTTCACTTTATTGGATCGCGGTATAACGATACTCATGACGAATAAAGCGTTCATTTTACACAGCAGCGGAAAAGTTCGTGACGAAAAGGACGTAGGATGTCACGTGGGTTTTCGGCGTTACTTTCCAGCATCGTTTCAATAGATGCATATCTCGTGGTAAAATAGTGAATTAATTATCAGTGATATACCAGAGAGTCCCGGAAATCGACGTCAATAATTCGTCGTGTTAATCCTGATGAAATTCCGAGTCGAAAAGTATTTGAGTACTTTTTTACTCGACCTGATGCTGATGAGTCATCAATTGTCAAATCTCGAGCCAATCGGATGCCTTTTCGACTCCAAATTTCATGCTCCATTGAACTCGACATTATTGACATGCAGTTTTGGAACACATTGTATGTGTGAAAATTCGTATGGAACGAATGTACAACTCTGTGTGTTTTCTGTGATAAAAAGCATGAATGAGTAAACACGTGTTCCGATTCGATCAAAGAAAAACGAATGAGACAATTAATTCGTCCAGGTGGGTGCTGAAAAACCGGTTTCGTGCGTTTAATAAATAATTAATTAAGCAGTGAAAAAAAATATGTATAGCTTCGTATTCCTGTACAAACGGAACAAGATGGTATTTTCGACAGTGAAGAAATTGAATCGAAATGAATTCAAATTCACAATACGTTCCACATTCAAACGTACTTTTAGGTCACGAATTGATTAACAAGCAATAATCCCTCGTTATCGGGAAATGAATAAAAAAATAGCGAAATTTAAACGACATTTAAATACGACTCTGAATTTTCAATCGACGTCACTGGCGAATAATTTTCGAAAAATCTTAAACGGCGAGGTCCGCATCTCGCGACAGGAGTTGCCCATTCGAATGGCCTCGAAGAAGATGCATTAGACACTTTTTAAAGATATGAACAAAAGGAGGCGCGTTTGTCGAAGATTGAAAAACTGGTGGGACGGGAAAAAGGATTGCGGTAGAAGCTTTAGAACTCGAGATCAGTGAGATGGTTATGGTCCACAAGGATACCCACTCGAGTCGTATACATGCTCCAGTTTGGCTCGTATTTACAGAGGCGACTCGCTGAGAACCAGTGAAAAGGTTCCACAGATGGAATACACGGTAGGTGAGCCAAGTGCATACAAACACGTGTGTGCACATCAATGCTGCAGTAGACACGGATATATATCTGTTAAATCGCTTGGTCGAACGCGCAGGGGTTAGATTTCGCAGGCTGCTCCTCGACGAGCTGCTAAAACTCGAAGATGCGAGGAGACGCGATACATGGACCGAGGCTGCTCTCCACGTGCGAATATAGTACAACAGGTGGAACTAGATCGATGAGAGGTCATGCACGAGGAAACAATCTGGTCTGGTTGTGAGTACCATACTGGAAAAAATTGATCGCGGTTGCCATTGGAGGGTCCAACCACTTGGGAAAACACGCGAGATGGATATTCCCGGAGAGAAATGGGTTTTTACTGGAAAGAAGGTCAACCCAAGGTCAAATAGGTTTTTCGATCGTGCCCACATTTTATCGGAACAACAATTCATTCACCGAATGGCTCGGAATAGATTTCCATTCAATGATCACCTGGTGACCACATGTGGAAGCTCCTAGAGAGAGCTGGAAATCTGAGAAGACGAGAGATGAATCTCCTTTCGTCGTCGTCTTCCGTTTGTTCTCATCGGCGAAGATTATTTCTTCTCGAATGAACGTGGAACACTTTTTAAAGACAAAAACCCTGGTAAAAGAAGCCTAACCGCGTGCGTTTACATTCGTATACACAAACGTCGAAGTGTATTATGTCAGTATGTACAAAACGACCAACTCGGGAGCACGGTGGACGACCGAACGTACCGAGCGTTTCTCAGTCTCGCATCGCAGCGTTTTCCCACACGTGGTTCATGGATTCTCTCTCCCCGGCGGTGTTCCCGGCAAAATTGTGCACCGGGACTATACACGAGCCTCCCTTCGCCGCGTATTCCTGCCTTCCACCGGCTCACAATCTTCCGTTTTACTACGCAACTTTGGAGGTAGCTCTTAGCTCTCTTCTTCGACTCGAATTCGCTTTCTTTCTCACTCTTATTTTTCCATTTCGTGAATGTATGCTCAGTGCCGAGTTCCACACGCATTAATGGGCCTTTAACGTTGCGTAACGAGAGGAAACTGGTCGAGGGTCGAGGGAACGGAGGGGAAGCCGGCGAAGGCAAGAAAAGGGTTCCATTCTCGATAGATTTTGTCGGACGAAAGTTTGCGAGTCGCCTCACCCTTTAACTGCAACCAATTTGTTTTCCATCTCTCTTGTAGTCGCGAATATTAACAAAATGGCCCCTGGGGCCATCCGACAGCGCCTCAACTGCGATTTTTTGAATTGCTATAAGAAATGGCTGAGCGTCTTGACGTCTCGCTATATTCAGACACACTTCCGGTTCCTCTTGCTTCCGGTATGGCTCGGGCCAATGCAGACCCAACCGCCGCACCTGGCACTGTTGCGGATGACTCAGAAAAGCGTTTTGCTTCCGGAAGACACCTGCTACAGTGCATCCATTATATAACCGGTGTATCTCGTATAACTTGCTTTTCTTTATTTTTTTTTTTCGTGTCTCAAGTGGTTTTTCCTACCGAGACCATACCGGCTGTTGCAGGAACCTTCGAACTGCTTGAAATCTCGCGTTTGTGCCAAGAAGCCCTCGGGAGTACAAAAGGTATGTTTTCTCTTCGAGAAATGAAAATTGCCTCGAATCTCGTCGAGCAGACCTTACCTCGACAAGTTCCCGACGGGGAAGATGCAGTTTTAGTATCACCGGAGCACTAGCTGTCCGTCCAGACGAGCCAGTGCACATTTTATCGCGAAACAAAATAATCCAAAAGAAGTAAAAATCTTAGCAAACTTGTCTATCGTTCGGCGTAGAGTCAAATTGGAGAACAAATTTTCCCGGTTCGTCCGAGGATTGCAGGCAGCATCATACCGCGGCTGATGTTTGCCAACATTGCGCAATTTTCTCGGTGGTCGAGACGCACGATATACCGTCCAGAGTAACTTTCGCGAGGAGCTTCCTGGTCGTAAATTTTCTACGATTTCGCGAAGAACAGAAATCTTGCAGTCTGCTGTCCACTACAGTTTGAATGTCAGAAGCTACTTCGAGAAAGAAAAAACTTATCCGCGATCATCACACCATGGGCAATGGTCATGGGCAACCTATTCGAGAGAAAGTTTGGGTTTTTAATCCAAAAAATGCGATATATATATTTTTTTAGGCAAAAAATTCTCCAAGATCCCTTGTGCAATATTTTGAGCACGAAAAAACGCTGAAAGCCCAGCACGTACGATAAAAATTGTCGATTAAATGCGAACAATCGTTGATGAAAAAAAAATCGTAATAAGGACTTTTGCCTCCAATGTATGTTTATTCGCAGAGTTTAAGGGCTGCAAGCGACAAATATATATAAAACGCGATGGTCCACCTGCAGAGACATGTGGACTATACGCGCCAGGGCTTTGGATAACGAGGAGGCAGCTGCCATCCAGGGCACGTGCCACCAAACTTCTCGTGTCTACCACGAGAACAACGAAGATGCCTTCGCTTTTTTCCGCACGAAAAAAAAAAAATAAACAAGATCAGGCAAGATCCTGGCCCTCGGGTGTGGGATGATCAAGATTATCTGCTTTGCGGCTGAGGAGTAACCCTCGCGTGCCATCGGGTGTAGGCCAAAACGCGATTGGTCGACATTTCGATCGCGGATATTATGTTCCACCTTAGACTTTTGCATCGTGCAAGATTAAAGCTATTTCATCTCGCAATTATTAAGAAAAACGGATGGATCACATAAGACTACTTTTTCACATATTAACAAACAATATTAACCGCTATTTATTTGAAATATTTGTCGGAAATGTGTCGATTACATTTTATGGGAATCGTTGATGGAATAGCGATGAGGGAATGTAGCTCTAAGGACGATTGCTGACGAGCAGCAGCAGTGATCCAGCAGCGACGATTATGCTTGTGACCTTGAAAAAATTGGGATTGAGAAAAGCTTTTTATCGTTAAAGGTTTTTTCAGCATTTTGGATTTTATCGCTGTGGAAGTTTAACGAGATAAGGACGATTCGATTCGAATATTGCAAAGGGAAATTTTGGTCCACCCCATTTAGACATCTTTTCCTTGCTCTCCATCTTGTTCTCTTTGTTTTTATACTTTCTCTGCTTGGTTTTTTTTTTATTTTTCGATTTTTCACGGCTCGTTGGACGAAGAAATTTCAACCAAACAAAATTATGCCTGTATGGGACCTCGAGGACCCAATACGGATATGTGAATATTCGAGTCATTGCCATTTATCGATACCACTTTGTTTGAAATTTGCTCCAAACGTGCGGAGAGATGTTTTCAAACCCACGCTTTAAAAAAAAGTATCTGCATAGTTGCTATTGTCTCCTGTTCAAAAATCTGTTTTTTTTCTGTTTTTTTTACGAGAATATATAGCAAAATGCTTTTAATTCGTGTTTAATCAAATATCAGAGGCATGAGGCATGGAATATTTATGCGGTACCGATATAAGAGGTACTTCAAAACTTTGTATTGTGCCTCGGTGGGCTTCTTGAATATCTTTCCTGGAGAGAGATGAATCCTCATTCGATTTATTTCGGTGTTGAATTCGAGTGGAAAAAAATTCAATATCGAAAATCTACGTTCCTGTGATCGCGCAAAGATTCACGGTGTGCAACAGAACTCGGTGGGTATGCATTATCGCGATTAATATCGAATTTCAAGATTTTTTTTTCAAATCTCCCGGCGTATATATTATAACGCGAGCTTTTGCGTGGTATAATCACTTCCCGGAAATGGACAAGCGAGTGACGGAGCTATCAGAAGAGACTCGAATTCACTGTCTCACTTTTAACAGCAGCAGGTTGCTCGGTTTTGTGGCAGGTGTTTGGAGAACAATGGCAGGTTCGTTTCTCTCCGTCTCACACATTTTTTTTCTCTTTTTAGTTTCTCATCTCCCACTCGCGTTAATATACGATGTTTCCCCCATTAAGGGGGGGCTGACCAATCTACTTTTCTCTCTCTCTCTCTCTCTCTCTCTCTCTCTCTCTATAGGTGTCCTTGGTTCTGAGTCATCCATCTCACACCCCGAAACATACAATTAACCCTAATTTTTGGAGCGGGGGTGTATGTGACGTTACGATAATTTTCCCTCGGATATATTACCTTCCCTTGTGTGCCCACGTGGTGCACACGTGCGTGAAATAAAAGAGGGAAAATTTCGTCCGTCGACGCATTAAAATCATTGTGTTCATCCTCTTACGAGGATGACACGTCCGGTTTTTACCTTCGATATTTATTTGCTTTACAAAAATCGACAAATTTTTGGCCAACTGCCCAATAATTGAATCAACGACTGTTTTTTTTTATTTACTTTGAACCGCTTGTATTTTTAGACAAAAGACCGATACGGGTGGCTGCTTTTTATAAAAAATCCCTAATAATTATCAGCTCCGTTTCTATTCGCGAAATAATTTTTCGCTTAATCGAAGTTAATGAATGGGGTTCTGGTTGATGATAATAGTGAAGCAAAAAAAAACATGAAAAAACCGTTAAATCACAGATTGGTAAAAAGCCCTTAAGACTCCCACGTAAGATTGTGGAAGCGATAACGACTGATTATGCGTTCTTCGTTCCTAAAAAAAAACGGTATTCAGAGGAATAAGCCAGAAATGAATACATTTATATCCCGGCGTTTGAGAATTTTCTGAAGGTGCAATCCCAACGAAACCGAAACAGAATGCGAATTTCGCGTACCTACCGGTGATGCAAAAATCTGTCATCTGTGAGGCAAAAATGTGCAAAAAATAACTCATCTTCCTGTCAATGCGAAATAAATTCATTTTCCTTCCCAACTTTCCCACAACAGACGCACTTATAGTTACTCGTTTTTTTTTCTTCAATTTTTGAAAAAAGGTAGTGTCAGTTTCCAAAATTGGTATTCTCGGAAACTTCGGGATTTCGAGGAAGATTTTATTGACATTTGCGGTGGAGAACAAAGTGATTCCACGTATTTCGAAAACGACGCGTTGTTTTTGCGTTCCTTCGCGATAAAATTATAATTTCTCTTCTGAATGTTAATTATGATTGAATACAACGAAGCATTGTACCATTCTTCGGTGAATTGTTTGCGAAACACGTGGGCGGTTAGGCGAGCTCGGAGGCAAAAAAATGACTGCGATCTAAGAGAGGTTCACCTCGATTTGTGTGTTCAACTCGTGCACACGTGGTCCCTTCTCCAGAATTTTTTTTTTTTTCATTTTTAACGGCTTGTGAATCTAGACAAAGCAAAAGACTGGCCTGGCTCTCGGGGCGATCCGAAGGCGCACCTTGGCGATCTCGCGGTGAGGGCAAAGGTGCGACGCGCTTGTCGTCGTAACTGCAAATCTTGCTGCGATATCGTACGTCACGCACGCGCGTGTGTACTCGTAATTGACACGACCATTTACGTGCAAATTCACAGTCAAAACATTTTTCCCCAACTCGGGATTTTTCAATGAGAAAAATTCTTAAACAAAAAGAAATTAGAGGATGAAGCGAATGTGTGTCTTAAAAAAATGCATCGAAAGAGGCCTAAATTAAATGAGAAATCTCGATTATTTTATCTGAGGGATGAAAAATTGAATTTCGTGTAAACATCGATAAATTGATCAATGGAAAAATCAAAATGTCACAGAGTCCAAAGAAACTTGTCGAATTACAATTTCTGGTTCCACGATTATCAATAAATAAAAAGATAAAAAAACGAAACGACGATCGTGATTGACTTTACGTATAAATTCAAATTCAGAGCATTTTTCACCAACTGAGCATTTTTCAATGAGAAAATTTCACGTTGTTTTAAATACGAAGCGAGGCTTGATGTATGTCTTGAAAAAAATGCTTGGACAAAGTTCTAAATTAAATGTGAATTCTCGATTATCTGATCTGCGAGATAAAAAATTGAATTTGTGTAAATTTCGATAAATCAATTGATCAATTGTCGATCGAGTCCATTGAAAAGTCAAAGGGTTCCAGAGTACGAAGAAACTTGTCAAATTACTGGTAACTTTGGTTAGACGATCACGAATAAAATAAAAACGAAGCAGTGGTCTTGGAAAACGTGTCTGAAAGTCCATCTAAATTCATCAAGAGAGCAAAGCGAGATCGTTTGAAGAGTTGCGTTTTTTGATCGAGAAGCCATAATCGATCTGCAGGAATTCGACTCTCAGTGCGGCTCAAGAGTGAATGGGAGAACGCAGAAGGCATTATTAAGATGAAAATACGGCGAACATGGTCCATCACTCTTTAATTACGCCACATATGGACCATTCATCGTCATTGTAACGAACATAGGTATTACGCCACGCCCGTCTATTGATTGAACACACTATACTCCGATAACAACAATAATAACAATGATTTTATAGCTATATACATTAGGGCGACCCATTTCGACCGACGATTTTTTTTTCAAGTCTCGTACAAAAATATGTTAGTTTCTTGTATTTGCTGAGCCCTCGAAAAAGTTTGAGGGAATTAAAAATTTGTTTTGAAATGTGCAAAAATCGGCAAATTTTGAATTTTGTTTCTTCTTCTTTTTCTCCCAGCGACGATTTTTTTCACACTCGAGAGAAAAGACATCGTACAAATTTTTGCTCAAATTTGTAGGACATCTCTTCTTTTGAGTTTGAAAACAATCGAAAAACATGTTTCATCCCTTAAACCTTTTTGGAGGGCTCATCGAATACAAAAAAACTGTCATATTTTCAGACTTGAAAAACAGAAAAATATTTGGTCAAAACAGGTCACCCTGATTGATATATATAAATTATGGTGTCTGTTTTCATTCTGCAAATGTGTGGTGGTTGATATTTTTTTATTGGCTGAATCACCTTGTAAAGTTTTATTTACAAAAAGGCGATACGATCGAGTGCAACAGCTATACACAATCGGTTCGAAACGGGCCGCAACTTTCACTCGGCCTTTTAATTTGCACTCGCGAGATCAAGGCTCAATCGCTCTTCATCTGCGTATGTGTGACTGCAATGCACGATGAACAAAGTTAACAATGATTGTCGCGAATTGCGATTAAATCAGGGCCATCGAAGATGCTTTTTGTCCTACCGTTTTGCCGCGTATCAAAACCGCATCAAACGCGAGTTCGTTCGATTCGACGAAACGTTTCAATCAAATTTTCGAGTCGTTCGACGAATTTTCGTCAATCGGAGCGAGCGGTACGAATTGGAGTAATTTATTCACTCGAATCACGTTGATTTTCACCCAAAAAAATTGTTTTCCTGCAGAAAATTGTACTCAAGCAAGTGTACGAATTTTTATTCAATTAGATTTACTTTTACGATAATAGAACGATTTTTCGACGGAGCAAACAATTATTCAATTTGTTTAAATGGTTTCTCACCGTTATTCCTTGACTGAACGTCGAATTATGAGGATTAATGATAGGATTCCAATTTTTTCTGTCGATTTAATTATTTATCAAAGAACACCGACAAATTTGCAAATTTACCCTCGAAGGCGCGGCGTTCCGAGAGCCGTAAACGCACGTGCACATTAGTGTCAGGAGTGTTGACTGTTCGCAGGCGCTTGCTCGAAGCATCTCAACGATGAAATTCGCTAAAAATGCCAATTCGCCTAATGCGTCCTCGTGTGTAATATTTCTTAATATCCGTAATTGTGCCCAAAGATCGTTGTCTCGTTATTGACACGAAGGGCGAAAATTTATGTCAATAAGCGATGTAAAAATACGAAAAATAAGTTGAGATGTGAAATAACGAATAATCTTCGATAAAACCGGTGATGATTTTTGGTTGAGGCAAAACTCACCTGTACGGCGCTGTTGAGGAAACAATTGTTCTGTCCAGGACCATTGAGGAGTCCTTTGGTGCTGGTGAAGCTGGTGTTGTGGTCGCGCGAATCCGGATTTTGTCCGCCCTGCAACAGCTGATGTTTGATGCTCTCTGGAGTAGCTTGCTGGTGTTTGATACCACTGGCATTGTTATTGGGGTTGCTCGTGCTACCGCCGGGTCCAAGGGTCTTCCGACCGACGTGAGGGGGTTGCAGGTAGACCGTATAATCCACGGTATCTTGAGATACACCGGGGGATTGTTGCTGCCGTTGCTGCTGTGACAATCCCATTGTCGCGGTCATTACGGTCTCTCGCGAGATCCTTGGCTCACTCATTCAGAGTCATCTGTCGGATAACGAAAATAAAGGGTTTTTTTAAGAGCCCCGCACAGGATTGGAACTTTTGTTCATCGACGATGGAAACATCCATTTTTTCCAACGTACAGTATAACTAAAATGGAATATGACATTCCAGTGAGGTAATGATGGCATTGCAACAAAACCGAACGTGTAATCTCGGAAATGCGCCAGTACGTTTCATTCGTGCATCAATTATCATCAGGCAATTACTCTGATTATTCATTACTCATCGTTTCAGGGGGACGCTCCACGGGTCTCATTACCTTTTGATCTCTGTACGGTCAATTCAGCTGACACAGTGGCGACATAATATTAGTAACTGTGCTAATATCAAACTATCAACGCGATGGAATTTGTCATTCGATGAATGCCGTTCGAACCATAATTCACAATACATCATGACGATAATAACGACGAGAAAAATGTGCCTTTGATCCGTCGTTTGCTTCTGCGTCATTGCTGCTTTTTTATTTTCGTTTTTCGCGCTATCGGAAAATTAGCCTCGAATTCGTTCACGAGGCTCGACGATCGGAAATATCGAAAAAATTCCATTTCAAAGTTGCAAACCGACGGACTCTTGATACGTTCCGGTTTCGACGCTTGCATGCAACACACGCTGACGCTGAGGCTATTCTCATATATATTTATCGCGAAACTCGAGCGCCGACTCAGCGGAAGGTGGAAATCGTTGACCTCGTTAAGGAGCGTGCGAAACAAGAGAAGCTCTAATAGCCTCACCGGAGTTTTTCCCGAAGGTGGTAAAGCGAGTCACACTGTACACCCGACGTGAAATTTCCGTTCTATACACGGTTGATTTTCTTCGTGTAAATTAGGTGAGAGGGAGGGATACGTTTTTTTTCGAAAAAGTCCACGAAAAACGGAAGTATCGCATTTTTTAATGATGTACTCTGTATGATTACAGTAATAATTATAATTTTATACAATTTTGTATAATATAATCGTGTTTTCCGAAATCCACGTATCTCACATCTTCCCACGTCGTTACGATGATAATCGGTAGCGCGGATGCAATAATCATCGGTGAAATATCGATACCGTTACGAGGATTTTATCGATCGTGAAATCCGACGAGGCTCGCTCGTGCGGAGAAACGCGACCTTAACGCGCCGCCGCCGCCGCCGCGTCTCACACGATAAAGCGCGAGTATGTTATTTCAAGGAAAACGACATTGCGGTGCTCTTTTTTCCAATTGTCTCTCATGTGCAACGATTGTACATACGATACAGCTATATAAATCGAACACGAAGCGAGAAACGTGGAAAGAGAGTCGAGAACTCTCGTACGGAGCGTCTCGTCCGAATTGGCATTGAATCGGCGATTCTAAAACGATTCCCATACTCGGAGAAGAGCTTTTTGCGGTCTCAAACTTTTCATAGAGGCGTTTTACGATCTTTTGGATTTTTTTTAAACGCTGTTCTTCCACTGCGTGTAATTCGAGGTTAAATGCATGATGAGAGGACAGAATGTCGATGAAAAAGGAGCAATAACGATTTACTCCATTCGTGACGTACTTTTGACCCGCGATTTTCAACCCTCCGCCTGTAAACCTGAGGGTATTTCGTGTCCGGGCGGAAACGTTTTTCGTTTTTGCTTTCCCTGTAGGAGAAGGGTGCTGTCATCCAGTTATTTCAGTATACATTGATATGTAACGATTGATATATTACATTGAATGTTCCAAAAATGAGCGGGAATTTTTTCAGAATTTTTCCAAAGTATCAGCAGGGTGAAAAAACGACGAGACGCTTTCTGCGGTCTCAAACTTTGCGGAGCGTGATAAACGTTTTCAATAGAGGCGTTTTACGATCATTCGGATTTTTTTAAACGCTGTTCTTCCACTGCGTGTAATTCGAGGTTAAATGCATGATGAGAGGACAGAATGTCGATGAAAAAGGAGCAATAACGATTTACTCCATTCGTGACGTACTTTTGACCCGCGATTTTCAACCCTCCGCCTGTAAACCTGTGGGTATTTCGTGTCCGGGCTGAAACGTTTTTCGTTTTTGCTTTCCCTGTAGGAGAAGGGTGCTGTTATCCAGTCATTTCAGTATACATTGATATACAACGATTGATATATTACATTGAGCGTTCCAAAAATGAGCGGGAATTTTTTCAGAATTTTTCCAAAATATCAGCAGGGTGAAAAAAACGACGAGACGCTTTCTGCGGTCTCAAACTTTGCGGAGCGTGATAAACGTTTTCAATAGAGGCGTTTTACGATCATTCGGATTTTTTTAAACGCTGTTCTTCCACTGCGTGTAATTCGAGGTTAAACGCACGATGAGAGGACAGAATGTCGATGAAAAAGGAGCAATAACGATTTACTCCATTCGTGACGTACTTTTGACCCGCGATTTTCAACCCTCCGCCTGTAAACCTGAGGGTATTTCGTGTCCGGGCGGAAACGTTTTTCGTTTTTGCTTTCCCTGTAGGAGAAGGGTGCTGTTATCCAGTTATTTCAGTATACATTGATATGTAACGATTGATATATTGCATTGAGTGTTCCAAAAATGAGCGGGAATTTTTTCAGAATTTTTCCAAAGTATCAGCAGGGTGAAAAAAAACGACGAGACGCTTTCTGCGGTCTCAAACTTTGCGGAGCGTGATAAACGTTTTCAATAGAGGCGTTTTACGATCATTCGGATTTTTTTAAACGCTGTTCTTCCACTGCGTGTAATTCGAGGTTAAATGCACGATGAGAGGACAGAATGTCGATGGAAAAGGAGCAATAACGATTTACTCCATTCGTGACGTACTTTTGACCCGCGATTTTCAACCCTCCGCCTGTAAACCTGTGGGTATTTCGTGTCCGGGCGGAAACGTTTTTCGTTTTTGCTTTCCCTGTAGGAGAAGGGTGCTGTCATCCAGTTATTTCAGTATACATTGATATATAACGATTGGTATATTACATTGAGCGTTCCAAAAATGAGCGGGAATTTTTTCAGAATTTTTCCAAAGTATCAGCAGGGTGAAAAAAACGACGATGCGCGAACGTTGATTTTACGGAGCAGGAATTTTCCCTCCTGAAAAATGTGAATGCTACATCGAAACTGTATCGAAAATACCAGTTATTCAAGCTCGTTTCAAATCGATTCGATCGAATATCCGATTGATATCAGCTGATGCATTTGCACGAACGACAGGCGGTTGAATCAGCCCCTCACATTTTGGAGCGCTGAATTTTATCACAAAGGCTTCTTTGGACGACAGCGTCGTGTTATCGAGACGGAGGAATATTCGTGCGTGTAAGTTGTGTTTGTATATTCATGTACGTGTTACATGGTCGAGAGAAAAAGAAATAAAAGAAACGAGTTACACCATGGCGATGAAGGAAAGAACAGCCTGGTGGAGTGATCGGTATTAATTTCAATATAAGAGGGAGGAGAAGAAGCGAGAAAAAGAGAGAGAGAGAGAGAGAGAAAAGTGGTTTGAGAGTACGTGCTCGAGGGTCTCACTGCAAATCGGTTCCTTTGTTTTATGATAGCACGTAATGATGGCGCCGAAACGACACTCTTTCTTTACTACACTCTCGACAAACGCTGACGAGTCTGACATACGCGGTATATATTCTCTTATTCCTTTCCTTCCTTCAATAATGCACGAGGAAAGATAAATATTAAAATATGAACTATATTTCATATATTTGTCTTCTCGCATATTTTTTAATATTTTTTTTTACGATCAAATGCTCGAGTACAAACAGCACGTAAGATTTTTCCAGCAGTCACGTACGGGGAACGATAATTATGTACGACATGAACTCCCACGTACGACTCCCTCGGGAATCCAAAGTTTCAACGTCACATACGCACATACGTGTGGAGCTTTTGAATCTTATTTTATTCCCAGCCAGATTGCCGCAGTCGTGACAACGATTATTCGATGTCTCGGACGATCATGATGTAGCATAACGAATAGACAATTATGTAACGAACGATAACGAATTATTTTTGAAAAATAAATAAATGAAACTGCAGGATAATGATTCTATTCTTAACTTTCTTATTACGAGTGAAAAATTATTTTTCCGTAATACTATGATTTTTGTGAAATTGATTGTCTCCAAAATTACACTGATTTTTTTCAAAAAACGTCGGGACGCGAACGACCCAGGTTCACAGGCGGATGTCGCTGACCGAAAGTTTACGAACAACGGCGGCATTTTAACCCGCCCCTTCTCAATTATTGATCTTAGATATCTCGATTCGTAAAGATCACGAATCCACGATACTGTAGTCAAATCAAATCAAAGTCAAAGCATTGAGAAGCACGGATGAATCGTTTGTGTCACGAGACGAAAAAAAAAAAAAAAGATTCCGATACCGGGAATCGAACCCGGGCCTTCTGGGTGAGAGCCAGATATCCTAACCACTAGACAATATCGGATGACGATGTATTCTGCAACAAAATGCTTTAAATCCGACGTACGTCTCTGAGATATTTTGGTGATTAATAAATCGATAAATTCTATAAAATAACATAGAAATGATAGTATCTGAATAATAAATTTAAATAATAAACATAAACAATTGAAAATATCAACGAAATAATCTATCGATCCCTTGGCTTCCAGATCGACGTTCGAATTCGCGATAATTACAAATGCGTGTAATTGACGTTTACAACAACTTTTCGACTGTAAATAACCCTCAAAGTTTTCTCACGGAATATTGTTATGACAATACAAATTATTTGTCTTCTATAATCATAAAAATAATAACATTTATCATTTTGCAATAAATTCCGTGATAAACTACCGAAAAAGTGTCTCATGTTCCCGAAGGAAGTTTGTAATCAATAAACCAGGATATGTCAACAACTATCCACCGGATGGAACCGCGAACAAGAGCTTTGTGCAAATTCCTCTTGACCGAAAACCAATCATCTCCACTCTGTTAAATTACGCGAATGAGTAAGCCGAGGGAGTGAATAAGCCAAGTGATATCAACAAAAATTGAAGCTTCTGTTCATCGCGTGACAATCGGGGTCGAGTGTGCTGGCGCTGGTCCAGGAACCTGCAAAATCCCGTACGCTCGCACAGTTCTCTCGAGGCACACACGTTGCTTTTCGATATACGCGACGCGAACAAAACGCACATCTCCGCGCAAATTCCCTCGTTCTTGACTCCATCTTCACAGTTATTTTCGCAAATACCGTCTGATCGAAAAGTGCTTAAAGACTTTTCGCCTTGAAATTTTATCCTCAACGAAGCATCTAATTGTCACAGCATCCACTTTTGGGACACCCTGTATATCGACAACGTGCAAGCCAAGTTGGGTTTCGAGCCCGGATTACCAACGTTCACACGTACGTGCCCTTGGATATGAATTTACGAACTTTACAGAGCAGCGGTATTACCAAAGCTCGCATCTGCATAACGTACAGGGAAGTTGAAAATTAAGATTGGATATGAGCCGTAATACGAAAACTTTGGTTCTCCCTGCGGAATTACCTCTGCGCGCGGGAAGCGAGATTAAAATCTCATCTTTTCCAAGCTCGATTTTGGAAATTATTCCGCAGACGCCATGTCGATTCTGCCCAATTTCGTAGTTTATTTTTGAAAATCGTTGGTTCTCAAAAAAGATCTTCACTTTTGAAGCTTTTTAATCGAGCACTTTTTTGGGTGAGATGCAGTATGACGTTTTAGAGCGACGCGTTGAAGGTGTTGCTCCAAAACGTCTTTTTGGAGCAACACATTTTGCCCCCTCAAATTTCACGGAGTTTATTAATTTTCATTGTGGGCACTGCGACAGGAAGGTTTATAATTGTTTCAAATTTCAGCCCAATGTTTCAGTTCACTCTGCGAGAAATCGGTTATTTATCAATTTAAGACTTTTGTATATTTTATTTTTTATAGCACACTCGAATGGCACGTCTTTCGTTCAACGTGTGCTATTCCTCGAGCCTGAAGAACGGAGGCTGAGAATAGGAATTGTTTATTTACCCAATCTTGTCACGCTGGACCTTCCCGCTGGTAACACAAATATCGCCAGTTCAGATGTAACGCAGAGTGTTTTCAGTTTATAAAAGCTCAATTTTCGTCCACAAATATATAGTTCCACAAAGAAATCAATATACAATCCCTCAAAAAAAGAAATCGACACTAATGGGCAAAGAAAAAACATCGAGATGCTAAAAAGCAGACATTTTTCGAAACAGCGCAATTTTTATTCTTCTTTTTTGAAAATTGTGCAAAATGCTGAAGCACGCGAGTGATCCAGCACAGATAGTTGGGTGAATGGCGGAGGGAAGGCAAATCAATTTACAAGAAAAGAGAGTAGACTTTGTGCAGAATGTTGAAAACAGGATCGCGGGGCAATAAAACATCGACGAACGAGGGATAGTTACGAGATCATCCCCTTTGTTCTCTCAAATGTAACGCAGAGCATTTTCATTTTATAAAAGCTCAATTTTCGTCCACAAATGTATAGTTCCACAAAGAAATCAATATACAATCCCTCAAAAAAAGAAACCGACACTAGTGGGCAAAGAAAAAACATCGAGATGCTAAAAAGCAGACATTTTTCGAAACAGCGCAATTTTTATTCTTCTTTTTTGAAAATTGTGCAAAATGCTGAAGCACACGAGTGATCCAGCACAGATAGTTGGGTGAATGATGGATGGAAGGCAAATCAATTTACAAGAAAAGAGAGTAGACTTTGTGCAGAATGTTGAAAACAGGATCGCGGGGCAATAAAACATCGACGAACGAGGGATAGTTACGAGATCATCCCCTTTGTTCTCTCAAATGTAACGCAGATCGTTTTCATTTTATAAAAGATGAATTTTCGTCCACAAATATATAGTTCCACAGAGAAATCAATATACAATCCCTCAAAAAAAGAAATCGACACTAGTGGGCAAAGAAAAAACATCGAGATGCTAAAAAGCAGACATTTTTCGAAACAGCGCAATTTTTATTCTTCTTTTTTGAGAATTGTGCAAAATGCTGAAGCACGCGAGTGATCCAGCACAGATAGTTGGCTGAATGGCGGAGGGAAGGCAAATCAATTTACAAGTAAAGAGAGTAGACTTTGTTCAGAATGTTGAAAACAGGATCGTGGGGCAATAAAACATCGACCAACGAGGGATAGTTACGAGATCATCCCCTTTGTTCTCTCAAATGTAACGCAGATCGTTTTCATTTTATAAAAGATCAATTTTCGTCCACAAATATATAGTTCCACAAAGAAATCAATAGACAATCCCTCAAAAAAAGAAATCGACACTAGTGGGCAAAGAAAAAACATCGAGATGCTAAAAAGCAGACATTTTTCGAAACAGCGCAATTTTTATTCTTCTTTTTTGAAAATTGTGCAAAATGCTGAAGCACGCGAGTGATCCAGCACAGATAGTTGGGTAAATGGCGGATGGAAGGCAAATCAATTTACAAGAAAAGAGAGTAGACTTTGTGCAGAATGTTGAAAACAGGATCGCGGGGCAATAAAACATCGACGAACGAGGGATAGTTACGAGATCATCCCCTTTGTTCTCTCAGCACCGTTGTATATCTGTTACGGAAGAAGGCACGACGACGACAACTTTTGCCATGAAAATTCCGCCGTGCGAGCTCCTGTCTATTTTTTTTCTTTTTATTCAGGAGGCCCGCAGGGAGCCAACGTACAAAACTGGCAATTAAAAAGCGGATTTGGGCTAATTGTTCCCGTTGCATCTCCCCGCACCGCGTTTCCATTTGCAAATCGTCTCCGCTGCGAAACAAACGTATTCGTTTCTCAAAACGAGTGGTCCATGCATGGGAAAATGGCGCAAACAGCCGCGTCACAGTCTACCTGCTGGCGCGGAGTGACGATCGCGAATTCGGCTTTTATCGTTCATCCCCCTCGTTCTTTTATCAGGATATTGCATGGGAATTCCCAATGGCTATAGCGACTTCAATTTCTCTTGCGGTTTTTCGTGCAGCGGAATTTCGAGTCACGAAATGAGAATCACTGCCACACGCGATGAGACCACAATTGCGCTGAATACGCGTGTGTATTAAGGGTGTTCGTTATGTACCAAGTTGACTTTTTTCACTCGAATCATTGTGTGCTTCGAATCATTGGTTTATACCCCAAAAATAATGTTGAAAAAAAAACATTCCAATTCAAACAAAGAACCAATTTTTATATCGGCGACGAAAATGTGTTTAAACACATATGGGAATACAAGAATTTGAGAAAATTTTTTTTTTCGCCGATATAAAGCCGATAGCCATCAATATTTACCATCCCAACCGAAATTGACACCCCAATGTATAGATACGTGTATGGACCATTCCATCGTAATCGTTTTTTGCGATGCAACGAACCGAGATATGTGCAGCGAGGATTTTGTTTCCGGTTTTCTTTTGACGTGTTCCACCCTCGTAGTTCGTCAAATGTTGATGAAAAAATTGAATGATTTGTTTTGAAGAATTTTAGAACGGGATTAGAAATTGAAAAAAGTCGCGGCGAAGGCGTAAAAAGTCGTATATTCAGAATGAAATAATGGTTTAATCGTGGGGTTTTAAGTAGTCATGAAATTTCGTTTTGTGCAACTTTCGAGCTACGACACTTTGCTCCCTTTGAGTCTATGTTTCTTACTTCCTCTCGTTCTCCTTCTCCATCCCTCTCTCTTGATTTTCGCGTCAATGAAGAATAAAAAGAAAGCAAGCACGAGGTGTCTCGCGTCTGAGGCACTTGAAAGGAACCCGGAATATTCATGAAAGTACGAAGGGGCGTAAAGAATCAATGTTACAGTCTCGTACAGGTATTTCTTGACAGTTTTTTTCATGTGCTCCTCTGCTTTCTTTTTTTTTACTCATTCTTACTGGAGTCGAAACATAACTTCCATCGAAAAAAAAAGACGTCGATATTTTCACGTCCAGCTCGTTAAATAAATAATTCAACGCAACAGGACATGTTCATAATGCGTTTAAAAAATTGTATATAAATTTGGGAACAAATGACGTTTTTAATTCATGAACACAAGTTTGTCTCACAAATTTTGTCTCACAGGCGTTTTTAATTCATGAACACAAGTTCATGAATTAAAAACGCCTGTGAGACAAAATTTTGCTTCTCATCGATGAACATTTTTATCCAAATACGAATGAAAAATGTTGATGTTTTGAAAACTATTTCGTTTCAAGGCACTGATGGTTTTTTTTATAAACTTTTTGAAAACCTCGAGAACCCAAAACGAAATACATCGAATGAGAATTGAAAAAATCTGTCGTCTTTGATTATCGACTTTTCGATCAAAAAAATGTTCGCCCATTTTTTGGCTTTTTTGAGTATTTCTCTCTCTGCTTGTACCGTTTATCCTTGAACTTGCGATCGTCAGCTCGGGACGAAGCCGAGACGACGAATCGAACGTCGTTTTCACCGCAAAAACGCTGCTCGAAGCTACATGGACGCGCACGCGAATTCATCCTTGATTTATGAGTCGAGTCAAGCGCACAAATCACCCGAATGTCTTGAAAAACGTCGTATTCTCGGAATAAATGAAAATAATTGTAGACTCTAAAGGAAAAACGACGATTTTTCCAACATTGCACTTTTCGACGTTAAATTCGTAAACTTTCCCGCCATTTTGTTTTGCACAACTTTTCGCACATTGACTGGTAAAACTGCCTTTTTAGACGGACCTTCCGCGTATCCTTCCGGACCTTCAAGGTCTACCTTCCACGTGTGTATTTTTAAAGCCCACAAAAATTTGTTTTAGGGACCAAAATGTCACAACGTATTGAACAAAAAGTCTTCAATCCACTCTGAGATACTTTGTTCCACGAGACAATCGCGTGTTGCTCAACAATAAATTAATTTTATTATCACGAACACGCGACGTGTGTAAAAGCAAACCATCGACCTGCCTCCTGACGCGTCGTCAAATTACGTCGAAACAATTATCAAATTGTATATACCGGAAAAAAAAGAAAAAAACGTTTTGAACGAGGAAAATAGGAAGACCGAAGCCAGTTTCACGATCTTTCTTGTTTGTCGTACGAGCGAGGGCGGAATGGAATCGCACGAACGTAAATGGAACGAATCGTGCGTTAGAGCCGAGCTTTTCGTTATTTTCCAAAGACAACAGCTGAACTTTGAAACGAATCAAGCACAAAAGTCGAGAGAGTTCGTATAAGAGATGAAAATATAATCTATAAAACATGCTCCCGGCCTCCAATTAAGGGCCGTTCATCGTTGTTAGCAAAAGCCTGGAACGAATCGTGCGTTAGAGCCGAGCTTTTCGTTATTCCCCAAAGACAACAGCTGAACTTTGAAACGAATCAAGCACAAAAGTCGAGAGAGTTCGTATAAGAGATGAAAATATAATCTATAAAACATGCTCCCGGCTTCCAATTAAGGGCCGTTCATCGTTGTTAGCAAAATCTTGGAACGAATCGTGCGTTAGAGCCGAGCTTTTCGTTGTTCTCCAAAGACAACAGCTGAACTTTGAAACGAATCAAGCACAAAAGTCGAGAGAGTTCGTATAAGAGATGAAAATATAATCTATAAAACATGCTCCCGGCTTCCAATTAAGGGCCGTTCATCGTTGTTAGCAAAATCTTGGAACGAATCGTGCGTTAGAGCCGAGCTTTTCGTTGTTCTCCAAAGACAACAGCTGAACTTTGAAACGAATCAAGCACAAAAGTCGAGAGAGTTCGTATAAAAGCTGAAAATATAATCTATAAAACATGCTCCCGGCTTCCAATTAAGGGCCGTTCATCGTTGTTAGCAAAATCCTGGCACAGAGGCAAAACAAGCAGAAGCAAAGTCGACGAGAGGCAACGTGGTCCACCTGCGTGCGGAAAGAAGTCGACGAAGAGAGGACCGGTCGCGGCAATTCGAAATTGTTATACGGGGCGATTCACGACGAGTGCTGTCGGACCCGGAAATTGCGGATTCTGCGAGATATTTTGAGCAAAAGTTGAACGATTCCATTTGTTTTTTTTTCAAATAGTTTTTTAAATAATAAGCAATGGCATTCGCCACTCCAGGCTCTGGATCGGAGGCCCTGATTCAGCTACGTTTAAAGGCACTTCCGGCCTGGAAAATAGAGTCTCGAAAATAATTCAACATCGCTGAATCAGGGCTGCTGATCAGCCTGAAATGTTGGCAATCTATCGATCTTCATTTAAAAAATTACACCTGAAATATAATCGAAATACAATCCAGAATCCGCAATTTCTCGGTTCGATGCTCGATGTGAATAAGCCTGTATACACGGCTATGGACCACAACGTTCGAGATATCATCTTGATTCTCTCGTTCTGTACTCTGTAATTTTTTGCCTCCCCCCCCCCCCTTCCCCTTCATAGCTGGCCCACGCGTATACGTTTTTTTTTTTCGGGTGTACTCATCCCAAAAGCCGAGATTCGTGCTCGAAAAAAGCCACAAACGTGCAATTACCGAATCGCGAAAGGCGAACGAGCACTTTGCTCGCAGCTGCGTCGAACCGAAAGTCACGCTACGAAATAACCAACGCGCGGTTGTAAAACGTATTTCCCTGTGTGATTGGCACTCGTCGGTCGGTTGATTCTGTACCGTTGAGCGATAAATTTTACAAATTCAATATATCGGAGGAAACGAAAAAAAAAATGTCAGAAATGAAGATTCCTCGCAAGTCGCGAAATAAAAATTGCAAAAACTGTGATTTTTGAACGAGGTTTAACGAGCGCCTACCGGATACCATGACGAGAGTCAGCGACAGCAATAATTGAGCGAAATGCAAAAAAAAACAAATTGGAATAATCGACAATCGTGGCTTTCTTGGTGGTTAAATTCTTGATTTATTCGTTATTTATATATTTTGAGATTTAGTCAACTCGTTTGCGCTAGTTTTCCGTCAAAAGGCTGCAATAATCGCGTTACAGTGGCCGAAAAACTTGAATGAGCATGGGGAGCATTCGTGTCAAGGATGCATGTGGTCTGTTCTAGATGAAACATGATGTGTTGGTCCATTTGTGCAAGTACATCGATGCTCGTGTGTGGCTATTCAAAGCTCGCGTTCCCTCATACGCGCTGTACAATATTAGGCACTGTATCTACGTTGTCTGGATTCGAGTTTACCGAAATAGAAGCAAGGGATTTTGCCAAAAGCAAGAACGCACTGGCCGGAGAGTCGGAGACGCAGAATCCGGTTATTCGAAAAAGAAGAGTGCGAGAGTCAATTTGTTTTCGTCTTCGCGACTGTCACCGCAGTCGATTATTAACAACAGTGGTCAGTCGATCCAAGTTCAAAGCGACGGATCTTCTCCTTCTTTGATGAATTTTCCTTATTCACTGTATGGATGATAAAGAAAAAAAAATTGCTCCAAAAAGCCGTTATTCCTCAAGCTTTCACGACCTGTTTTTTCGCCATCTCGATCTCCGCAAGAGGGAATTGATTTTATCGAAAGAAAAAGTTGATTATTTGCATGGAAATTCATGACAATACGTCGAATATTCACCGAATTTTTATGTTTTTTATCGTGAAAATTCATAAAACCGACGTATATTTTGAAATTTGTAATCGTTGATCAGAGTTGATTGCAAAAATGCCTCGAAACGTGACACTCGCTGACGAAGCTTCGACGTAAAAGAGCATCCACAAAACGAGAAAAGAAGTCGGTATATCTAATCAATAAAAAAAAATAAATTGCAAAAATCGAGCCATCGTAAAAAGACTCTCGATACCTGCATTTTGCGAGTATATTTTGAAGGCTGAATGCACATTGATTATTTCACTTCGATAATTAAGAGTTGCGCGAAGAATTTTCATTGTACCGTGTATTTTTCGTTTTTGTTTTTTTTTCGAACGGAAAGGGTACCAGTATCGTAGGGGTATCGAAAATTCTTCCAAGAAGGGGTGAAATTGAGGTTTTCATAAAAATTTACAAAACCGAAGTATATTTAGAAATTTGTAGTCGTCGATCAGAGTTGATTGCAAAAATGCCTCGAAACTTGACCCTCGCTGACGAAGCTTCGACGTAAAAGACCATCCATAAAACGAGAAAAGAAGTCGGTATATCGAATCAATAAAAAAAAAAAAATTGCAAAAATCGAGCCATCGTAAAAAGACTCTCGATACCTGCATTTTGCGAGTATATTTTGAAGGCTGAGTGCACATTGATTATTTCACTTCGATAATTAAGAGTTGCGCGAAGAATTTTCATGGTACCGTGTATTTTTCGTTTTTGTTTTTTTTTTCGAACGCAAAGGGTAGCAGCATCGTAGGGGTATCGAAAATTCTTCCAAGAAGGGGTGAAATTGAGGTTTTCATAAAACTTTATAAAACCGAAGTATATTTAGAAATTTGTAGTCGTCGATCAGAGTTGATTGCAAAAATGCCTCGAAACGTGACACTCGCTGACGAAGCTTCGACGTAAAAGAGCATCCACAAAACGAGAAAAGAAGTCGGTATATCTAATCAATAAAAAAAAATAAATTGCAAAAATCGAGCCATCGTAAAAAGACTCTCGATACCTGCATTTTGCGAGTATATTTTGAAGGCTGAATGCACATTGATTATTTCACTTCGATAATTAAGAGTTGCGCGAAGAATTTTCATTGTACCGTGTATTTTTCGTTTTTGTTTTTTTTTCGAACGGAAAGGGTACCAGTATCGTAGGGGTATCGAAAATTCTTCCAAGAAGGGGTGAAATTGAGGTTTTCATAAAACTTTATAAAACCGAAGTATATTTAGAAATTTGTAGTCGTCGATCAGAGTTGATTGCAAAAATGCCTCGAAACGTGACACTCGCTGACGAAGCTTCGACGTAAAAGAGCATCCACAAAACGAGAAAAGAAGTCGGTATATCTAATCAATAAAAAAAAATAAATTGCAAAAATCGAGCCATCGTAAAAAGACTCTCGATACCTGCATTTTGCGAGTATATTTTGAAGGCTGAATGCACATTGATTATTTCACTTCGATAATTAAGAGTTGCGCGAAGAATTTTCATTGTACCGTGTATTTTTCGTTTTTGTTTTTTTTTCGAACGGAAAGGGTACCAGTATCGTAGGGGTATCGAAAATTCTTCCAAGAAGGGGTGAAATTGAGGTTTTCATAAAACTTTATAAAACCGAAGTATATTTAGAAATTTGTAGTCGTCGATCAGAGTTGATTGCAAAAATGCCTCGAAACGTGACACTCGCTGACGAAGCTTCGACGTAAAAGAGCATCCACAAAACGAGAAAAGAAGTCGGTATATCTAATCAATAAAAAAAAATAAATTGCAAAAATCGAGCCATCGTAAAAAGACTCTCGATACCTGCATTTTGCGAGTATATTTTGAAGGCTGAATGCACATTGATTATTTCACTTCGATAATTAAGAGTTGCGCGAAGAATTTTCATTGTACCGTGTATTTTTCGTTTTTGTTTTTTTTTCGAACGGAAAGGGTACCAGTATCGTAGGGGTATCGAAAATTCTTCCAAGAAGGGGTGAAATTGAGGTTTTCATAAAACTTTATAAAACCGAAGTATATTTAGAAATTTGTAGTCGTCGATCAGAGTTGATTGCAAAAATGCCTCGAAACGTGACACTCGCTGACGAAGCTTCGACGTAAAAGAGCATCCACAAAACGAGAAAAGAAGTCGGTATATCTAATCAATAAAAAAAAATAAATTGCAAAAATCGAGCCATCGTAAAAAGACTCTCGATACCTGCATTTTGCGAGTATATTTTGAAGGCTGAATGCACATTGATTATTTCACTTCGATAATTAAGAGTTGCGCGAGGAATTTTCATTGTAGCGTGTATTTTTCGTTTTTGTTTTTTTTTTCGTATGGAAAGGGTAGCAGTATCGTAGGGGTATCGAAAACTCTTCCAAGAAGGGGTGAAATTGAGGTTTTCGGGTGATCTGTATTCACGATGAACACCTGCGGTTAAGCGTATCGAGTGATTCCCGGATTGGGCAGGCCGAGTTTGCGGTCCTCGAGGCCTGGAAAAAAAAAGATTCCGAAAGACCGAACGAACGAAATGGTGAAGCGCCGAAGGGACCGCAACGGAGAGAAGAAAAAATGAATAAAAATTTCCAAACCCGTTCAACCGGGTGCGAGCTCATGAGGTTTTACGTCTCGAGTCTCGAAAGGAATAACCAGCAAATATGAGATGAGCACGCACCGAAAGAAACTAAAAGAAGAAAAAGAAAAGACGCGAGATTTTCTCTCTCCCTCTTTCTTTCTCGGTGTAAATGTGTCGAGTTGAAAAAAATGTACTGAAACGAAAAAAGTTCCGTGATGAAAAAAATCAACAGAATCCTATTAATTATTCAAGGGGACAAAAGTGCCTTATTTTTCTTCTTTCAATACACACGTGGCGGAGACTCTCTTATCAAAAGGTAATTAACATTAATTTCGGTAAAACCCGGTATCGGTAATTATTGTGGGAAAGAAAAACAGACTTTTTCAAAGAATCAAAGAAAAATTGCGGATATTATTCTTGTTCGAAAAAATGATTCTTTTTCGCCACTTTTTGGCTTTTTTGCAAGTCCATGTATCTGAAATTTATGTTCATAGTATCGTTTTTTTTTCACATTCGATCGTTTCGTTCAGAGTTCGACGCGTGCTCATCTGAGTTTGAGAGAAAGGAGATTCAAAATCTCGGTAGAAAAGACAAAATATGCATTTTTAAACTGCCCCCTTGGATCCCTCCATCCCGTCGTCTTTCCTCGAAAACCCTGTTCCAATACAATCAATTTCGAAATTGATGGAGACAAAAAAAATTAAGTACGTAATAACAGCCATCCTTAAGACGATACCATGGCACTTCGTGGAGGAAAAAAGCAACTACTTTCGATAAAATCAAAAACCAATATCGTGAAATAATAATTTTTGATATTTCAAAATTTTTCATTTCACGCTTTTACCACGCGAGTATTACCAATGTATTTGGTGCTTCGAATTTTCGATAATCGACCAATTAATTCTCATTTTATTTTCGACGACCGAAAGAGAAAGAAATTCAGCCGCTTCGTCGAGCGATAAGTTACGCGTGAACCTCCTTAACTTCCTCCAATGTATTTACTTTGACCTCGATGGGTGAATTTTTTTTATTTTTTTTTTCAAACGCGATTATCGAAACCTTCTCTGGTGAGAAAGATATGCAGATTAGAGAGAGATCCCGCAGCAATCAACTGCGCTCAGCATAAACGAAGATGTTATTACGTTACATGACGTCACGAACGCGCGTACCTTTACCGTAGAGCCCCGAGAAACCGGTCCCGTGGCCCTCCGCGTCTGTCAGTTTGTTTCCGAAGTTTACGCGCGTTCTCGATTCGTGAAGCTTCGGAAATTTTCAAAAGTATGAAAAAAAAAAAAAATTTTCTTTTCAATTTTCAAAACGCAGAACGCATCAGCTGGTAACAAAAGCGACTTTGAACTTTCGAACTTTTGAGATCAGCGAAAGGAGAAAGGAAAAAAACGCAGAAACGATCGTGGACGATTCAAGAGTTTATAAATATAAATGGACAAATTTATCGAGCGTCGTACGATATATTTAGATCATATTGACAGGAGGGAGGAAATGGGGGGAGGGGGGAGAAAAATGTACGTGGGAAGATGCGAGTATTTTCTTGTTGATGCAGAGTCGATATTTGGCCGATGGCAATTTGCCAAGGATGCTGCATGGCTGCTTTCTCATCTCGTTTAATTCATCGGAATGTCTTTCTCCCTTTTTTTTTTCTCAATCTTTCTCTTTCGTGCATTTACCGTATGTACGCGTTATATCGCTCGAGTTATATCCACCACGGCATTGTGATCTTTGAGAAACGCATTGACACAAAAAATGTCGATGCATTTCTTCCTTCCAAAAGCTTCCTTCAGCCGAGGATAAATACGAACTCGATAAACAGGCGATTCATATAGAAATCGTATAATTTTTTTAATTTATTTTTTAATCGCGGATGAGAAATTAATTCGCAGTTATCGTATCGTGAAATATATCAAATTACATACGCGAAAGCTAAAATCAACGATTATTCGAAAAATATAATTTCTATCTCATCTCTGATTATTCTGCCTCCTGCTTTTTTTCCCTCTTCGTATCTGCTAATATTTGATTAGCCAATTTATCCATCAATCCAATTAAAGTAATTTACGTTCGCTTTTGGATTTCGTTTCAAAAATCGTACGCAAATTTTCATTCAAAAAAGCATCAAATTTGTATACCGCGTGTGAAAAATTGCACGTCGCGTTACAAACGATTAAAACGAAGACGACGCGCTTTTTCTCCAAAGTATTTACAATCTTTCGCGGCATTTGTATCCTCACTGATGCAAGTGCTACAAAGATGCCGCTTTTCCGCGACGTTTCTGAAGAAAACACGGTAATTTTCCCAAGTCTTTCGTTTCCCCTGGCGGATGATTAACGAAGCGTAATCGTTCCCGAATGGATCCAAAGATCGGCAACGTTAGTTTCGCCATAAATGTATATCAATATTAATGACGACGATGGCAGATATCATCGCTGAAAATGAAGCGAGCTCCACACCTTCGCGCTCGTCGTCGCGGTCGAATTAATTAATATCGCGTGTTGCACAGGCATTTTCGCTAACGAGAAACTCGCGCATCGAGAATGACCAACCCTTCGTGGGACTCGGCCAATCCATGTGCGTACGAAGGTGATGCCTAAGAGTCGTCAAAAGTTCCCACGAACTAGTGAGAAAAAACGCGGAGCAAATAAGGTAAAATCGCGGTGTGAAAAGCGAGAGAAACGCAAGTCGATGAAACTCGGCGGCTCGTTCCAGCCGAGAGGAGATAAAAGATCGTGAAAACTGTGGTGAATCTTTCAACGTCGGATTTATTCGTCCGATCAACGGGTCCACAGCGCGGTACAATGACGTCCGACTACCTGGACAGAGTGCTTCGCGCGACCGTACAAGAGCCGATTGCCTCGATATTCGTTAATCGAAGTATCGATTGGCAGGACGACGAGATCGACGAGACGAGATCGATGATCGATTTGTCGATTCTCGTCGTCAGTTTTAGCCTCAATTTCATTGTTTTCATCGCCGCAACGACGAAACGAAGGATGCGCAATCCGTTCGGTTGTTACGTCGTGAGCATGACGATCTCGAATTTCGTGATTCTACTGAACGTTCTCGACGACGTGCTCGATTATTGGCTGGCCATAAAGTTCGAGCCGGATCTCGATTTCGTCGGTAGAGTCAGTCTGCAGTCATCGTCATTGACCCTCGTTGTGTTCACCATCGACAGATACATCGCATTCTGCCGCGTCGACTCCGTCTGGCACAAAAATATCTCCGAACTGACGACAGCCGTCAAGGGAATTTTAATAATATGGTGCTACGCCGCGATCGCATCCGCGCTGGAGCTCAATCTCTACGAACATTTCCGCACGAGAACGATCGTAAACATTTTTTGTTTCTCCACCGGCATGTACGTACTTTTTCCGATACTCGTCATCATCGGCCTCGATCTACTCATTCTGCTGGAACTCGTCGAGTATCGCCAAGTCGCAGCGGCAAAATGGACCACGAGGGATTTGAAAAATCTCCGTTTTTTAGGCAAGAAACGAGCATGATTCGCGTTATTTCGTTTCTGTTATCCATGCGAATCGTTATTAACAGCTCCGAGAGCAGAGTATCACTTGGAAATTAAAGGAAATATCGTAAACGCGATAAGTCCGAAAATAGCACCGTGGAGAACTTTTTAATTGGAGCTAATTAAACACAGGGTCAATTAAAAAATGTATATGCTCTTTCGTTATCAATTTTTTAATATGCTTTCATGCTGAGCTGATCAGATAGGGCCTCGAGGAACTTGGGAACATTCTCCTTACTCGCTTTTCTTTTTTTCTCTCTTACAGTCTGTCTCACAGTGGGATTTTTCGTCACAATGGCTCCTCAGAGGGTCGCCACGATTCTGTATTACAAGGAGCCTCAAATCTGTTGCTCTCCATTGACCATGAATATCTGTTACTACCTCGCCAAAGTATCGACAATTATCGTGCCAATTATATGCATCGTTACGTTCAAAAATCTCAACCGATCGCTGCTGGTAAGAACCAAAATAACGCGGTAGTGTGTCTTTTTTGGAAATTACCGAAAATAATCGGGCAACTTGCTTCTCCGCGTAAATCGTTCGCAATTTGCGTTTAACCGTGTGGAAAGTGAAAAATCGTCGTGGATCGAGCCATCTTCCTTCTCGCTTGCAAAAAGTTTGCAGAGTGCTTGTCGCTTCGCCGACCGATTCGCGCGTTTAATTAAATAAATATGCGATTGAAGACTCGCTTATCGTTTCAGGAAATCATGGTCTGTCCAACATGATTCGTTATCGTTCGAAATTAATCCGCGTCCATCGTCCGAGCGGGTACTTTGCGAAGATTTCGAATCCCGACGAGGAAAAATCGAGACGATTTCTCAAAATTCCGATGCTTTGAAATTTCGATAATCATCTTGTGATTTACAGACTCGTCGATCACTCCTTCGACGATGCACAGCCGGATCTATGTTACGAAACGACAAAAGCAGCTTCGAGTATATGTTTCTGCCTGCGAAGTATACTTTTAACGAGGGAAAAAAGGGTTATGAAATTTTTATTCCAATGTAAAGTACAACGTCCCACCGTGGATGGAAATTTCACGAGATTGTTTCGTAAGCGAGCAAAAGGCGTCAAAGTAGCCTCGAGAGATCAATCCCTCGGTATCTCATGTTTTTTTTTCCGTATAAACGACGAAGGTGCTGGCCAGCGTTG
Source organism: Heteropelma amictum (assembly GCA_959613375.1). NCBI lineage: Eukaryota > Metazoa > Arthropoda > Insecta > Hymenoptera > Ichneumonidae > Heteropelma > Heteropelma amictum. Next base: position 35,211,680 of record OY390720.1, read on the forward strand.
AAAAACGAGAGACAGATTTGTTTGTTTGGAAGGGAAAGAAATTTTGATTTATGCGCTGAAGCTAGGGGATTAAGGGGCTGGCGAGAAGAGGAAGTCGTTGAACTGGCCATGGACCACTTGGAACTTTAGACGGATGTGGTACGGCAAAGAATACTTCAAATATTATAGGACGCTAACGCGACACATATATGTACACTTATAAATACATATATATATATATATATATATATATTTCTGTATATGCATATTAAAGTTCAAAACAAAATTATCGCATATGTGCTTTACACCCACCGTAAGACAAACACGCGTCGAGTATATTCGAAAGATCGAGCCAGCAAACGAAAACACGCGAGAAGACTTTGTCGATTTTGCTGGAGGATTCTTCGAGCGTTTTCGAGCTGAGAATATTCTTGCGAGCCGCGTCCGCGAATTTTTTATGATACCATGTGATTTTCAGTCAAAAAGGCTTGCTGAAAATCTGAGCGATGATCAGATTTTCCTGACACTTTAGTGTCGAAAAAAAAAGCTCGACAGATTTATCTCGCTGTAATCTCGGGATTAAGATTCTTGAGGCCACTGAGGCCGAATTCGATGGCAAAAAAAGTTTTTGAAACCGGGAAATTCGGGGCTTGATCCGATCAAGAAACTGTACGATATTTATTTTCGTCGAAATATAAATGTATCTTGAATTTTCGTGCGCGATTTTTTGAAAGACCGTGTCTCAAGTTCCATTTTAAAGGTCTTTTAGATTTTACTTCAGTGACCTCAATGATGCTGATGATTTTGCGTAGACGCATATATTTTTTGAATTCTCGCCTGTCATTTTGAATTTTGAAAATCTGATTTCGTTGACAAAACAGTCGGATTGATATGCCATGAAGACGCTCGTTTTTTACGCGCACACGTGGTCGTCATGAAGAACACTAATGTCAAAGTGAAAACTCGTAATGCTCTCGAGAATGGTATTTTTTATAATTTTATCGCGGTGTTCATCGAATATATTGGTTTTTTTTAAAAGCACACTGGAGAAATATGAAATCTCGTATTTTTTATCCTGCGTCAAAAAGAGATCATGGACAACTTATTCGTACACGCCATATTGTGCACATATAATTTTATTATTTTTGACGATCATAAATTTGAAATCGGTATGCCAGATCGGATGCTGCTTTACGACTGTTTGCTGCATAAATCATCGGATGCTTCGTGTGCTCTTATTAATTAAGTTCTCGCCAGGCCAGGCTATGTAGCTGAAAACACGCGTGTTTCTCAAAAAGTGTGTCGGCTTGCGCACGTGTAACTCGAACGGATGAATTTTACGTGCAGCTTTACGAGGCTACCGGCGACGACTTTTCCGCGCAAAGACTCGCGAAAATATTTGAACAAGTGCTATCGCAGGCACGCGTTATATATAGACGGAGAAGTTGATGAAAAAGTAGAAAGGAATTTGAAACAACGAAGGCCATAATGAATATGCGATTTCAAATCGACGGATTCTAAAATCTACTCTGTCGATCGCGATGTTTTCGATTCCCAAAAAAATGTACTCTTCTACGTAATTCTGTGTTCTCGTCGTCGATGCAAAATCCTTTACGGCCCGAGTTTCGAAAAAGCGTCAAGTTTTGAAAAAAATCATCAACCTCGAGTAAAACACCTTGCTTTTCCGTTCTGATTCAGCGTTTTTTTCACTCGGTCGGACGAAGAAAGTAAAACAATTTTCCGTCTGATTACAAAATCGGCGTATTTTCCACGTAAACTCAATATTTCGGCCGGAAAACGCAAAAAACGATTTTTATCGAAAATCCCTGGTTTTTCCTTGAAATAATTAGTTTTCGGGTAAAAAACCATGAGATTCGTGATCAGCGGGAGATTTTCTATGCAATAAACACATGGAGGAATATTAATTATTCATTTTTATCGAAAATCCCTGTTTTCTCCTTAAAATAATTAGTTTTCGGGTAAAAAAACCATGCGATTCGTGATCAGCGGGAGATTTTCTATCCAATTAACACAGGAGGTATACAAATTATTCAAAAATTAATATTGATCCCAAAATCAGCGTATTTTCCGCGTAAACTCAATATTTCGGCCAGAAAACGCAAAAAACGATTTTTATCGAAAATCCCTGGTTTCTCCTTGAAATAATTAGTTTTCGGGGAAAAAACCATGCGATTCGTGATCAGCGGGAGATTTTCTATCGAATAAACACTCCTGGAATATTAAAAACTAAGGATAAGAGACGCGCGCTCACCACTACAGCGGCTGTCACTACGTTGACGGAAAACGCTTCTCGGGAGATCTACTGATCAAAGAGTCATTTCTTGTAAATTTTATTAAACATTAATGTGCAAGGGAGAAGGGATAAAGGGAGATAGAACGTTGAAACATTTTCGGTCGAAAAAATGTGCAAGAAAAGCTAGTTCAGTTTATTTACTCTCATTCTCCCCGACACTCTTATTTTCTCTTAGTACAATATAAATTCAACTGTGAAATATAGCACTCCTACTTACTCGATATGGATGATTTCTTTTTCACAGAATGTATTATCGTAGAACTATAACGTTTGCCAACCGCGATTAATGTCACAAGTCGACAACTGTCAAAAAGAGCATGAAAAACCGCGCGAATACAGTCTCGCATGAATTTCGCGGTTACGTCCATCACCGACCAATCAGGAAACGAATAAAACGACAACAAAGCATGCGATATTTCGATATTTCGATACTTTCGATCTACATCTCCTCATGAACTTTTTATTAGAAGGATTCGTTGGTGAATTCACAACAACGTCGCAATCGCGTTGGAGTTTCTTCACTTTTTGTGGAAAACATGTTTTTCTTTGAGGACTTTCAAGATTACGCTCTTTGCAACGATTAAAAAAATGTAGTAATCGATGCAAAGCCATTTATCGTCGGCTGGAATTATTTTTATTTTCCGTTGAAGATTCTGCTTTCCAAAATTGACGTTTTACAAAAATATACCCTCCTCGCGTGTTATCACGATGGAGGTATAAGAAAAAGGGCGCGGGGAGATGAAAACGTGGGTGGTAATTCCGTGTTCTCGTCGTCGATTACGTATGCAAAATTCTTTACCGCGCGTGTTTCGAAAAAAGCGTCAACTTTTGAAAAAAATCATCAACCTCGAATAAAACACCTTGCTTTTCCTTTCTGATTCAGCGTCTTTTTCACTCGGTCGGACGAAGAAAGTAAAACAATTTTCCGTCAGCTGTAATCAGCGATGTTTCGCGATTTATTAATATTCATTGGTGAATTCACAACAACGTCGCAATCGCGTTGGAGTTTCTTCACTTTTTGTGGAAAACATGTTTTTCTTGGAGGACTTTCAAGATTACGCTCTTTGCAACGATTAAAAAAATGTAGTAATCGATGCAAAGCCATTTATCGTCGGCTGGAATTATTTTTATTTTCCGTTGAAGATTCTGCTTTCCAAAATTGACGTTTTACAAAAATATACCCTCCTCGCGTGTTATCACGATGGGGGTATATAAGAAAAAGGGCGCGGGCGATGAAAACGTGGGTGGCCGTTCGCCCTGCCAAGAAGCTCGTCGTCGTTGCTTCTCGCTGCATATGTACCACGGAATATTCAATGCACAAATCTTGTACACATGCAAATATAGACATACGCTCCACGTGTACTGGTCCATAGAACCCTCGGGCTAGTCGAGCTGAGCAAAGATCCCGGGATCCGTCGACTGTACTCGCAGTTACTCCGATATTGCGCGACACGAAGCGATTCAACATTGACGATCCTCGACGAGGTCGGAAAAAAGGCTCGGAAAAGCCGTCACGATCACAGCGACGACATTCAACGTTACCAAACTCGAAAAAGCCAATGTGCAATTATTTTTCGAAATCACTGGCTCGGAATATTCATTTTTACTTTGACCTTGCTTCATCCTCATAAGGCTGATTTTTTCAAATCCGATCGGAGCATTTGCGTAACTCATTTGCGGGGCATATCAGGCGAAGATAATAAATATCGATACGAACAATCACCAAAAAACGTTCACTTTCGTGAAAATGCTTTCGTCGTTAAAGATCGAGAGGAATTGAAAAAATTTCACGATAATCGAGGAAAATAGCAACAGGCCAGGAAAAAGGTTGATCCAAAAGCGATGAAAAAGGACTGCATCCGTTTGTTTCACAAAGCTACGCTATATCTGTGGATAACGGAATGTTGAGATGAAGTTTTTGAAAAAATGATAATTCATCGGTGAGTCAGAGCGGAGCGTACATCATTGTTTAGGAAAGACACGCTAAATTCATGCATACTACAATGGAAAAGCGTGGGTTTTACGAGACCCACGCTTCGGGCATGTCTCGAGACCCTCTTGAACGCATGTACCCTCGAAAATGTCTTGAGATCGTCAGAAAGGCATAGTGAGAAAAAAAATCATCAAAGCGAGTCGCGAGACTGTCAAGAACGTAAGAGAAGGAAATCCAGTTTTTTTTTCTTTTCCCGTGGATTATGGCTCAGTTTGACGATCATACGTGCAAAATCGGTAATTATTACGCTCATTTCGGTCAAACGTGGGACAACGCAGCTTGAACATTTATTTATTCAGCTTAATTCACGAGACATGTATTTATCCATAAATTCTATCGAATTTGACTAAAATTCCCGCGTTTTCCAATCAACACCAATTAAATTTGGAAAATTTATTTTCTATCAGCTTTCACGAGTTGCGAAAATTGTAAAGTTTCGTGCGGAAACAAGACAAAACTTTAATGAAAAAATTTACGATAATTTCGTAACTTTAATACAAATTTCCGAATGCCCTGTACTTCAATCATCGTCGTCTGACTCGCATTGTCAAGTTCGCTTATTTTTTTTTCGTTTTCAACATTCAAAAACGTTTGAAAAACAAGCTACGCAGCCTAGACTGTCACAGACGCACGCACGCGTCATAAAAAACAGTGCTCGTTCGTCCGATATTGTACCGTTAACTTTCTCAACCGGTTCGTCAAATCACTGTCAATCACGCGAGGTCCAGAAAAAATAGCGCGTCGAATCGTCAGATGTCAAAGGAGAACAGCGAAAATAACGTTTTCTTGACTTTTCGAGTCTACAATTTTTGGTGAAAATAGAAATGAATTTTTCACAACACTCCTCGTACATTTCGAGATTACTTCAACTGTCAATAAATTCCCAATTGTCTTTAATTACCATTTTCGCATTCATCCTTCTACTTGATGCTCTCAAAAATAAAAAAAACTTTGGCTCAACGTTCAAAAATATAATTTTGCTCGAATCTCATCGAATAAATTAAAAATAAACAGTATACTGTTTATACATCAATAAAACAATATTAGATTCCTTCAGTCGTCATTTACGCGCCCTTTCACAAAAGTTTCTCCGTACACGTATTTTTCATAGATTGTAAAATGAATAAATTTGCTCATAAATACATAAATCCCTTGAAGCTGATAATTTCATACCCACAGCGATGTATACAAAAATTTCTCTCATCGATCACAGCAGTTTTTTTCACAACCGAAAATTTGGTAAAGTACATGATTCACGATCAAACGTTATTATGCAAGATTGATTGCGTATCGTTTTTTTTTACCTTTCACTCGCATAGGCTTCTACGTAAATTTTTAAACCGAAAAGTTCGTAAATATTCAAGCAAATTCAGAGTGAAAAAACAAGTGCCGTTTCCGCTAAAAGTTGTCAATTAATTTACTCAAAAGTAAGCTTGAAACGTGTGCTTAATTATCAAGCAGTCTTGTCTCACATAAATTCCGAGCGATTAAAAAACGAACCGATTTCACGTGATCGTGCCATCCTGCAGTTTTTTGTTTACTCATTTATTTATTTTTATTTTTTCATCGATCACTCACCGTTCTTCCGGTACGAGAGATGTCACTACGACCGGAAATTCGAATTATTCTGAGGCTTACGAGCCCGGGAGACCTTCGAAACTTCCGGCTTTGCGACTCTCGTGCTTCTTTTTTTTCCGTCTTCGTCGATTTGCCGCTCCTCTCCGTCTCTCCTTGCTCCTCGAATGCAGCGAGTAACACGAGACACTTTTTTCGCGCGAATCTCGCCAAAGTGGCAAATTTACGGCCCTTTAAAAAAAACGACGCGATCGCCGTCTCAAAATTTACGGAGCACTTTTTCACCCGTGATGTTCGAGTATATGCAACTATTGTTATTATTATTACTCCGTTAATCAACGTTTCGTCATTCCGAACGAATTTCATCGACGAACAAACATCAACGACGTCTATATGTCACACAGCGTCGAAAAATCACTTAATTTGCGTTTCCGCGGCTGAACGACGAACCGATCGGGAAAAATCGTGGTCGAAGACTTTCGAAAATCGATTAGACTCCCGGTGATCGTTTCACGGCGGGAATGTCGTGAAAACGTCGAAATAATAACGATGAACTCCGCCCGCGCTCATCCTTCGAACTGTCATTCGTTCACAGCTGACGATGTCAGAATGAGGAAGAGGAAAAGCGAGTGGAAAACGTAAGACGAAAAACGAGGGAAGACACCGTCGTCCGCTGGCGAAACTTGGTTTTTGTGCTTTTTTTTTTCTGATTGGAGTATTCGAAATTGCTTTGTTTTTGTTTTTTTTTTTTTAATTGACACGCGCTGTGCGCAGGTTCATAAATGCGTGTGGAATATTTTCGTGTGTTGGGAAAGGCGCGTTCGGTCGCCTCGCTCGATCAGAGTACGGCGTTCACCGCTCGACAGTCGCAGTACACTGCCAAGTATAGCCCACGAGAACCGCGGTAGACCGCCTGCACACGCGACTCGTAAACCTCGGAAAGCCGCAAGATGGCTACGAAGCGCGGACGTTTTTCATTGGACAAAAAATACGCGCCGCGCGATACACACCTGGTGCTCAACCTCGTTGTCGTCTTATCTTGGGAAAAACATTTCTTATCGCCATCCGACGAAATGCATGAAAAATACTACGTCAAACAAGAAAAGACATTCAAATTCCAATTTTATCGTACGCGAATCATCGATTAACGGTGGATTAATGATCCCACTGACACTGAGGACGCGAGAAAGAAGTTTCATGTCGTTTGCGTTTGAAATATGTTTTTGATACGTGATAATGTCAAAGCATTCATTTTTGCTGGATTTGTCACGGATTACGTTGGTCGAATTTGTTTACAACTTGTGCGGAAAAAAATGGCTCCGCGTAGAATGAATTTTTTGAAAATTTTCCAACGATTTTATTTATTTGACTATTTAAATTAATTCAAACTGAAAATTCAAATTTTATCGTACGCGAATCATCGATTAACCGTGGATTCACGATCCCACTGACACTGAGGACGCGAGAAAAAAATTTCATGTCGTTTGCGTTTGAAATATGTTTTTGATACGCGATAATGTCAAAGCATTCTTTTTCGCTGGATTTGTCACGGATTACGTTGGTCGAATTTGTTTACAACGTGTGCGGAAAAAAATGGCTCCCCGTAGAATGAATTTTTTGAAAATTTTCCAACGATGTTATTTATTTGACTATTTAAATTAATTCAAACTGAAAATTCAAATTTTTTATCATACGCGGATCATCGATTAACGGTGGATTAATGATCCCACTGACACTGAGAACGCGAGATAAAAATTTCATGTCGTTTACGTTTGAAATATGTTTTTGAGATGCGATAATGTCAAAGCATTCATTTTTGCTGGATTTATCACAGAATACGTTGGTTGAGTTTATTTACAACGTGTGCGGAAAAAAAATGGCTCCGCATAGACTGAATTTTTTGAAAATTTTCCAACGACGTTATTTATTTGGTTATTTAATTTAATTCAAAATGAAAATTCGGTTCAAGTGTAATTAACGAATCGAGTTAATCGAATTAATCGGTTAATTTTTGTTTCCCTTTGAAAAAGTTCCTCTCGATATAGCGTCAGAATGGCCAACGTCAATGTACGGCAAAGCATTAATGTATCGCGACGGAACGATGTTGATCGACTAACCCCCGCGGTGTTCGACTCTAGGAGGAATGCAGGTAAACATAACTGCAAATTTCCGGTAGTCTCGGTCCCGCTGACTATACTCGATCGCACTCATCTTGTTTAGAAGAAGGAGATAAAGAGTGAGAAAGGATGGTGGAAAAGAAACAGACATGAGAGAAATAGATCCATCGATGAGTTTGCGTACCGCTGTAACTCTCATTCAAACTCATTTCCCGCTAATACCTTTATTGCACCATCGTCGAGCGCTCCGCATATCGTCTTGGCAATATACAGAGTGTACCAAAACCGGAGGCTGATAATTTAATGGCAGATCGGAGATGAAATTCCAAGTCGAAAAGTCCTCAAGCACATTCCGATCCGACGAATCCCCACAGAGTAATTAATCAATACAGTTGGACCAATTGGACGCGTGCGCTCGCGTTGGGTCCGCTGGAGAAGGGAGAGAGCTCAAACTTTCACGATTGATAACTCGTTGAGTTTTGGTCGTATAAAAAAATGGTAAAGTACTTTTCGACTCGGAATTTCATTCTGAATCCAAGTCTGAAGTAATTCACATCGAATTTTGGCGCACCTTGTATGGGACAACCCTTTTCTCCGATGTGAACGGTTTTTAGACGCGTGCACGCGAGGAAAGAGTCCGCGAAGGCATATCTGCCTCAGGGCTTCAGATGCTACTCATTTCATCTCCTGCCTCGTTAATATTGAGCTGATTTCCTCGTTCCTCATCCTTCTTGACTAGGCCACGCGAGTCGCGTATATTGGAGTATCGGTACGCTATGTACATTAAAGAAGATTCCGATTTTCAAGTAGAGAGACGATTTCGCGCTTCGACAATTTTAGACTAATTTTTTACTCCCGATTCTTTGCACTTTGGTTCCATCATAATTATCTCTGACATCAAATTTCGAGCGAATAGCGATCTCATAAAAAAACCATTCACATTTTTCTAGTAAATTTTGAAAAATTTATCAAAAACTGCATCAATAATCGTAGTATAATACACTCTATTATTCGTGACGGAGTTTCCATCTTGAATTTTTGGTCTTTCCGTATAAGAACTCTGTATAAAATTGCCGTATCCATGCCAAAAGATATTTCCGTATCTGAACGATGGATTCCATTAAAATTTTGCGTGTGATCATGCAATAACGTTCTGAAACGGCTCTCCGAATATCATAAGCTTGCTGAGAAAACAATCGCGATAAAACTACCTCAAGAGCACAATCGTTCGCGTGATTTCGTTCAGCCCTTCCGCTCGAAGATTTGAATCGACCTTACGCATCAACCCTACTTTTTCATGGAACAAAAACGACTATACAAAATGAACAAATGTACCACATTAATTACCATTCATTTGTACATCGAATTTCAAATCATATCTCGTTTTAAACGCGATACATTTGTATATCGAAAACCATCGAACGAGAGGGCTGCAGGGGCTCGTCTTTCGCAGACTAACCCGTCTAACACGATTACATCTCACCCCTCGTGACTCGCGTACACGTCGGCTCCGGATCCAGAACCAATTTTCCACGCGAAAAACCATTTCCTCAAGGGGAGTCAGAGGCCATCTCGCCCTCTTTCTCCCTCTCTCTCTCCCTCTCTCTCTCCCTCTCTCTCTATATATACATTTTTTTTGTACCACTCGAACATTTGGCAATCACAATCCGGTGTTGGAGACGTTGAAAGTTCGATGAGTGCTTTTGGCAAATCGTTGCACGAAACGCCCTCAACTTCTGACAGTTGATAAATATATCAAAAAATTTTTGGTTTTTATTGAAATCCACAGTGAAGCAAGATAATCTTTACAACGTTTGCGTGATCGTCAAGTTTTCGATACTCCTTCTATTCGGTGGTTTCGTAAAATCGTTGATAAACGAGAGCTCTCGTATGGAGTTTAATGTTATGGGCGGACGGATTTCTGCTTGGCATTACGATTTAGACCAGATGTCCGTGTACTGCACACGTTCAGGCGATAAACGAGTCTCTGATACATTCACGAGCACCGATCGTGCAGTCCGAATAATCTTTCGCCTGTAAAACGAGAGCCACTGAGTGCGCCTTTTTTTCGATTTGTTCGATTTTTTATCTCCTTCTCGAACGTTCTCGACGATCTCAGCCTCGCGGAGTAAACTTTTTCTCCATGGCAAAATGAAAGTTTCGACGAACGTCTCTGAATGTGAAAAACAAACGCTCAAAGAAAAATCGTTTTATTGTTGATATTCAACGTTATCGATTGAGGGCAAAAAAACAGTCAAATTTGCGTTCATAATATATAAAAATAACAAATTTAAAGTTAAATATTTCATTTATTAGATTATATATATATTTTCTTTTACGAAAATATACAAATATACAAATATTACATTTCTGAAGAAACGGTGACAAAATTATAGAAATTTTTCCAAAAACTCTGTGATTTATTCATTCGTAATTAAGCTTCGAGAGCGGTCGAAGAATCATCGCAAAAAATCTGCAATTTTCCATCGTTCCGCGTGTCAAAAATCTGGGTAAAATCGCGGTATGTCTGGCGAGAGATATTTCAGAATCTCAGCGACGGATGCTGTGTTAAAACTTTGCGGATGGCCGTGCGATGAAATCGAAAAAACTACTCCAAAAGGTTTACAGCTCGTAAATCGTCTGAAGTTTCGGAAAAGACGTCATTGCGATCGTATGGAAGTGAGAAGCGCAAGATGGCAATGAGAAATCCGTACAAGGGATGCGTACGATCTTGACACCGAATAAAGCCTGCGCGTGTGAAAATTCAATGAAGGAACACGCGAGACAAGAATTTCCATTCAATTTAACCAAGTTTTCGCTCATTTACGAACTGTGAGCATCCAAAGCCACCGCTCCGGAGAGAGAGTTTTTCTCCCTCGCGAGAAGTCTTTTTCCAACATAAATTCCGTTTCCTCGCTCGATGATTCATTATCATCAGACGCATTCGCACGGGTCTCAAGACGAAAGTTACTACACGAATCGAGCGGATATAGTGGCCTAGTAACCTACGGGAACATTCATTATCCATTTGAAAATCTGCAGGCAATAATTACGCGCGTTTTGACTCGCAATGTACCATTGATACGATCGTTCGATTCACGTTCATACGTTTATCGAATCTATTACGTTATCAGCTCCAATAATTACAGCATCGAAATTCCCCCAAGATGAAAATAAAATCCAGGGATTTTGCGACCTTTTTCACGACGAAAGCAGCGCTTTTTGACCTTTTTTTGTATCTATCTATATTTACACATGAAATTATATATATACTACCCAAGACAGATGCCATAAACGAGATAAAAAAAATGACAAAATTGATAATAGCTGCGAAAATAATCGTTGCTGTGAATTCACGATTCCCTCTGAATTTTTGTTATTTTTTTGCGTTGGCCGATGAAAATTATCGACATCCGGGAAAAGCTGTACGCATCTCGCCCGCGGAATCTTTCAGAACGACAATCGAATACACACGCAACCGGAAATTGTTGTGGCATTCACACTATCGGGCCAACGAAGCGCGAATCGCCATAAGCAAAATCGTGTACAAAATCGTCGCGGAATTTTAAGGTGGTTGTCTCGCCAAACGTGTGGTTCCTCGGGAATCGAATAGAATTTGGATTTTCTTCATGGGAGTGATTTTTTTTGAGTTTCCTGTATCATCGCTTCAAATCTGCACTCTATTTCGGATTTGACGGGATTTCACCTCCGCAGCATCCTCGAACTACATCGAAATAACGGTGTATGCATCGCGGCTGGTCGGAAAAAAATCCGACGTCGAAACAAGAGCTCGAAAATATCAGGGAAGAAAATCTGTCGGTCGAAAGGAAATTTGGAGCCTGAGCCGAAGGAATTGAGGGCCTAAGCCGAATATTATTCCCGCTGTTCGAATCTACGTACATCGATCAAGAAGCGAGGGGTCATTAGCATACTCCAAAAATAGCTTTAATGGAATATTCAAATTGGAAAAAGAGAAAGAAACGAATAATCACTCAATTACGAAATAAGAAGGATAAATAAAAATAAATTCACGATAAATCGTAAAATTGACGCGAAACGGCTTTGGTTTTACCACGCAGCATCGAAGAATCAACGCATATATATATGATCATCATCATCGAGGCGATTGATTAAATTCATTAGGTTTCAAAAATTCAGGCATCGATTGTCAAAGATTCTGGTCCAGGTCGCGACTCGACGTCACGATTAATTGTCATTCGGTTTATGATAAATAAAACAAACGTTGTAGCGTTTGAGGTACAGAAAATACTGTGTGAAAAGGTCGATGCTGATTATATTCTAAACTTAATCATTACATATATCGTATCGAGTTATCCGATGAAATCTGCTAAACGAAAAAAGAACACAGCAGTCGCACCCGTTCGATTCTTATACTCTGATTTTTATGAAAACAAAAAATTAATAAAATAAAACCGAAAACTTGAAATTTGTTTCTTTCGAATTGTTTATTTTTATCCGCATCACTGACGAATTCGTAATGGCCATCCCGGAAAATCTGGATAATCACAAAACGGCGAGTAATCAGTACGTTAATCATACCAAATTACCTGACAAACTATCTATAAACTGTCATCAGAATTTTTGTGACAATATTTCGGATATCGTTTCCAGAAATTCTTTTGTTTACCAGCACGGAATAAATGAAAAATGATTATGGCGGATTTGAGTCATTTCGTCATTTTCGTGGCACAAATTAGTTTGTTCGACTCACTGGCTCCTGGCTCCCATACGCGATGGTTGGTTAACCCTTCTGTAACTATTCGATCATCGCGAACGATAAAATAGGAGGATAATCGATCACAAGGTAGGATCGCGTTATCTGCATATTTTAAAACGCATTCCGTTCGAAACCCCGTTTAATATTTCGAGAATGTTGCGTTCATCCAGGCGAGAGGAACGTATTTTATGGAAGGTCCGTGGATGAGCATAGTTGGATCAAAGTACGAAGGAAGGCAGTTATGGTGCATGGAAAAAAGGTCGAACAATAACGCGTGTTCAACCTGCTCTGGTATGTTTCTGACAGCAAGATTTTCCCGTCGCTTTTCCTTCACTGTATTACCGTTCTCGAGACCACTGAAGCCGAATCTGATACCAGATTTTCGGGCTCCAAAAAGGCATTTCAATCGCAAACCTAACAATTTTTTTTCACTGTACTCTCATTGTTTTCTCGAGACCGTACGTGCCACAAATCCCTGAGGAATTGGTGGAGAAAGCCTTGCATCGCACTCGAAAATAATATACACTGGATTTATCCAATTGCCACACTGCTAACATTTACGTTAAATCCTTCAACGTTGCGCCTACGACAGGAGGTATCTTTGAGCGGATAATACCTGTAATTAACGATGAATTGAATCGACGTTCTCGAGACGACTGAAGTAGAATCTGATACCAGATTTTCGGGCTCCAAAAAGGCATTTCAATCGCAAACCTAACAATTTTTTTTCACTGTACTCTCATTGTTTTCTCGAGACCGTACGTGCCACAAATCCCTGAGGAATCGTTGGAAAAAGCCTTGCATCGCACTCGAAAATAATATACACTGGATTTATCCAATTGCCACACTGCTAACATTTACGTTAAATCCTTCAACGTTGCGCCTACGACAGCAGGTATGTTTGAGCGTATAATTCATGTAATTAACGAAGAATTGAATCGTCACGCGAGATTTGCTCTTCTCGTGTACAATGAGAGGAGAAATGAGACTTCAAGAAAAGGGCGAGGAATTTATTATCCACGTTTTATTTTCTCAGGCTCGATGTCACGTTGACAGACGCGATTCGTGCTGCGTTTGAACGTGTTAAACATAGACCAAGAAAGGAAGAGACATTGGGGCTGCGAATTAAATTGTTCAACGGACTCTGTGGACTAAAAGGACTCTGTGCTACGTCACATTGGCTTGCTGATTCGGAATACATCGACTCACCGATGTTACAGAGTGCACGAGTGCAAAACACGACCCTGACCCGTGAAATGGAGCAAAAGAGGCGTGTAACGTTGAAAGGGGACACTCCGCGAAGACAGAAGAATTCTCAGACAAACTCCGATGAAAAACCGGATGAGCACATTTTGTCCTCGAGGTCTTGGATAGGGTTTTTTAAAAAATATAAAGACCACCAAGATCCCATGCCTGTCAGCCCCCCTCCCCCGCTCTGTCGTGTGAAAATAATTAGTCCAAGCCCTTTGTCGAGCGTTCTCCACGACGCGACGTTCGTACTCCGGGGAACGAAACAGCGGAAACAAAATATGCCACCGTTATGTTACGCTGTGAAAATTCGTTTCATGTATTTGAGAATTCGGGTAAATTTGTTGTTTTTCTTCAACTTTCACGATCGAACGATTCTTTGAGAAAAATAATTGATAAAAACTTTCCTTTTTAAATAGCAATTTGATACGATCGCGTTTCTTTGAGAGGCATTTTTTCAAAATTTCTTCAAAGTTAGGAAAAATCTCGTCGAATCAAATTCAATAACGAACCTGTCTAAAATGATTAACAAGTTGTTGAAAAAAAAAGAAACTTTTCTGAAAGTATATTCAGAAACCTTCTTTTCTTGTCGTAAAAATTGACTTGGAATACGCAGTCGAATTTTTTCGAAATCCTGCCGGCGTTTTGAAACTTCGTTTTTTCAAATTTTGTCCAAAACGAAATGAACGTTGAGTCGAAAATTTCCGAATAATGTATACACTCCATTATCAAAAAATGTTTCAAAAAAATTCAAGACTGTTTGAAAAAACTGAAACAATTAATTTCACGATTATTACAGGTGTTGTGACAGTTTGTTCATAATTTTTTAACATCAGCGTTGTTCATTTTTGAAAATATCACTGACGGCTAATCGACTCTACATCGATCAAGATATCAAGTGATTGAACGAAAATTGTCGAAATTTGATGCTCGAACGAGAGGGCCAATCCGTTGTACCGTTAGAAAAAAAACACACACGGACGCACACGCACCATAATTTCACCCACCAAAAACCGTCGCCAGAAAAATATTTTTCGATGCCGTCTTTGGTGAGAAACGCGTATGCTACGTAGTGGGCGAGCCCACTCGTATCATGGCCACGGATTTTTTTTTCTACACTTAAAAATTCAGGAGGGGACCCCCGAGTACTGAAAATCAAGCTTGCATGGCGGTAAGTCGGGTTGCGGAGGCACAGGCGCGCGTCTCAAGCAGAACGACAATTTCTCGTTTCTGCGAATAAAAATGATCAAACATCAAAGTTTCCCCGCCCGAAAATGCATAATTTCAGCTCGAAAATCGCAACCAGACATATTTCGGCCATTAAACAATTAAAGTGACGGTAAAAACAAAACTTTATCGCCGAAATACCCTTTCTCACTCAAAATATCACGTTTGGAGAAAAATTTCGAATTTTTTTCGATTTTTTCCAAGTTACATTTCCGAAAAATGCCTGGGACGTAAAAGGCCCATTTAAGGTGGTTGCGGTATGCCAAAAATAAGTTAAGACTCATATATGCCTATTTTCTTCGAATTATGATTCTCCAAAAAAAAAAAAAAAGAGAAAATAAATTTTTCGGAATTTGGTACACACGGTATGTGGAAACTTTGGACAACCCTCGCGTGTCAGTGGGTTATATACTTTAGACGCAACGTCAAATTTCGTCTTGGTATGCGTGTCTTGTGGTAATCCTCTCCCCCTCCCTCCCCGCCGCCGGTTCCCGGAGAATTTCGAGATGGGTCCAGCATATTAATCTTTGAATCTCATCATTTTTTGGCTGGACTGTACCCAATAGTGGTTGTATACATTCACACATCAAACTGGAGACAAGGCCCTTCAACGTTCACGGTCAAGTGGGCGGGGCCAAGATTCGAAAGTCAGAATACGTCTTACATAGCATCTATATACTATATACTATATATATATATGTACATATATAAGTTTATGCATATATATATCTATATATATATATATAAGCATAAAACGAATGTCATGTCGACGACCCCGAGGAGGGGGGACGAAGAAAACGTCCCAACGAGGTCAAAACTTTAGCCACCTAGCAGGATTTTTTCTCAGCTTGGTACCGCGAGCCCTTTGAAGATTTTTTTACAATCGAGAATTCACGTCATGTACAGATTTACCCGATTTTTACATCAACCCACGTTTTTTTGAGAAAAAACTCTGCTTGTACATTGTTATTACATGTTTTTCAATGCTAAAGAGAGGAAATGTCAGCCGGATTACACTTGGCTTGAAAAGTGTAAGCGTTTAAAAGAAGGACGAGAACGGTGGCTTTTTTTGTTTATCAATAGATTTTGTGTAATTTTCATCATTTTGTTGTAAAAGAATTGCGAAGATGATCGTCGAACGTACGTTCTATCGATGTTCGATTTTAAAGTTTGTTAAAAGGGGTTAAAAAAATTCTATCTCGCGAACCCTCAAAAGTGGATTGCTTCCACTATAAGATCCTTGTAAATGGACAAATACTTGAATTGGTGTTGAACGCTTTTTCGAATTTTCGTTTTTCAAATATTATTTCGGAAATTTTCGTCGCTGATATTAAAATTGATTGATTCGAAGAATCGTAGTCGAAGTATTCCTTATAATTAACGAACATGAAGTTAATTTCTACATAAATATAACAATAATAATACATGCAAGATGAGAGTACCAAAACGTAAGAGTATCCTATGAAAAAAGTCCATGTCTAAAAGTAACTGCATCAACAGCATTATTTGGCTTGAATATCTAAAAAGAGATGACCATTTACTTGGCTCGACTTGAATAACTATTTAAACATTTAAATATTTGAATACCAGAAGTGCAATACACTGCTGACGAACAAATGCAGAACAAAAAATGGCTCCCACGGTTATTTTACTGATTCACACAATATCCTTCACAAACAATATCTTGAGTAATTATTCGTTTAGCTCTGAAAGTCTTGTTACTCACTCTGCATGGAATGCATCTTTAATATCCCGCGGCGATTGATAGTCGGTATTAACAGCACCACGATTATCATCATCTCGATAAAACACGCTCAATATCCGCCGTTGATAATCGAGTCCCCTTCGCAGGTCGCGAGAAGTCCTCCGCGTTCGTTTAGCATTAGGATGTATATAAGGACACTTTTCACACGCACTTTCGTCTTCAATGCGAACTTTGAGACACTTGGATGCTTCACTTTACTTTACCGAACGAACCATCCGTCGGTGTCTCATGATTCCATATTTCGACGTTCGAACGATACAATTTGCCGCCGACTCCATATTGCGACTCTGTATCTCGTTGATCGTAAACCGGAAATGGAGTCAAGTGCGTGTGTAAATATCCCCCGGGACGCGTATCCGCAAGTTTTCTATCTTTTTTACAGCTGATCGCAGCGTTCTCTATCTATTCCGCGTCGAAGCTTCGTTAAACCGCCGCTACGCCGTTCGAGCAGCACGATGCAGCGCGACACTGCGCAGAAGACTGTTTAGTACATGGCACATGTTGAAAAATTCGTCGACAATAGACGCACACGTGGTTTGTGTTTATGAAATTTCCGCGGTACAAGAACGCAATTATCCGGCGATAAAACTCATTAATACTCGTCAGTTACATCGTACATCGTAAGTACAATAAAATTTCCATTAAAATCCTTCGAAATAACGATTGTTCAGTAAAAACAAATGAAACGCTTTCACCCGTAAACGAATGAAGGATGATCGCGCGTTTGTGAAGTTTTTCCATCCGCATGGAGCATCACGCTCTTTTTTCCTGTACAAGCTAAACTTTCACTGTTTTTCCAAAGTGACTGTTGAAATCTCGTACATCGAAAATGGCCGACAACGAAGTGGCCAGAATGCTCTATGTGCGTTTGCCGCATACGATCAAGAGTTCGAAAGAGATCGAAGATCTCTGTGTCGGCAACGTCAAGGTCAAATTAACGAGACAGTCTTCCAGACATTGTCACGTGATTTTTCCGAGTGTCCAAGAGAAAATGAAGAATCTAAAGAGCATTAAGAAAACAAAGATCAACGGTAAATCCATCATAGTTTTTCCACCAAAAATCAATGCCTCTCGGCCGATAAGAAAGAAAGAAAAGAAGATCAACATACACAGACCTAAGGCCGAACCAAAAATGAGTCCCATGTGAGCTACTTTCCATGCATCTCATTTCTTTCGCTCTTCTAACTTTTACGCAATATGTTTTTTTTATCCGTTCCCGACTTTTGCACCCGCAGGCTCCATATTTCCAACATCAAACCAGGCACGAAGGTGCGTGAAATCAAAGACGCCTTTCCGGGATGTTCCTCCGTTATGATGATCAAATCCAAGGGCAACGAAAGCCGGTAAAGAAGGACTTTTGAAAAATCTCACAGGAGATTCATCTCCGCGACGAAATAACGCAGATTTTTCTTTCCAGAGCTGCGTATATAAACATGGGCAGCGGCACATCGGCCGCCGAATATTTGCGCAAAGAACGCGAATGGCCGGAAGTGAGGGGCAATGTTCTCGCGGTTGCACCGGATACGAGAAAGAAAAAGGGAAAATCAGAGAAGAAATCGTCAGATTTGAAGATCTACGATGGCGAGACTGCGGCGAAGGAGCGAAAAAACGCGAGCACGAGCTCTCAGGAATCCGGAGACCCGGAGGATGAGGAGGAATCGGATTCCGACGGGTCCAGCGGGATTGAGGAGGAATAAACTTTGAAATAAACAGAAAAAATAGGTAAACATATATAACGCTTTTTTCATTTTTCCTTCAGCGAAATAAAAATGTTTTATCATTACGTTATTATTACACTATTACGAGAATCGTAACTTCATACCTTTATACCGCTTCGTACGTTTGGTAAAGCGACGACGATTTTTACTTACACGGTTAAATTCGGTGGTTTCCTACAAAAAGAAGTGAAATCCACATTTAAAACTTGAAAAAGTAAAAAATGTACACCAAGTAATAAAATAATAAATAATCGGCTAACAGTAATAAAAAATAGTAGTCTTCGTCGAAAAGTATTTTTTTCAAATAGTGTGAAAAATAAAAATAACATTTTCCAAAACAAAAAATCAAACTTGGCAAGTTTGATTTATTTTTTTTTCGAAAGTGTTATACCTTCATACCGCTTCGTACGTTCAGTGAAGCGACGACGAAAATTCGTTACAAACTTGTACAATTATTAGCCAAATGTTCCGACGGAGTCTAACATCGTTAACAGTCTTTGTATTGTTCATAAAAATTCTCAGAAATTCGAAGATCAAGGAGGAATAGAGGGAAACAGATTCCGAAGAGTCCAGCAAGAATGAAGATGATTAAATTCATTATTCTAAATAGGAAGAGAAAATAGGTAGACATAATTGCTTTTATTATTCACATTAATTCATTCATCATTATTATACTAATTACTATTATTATTATTATTATTGTACATTTTCTTGAGAGAACTGTGTTGATCACGCGATTACGATGCGGTATATCGATGTTGTTGGTTTCAAACGAATAAAAAACATGCAGCATCTCGGCAATCAGGTGGCTCCAAGCGTTGCACTCGCGTTTCGTCGAGAATCCCTTAGTTTCATAGTGAAATAAATAACGAAGAAGTAAACGATCTCGAATATCGATATGAAACTACAGCCGAGAAACAGACTGAAAACGCCGCCCAGCGAAGCTGCGACAAAAGGAAATATTCGATTAATTTTTGCGTTATTTTTGTTATGGAAAAAGATCGCATTTTCATCATCACTCGAAATCAGAGAAATTCGCGAATAAAGATCGCGCTTTTCGGCGAATATCCTGACTGTTTTTAAAGACTTACAGACAAGATTGATCCACGATAAAACGAGCTCACGTCGTTGCAACATCGCTGTCTGCTCCGAGTACGTGATGTGTATAGCAGTCGCGTTAGGAATTTTTCGAGCTTCCTGACTGCAAAAAATGTGCCGATCGGTATTACTCTCGTTGAAATAGCGTTTTTCTCGTGAGATCGTCATTTTTCGAAAGTCGCCGGGTAGCCTTACGAAAAGTGACTTTTTCACTTTGGCAAAGATTCTCTTCGATTTTTTCGAAAACCGCTGGATAAATTTGCGAGAAAACAGAAAAAAAACGAGTCTCGACTTACTAAAACTTGGATGGATTGAATCGAGGAGCGTTGAAGGGCAGTGCCGTCGTGACCATGGAATATATCGTGCTCTCGCAGTCCGGCAGACAGCCGCACAGAGGATCTCTCAGTGTAAGTGAATACGCTTTCTGTTTGACTCTCGATAGACACGAGATGTGACTGATGTTGCATATCGTTTGGCCGGCTTCGATTATCGACGAGAAGAACGGCAGACAGCCGCAAAAGCGAAAGAATGCATTTTCGCGGCACTTTACGTAACAATTATCCGCGCGATAAGGATTTTCCGTTGGCCAAGATTTTTCACAATCACGTTCTTTCGGTTTCATGCTCAGAACTTCGAGGCTCGCCTTTAAATGACGACCGTAGAGGCGGGCCACGGTCTCCTCGCCGCTTCCCGCGACGAACTCCAAGGATGCCGGGCCGGGATACGTATTCCTCTCGTGGATCAAAACTTTCACGCCGTCTCCGTACATTATCGACGATACGCGGTCGTTCGGACCGTAAGATTTCAACAAGAACGAGAGAATGTGACGTCTGCCGAATCTCACTGTGTAACGATCGCCGTCCGTGGTGTTCCATCTGAAAAGTACGTATTTCCGGGATTTTTTCGCTTTATTTCTGTTTTTTTTTTTAAGGAGAAAATATGTTTGTATTTTTTGAAAAAAAAAAAATAGCCGAAACTTTTATCGTGCGAAAAAATATTCATACGGAGGCAAATTTTCATACGAAGAAACAAACGAGCGAAAAGAGTCCAATCTTGTGTTTGAAAAAAAAATGTCCAATTTTCGTACTAATTTTTTAATGATAAATTTAAAAATCCGGTTTTTTAGACTCGAACGTTTGAAAAATGATGGGAAATCTTTTCGATCAACGACCTTTCGATGCCCGATGAAATCGTTGTTGCAGAAAAAACATGTCGAAGAAGAAAACACAAACGAAAATTCGTACCCGTTGGAACGATTTTTTGTTGTTTTTTCGATACCAAAAAAAGGCAAATACAAAAGAAAAAGGCAAAAAAAAGCACCTCACCGTACTCCACCGTCGAATGTTTCAGAGTAATAACGAAAGTACGTACTTTGCCCCCCAACGAGCGAACAATTTTCTGTTAAAAACCAACGGAAATCGTACGCGGCAGGGATTTGCTCAAAGCGCGCGCGTATCCGAGAAATATTCTTCATAATTTATGCAGCGATTGTGCAACCTATCCCGTTGCGCCGTGGTACAGAGTTTAATAATCGTTGAAAGTCGCGAAACGGAAAAAAAAAATAACGCAAGGTGCTCGTCATCGACGTGCGTGGCGGAAATTCTGCTTCTCGAGGTGGAAAAAAAAAGTTGCATCTGTAATTTCTTTTTTTCGCCTCTTTTCGTTGAAGATTTTTTCATTTTTTATTTCATCGCGACTTTATCTATATACTCGTCCGCGAACGATCGGTATCTCCAGTCTTCGCTCGGAGCTCCATAATGAAAGGTCTACCTTCGATCGTTACGCGTTGTCGTCGCACGTGAAAAAGTACTTTTATTTGGCCCGTTTCGAGAGGTGAAACTCCCGTGATTGTCGATTATTGAGATTTTTCGAATCGCGTCGATTAGGTTTGCTTAAAAATGCACGAACAGCAGCGATGGGAATATTCGTAATTATGAATATCGATTAAAATCGTCGATTGATAAAAATCGATGAAAATTTGTAATTACGAATTCGTAAGTTTGAATATCGATTGAAATTCATCGTGTAAGCTGAATTTACATTTGCCGATCGATATATCTTTACCTCCGTTCGCTCTTTATGTAAGCGTAATTGAAGGAACAACAGATTCCGTGAGGAGTGTAACTCGGCGTTACGATGCTCGCGCAATCCTCCGTTTTACCCTCGAACTCGCACATTACGATGAAATCACTGCATTTGGGACCGAAGAGCTCGAAAAAATCGCTCAATGACATTCTATTCGCGAAAAGCACTCTGTCCAACGATCGCAGTTCCTTCTCGAATTGATTGCTCGGCAGTATTCCGATCGACAGGTACTTCAGGCTTTCCTGAAAGTCCTTCATAGTCACACCAAAAGGCATGCGTCTGAAATCATTTTGAGAAAAAAAAAACAGATTTTCCAGATAATAATTTGGCAATACAATAAAAACTAATAATTTCGTACGAGGCACTTTCTTTTGATATAAAAATCGAAAATAAATAAGCCATACAAAACGCATCGATTTTATCAGACAATAACGATTTCGAAAAGTTGCTGGTAAAGTAAGACAAAAGCGGTTCCTTTGAAAAAATTCATCGATTTTTCCGTTTTTTCGAAATTTCTCTGGCAAACTTTGAAAAGTTGATGAAAAAATTCTACAATTTCTATTCCATTATTGAATAAACGCCTTTGTTTGCACGATCGCAGTCAAGTTCAAACAAACGGGATGGTAAAATTTGGGAAATTTCATGTCACGTCGAGGCAAAACAAGTTTTTCACATTTTTTCCAAAGGAATTTTTCTTCATTGATTCGTTGATACCTTTTCCGCGATGTCTCATCCGTAATCATACCTTCCATGTGACTTTTTTTTCCGATTTTTTCCTACCATCGGTACGTACGCGAAATTCGCGTTTTATTTCGCTTTTACTTGCATCGCATCTCCAAAACCCCCTTAAATTATCCGAAAACGATAGTTTTCCCGGCCATTTGCGTTATTACTGTGATTTTTCACATAAATTTTGTTATCATTATTGAGAAACACTGTTATCCTCGTGTATCTTTTGTAATTTCTCGTTAAAAACGTACAAATATTTTTCAGCAACGAGGTAAGGAGTTAAACGATGGAGCGTCGCAACGTCGGAATGGCAGAGTGTTATTGCCGGTAATTCGAGCTTCCAGCTGGGATACTGATTGCTTATGACCAAGGTACGCATGTTGGCAGATTCGTGTCTTTTGTAAAATTCATTAGCCAATTGCCATGCCGCTAGGATCGAGATGAAAACGATAAGGAGCCAGGTGATTCTGTAATTTTTATCACTTTGGTACACAAACAAATATGAAAATACGAAAGTTTATTTCCATTTTCATGAATTATTGACTAAAAAGAACGCAAGTTGCAAAAAAAAAAAAAAAAACTTTGACATTCCGATACGAGAAATCAATTGATTGAATTTAACTGCGAGCAATAATCGTGCGATAATTAACAAAAAAAAAAGTGAATTCGCTGACTTTACAAAAATTCTTCGTTCTTCTCAATTAAAAATCTGAACGTATTTACTTTCATCCGATCTTTTTAATTTAAATTATCTTGCGAGAAAAAGTTGTGCGATGATTCGAAAAAGTTCACACGCCGAAAAAAAACAATGTGCATGTAATTTAGGAATTTTTTGGAGATCGATTTTTCGAAATTATCGTAAACTTTGTACCTTCCCCAGGTGGATTTCGCTTGAGAGGTGTATTTGATACCGTGAATCGTTGAATGCGATGAAAATTCATGATAAACGTGTACCATTATCCGCCAAACGCTCCGACAATTTTCGACATCGTCAACAATGTCCATTTGCTTATTGAAACTTCTCGATTTCATTGATAAGTCTCAAATCGTACGATTCGGTGATTTTGTCACGTCGAGAGATTCCACCGGACTAACGCTGAGAATTCTACCCTGTCGGCAGCAAGGGCGGTAATTTATCGCGAAAAATCGATACGAATACACTTGCTTTTTTTTCTTATTACACTCCCAGTCACTATGATTACAATTCTATTTTGCTGATTTATATCTCACACGCACTGTCCCATGCCTTATCTCTGATGTACAGGATTTTTCATGTCAAATCGCCGTATCTCAACGGATTGATAATCTTTTCATTTTTTTTTTCAAATCGACTTTGATTCTTCCTACTTCGTTTGGGGTTTGTGGTGAAATTTTAACGGAAAAACTTGTTTTCACATTATTTTTGACCAAACGGCGAAAAATCGAGATTAATTCCATGTTGAATACCCCGCGTATATCGCTCTATTTGCGCTGCTCGCCTGACTGCCCTATTTGCACCTTTTTTTCTTATCTGTCGTGGAATCCCATTTCTATTCTACCTATGTACTGTGGAAAAGATCGATTTCCCAAAGAGACCAAGATCCAAGATAAGGGAACGCACATTGTCAGTCGATTACCACACCAATTAACGAGGTTTCGTGTTTACAATCTCTATCTCGGGGAGCGATGAATTATTTTCCAAGGTCGCGAACTGACCTCATCAAACTGAAGGATGATATAGAGTGATAATTATGCGCTTATTAACGATCTTACGGTTTGAAATATTCATCGTTGACGGACAGTGCTTTGCCCCTCAACGCTCGTTTCTTTTTTGTCCTTTAGATGGATGAATAACTAGGTTTGCGATATGATTATACGACCTTTGAATCGAATTGTTTTATTTTCTCGAGTCGAAGGTAATTTTCTCACTCGATTCGGCGACTGATTTTTTTTGAGAACACTGAAACTGAATATAAAGACGGATTTTCGTTCAGTATAATTTTGAAAATTGCGTCGGTATCCATGGCAGAGTCATTGCGGTAACTTCCGGTGTGCGCAAACGGTCGATGAGAGACACGCACAAAAGTTATCCCCACCGGTAAAAAGAAAAATATCTCAGGCGGGTGCACAGCGTGCTCTTAGTCGTAGGTTCACTAAAACTCCGAGTGATGGCAGCACCATCGGCTTTCCACGCGTCACGCATCTCGCGCTGATGTGTATAGAGCCGATGTATTCGCGCCTCGAGTGTGTGCGTATTTGCCCATGCCAATTGCCAATAGAAACACATTTTCCAATCTGTTCATCCGTGTACGTCATTGCGAGCTGTGATTTTTTTGTTCGCTTTCAAACCCTACGTAGATTCGATAAACAGGAAATAACGCGTGATGTCTATTTTTTCATTTCGTTTTGCTACAAATCGTGTAGGCGTTTCTCGTCTCGGGTTATCAAAAGTTCGGTAATACTCTCTCGATGTCTCTTGCTGGATATAACCCTCGTTGAAAATAAAATACACATCTTTTCGCGGAAACAAATATGCGCTTGTGTGAGATTACACCGGCGAGACGTGCCAAGTGTGCGAGAACTAACCTCAAACCGTCACGTCGCGATCGTGCCTGAGTTTCACGCGAGAAATCAAAGAAAAAAATTCAGCCTGGCGACAATTAAACTATCAACTACACTCGAGCGATGAAAAATGATACGCGTGTTTCGTTCCGATTGTGCGCGAGTGCGCTTTTCATATCGTAAAGTTTATCGCGTAAATACGCCGAGTTTAACAACGCGACGTTTCGGAGATCATCGTTACATTCGCGTTCGTGTTGTTTTTTCGAACGCGTCTCTCAACGAGACCGCTGGTGAACCGCGTAAAGCTCACGCGGATGCTCGTGAGTAATTGAATCGAGCAGTGATTTCGTAAAATCACTGCTCCTCGTGCGAATGAATTTTTTCCATTTTTCTCTCAATTTCCGTTTTTTTCATTTTTTTCTCCGCGAAACGCGAACCGCCGTGATGCTTTTTTCGGAATAACTCAGTTACTCTCTCAACGATCGATTATAACGTGTACAAAAATGCCTCACGGACAGCGGACGAAGGATCGCAATGTCCTCTGACAAATTGTTGCATTTTGCGCAATTCACGTAAGGTAAACTTTGATCTTTTCCCTCTAACGAATATTGTGTGCGAAAAGAGTTTGTTTTCATGCCGAATCGACGGTTGTAGCGCTTTTTAGGAATTTTGATTTTTGACGTTAACCGAAAACTCTCTGCCGTCGCGATAACGGCGCACTTTTTCTCGTCCTTTCCGGGTTCCGAGGCACATTTTCGCAAAGCTGGAAACGAAACTCTCGCATAAAATTGTTTACCGAGCGTGCGGTGTTTCGATTCGACAAACAAGCTAAAAAAGACCACTAAAAATAAAATATTTAGCGTACGCTCCTGCAAAAACATTTTCTTCAAAGTTCGCCAGAGACGGATCCTGGTATTTCTCTGTTGCGCGTACGCAGCACAAAAAAGAGGCAGAAGCGCATTTGAATAATAATTCCTCGTATCGGCATGAGTTTTATCGTTTGAATTCGAAATTGCCTCATTTTAGGTTTATATCGTAAAAGAGCCGTGACGATTTTTCAAACAAGACCGTCTTGCTCCTTTTTTTTATTTCCAAAAATGTTTTTGATCGTTTATTCTCCACTTTCGGAAATAATTCTGGATCGAAATGGAGATTCAAAGAATCGTCAACGGTGTCAAACATACCTTTCAAGCATCAAATTAGAAACATTAATCTCTACTTTTCGATCTCATTTTTTCCAGAGGTATGTTTTTCGTTTGACCCGTTTTCTTGTGTGAAAGATTTTGTCGATTTTTTATACTGATACTTGAAAGCATCAGAAAACATTTAAAATGTTTCTTCAAAGTGTTTAATTTGAAAAATCGGATTTGTCCGAAAAGAAAGGATCGCCCCTGTAGATTTTTTTTCGAATTTAAGAACGTGTGATGAAACGTTTTGAAAACAACAATAACGTGCATAATTAACGAAAAACATTAATGCATGCTTCATACATTAAACTCTGAAAGATCACGGTAGCACCGAAGTGGTTGAGAAAAAATAATAACACGTCTTTGCTCAGTGAACTTTGATAGATCGCATGATTGTTGACGAGAC
Organism: Heteropelma amictum; assembly: GCA_959613375.1. Classification (NCBI taxonomy): domain Eukaryota; kingdom Metazoa; phylum Arthropoda; class Insecta; order Hymenoptera; family Ichneumonidae; genus Heteropelma; species Heteropelma amictum. Next base: position 35,238,400 of record OY390720.1, read on the forward strand.
GTACGTCTCGTCCCAGCAACGTATCTGCGTATTATTATTAATGAAATCCATTTAAAGATCTCGGTCTACGACGTGAAGTACTTTTTTTTTCCTATCGAAATCAGTCAATGTAGCTGCTTCGATCGCAGCTGGTCCGCAGCTTAGCGCAATAAGAATCGCAATGTAAAAAAATTAGACACCGAAGCTTGTGCTAAAAATACAGCTGAGTAACGATAAAAAATATTCCGGATAATTCCGAAATGAGTAATTTCAAACTCATGAAACCGCGGGAGATTTCGCTGTGGTGTGAATTAATTAATTTTTTAATCAGCGCCGAGCAGGCAAACGAGCAAAAGTCTCTGGCAACTTTGGAAATTCCGTAATTGTCGTATCGGACTTGAATTTAAATTGAAAAAAAGACTTTCGAACAAATGATATTTAATTACGTCAAAGAAATTTTGAAAAATAGCAGTGAAATCACCATGGAAATAATGTACCTTCGCATCGGTGAAAAGCTACGAAAATACGATTTTTTCCCCCATTTTTTTAGATTTCTTTCGGATGTATTTCGGTTTTGTTTATATTTTATTTTATTTTATTATTATTCCATAAATTATCTGATATTTCCGAAACTAGGCAATTTGAATTATGGAGATATTCCAAGAAAATTATATTCCGAGCTCGTGTGAAAAAATCTTGAAAACAGTTGCAAAATTATCGAAAAACATTACGCGAAAATATCTCGCCGTGTGCCTTCATTTTACGAAATTGGATCGTAATTTCGTTGTTTTCCAATCATGAAAACTTTAGCCTCCGTTCGACCTGTTGATAACGAGCTTTTTTTGTCATCAACCCGCACGATATTCGGTGCTGACAATATTGTAGAATAAATTTAGTACCGGCAATTTAAAACACGATTCCGGGAGCAAAAATATAATTTCATGAAAATTTCAAGCGCTCGTCAATGCTGCAAATTTAAAAAAAAATCAATCACAAAGAGGATACAGAGTAACTTAATCCAAATCACACGAACGAGAAAAATGTATCCAAAGATATCTCTAAAAAATCTTTTTTTTTCAAAAATTCCCTCAAGAAAAAGAAATTGCCCGAATTTTCGTGATATTTTTTTCTCCCTTCCCCGAGTACCATAATTCCGAAAAGTCGACGAAAAAAATTCGCCGTATCTTGAAATATCGACAATTCGAAAAAATAAAATTTACCGTACCCTCCGTTGGATTCCAACGATGCAAACTTCAAAATCGTATTTTCAAAATTGTCCGGGCTATTTTCTCAAAAAAAAAACAAAAAGGTCGAACAAACATCGAGAAAATTCGCAAAACCGGAGTAACGCATAACCCTCTCGTTGATCTGTTTCAGCAATATGGAGTCATCGTCGATGTAGCGTCGTAAAATCGCCACGAGAATACTCAAAAAGTCAAAAGGCAACATTGCGATGATCCGGCGATCATCGCACTGGATCGCGATGGACCATCGGCGGCTGAATTAACGCGATATTTTTTTTAATGATACCGTACGATAAGGACAATGTTTGAGCGTCGTGATATTCGCTACAAGTTACTGAAGCAGAGAACGAAAAAGAAGAAAAAAATAATGTCGACGAAGATGCGTTATTTATTGCTATTCGTGACGTGCGCATTCCTCGGCTACTGTTACTTCGGTGGTTACAGATTAAAAAGCAGCAAGAGAGTCGGCGAGAGCAGGCAATCGTCGCACGAACGTTTGCCTTCGTTCGCGAGCATGATCGAGGAGTTCTACGACAAGGACCTTCGCACGACGAGTCGGGGTGGCGCCGTCGGCGATCCCCGACGTCACTGCCGGATGGAGACATGCTTCGACTTTACGAGGTGCAAACGAGGCTTCACGGTATTCGTGTATCCGGTCGAGGACACGATAAGTCCGCTTTATCAAAAGATCCTAAACGTCATTACCGAGTCCCGTTATTACACGAACGATCCGTCGAGAGCCTGCGTCTTTGTTCTCGGCCTCGACACCCTGGACCGCGATCCCTTATCAGCAGAGTTCGTCCACAATTTACCGGCAAAATTGTCGCGTCTCCCTCACTGGAATAACGGCAGAAATCATCTTATATTCAATTTGTACTCGGGCACTTGGCCCGACTACGCCGAGGAGTCCCTGGCCTTCGATCCGGGGTACGCCATACTGGCCAAGGCCAGCATGTCGATTTTTCGCCTCAGACCGAACTTTGATGTCTCGATACCGCTCTTCGGCAAGCAGCATCCCGAGCGCGGTGGTGAACCCGGCCAGGCGCAGGAGAACACCTTTCCGAACCGGAAGAAGTACGTCGCAGCCTTCAAGGGCAAAAGATACGTTTACGGCATCGGATCCGAGACCCGCAACGCCTTTTACCACTTGCACAACGGCAAGGACCTCGTTTTCGTCACGACTTGTCGGCACGGGAAGGCCTGGAAGGAGCTCCAGGACGAGCATTGCGCGCAGGACAATCAGGAATACGACATGTGAGTAGCCGCGGTTGGCGGAGGGAAAACAAACATGCGTTGACTTTCGTCCGGAAATTCGCGACGAAAGCACGAATTTCGTTTACATTTTTGCGATTTTGAGGCTCGCATCGCGGAAATCCGGCGTAATGCGGGGTAAACTCTTTTTTCAATATTGTCAATGTTCCACGATTCGCCGAATGTTTTTCATGCATTTTTCGAAATCCAGAAAGTCGTGAAAAAAAAAAAGAAATAAAATGGAAAATTCGAAAAATTCAACGCGAAAAATCGAGATAATTCAGGCTTCGATTCGAACGATGCAAACTTCAAGATCGCACGTTTTTATCCTCTGTTTCTTCGTGTTCGACATGTCTAAACTTTGATATGAATTAATTTTTTTATTTAATCACGGTTCACTTTTTTTTTTACAAACATTACGATTGCATCGCGGAAATCCGGCGAAATGCGGGGTAAACTCTTCTTTCAATATTGTCGATATTCCACGATTCGCCGAATGTTTTTCATGCATTTTTCGAAATCCAGACAGTCGTGAAAAAAAAAGAAAAGAAATAAAATGGAAATTTCGAAAAATTCAACGTGAAAAATCGAGATAATTCAGGCTTCGATTCGAACGATGCAAACTTCAAGATCGCACGTTTTTATCCTCTGTTTCTTCGTGTTCGACATGTCTAAACTTTGATATGAATTAATTTTTTTATTTAATCACGGTTCACTTTTTTTTTTACAAACATTACGATTGCATCGCGGAAATCCGGCGAAATGCGGGGTAAACTCTTCTTTCAATATTGTCGATATTCCACGATTCGCCGAATGTTTTTCATGCATTTTTCGAAATCCAGACAGTCGTGAAAAAAAAAGAAAAGAAATAAAATGGAAATTTTTGAAAAATTCAACGCGAAAAATCGAGATAATTCAGGCTTCGATTCGAACGATGCAAACTTCAAGATCGCACGTTTTTATCCTCTGTTTCTTCGTGTTCGACATGTCTAAACTTTGATATGAATTAATTTTTTTATTTAATCACGGTTCACTTTTTTTTTTACAAACATTACGATTGCATCGCGGAAATCCAGCGAAATGCGGGGTAAACTCTTTTTTCAATATTGTCGATATTCCACGATTCGCCGAATGTTTTTCATGCATTTTTCGAAATCCAGAAAGTCGTGAAAAAAAAAAGAAAATAAATAAAATGGAAATTTTTGAAAAATTCAACGCGAAAAATCGAGATAATTCAGGCTTCGATTCGAACGATGCAAACTTCAAGATCGCACGCTTTTATCCTCTGTTTCTTCGTGTTCGACATGTCTAAACTTTGATATGAATTAATTTTTTTATTTAATCACGGTTCATGTTGTTTTTTTTTATAAACGTTACGATTGTCCTCAACGAGATTCTCAAAGTGTCACGACACAGCTGAATATCGCGTCGGATTTCGAAACACGCAAGTCGGGAATATAACAAATTATTTTTCTTTTTTTTTTTTTCACCGTTTCAGGTACGATTATGAGATATTGTTGATGAATTCGACGTTTTGTCTCGTACCACGCGGTCGAAGATTAGGCAGCTTCAGATTTTTGGAGGCTCTCAGAGCCGGCTGTGTGCCAGTTATACTGAGCAACGGATGGGCACTTCCGTTTCACGAAAAAATCGATTGGAATCAGGCGGTTGTGTTTACGGACGAACGGCTGCTGCTTCAAATTCCCGATATCGTCAGATCCGTTTCCACGACGAAGATCCTGAAGCTCAGACAGCAAACGCAGTTTCTCTGGGAGCGTTATTTCTCATCGATCGAGAAAATCATATTTACGGTTTTTGAGGTAAGTTGACGCTCGACAACGACGAGTTACGACGATTGTCGGATACAATACGATTATTTTGTTAATTAAATTTGATTAATCATTTTACTTAATCAACGATATTATTTCCAACTTTTCTACCGTCGGAGTATGGAATAAAAAAAATGGGCAGTGATTTTTTCAAAATCAGCAATCGGACGAGAATTTTGCGAAAAAATTCTGAAAAACTTTATTCGGCCGGATTTTATTTCTTGTTTTCTTGTTCTTGAACGGCTCTGTTGTAATGCAGCACCGTGATATTCCGTTCTAAAATACCACCGCGACGAAATATTCGCCTTCCTCGGCGAAAAAAGACGCGGTAACTCGATGAGCTAATGAGCGGAAAATAAAAGCAGCAGGTCGTTCTGTTTTACAGAAGGAAAATGTTCGGACGTTGTAATATCTTCAGACTGTATTTTTCTGCAGATATTTCGGAATAGAGAATAGAGATACATTTAAGAACAAACTTGGTTGAGATTGAGATAACTTCGAAGAATAACGTCCAAAAATGGATAAATAAAGAATAGGCTCGCTACTCCGCCCATGTTTTTTCTCCACGACCAATTGATTGAACGTCGAATGCGTTTCCCGTCGAATTTATTGTACCATTTTAGTAAAATGGTACAATATACCAAATGGTAAAATGGTACAATGGTACCATTTTAGTAAAATGATACAATAATTTTTGAATTAACTTCAGATGTAATATCTTCAGACTGTATTTTCATGCAGATATTTCGGAATGGCGATACATTTAAGAACAAACTTGGTTGAGATTGAGATAACTTCGAAGAATAACGTCCAAGAATGGATAAGTAAAGACTAGGCTCGCTACTCCGTCCATGTTTTTTCTCCACGACCAATTGATTGAACGTCGAATGCGCGTTAATTCCAAAATTATTGTACCATTTTAGTAACTTTTCGTTGGATAAATGGTACAATAATTTTGGAATTAACTTCAGACTGTATTTTCATGCAGATATTTCGGAATGGCGATACATTTAAGAACAAACTTGGTTGAGATTGAGATAACTTCGAAGAATAACGTCCAAGAGTGGATAAATAAAGACTAGGCTCGCTACTCCGCCCATTTTTTTTCTCCACGACCAATTGATTGAACGTCGAATGCGTTTCCCGTCGAATTTATTGTACCATTTTAGTAAAATGGTACAATATACCAAATGGTAAAATGGTACAATGGTACCATTTTAGTAAAATGGTACAATAATTTTTGAATTAACTTCAGATGTAATATCTTCAGACTGTATTTTCATGCAGATATTTCGGAATGGCGATACATTTAAGAACAAACTTGGTTGAGATTGAGATAACTTCGAAGAATAACGTCCAAGAATGGATAAGTAAAGACTAGGCTCGCTACTCCGTCCATGTTTTTTCTCCACGACCAATTGATTGAACGTCGAATGCGCGTTAATTCCAAAATTATTGTACCATTTTAGTAACTTTTCGTTGGATAAATGGTACAATAATTTTGGAATTAACTTCAGACTGTATTTTCATGCAGATATTTCGGAATGGCGATACATTTAAGAACAAACTTGGTTGAGATTGAGATAACTTCGAAGAATAACGTCCAAAAATGGATAAATAAAGAATAGGCTCGCTACTCCGCCCATGTTTTTTCTCCACGACCAATTGATTGAACGTCGAATGCGTTTCCCGTCGAATTTATTGTACCATTTTAGTAAAATGGTACAATATACCAAATGGTAAAATGGTACAATGGTACCATTTTAGTAAAATGGTACAATAATTTTTGAATTAACTTCAGATGTAATATCTTCAGACTGTATTTTCATGCAGATATTTCGGAATGGCGATGCATTTAAGAACAAACTTGGTTGAGATTGAGATAACTTCGAAGAATAACGTCCAAGAATGGATAAATAAAGACTAGGCTCGCTACTCCGTCCATGTTTTTTCTCCACGATCAATTGATTGAACGTCGAATGCGCGTTAATTCCAAAATTATTGTACCATTTTAGTAACTTTTCGTTGGAAAAATTACGTAATTTCTGCATCATTAAAATTCGCCGTGAGTCGAATCATAGAGACGACGCGAGAAAACCGAGCGGGACGAATTACACGTAATGCAAGACGTTAATGGTCGATTGTAGAAAAGAATCAGGCGTAATTCACGGCAAGTTGCAATTTGGTCTGTCCGGTGCATGCGAGTTACGTATTAACACCACGTGACCGTGCGAATACCATCGTTTCTTCCAGGCTTGATTTACTTATTTTTTTATCACCAAAACACACGACGACGATCGAGGTAATTCGTTTGTCCGTTTCTCTATTTTGTATTTTCCTTTTTTTTTTTGGTTTTCGTGCTTCTCCTTTCGTACGCAACTCCAGAGCGTGCGAGAACGTCTCTCGTGGGAAGGAACGCGAGATGGCCTTGTCTGGAATACGAATCCGGGTGCTCTGGCTATTTTGCCACAATTCTCCGACAGTCAGCAAGAATTGCCTTTCTCGACGAAGGACCCGGGCAATGCCTTCACCGCCATCATCTACTCGCAACTCGGATCCACCGCCGTTCTTTATCGCCTCTTACGCAGCCTCGCGAAAAGCAAATATTTAGACAAGGTCAGCATTCGTGAAAAATGAAAAATGAAAATCATTACAACTCCAAAATCGCCGCGATAATCGTTGGACGATCGTCGCTTCGTTAGATTCCTTCTTTTTACGCATGACACAGTCGCGAAAACGAGAAATTTCATCGACGAATTTACCGCCCTGTAAATTCTACGTCGAATCGGATATCAGCGACGAACTTTGCATCTATTCGAAGAGGGAAAAAAAATTGGGGTCAGGGCCGACCGCGTCTTTTTGGCGCTGCGTTTTTTCGTCGCAAATGGGTGCGTCGTCGCTGAAAATCATGCGCCACAATGTATGCGATGCGACGAAACGGCGGGCGACCTTTTTGTCGGGCGCGCCGAAAAGACGCAGTGCGCCTTCCTTCTTGGTTTCTGTAATAGCGACAATGACGATGATTTCGGAATCGCGACGATTTTGCCAAATTTACGCCTCGTTTGGGGACCCTGCGATAAATTTCCAAAAATCTCGTCATCACGCGATAGGAAAAAATGTTTCGCCCTGGCAATCTCGTCTTCGCGCGATAAAGCGTCTTTGAAAATCTTGAAAATTCAAATGCCTCGTTTTATCGGATTGATTTTGCTGAATAATTATGAATATACATTTTTCTCGACCGATTCAATCTAGTTTCGCAGTCAATTCGATGATACCGTAATTGAATAATAATCGCAAGTCGAAAGTACCGCAGATAAAAAAGACGCGATTTTTGCATAAAATATCGCCGATTTTTTACAATTCAAAGACGCAGTGCGCCTTCCTTTTTGGTTTCTGTAATAGCGACAATGACGATGATTTCGGAATCGCAACGATTTTTGCAAAATTTACGCCTCGTTTGGGGACCCTGCGATAAATTTCCAAAAATCTCGTCATCACGCGATAGGAAAAAATGTTTCGCCCTGGCAATCTCGTCTTCGCGCGATAAAGCGTCTTTGAAAATCTTGAAAATTCAAATGCCTCGTTTTATCGGATTGATTTTGCTGAATAATTATGAATATGCATTTTTCTCGACCGATTCAATCTAGTTTCGCAGTCAATTCGATGATACCGTAATTGAATAATAATCGCAAGTCGAAAGTACCGCAGATAAAAAAGACGCGATTTTTGCATAAAATATCGCCGATTTTTTACAATTCAAAGACGCAGTGCGCCTTCCTTCTTGGTTTCTGTAATAGCGACAATGACGATGATTCCGGAATCGCGACGATTTTTGCCAAATTTACGCCTCGTTTGGGGACCCTGCGATAAATTTCCAAAAATCTCGTCATCACGCGATCGGAAAAGATTTTTCGCCCTGGCAATCTCGTCTTCGCGCGATAAAGCGTCTTTGAAAATCTTGAAAATTCAAATGCCTCGTTTTATCGGATTGATTTTGCTGAATAATTATGAATATACATTTTTCTCGACCGATTCAATCTAGTTTCGCAGTCAATTCGATGATACCGTAATTGAATAATAATCGCAAATTGAAAGTACCGCAGATAAAAAAGACGCGATTTTTGCATAAAACATCGCCGATTTTTTACAATTCAAAGACGCAGTGCGCCTTCCTTCTTGGTTTCTGTAATAGCGACAATGACGATGATTCCGGAATCGCGACGATTTTTGCCAAATTTACGCCTCGTTTGGGGACCCTGCGATAAATTTCCAAAAATCTCGTCATCACGCGATCGGAAAAGATTTTTCGCCCTGGCAATCTCGTCTTCGCGCGATAAAGCGTCTTTGAAAATCTTGAAAATTCAAATGCCTCGTTTTATCGGATTGATTTTGCTGAATAATTATGAATATGCATTTTTCTCGACCGATTCAATCTAGTTTCGCAAATACGGGCTATCGATTTTCCCATTCTCTCTTCGAAGTTGACCGTCAACCAGAAAGCGATCCCATCTTAGCCCACTGGCCGAGAAGCGATCCTGTCTATCAAGTTTCCAACTAATTGACCTGAAAACGCGTTTCTACGTTAAAATATCGATATTCGACCATGTATTCTGACATCGGAGGGCCAGGACCGATGCGAGTTGAATCAAAGTCGCAAATTGAAAAGTGTCACGAAGTACGTAACAATTTTCAAAGATTCGGATCGTTTCGAAACAAAAAAAAAGCTCCAATCAGCTGTTTCGCGTAGCTTTCGTCCCAAAAGTTGATAAAAATGACCGCGACAAGAACCTCGTGAATGAGTAAAAAAGAAACGCGCTGAAAAAGATGCGATTCTCGTAACATTTTCAAAAGATTCGGATCGTTTCGAAAAAAAAGCTCCAATCAGCTGTTTCGCGTAGCTTTCGTCCCAAAAGTTGATAAAAATGACCGCGAAAGGTACCTCGTGAATGAGTAAAAAAGAAACGCGCTGAAAAAGATGCGATTCTCGTAACATTTTCAAAAGATTCGGATCGTTTCGAAAAAAAAGCTCCAATCAGCTGTTTCGCGTAGCTTTCGTCCCAAAAGTCGATAAAAATGACCGCGAAAGGTACCTCGTGAATGAGTAAAAAAAAGAAAGGCGCTGAAAAAGACGCGATTCTCGTAAAACGTATTTCATCTAATTATAAATATACCGTGAAAGAAAATAACGGAAAAAATAGGGTCGATTGACAGCCGCGTGTGTGAATTCACGCTTGTGCTCACCCTTGTCCAACGAGTTATTAATAAAATAATGTCTCGTCTTTGCAGATAATCCTCATGTGGAATTCTGACCTTCCGGTACCGAGAAAATCACGCTGGCAGGGAATAAAGGCGACGATTCACGTCGTCGCCGTTACAGGGATATCTCAACGGTTTTATCCACATCCGTTGATAAAAACAAGTGCCATATTGTCGTTGGACGAAGATGCTCTTCTCAATACCGACGAAATTGATTTCGCCTTTGTCGTCTGGCGATCGTTTCCCGATCGGATCGTCGGTTATCCCGCGAGATCTCATTACTGGGACGACTCGAAGGTAAAGAAAATCCGGCGTGTTTCGTCCGTTGAAAAATTATCGATTTTTTCGTTTTGCGATTATTTGCCATCACGTGTCTAACTTATCGATTTGCCAAATCTAGTAATGCGTTTCGATGAATTTTCATGTTTTTGCAAATTGTCGAAAAATTCGAGCGTTTTCGCGGAACGAAAATTTTCTCCGTGTCCAACTTGCATGTTTTGCGTTAAAATGATGGTTATTATTATCATCGCTGTTTTCTTTTTCGCGTTAAAAGCGATCTTGGGGCTACACGAGCAAATGGACGAACGATTACAGCATCGTTCTGACAAGCGCAGCATTTTATCATCGATACTACAACACACTCTACACGGAATTATTGAGCTCAACGTTGCACAAAACCGTGGAACAGTCGCAAAATTGCGAAGACATTCTGATGAATTTTCTGGTCAGTCACGTGACTCGCCAACCGCCGATCAAAGTTACGCAGCGCAAGCTCTACAAAGAAACGATGGGAGCCGCCGTGCGGTAAGCGAAACGAGAGTGAAAAAGCGTGACGTGAGAACAGACTTTTCTTTTTGCACTCTTGCGGTCTTTTTTTTTCACAAAGCATACAAGAATTTTCGGTAAATCGATGAAATATTTCGTCAGTCAAAAAAATACGTTTCTCGGCCTTGTTTCGTATCGGACCGCGATTCTTTTTTTACTTTTTCTTCTTCGACGATTCTCCTCGGCATTTTTCCACGATCTCGAAGTTCGCATCGTTTAACTCGATGGAAAATTGGAATTTTCCTCCCTTCCTTTCACGAGCTTCGTAATTTCGGTAAAATTGGTGAAAAATATTCGGCGAATCGTCGAATTTTCACGAGGGGCGTCGATGGTCGATGCAAACTTCGTGATCGTATTTTTCCCCTTTTTCTCCCGTGTGATTCTGTGATTTTGCAAACTTTCAGATCACCGTGGAACGACCCGGATCACTTTATCCAACGTCAGACCTGTATGAACACGTTTGTCGCTGTTTTCGGCTACATGCCCCTTCTACGCTCCACTATGAGGCTCGATCCGGTATTATTCAAAGATTCCGTCAGCAATCTGCGCAAAAAGTATAGGCAAATTGAATTAGTTAGTAATTAGAATTGTATAAAGGTTGAAAGCGAAGGGGAAAAAAAAAAGATGCGAACACGTGCTCGTTTTTTCGACCACGTGATAATAATTTATACACACGCCAAATTGATATCGCGTTCAGTGATAACGCTCCGCCTCCGAATCGAGATGACGAGCACGAAGCGAACGTGCGTTTAAGAAAAAAAGCGAAAAAAACAAAATGAAAAACAAACGTCAAAGTCCGATCCCCCCTTTTTTTACGTCACCTTGACTTTTCTATCTTCCTACCGCGCTACTCTGACTCACGACCGTCATTGTACAGGAATTTTCTTTCCTTCTTATCCATTGTTTTCCGTTTATTTTTGGGAGAAAAAAAATCAACGCTGCTATCACGTTCAGCGATATTTCATTTCGGTTTGTCAGGCTAAAGAATCAACTTTACAACGTCGCCATTCTGTACATAACAATCGTTTCATAGCTATTATTAACGAAATAAAATGATTTAACAGATGGACGCTGTTGTATTTGAAGAATTTCCCGGATGCGAATTTTCCCGATTATCCCAGCGGTTTTCAAAGTAGCGAATCCTTTCGTCAAGCCCGAAGAATCCTGCCGCGAATCTTTTCCCACCGTTCTTCCTCGTTGCCACAGTGGTGAGTCTTGTTCAGCGGAAAATCACACTTTTCGAACGTTTTTTTTCGTAACTTTTTGTCACGCTTTTTTTTTTTGTCAAAACACAAGTGGTTTACGAACTCGCCGCGATTTGAGTCGAGTTACAGAGCAATGATTTCGGAAGCGTCAGAGTGTGCATAAATTTCGCTGCTTCTCTCTTTTTATGAAAAACAGCCGCGAGACTTTGGTAATTTACAACGTCGCCATTCTGTGCATAACAATCGTTTCACAGCTATTATTAAAGAGATGAAATGATTTAACAGATGGACGCTGTTGTATTTGAAGAATTTCCCGGATGCGAATTTTCCCGATTATCCCAGCGGTTTTCAAAGTAGCGAATCCTTTCGTCAAGCCCGAAGAATCCTGCCGCGAATCTTTTCCCACCGTTCTTCCTCGTTGCCACAGTGGTGAGTCTTGTTCAGCGAAAAATTACACTTTTCGAACGTTTTTTTCGTAACTTTTTGTCACGCTTTTTTTTTTTGTCAAAACACAAGTGGTTTACGAACTTGCCGCGGTTTGAGTCGAGTTACAGAGCAATGATTTCGGAAGCATCAGAGTGTGCATAAATTCCGCTGCTTCTCTCTTTTTATGAAAAACAGCCGTGAGACTTTGGTAATTGTCTCGCCACAGTTGCAAAAGTCGCTAAAGTTTATTTCAGCCAATGTGCGAAAGATTGCGCAACTCGCGGGATATCCGAAACATATTAGACGTCAAATTTTGTGTCTGACATGATATATTATTATTTTTCGATTTTTTATATCTTCCCTATTAATAATAACTTTAATAATAAAATATATGCACATTGTGATTTTTTATATCTTCATTGTTAAATTTATTATTAATAGTAAAGATATAAAAAATTACATTGACGTACATCGTGTACATATATTTTATTATTATTGCTCATATGATATATATAGAGCGAGGCGATGAAAATTGTAAAGATTTTTCCAAAAATCCCTCGATGTATTTACTCAAAATTCCGAGATGGCAGGCCAAATTTTTCTTGCCAATTTTCGGAATTGTCGCAAAAAATGTTGAATTTCTTATTCCTCCCCATGAAATCTCGTACGAAATTGCGATATTTTCGATAAAAGATATTTCCAAATCGAAACTCTGGATCCTGTTACAATTTAGCGCGTAGTCGCGCAAAAACGAGGTAAATCTGCTCTCAAAATTTTACGCAATTTACAAAAAACAAAAAAAAAACACACGAGACAACTACCTCAAGCGCCAACTTTTGTCGAACAATTCGACGATACCGTAATTGGATAATAATCGCAAATCGAAAGTACCGCAGATAAAAACGACGCGACTTTTGCATAAAATATCGCTGATTTTTTTCAATTTTATTCGCAAATAATGTATCTCGATATTTACAAGTTTTTTCCCTCCTCAATATCCAAGTTTCGTTTGACCCGAAGTGCAATCGAAATTACAGCGCGAGTTATCGTATAAAATAATGCAATCGCGGAAAATGACTAATCGACATTAAAAATACATCAGCAACGACTTGTTGTTACTCGTGCGAAGGAAGAGAATTAAGAAAAAAACTCGCTCTTCGAAGCATTTCGTCAAATTACGCGACCCTGCGTCATTTTTTCTTCCCACTCAATTTCGACAAACATGCGCAGCGGAGGGGGGTGAAAAAAATTGGCGTTACGCTCTAAAAATTACTCTCGCATCGCGTAACCATAACGGGTTTTGACCTAGCCCCGGATAATCGTGCAAAAATACATGCTTATATTCAGTCTCGCGAGTGCAGCAAAAAAAACCTCAATGCGCCCATTTTTTTTCTTTTTTTCCTGCCTCGTTTATCGATAGTTGCAAAACATCGGAGTACTTTTGACGAGATCGTGACTGGTATAATTTGACAACAAACGAAAAAAAAAAAAAAAAAAATTCAGCGTCGTCCGGTTTTATCGCAAACCACAGACACGAGCGAGTTTGATGTTTGTTCTTCTTTCGCGGTCGTTTTTGCCTCTGAAAAAGTTTTGCTCAGTTTCATTTTCATTCCACAATCCATGGTTTCGTGTTGCACATAAAACCCTGATTGGAAGCTGCCGGAAGCGTGATGTCGGTGATAAATCATCGTAAACCTGCTGCCCGCTGACTTTCGAAAAAACGCGATTTTCGAAATACCGCGAGCAAATCGAGATTATGAAAGATTTTTTTTCGAACGCAAAATCATTGGCCGTTCATGTTATTTCCGATATTTCCGTAACTTTGACTCGCGGCATATTCGGTTTTTGTCCGACAATAACATCGATTCTCTCGTGAAAAAATCGATAACCCGCCCTCTCTCTCCAGCCAATGGGAACCATTTCTCGGCTTGGAGAGCCGTCCGCGGGACGATCCAGCCCGATCCAGCCTCAGTTTTTCCCTCAAAGATTTATAATTCTGCCGTACAAGCGGGAAAAATCGCTCCTCGAACCTCGCTGGTTTCGTGATGGCCCGAGGAACTTTTTTACAGAGTCCCTCTCGCGATCCAATCTCCGCAATCTCTGTCGAGCGTGTACACCACAAACGCCGAAGGAACAACGCGAGTGCGAGAAAAATAAGGGCAACGTGGTGTTTCGGCAGGGAGAGGGGGGGGAGAACAGCGAGATCTTTTCACGTTTCTCCCGAACATGGCGGTAGTGGGGAAAGAAACAGAGAGCGGAGGTGTTGACGGTCGCGTATATAAGAATTCCATTGCGCGCCGAAAAGAAAACGCGTCCTTCGGTAACTGCTCTTTTTTCTTTGTTTTTTCTTTCGCTACCCTTTCGCTATCGATCGGAATTGCTCCGCCGGGTGAATAGTCCGGGACTACGAGCAACTACGACCAGCCGATAAACAGGGAATAAACAGCCGGATCTTCGCTCAAGGTCACATCGATGGGTATCTTAACGAGCGTAATGTTCCACACAAAGTCTTTGTTCGGCTGGCGACTCTGCCGAGCGCGAAACGCTAGACGAGAGAAACGCCTGAAATCATCGGCATTTTCTTTTGTTTCTTTTTGCAACTTGCGAGAATCAGAGGAGGGAATTTATCGTATGTGCGGAGAAGCTTCGCTGGCGTTATTTCGCCCGGTCGCTTCTTTGACACCCGGATATGGTTAGGGTGGGTCACTAATGACCCGTCGCGTGTTGGAGCGCGTAATTTGCGGGGAAAAAATCTGAAAAAATTCCTGAACACTCGTGAATAGCTCTCCTTTAAGGCCATCGGGGACACCCCCTCCCCCATCGAAATTTCGAAAAATTCTCAGGCAAAATCTATAAATCGGATCGATTTGAAATTTTTTGTGAGTATTTAGTGACACGACACGGAGGGACTGACGATTTCGCAATTTCGAAATTTTGTAAAAATTTTCAAAATTTCGAAATTCTAAAATCGTCAGTCCCTCCGAGCTATATCACTAAATACTCACAAAAAATTCCTGAACACTCGTGAATAGCTCTGCTTTAAGGCCATCGGGGACACCCCCTCCCCCATCGAAATTTCGAAAAATTCTCAGGCAAAATCTATAAATCGGATCGATTTGAAATTTTTTGTGAGTATTTAGTGACACGACACGGAGGGACTGACGATTTCGCAATTTTGAAATTTTGTAAAAAATTTTTTTGAAAAGTGAAAAAATTTTCAAAATTTCGAAATTCTAAAATCGTCAGTCCCTCCGGGCTATATCACTAAATACTCGCAACAAATTTCAAACCGATCCGATTTATAGATTTTGCCGGAGAATTTTTCTAGGCTTCGATTTACGGATGAAACACATCCCCTTAAGGCCATGGGGGATACCCCCTCCCCCATCGAAATTTCGAAAAATTCTCCGGCAAAATCTATAAATCGGATCGATTTGAAATTTTTCGTGAGTATTTAGTGACACGACACGGAGGGACTGACGATTTCGCGATTTTGAAATTTTGTAAAAAATTTTTTTGAAAAGTGAAAAAATTTTCAAAATTTCGAAATTCTAAAATCGTCAGTCCCTCCGGGCTATATCACTAAATACTCGCAACAAATTTCAAACCGATCCGATTTATAGATTTTGCCGGAGAATTTTTCTAGGCTTCGATTTACGGATGTAACACATCCCCTTAAGGCCATGGGGGAACCCCCTCCCCCATCGAAATTTCGAAAAATTCTCAGGCAAAATCTATAAATCGGATTGATTTGAAATTTTTTGTGAGTATTTAGTGACACGACACGGAGGGACTGACGATTTAGCAATTTCGAAATTTTTCAAAAAAATTTTTTTGTAGAGTGAAAAAATTTTCAAAATTTCGAAATTCTAAAATCGTCAGTCCCTCCGGGCTATATCACTAAATACTCGCAACAAATTTCAAACCGATCCGATTTATAGATTTTGCCGGAGAATTTTTCTAGGCTTCGATTTACGGATGAAACACATCCCCTTAAGGCCATGGGGGATACCCCCTCCCCCATCGAAATTTCGAAAAATTCTCAGGCAAAATCTATAAATCGGATCGATTTGAAATTTTTTGTGAGTATTTAGTGACACGACACGGAGGGACTGACGATTTCGCGATTTTGAAATTTTGTAAAAAATTTTTTTGAAAAGTGAAAAAATTTTCAAAATTTTTAAATTCTAAAATCGTTAGTCCCTCCGGGCTATATCACTAAATACTCGCAACAAATTTCAAACCGATCCGATTTATAGATTTTGCCGGAGAATTTTTCTAGGCTTCGATTTACGGATGTAACACATCCCCTTAAAGCCATGGGGGATACCCCCTCCCCCATCGAAATTTCGAAAAATTCTCAGGCAAAATCTATAAATCGGATTGATTTGAAATTTTTTGTGAGTATTTAGTGACACGACACGGAGGGACTGACGATTTCGCAATTTTGAAATTTTGTAAAAAATTTTTTTGAAAAGTGAAAAAATTTTCAAAATTTCGAAATTCTAAAATCGTCAGTCCCTCCGGGCTATATCACTAAATACTCGCAACAAATTTCAAACCGATCCGATTTATAGATTTTGCCGGAGAATTTTTCTAGGCTTCGATTTACGGATGTAACACATCCCCTTAAGGGCGCAGTGAGGAGAAAGACTCGGGTCACCAGCGACCCGCGATAACCAAATCCGGCCACGAACGGACGGTATCTTGCTGCGATCACGACGAAATCGCTTCAATCGATAATATTTCGGTACTCCTTCGCGGGCAACTTCCGTTTCTGAACGCAATTCGTTCGAATTTTTCAATCCACTTTCAGACACATGTATTTTTATAAAAAAATTCCCGCGAGTATACCGTTTCCTCATTCTCGTTTTTCGTTACTCAAAATCGAAAAAAAAACAAATTCTGCTTTAGAAAAAAATCGATTTTTCGCCACGAGATTATAAAAGAGTTTCAGAGATCAAACCTTTTCGATTTTTTTCTCTCAATAAATACACCCTGGATCGATAAATAATTCCGAGGGTAGTTCTGTCGTATAATATCCCGTGTGAGGGCGCAAAATTTCAAGCCGCAACGTTGGAATTTTCGTCGTAATGTTAGACTCGCCCGGACGTCCTTGAATCCCAAAATCGGCAGTGGAGGGGAACAAAAATCTATAAAAAATTGTTTTTTTTAACGAAAACCTTTTTTCTTGCAACAGAGAGCATTTTTTTAACGTCAAATGGGCTCGGCAAAACTCGACGTGAAATATATATCGAACATCGTTGACCAGACCGAGCCTGAGAATCCGCTCACTGTATACTGTTACGATATGCAAGATAGGGGGGTGGGGGCACTCACGTACGTCAAGGTAAAAAGAAAGGTTATTATCTTAGGTAACGCTCGACCCGATTATTATTGCCCGACGGCTCGCGCACCGAGAATACAAATGCACGTCTCGTGCAATCGAACATTTATACATCGAGAAAAAAGCGTATTTGAAAAATGTGTTGAAAGAATTTTCTCCTATTTTGTAGTCTCGTTTTCAAACGGGTCTAGCCATTGACAGTGAAATCGCGTCGTTATTCAGAGATACTTCGATCACCGAGATACTCGTGATCCGGAAATGAAATACTTTATCCAATAACACGTGGAATCACAATCACACGAATTATCGATAAAATAGGTCAATCGACGAATTTATTTGAAATATCGCTACTCGAATTGATATCGATAAATCTAATCAACTTTCGTGATAAATTACGGTACTTTTGGTAATTTAAAAATACACGATGATCAAGCTGATGAATATCAAAGATAAATATTTTAAGAAAATCGTCATAAATTTGCGTTTTATAAATACAAAAATGACTTTTTCGGATCAAGCTACTTTTTGAACTTTAATAGTAAATATTCGAGTATCACGTGGAATCACAATTACACGAATCATTGATAAAATAGGTCAATCGACGAATTTATTTGAAATATCGCTACTCGAATTGATATCGATAAATCTCTAATCAATTTTTGTGATAAATTACGGTACTTTTGGTCATTTAAAAATGCACGATGATCAGACTGATGACTATCAAAGATAAATATTTTAAGAAAATAGTCATAAATTTGCTTTTTATAAATACAAAAATGACTTTTTCGGATCAAGCTACTTACTTTTTGAACTTTAATAGTAAATATTCGAGTATCACGTGGAATCACAATTACACGAATCATCGATAAAATAGGTCAATCGACGAATTTATTTGAAATATCGCTACTCGAATTGATATCGATAAATCTCTAATCAATTTTTGTGATAAATTACGGTACTTTTGGTCATTTAAAAATGCACGATGATCAGACTGATGACTATCAAAGATAAATATTTTAAGAAAATAGTCATAAATTTGCTTTTTATAAATACAAAAATGACTTTTTCGGATCAAGCTACTTACTTTTTGAACTTTAATAGTAAATATTCGAGTATCACGTGGAATCACAATTACACGAATCATCGATAAAATAGGTCAATCGACGAATTTATTTGAAATATCGCTACTCGAATTGATATCGATAAATCTAATCAATTTTCGTGATAAATTACAGTACTTTTGGGAATTTGAAAATGCACGATGATCAGACTGATGAATATCAAAGATAAATATTTTAAGAAAATCGTCATAAATTTGCTTTTTATAAATACAAAAATGACTTTTTCGAATCAAGCTACTTACTTTTTGAACTTTAATAGTAAATATTCGAGTATCACGTGAAATCACAATTACACGAATCATCGATAAAATAGGTCAATCGACGAATTTATTTGAAATATCGCTACTCGAATTGATATCGATAAATCTCTAATCAATTTTTGTGATAAATTACGGTACTTTTGGTAATTTAAAAATACACGATGATCAAGCTGATGAATACCAAAGATAAATATTTTAAGAAAATCGTCATAAATTAGCTTTTTCACAAGATAAAAAGTATAAAGTTCGACAATTTTTCCATGACGTTGGAAAAGTACGTAAACGATTTGGGAAGATTTTCATAACCTGCTTTTGCTGTTTTTTTGAGCGACGGAGCTGATCAATGTTTTTTTTTTCGAAAAAAAAAGTGCTCGAGGCTCATGTACATATAAATGTTGATTGATGAAAATTGAGCGCGGATTCGATTCGGCCGAACCGTAGGGAACTCTGCGATCGAGCGCAACCGTCCATTTCGTGACAGGGAACTTCCGGTTTGAAATATCATTCCGTTATTACGAATAATTGTGAACGGACGCGTTGGATTTTTTTTTTTTCACCGCGACGCTTGAAACGCATGTTTGTTGAGAAAGTCTTTACGAGTGTGGTTTCCTTTAGGAGAAAAAATCCATGGTCGTTAGGGAAGTAAAAAAAAAGTCGTCGGCGGTGATTGCGAGTGAAACACACGAGTAAACTTCGCACTATTTTTCTCCCTTCTTTTCACGCAAACTCAATGTTATTACCCCCTTAAAGACAACTTTGATCGAAGCTTTTCATTCGACCAATAATTCAAGGTCGATAGCGCGATTTCCAAAAACTCTCATTTAAACTCTAATAATTGAAAAGAAAAATATTTACTATTCAAGTTCAAAAGCTGATGCGATTCAGCAGCGTTTTTGCCCGGACACGAAATACCCAGGTTCACGAAGGGTTAAAAAAGAACGTCTCCGTGACCCTCTCCAGTAGCCTCTCTTTCCTCGGACAAGCTTTTTCCCTCGCGCATATCGCAATTCGCCTCTATAATTGCCCATAAAAAAAAGTATTTTTTCGTTTAGCTATTTTCCTCAACAAATTCATCCTGTTATGCAAGAAAAACGTAGTTTCATCAACGAAAGGTTCGAGGGATCAAAAATCTTTTAGGAGTTCTTCAAGAATTTTGATTATACGCTTTCGATTCGATTGCACGATTTCGTTTTTTTTTTCCGAAAATATTTGTCATAATTTTCCAAAAACTTCCATTTAAATTCTAATAATTGAAAAGAAAAATATTCACTATTCAAGTTCAAAAGCTGTCTATTCAGCTGTTGCGATTCAGCAGCGTTTTTGCCCGGACACGAAATACCCAGGTTCACGAAGGGTTAAAAAAGAACGTCTCCGTGGCCCTCTCCAGTAGCCTCTCTTTCGCCGGACAAGCTTTTTCCCTCGCGCATATCGCAATTCGCCTCTATAATTGCCCATAAAAAAAAGTATTTTTTCGTTTAGCTATTTTCCTCAACAAATTCATCCTGTTATGCAAGAAAAACGTAGTTTCATCTGAAATGAAAATAAAAAAAAAAGTTGCGGGCCCTAACGCGATGTACGCACGAAACCGATCCGACTCGACGACTCACGCGAACTTTGCAGCGCTAAAGGCGCTAATGATAAATTTGTCGAGCGCCGGAGGGCGTGAAGCGTAGCGAAAAAATATTTCTCTCCATCGCGTTCTTTCGTCAGCGGACTCGTACTTCCACGACGGTGTATTTACGAACGAGCCTGACGGTCTTTTGTTCGTTTTTCTTTTTTTTTCTTTATTTTTTGTTTTCTTCAAATCAGAGGTCGGGAATTGGTTCGCTCTTGTCACAAATTAATCGGATCGACTCTCTCGTTGCGACATCCGCAGTTTTCGTCACTTTTTTTCCGTTTTGTTTTACACGCACTTTATTTAAACGAGAGAAAGGACACTTTGCATTGCGACACGAAGATTCAATCGGCGTGTTTACGCTATAGCATTTTTTCTTTGTTCAACCGTATGGCGTTATAATTTCGAATGGTGTCTTGTAACGAATTGTGGAGCGGAAAAAAGGAGGTTGACACGATCTCGCGAATTCAACAGACGTTGCATTTTTCGAGACGACTTGAGGTAGCGTCTGAGTTTGAGACGGAAAGTTGTATGATTTTGAAGAAATTTTATTAACGATGTCACGGTCGTATTGAGGGAAGGAAAAATGCGAAATATTAAGCATCCGTATCATTGAGTTTTCGAGATATTTATTATGGGAATGAGGATTTTTGAACTCTTTTCGCACAGACAAGCCTCGTACGCGAAATACAGACTCCCTCATTTCCGAATTCGACTTTTTTCACTCGATTTTCGTACTTTGGGATTCCCATTTTTTTTCTCCCTTTTCGCGAAATATTTTCAAACTCTTAATTCCGCTTCGACCCTGATGGAGAAATTTTTTATATAATTTATAATTCGTGATTTTTCCAAAAAAAAAATTCTAAAAATACTCGTCGCCAATAATCGTCGTTTTTTGAGACAAACCAGTCGCGTTTTGAGCTATTTTTTACTACTTCGAGTGGATCAAAAATCGAACGAATTCAAAATTCTCGTATGTGCGTATAGCGAATATTTTCGAAAAATTTCGCAGCTCCGGATCGATCGGAATGAGGATTTTTGAACACTTTTCGCACAGACAAGCCTCGTACGCGAAATACAGACTCCCTCATTTCCGAATTCGACTTTTTTCACTCGGGTATCCTCCGAGTCATTAATCCGAAGCCTGAAAACAATTTTGAAAAACAGAGACAATTTTTCAAACCACCAATCCTGATACTTTCCTCACTCAATTAACATGGGATTTTCGTACTTTGGGATCCCCATTTTTTTGCTCGCTTTTCGTTAAATATTTTCAAACGCTTTTCCTCCGGTTCGCGATCGTTACTGTCTTAGTTTTCTTCATTTTTTGATTTTTACGATTTTTCTCGCTCTCAACGTCCGCTTCGGGAGACGCTTCAAAAAATCGGGAGAAAAATCGGCGAAAATCGCGAGAGGGTGAGGATCGAGGCTTTTTCTTTTTTTTAAACAGTACTAGAATTTGTATAGCCAATATTTTCGAAAAATTTCGCAGCTCCGGATCGATCGGAATTAGCCTAAAAAATTCCGTTCATCTTTGTGATTTATTGATTCACCCCTGATCGAAGATTGACTGTACATCGATTGGCTCTCACGAGAAATTTTTCCCTACTCGGTAAAACAAAAAACAAAATAACGAAGAAACAATTACAGGCTCTCGTAACGTAGGTTAATAAAATTGTTGGCGTTATTGCATCGATAGCCAATTCAACAAAAACTCAACGTATCATTTAAATGAGGACCAACCGTATCCACTCGTCATTCTAATAATAATGCTCGTGTTAATAATATATCCCGCAGTTCGCAAACTCGCATTACGTTCAGCGTTGATTCTCACTGTCCAAGACAGGCTTGTTCGGACCAGCAGCAAATTATTTAATTTAGCCCGATTGTTAAAAACGCACCCACAGACTTTTCTCAACACCAGGCCGAATTAAGGTAGTTCTATCGTTTTATCGTTTTCTTAAGATTTTGTTGAAAATTTGAATACGTATTCTTTGATGTCATATATACGTGTGTAATAAATTTTGGAAGGTTTTACCACGTGGAAGTTGAGATATTTATTGGTAAAAATCACAATTTTCGGTAGTCTCTCGTAAGAGCGCGTGTTAAAAGTTGCATTTTCATCAATGAATATCTTGGCTTCTACGTGGTGCAGCCTTCTAAAACTTTGCATACATTTTTATGCAACATCAAAGAAGATTTCTTGAGTTTTCCAAAAAAATCTTAAGAAAATTTTTTTCGCAATTTTTGTAATTATAGAGCAAGCACATATCACCTGGGATGACCGTGAATTTGGAGTATGCTGTTCTTTAGTCGATTTGCAACAACTTTTCTTATTTAACCGAAGCCCGCGAACCATTTTGTATGTGAGAAAAATTGCAAAACAATTTCTCGATTTGAATCTAACGATAGAACTACCTTAAATCGTTTCGGAACGTTCCAATTACACTCGCACTGATTCATTAAAGTTTCCAATCGTTTCGCGTAATTCCCCTACAATTTTCATAATCCCCGCAAAAACCACACACTCTGAAAACGCAGGGGCATTCTTTTCGTCGAACGAGTCGACTTTTTCTCGCCAAAACCCCTCTAAAACTTTCGTGTCACCTGGACATCGTCATCCGGGATTCCAAACGGCTCCCAGAAAGAATTCCCACATTCGAGCATCCCCGACGTCGAATCCCTCCTGGAACCCCCTTAAAAACTCTTCTCACCCACTTGCGATTCTCCAAATGTCCCCAAAAAGCTACGAAAACCGCGGAATCTCTCCCGCTAAATTTCATCATCGTAAAAACAACATCGCCTCGGAGAGTCCCGCAACGGGATACTCCGGAAGTAAAAAAAAAAAGAAAACAAATCAGCATCGTCCCCTGTTCCATAAATTTCTCAGCGGAAGTGCATAAAAACGACGATCTACCCGCGAAATAAAAAAAAAAGTGCAAAAAAAAACGATGGTGCATTTCGATCTCGATGATGGAGACCGCCATGGCAAAAGTCGGTTAGCTCCGAGGTGAATTCGCGCGAATAGATCGAATTTTGTTCGGCGGATGAGGCGCTGCTGGTGAACGGCGAGTCGGAGCGGCCACGAGGACGCGGTGCGCGCGTTCCTGGTGGTGGTTGACGGAGAGTGGCGATGCTGGTAGCGATGGTAGAAAAAAAAAAAAAGAAAATGGAATGAACACGGTGGTGGGTGTCAAACCATGGCCCCCTCCGTCGATGCTCTCGACGATCCCTTCTTCGTGGCTCCGGTCTCCCAAGTCGCGCTGTAGAAAGGTGTCTACTACGCGTAGAAGACGCTGGAGGTATCGAGCGGGTCTAACTCGCATCCAGTCACCTTTCTCTCCTCGTGACCGTAGCATATGTTTTGCGACCGGCAATGGCGCACTCGCGGCATTAAAAACAGGCCCTTAAAACACCGAAGCCACGATTTCGAGATCGAACGAACGACACCGCGTGCGAGCTCGTTGTACTAGGATCGGAAGATCGTTATTTTCTCCGATTCGCAACGCTTTTCCTCCGGTTCGCGATCGTTACTGTCTTCGTTTTCTTCATTTTTTGATTTTTTTCCCATTTTTTTCGACTTTTCTCGCTCTCAACGTCCGCTTCGGCAATCGCTGCGAAAAATTGGGAGAAAAATCGGCGAAAATCGCGAGAGGGTGAGGATCGAGGCTTCTTCTATTTTTTAAACGGTACCCGAGCGTTTTTGACGACTTTACAGTGAATTATATCGGTCAGGGATACGTTTGTCAAAATTCTCGTTTGTCCGTGAATTTTTGTGTATGTTTTCTTTTTTCGTCCAAGGCGAATACGTGCACGGATAAGCCCTCGAGAGTCTCGATAAGAATCTGGGATGCGCGATAAATTTTGCAAAATATAAATATCGAATTGTCGAGTTTTCGAGTTTTCGAAAATTTGGTGAGCTCGTGTTCGTCTTGGAGTTTTATTTTACCCGTGCACGGATGTAGTTTGGAGTCTTGAAAAAATTTCGCGCACATCCGAGTCTTTCCTCGCCTCTTCGTCGATGAGTTTCTCCATCTCGTAATTACCGCAAGAAGCGTGTCAACGCGAGTGTATATTGGTCAACCGGCGAGACCGGCGTGGTACTCGGGATTCATTCTGATTTTTTATTAAAAATTATTTCTTTTTTTCTTCTGACCGACATTTTTCGTACGAAGATTTTATTGAAATCGTTGTAAAAGAAAAAAAAACAAAATCGTTACTGTCTTTCTCTCAGAGGTGAGAGATCGCTACTCAAACACGATGTTATTAACGGGCAGCGTCATCCTCGTGCTGGCTGTCACTTCCGGTATCGGTGAGTTTTCAAGGAAAAAAACCAACATTTTTTTTATCTTCGAATTAGTGCACAGCTGCGTCGATTAAATTATCGAAATCATCGAGGAAGTTTGTTGTTATACCGTTATGATGATGTTTGCAATGTTATTAATATTAATCTTACTGTTTTTATTGGTTTTTCGCACGAAACACGAAACCTCACGCCTTGCAGCGTTTCAAATCGCCCCTTTTGCGAATTCGCTGCGCTATTAAAGAAAAAAAAATGCCGAACAACAAACCTTACCGCCTGGTAGGAGCACGCGAGGAAAATTGTGAAATAAAAAATGACAATCGTTGCCCAAACTTTTTTTAAAAAAAGCGCGAAGGAAAATCAATCGTTGATCAGTCGGAGGAAATGTGAAATTGCTTCGATGCGTTCGCACTCCTGAGATTTGGATTCATTTTCGAAAAAGCATCATTGTTCATCAGAGATATTTGTTTTTCGACCGAATTTCAGATTTTTCGAAACTTTGCCGGTCAAAAAGTATCGATGAATCATCGATAATCGATGGTATCGATAAATATTCAAACGGTACCGTTATTTTGAGACGAAACGGAACTTTTTGGATTTTAAATATCGCTAACGATAGCGCGAAAATGTTTGCTACATTTGTACACGCTACACATTTCGTAATAATGACGAGCAAAGAGTCGTATCCCCGACGATTTTGTCATGTTTATTTTACCGTGTTTATTAAACCATTCCACGAGCGAATATTCTCGTGCGTAAATACCGCATTCGATGATTTCGAAATTTCTCGGTTAAGGTAGTTCTATCGTTAGATTCAAATCGAGAAATTGTTTTGCAGTTTTTCTCACATACAAAATGGTTCGCGGGCTTCAGTTAAATAAGAAAAGTTGTTGCAAATCGACTAAAGAACAGCATACTCCAAATTCACGGTCATCCCAGGTGATATGTGCTTGCTCTATAATTACAAAAATTGCGAAAAAAATTTTCTTAAGATTTTTTTGGAAAACTCAAGAAATCTTCTTTGATGTTGCATAAAAATGTATGCAAAGTTTTAGAAGGCTTCACCACGTAGAAGCCAAGATATTCATTGATGAAAATGCAACTTTTAACACGCGCTCTTACGAGAGACTACCGAAAATTGTGATTTTTACCAATAAATATCTCAACTTCCACGTGGTAAAACCTTCCAAAATTTATTACACACGTATATATGACATCAAAGAATACGTATTCAAATTTTCAACAAAATCTTAAGAAAACGATAAAACGATAGAACTACCTTAACGCGCGTGCCTGGTGAAATTTTCGTAAAGTGCATCGTAAATTTCTTCTCACCTCCTTTCCACGCGTTTCTCAAGCGCGAAAATTCAATGATATATATATAAACGTTGCAGAGGGAGAGACGCTCGTTGTCGTTACTTTTGGGACATCTGTTGCTCTCCCTGGAAATAAAATTAGCTTATTAATTTATTATCGCGTTTCACGTTCTCGTAAATCCTGGTGGCAAACGTGACGGTTGCAGGGAGGAAAAATCCGCGGTGTACCGCCGCTGGCGTTTCAACCACACACCGCCGATCTCGCTTGGCGAAAATGTCAGTTTATGTAATAACGCCGCTCGCTCGGTTGGATAATCCGTGTATCTCGCGGAAATCGAATGTTAATTATTTTCCATCACCCCCGAGACGCGCTCGAGGCCTTCCCGCGGGCGTTATTCTTGTATACCTTTTGGAGCGACGGTTTTCAAACGATCAAGAGGGCTTTTATTGAGAAATATGCGTGATTCGCGCAGCTTTGCGACCGGAATTGGCGAAGAGAAAAAAAAAATTGTACACACTCGATCCTCCGTCGAGAGCAACTTTGTCAGACGCCCCCATATGCTTTTTCCGATGGCACCGATGATCCTTGGATTTTCTCCGAAAATCTTGTGTTTTTCATTGGCAAACATTGCAAAAACAATAATTTATGAGAATTTATTCACCTTCGTACGATCTTCCGGGTCAATTGTGACCCAATTGTCAAGAAAAAGTTGCTTGAAATTTGCGGGATTCGAGGAGCTTTGCGACCGGAATTGGCGAAGAGAAACAAAAAATTGTATACACTCGATCCTCCGTCGAGAGCAACTTTGTCAGACGCCCCCATATGCTTTTTCCGATGGCACCGATGATCCTTGGATTTTCTCCGAAAATCTTGTGTTTTTCATTGGCAAACATTGCAAAAACAATAATTTATGAGAATTTATTCACCTTCGTACGATCCTCCGGGTCAATTGTGACCCACTTGTCAAGAAAAAGATGCTCGAAATTTGCGGGATTCGAGGAGCTTTGCGACCGGAATTGGCGAAGAGAAAAAAAAATTGTACACACTCGATCCTCCGTCGAGAGCAACTTTGTCAGACGCCCCCATATGCTTTTTCCGATGGCACCGATGATCCTTGGATTTTCTCCGAAAATCTTGTGTTTTTCATTGGCAAACATTGCAAAAACAATAATTTATGAGAATTTATTCACCTTCGTACGATCTTCCGGGTCAATTGTGACCCAATTGTCAAGAAAAAGATGCTCGAAATTTGCGGGATTCGAGGAGCTTTGCGACCGGAATTGGCGAAGAGAAAAAAAAAATTGTACACACTCGATCCTCCGTCGAGAGCAACTTTGTCAGACGCCCCCATATGCTTTTTCCGATGGCACCGATGATCCTTGGATTTTCTCCGAAAATCTTGTGTTTTTCATTGGCAAACATTGCAAAAACAATAATTTATGAGAATTTATTCACCTTCGTACGATCCTCCGGGTCAATTATGACCCACTTGTCAAGAAAAAGTTGCTCGAAATTTGCGGGATTCGAGGAGCTTTGCGACCGCAATTGGCGAAGAGAAAAAAAAATTGTACACACTCGACCCTCCGTCGAGAGCAACTTTGTCAGACGCCCCCATATGCTTTTTCCGATGGCACCGATTATCCTTGGATTTTCTCCGAAAATCTTGTGTTTTTCATTGGCAAACATTGCAAAAACAATAATTTATGAGAATTTATTCACCTTCGTACGATCCTCCGGGTCAATTATGACCCACTTGTCAAGAAAAAGTTGCTCGAAATTTGCGGGATTCGAGGAGCTTTGCGACCGGAATTGGCGAAGAGAAAAAAAAAATTGTACACACTCGATCCTCCGTCGAGAGCAACATCGTCAGACGTCCCATATGCTTTTTCCGATTTTTCTTTTTCGTTGGCAAATATTTTGCAAAAACAAGAATCTACGAGAATCGATTCACCTCCGTACGATCTTCCGGGTCAATTATGACACAATTGTCAAAAAAAAGTTGTTCGAAATTCGTGCTAATGAAATCACGACCAAAAGTACTACAAATACTACAAATTCCTTCCATGTTTCATTAGTAAAGATTTTGACCAATTTTGTTCGTTTGTCGCATGGGGTCACATTTGTCAAGGACCTTGTGAAGGTTAACACGAGTTACAGCTCTTTTTTGCAGCTTTGTGATAAGCAATTGCGGTAGAATCGTACGAAACGCGCAGAGTCCACGCAAACTTATCGAATATTCCATTTTCAATAATTAATTGTCCAGAAATTGTCCAGAATTCATCTCTACATCGTTCCAGTGTTCATATTTATAGCCCAATGCGCTTGGAACCGAATTTTTCGTCCGTTTGCGTGGTCCGCAAAAAGCTACTATTTCCCAGCGGTTGTGTATAAAATCGCTTTGATTGTTTCCCCGCGTGTACACGCAAAAGTTATCTCGCGAATACGTTTTGTTTTTTCGCAATCCTAATGCAATATTCGCCGAGGAGGGTAGACCGCTTGGCTATATTGAATGAAGTAACAACGGTGGGAATAATACGTTGCGAAATTCCTTGTTGGCACATCGAAGCAACAACAGATATAGACATAAACTTTTAATCCGAACGAGACACCTTGAAAAGACACATTCCAATTTTTGGACGTACGATTTCGCGAAGCGTAAAAACGACAGCGCGTTATGACGAGATTCTTTTTTTCCCCGAGCTAAAAGTTATGAAAAAAAAGGTTGTGGAAAGCACGCGGAGGCGCATAAATGTGTCATTGACGATACAGCGGTGGAATAATTTCTCTTTGATCGTTGCGCCATCTGTAATAATAAACGAGCGTGTAGCTCCGCAGCGTTACGAAAATTCTGTTTGGAAGCAGAAAAATATCCCGATTCGATGTGTTTTTTTCTTTTTTTTTTGCCTCGTAACGAACGAGCGTGCGCGTGTAAACAGTCGGCGATACTTTCGTTCGGAGGAAGCGAAAATTTTCACCTTGACGTTTTTCGTATTCCCGCGAAATACCGCGTAGATATGATCATTCGATTTTACAAACTTTGACGTAGCTTCGTCATCGCGATTATGCGCGTGAATAAATCTCGCGATATCGAGGCTTATTATCAGGCAAAACGTTAGGATTCATCGAAAGCTTTGCGTAATAATATTACACACGAGAGACTCGGCGAATCGATGTTTCATCATTTCACCGGTGATTTGCCTTGGAAAATCTCGATGTTTACAGAAAACGAGGGATATTCGGGGAGATCGATTTCTCGCGCAAAAGTTGAACGATTATATTCGACAGTCCGCTCGACCAACTCTTGAGAATCTACCTGTTGATGATTTTTTAATATTTTTCATTATTTATCTCGTAAAAAGACGTTACTTCTCTACGGAGATTCGACGATTTTCAATAAAATAAATTAATCGTCGATGGAAAGCATTAAAAAAAAATTCGAATTATAATTTGACGTTTATCATTTTCTGTCGCGGTATTCCACGCTTGTTTTACCGACACTGCGTGTGCGAAACGGAATTACTTGATTACATGTCTTTACACACACAACTCTTGAGAATCTACCTGTTGATGATTTTTTTATATTTTTCATTGACATTTTTCGCTTTTATCTCAGATCGCTCTTATTTATCTCGTAAAAAGACGTTACTTCTCTACGGAGATTCGACGATTTTCAATAAAATAAATTAATCGTCGATGGAAAGCATTAAAAAAAAATTCGAATTATAATTTGACGTTTATCATTTTCTGTCGCGGTATTCCACGCTTGTTTTACCGACACTGCGTGTGCGAAACGGAATTACTTGATTACATGTCTTTACACACACAACTCTTGAGAATCTACCTGTTGATGATTTTTTTATATTTTTCATTGACATTTTTCGCTTTTATCTCAGATCGCTCTTATTTATCTCGTAAAAAGACGTTACTTCTCTACGGAGATTCGACGATTTTCAATAAAATAAATTAATCGTCGATGGAAAGCATTAAAAAAAAATTCGAATTATAATTTGACGTTTATCATTTTCTGTCGCGGTATTCCACGCTTGTTTTACCGACACTGCGTGTGCGAAACGGAATTACTTGATTACATGTCTTTACACACACAACTCTTGAGAATCTACCTGTTGATGATTTTTTTATATTTTTCATTGACATTTTTCGCTTTTATCTCAGATCGCTCTTATTTATCTCGTAAAAAGACGTTACTTCTCTACGGAGATTCGACGATTTTCAATAAAATAAATTAATCGTCGATGGAAAGCATTAAAAAAAAATTCGAATTATAATTTGACGTTTATCATTTTCTGTCGCGGTATTCCACGCTTATTTTACCGACACAGCGTGTACGAACCGGAATTACATGATTACATGTCTTTACACACACGTTGATGACTCTACTGTTTCACGAGTTTCACGCAAATTTTCCATTAACGCGACGTAAAATCATTAAAAAGCATCTGTAAGCGTAATTTCTCGTAAATATTTGTTTTCTTTTTGTTTTTTTCATTTTATGACGATTTTCTCGAAATATTTACAAATTTGCATAAATGCTATCCTCTGCTTAATTCCGTCTCGCGTTGGTCAGAGCAGACAAAGTGCGGCAGTTCACACAGCTGTAAAATACTCGTGCGCTGTACTCGCGCGCCTCGTGTGCGAACGAGGACGAACTTTCGTTCTCGAGCACTCAAGGCTTTTCACACTCGTACTATTTTCACGAAAGATGCTTCTTTCTTAAAGAGTCTTAAATAATTACAACTTTTATTAAGGAGGCTCTCGCGGATTCAATGGTAATGGACAATTACACGCGTGCGCGACTTGGTTTTGATCACACGGGGATACCGGGTGTCCCAAAAATCGATGCTGAAAACTGAATGCTGACATTGGGGATAAAACTCCGAGTCGAAAAGTCTTTAAGCACTTTTCGATCCGAGCGACCCCCGTTGAGTTATTTTAATCAATACGGTTGGACCAATGGGACGCGCGCTCTGCTCGCTGAAGAAGGGAGAGCGCGCGTCCGATTGGCTCAAACTTTGACGATTAATAACTCGCTAGGTTTTAGTCGTATAAAAAAATTCCAAAACACACTTCCACTCGGATTCTCATCCTGAATCCAACTAAAATGACTATTTATGGAATTTTTATTGTTGGATTTATTTTTTTTTCTCATCATTATTTGGTGATGGATCTTCTAGTTGTACAGAGAACAAAGTTCTCGCAAATTTAATTTCCAACATTTTTCCAACTTTGAGCAGCCAAAAACGAACATGAGTGAATGAAACTTGCGCTTGCATCTAAAAATAACGCACGAATCGAGTTAAATATTTTTTTTTCCAAGTTTATTTTCAATCATTTCGATTTTTTCTACATTTTTTTTTCAAGCAAAAAGAATGTATATACAGATAAATAGCCCAATGGTGTGACGCTCATTGACAGGATTGTCCAGCGGGTAATCACGGAAATGGTAGATTTAACAATACGACGATAACCTTCAGTGATATAATGACAAAGTTGAAGAGCATGAAAGAATCATCCAAGCTGTTTTCAAACGCGATTATAGCGTCATCTTTTTTTTATGTCAAGCTCCAGCATCGTTTCGCATCTCTCTCTTGAAAAATTAATATTTTTCACGTCCCAAACAATTTGGCGATCGATAGAGAAAACTATCACAGATTTTCATCGATTTATCACAGCAAATCAATTGGGTAATGAAAAACAATAATATAAAATCGATACTTTTGATCGTAATATCCTTAATTGACGGATCCAGAGCATGGTGATTTCAGAGATTATGGCTTTTGGAGGAGAAAGAGACGAGAGAAAGCAGCGGTATTCGTTCGTAATTTTATTCATACGTAAAAAATATTATGCAAGACAAATTTGTGATTGGTAATACGCAGACGCGAGGATTACCTGACATATTCACCATCTCCTTTCCCGGAGATGTAACTATAACGGAACGATGACGTATTTTAATATTATATATGAAATATATAACCTTCAACTTATGTACATACATGCAACGTTCGAATAGGCCAACCAGTCTTTGTCATGTTTATATGTTAATGATCCTCTGTAACCACATTGAGGACACTTGTAGCATCAATTACTAAACGATCTCATTGGCAGCTTTTACTGTATATACGTATATACGTACTATATACGTATTTAAAGATCTCCAGTGCCTCTGTACGCTTCCAAGATGGCTCGATTGTTCGCCAGATCGAACACGATCGAAAACCTTCGATATTTTATATCCTTTCCTTTTTTTCACACCATTTATATACTCGCTGGATCCATTATCCATTTAAGGTGAATTCTAACGGTTGATAAAATAATCACAAGAGAGGGGAGGGATTACTAGTTTCCATCAGCGTTCAAACTGGAAGGATAAAGTCTGAAAAAAAAATGACCGCGAACAAATCGCGAAATTCCTCAACGTATTTCGAATGAATAGTCATAAAAAAAATATAATTCGATTACTAAACGATCTCATTGGCAGCTTTTACTGTATTATAGTATATATATACGTATTTAAAGATCTCCAGTGCCTCTGTACGCTTCCAAGATGGCTCGATTGTTCGCCAGATCGAACACGATCGAAAACCTTCGATATTTTATATCCTTTCCTTTTTTTCACACCATTGATATACTCGCTGGAGTATTATCCATTTAAGGTGAATTCTAACGGTTGATGAAATAATCACAAGAGAGGGGGGGATTATTAGTTTCCATCAGCGTTCAAATTGGAAGGATAAAATTAAAAAAAAAAATGACCGCGAACAAATCGCGAAATTCCTCAACGTTTTTCGAATGAATAGTCATAAAAAAAAATAATTCGATTACTAAACGATCTCATTGGCAGCTTTTACTGTATTATAGTATATATATACGTATTTAAAGATCTCCAGTGCCTCTGTACGCTTCCAAGATGGCTCGATTGTTCGCCAGATCGAACACGATCGAAAACCTTCGATATTTTATATTCTTTCCTTTTTTTCACACCATTTATATACTCGCTGGAGTATTATCCATTTAAGGTGAATTCTAACGGTTGATGAAATAATCACAAGCGAGGGGGGGATTATTAGTTTCCATCGGCATTTAAACTGGAAGGATAAAATTAAAAAAAAAAATGACCGCGAACAAATCGCGAAATTCCTCAACGTTTTTCGAATGAATAGTCATAAAAAAAAATAATTCGATTACTAAACGATCTCATTGGCAGCTTTTACTGTATTATAGTATATATATACGTATTTAAAGATCTCCAGTGCCTCTGTACGCTTCCAAGATGGCTCGATTGTTCGCCAGATCGAACACGATCGAAAACCTTCGATATTTTATATTCTTTCCTTTTTTTCACACCATTTATATACTCGCTGGAGTATTATCCATTTAAGGTGAATTCTAACGGTTGATGAAATAATCACAAGAGAGAGAGGGGGGGGGGATTATTAGTTTCCATCGGCGTTCAAATTGGAAGGAGAAAATTAAAAAAAAAATGACCGCAAACAAATCGCAAAATTCCTCAACGTATTTCGAATGAATAGTCATAAAAAAAATATAATTCGATTACTAAACGATCTCATTGGCAGCTTTTACTGTGTATTATAGTATATATACGTATTTAAAGATCTCCAGTGCCTCTGTACGCTTCCAAGATTGCTCGATTGTTCGCCAGATCGAACACGATCGAAAACCTTCGATATTTTATATCCTTTCCTTTTTTTCACACCATTGATATACTCGCTGGAGTATTATCCATTTAAGGTGAATTCTAACGGTTGATGAAATAATCACAAGAGAGGGGGGGGATTATTAGTTTCCATCGGCGTTCAAACTGGAAGGATAAAGTCTGAAAAAAAAATGACCGCGAACAAATCGCGAAATTCCTCAACGTATTTCGAATGAACAGACAAAAAAAATATACTTTGACAATTTTCGGTAAAAATTGAACGATCGTGAAGACGATTTTTCGATCGAATTTTCGCTGTACGAAAACGCGATAATGGTTCATTATGGTACTATAGAGCTTCTCGCTTTCTTGGCTGCTAAAGATCGAACGCTGCGGAATGAGCCTCGGAGAATATGTTGTGCAATTTACGAGCAAGAAAATTGTGTTTAAAAGAAAAACGAAAATGACTTTTCTTTTTCTTTCGGTTGCTATATATAGCTTGATGGCACCGCCGAGTATGGTAACGGAGAAATGCACGTGGGTGTAGTTCGAATACCTCCCAAGTACAAGGATAGATTGCCAATTATTTCGAGCGCTTGCTCGTATATGCGCTTATCCTTAAGGTAGTCGTCTCGCGACAGACACTCGCAAAAGTTTACTCTGGCCGTCGATATACGCGCGAAAACTTTGACGACTTGCGGGGACTTTGAAACGATGGACAAAACAAAATTAGATCGATTGTATTATTATTAATGCAATTTTCTTTTTTTTATATCGAAATATATCACAGAAAAAATCCGATATTGAACATTTGAAAAAGCCGCGCCCCGACGACATAATTGATTACTGTTATTATTATTATCGTATATCTCTGAAAATAAGGGGTTGAAAATATCGAGATTTTTTCGAAAACTCCGTGAAGAATTTATTTACAATTTCGGAATTAATCTAAGATTATTAGAAATTATTACAAAAAAATGTTCAATTTTCCCTCGCTCTGCTCAAGAGCCTGTGTAAAATGGCACTTTTGACGCGTCAATTACCTCAAGGATGCTCCAGCGGTGTTCGATCCGAGAAAAACCGAAATGGAAGAAGAAATTTGTGATCTTTCGAAAAAACGTCTTCGTTCAGACCGGGGATTTTTGAAAATACCCACTCCCAGAAAAATAAATGAATTATTTTCTCACGCGAAAGAACACAAGTTTTTTCAAATAGTTTGCGCGTATTTTTCCATCAGCTGCCAATAGCTTTCCGAAATGGACTTTCCGACTGATTTTTTTTTCTCATTTTTATACCATCACCAGAGTACTCGAAATCTGCCGTCACCTGTTTTGATTTTGCTGGGATTGTACCTCGAGAACGTCCTTAAGGTGTTCCGTATATGTTATTCCCACCGTATGAACGTTACACGCATGTGTATGTTCAAATAACGCGTGTACATTATTACGCGGTATCTCTCGCTATATATTTCTCCTTTGTCTTTATTTTCCACGCTCATTCCATTATTATTTTCTTTCGACCGGGCTAAGATGCATCTTCGGTGCATCTTCAAGGGAGGGCTCGTGCCCTGTACTCTATCTCAGCTGCATAAAACGCTCGGCATCCTACGGAATACCAGCATATATTTCTCTCCAGCAATTTCCCGTCGTATACAGTCGCGTTCGGCTCCAACCGCTGGAGACTCGACGATTATTCTTGCTGGAGCATCCTCCCACCCTCAGCTTCTTATTTATACGAGCCTTCACGCGGTCGGTACTTGCGTGAGAATAAAGAAGAGGAAAGAGTTTAAGAGGAGACGAAACAACCCTCTCAAGGGACAATACCGTGTCTCGGAGTATCACTGTAATCACCCAGAAGGAAATCTTACGAGCCAGCGGTCATAAAAGCTTGGGAAAACAATAACGGTGTAAAAATAATTTGAAGAAAAAAAAGACGCTGTTTTTCCGGCCAAGAAACACGGAAATTTCGTGCAGCATATGTTTTTCAACTTTGTTTTAAAATATAATATCATTCCAGATATTATTATTCGGACAACGACATTATTTGTAAAGAAATAGTTTCGTGTGCGATTTTGACAGTATTTACCGCGTGTTTTTATGACCAAAATCTCAAAATTCAATGTTAATTGTTCAAAGCTGCATTCAGAATGAAGTTCCTAGTGGAAATGTGTTTTAGTATTTATGAAAAATG
Organism: Heteropelma amictum; assembly: GCA_959613375.1. NCBI lineage: Eukaryota > Metazoa > Arthropoda > Insecta > Hymenoptera > Ichneumonidae > Heteropelma > Heteropelma amictum. The sequence continues at coordinate 35,274,243 of OY390720.1, forward strand.
TCAATAATCCACTTTTGGTCCAGCCTACAGCTTCCAGCTTCATTGAACGATATTCCACAGGGTTCGGAATGAAAAAGTTTTTTGAGACACCCTGTATATAACGCAATCCATAAAGTACCGAGCGCAGCGCAATCTAAGTTGATTCCTTCGCTCACCGCAGTTCGTAAATCCATCTTCTTTTCTCAGTCTGGCTGAAGCCGACGAGTCAAAGTACTTTCGAAAGAAAGAGACAGGAATCCCGATTAAACCTCACTCATGACAGACGAATCGGCAAAGAGGCACATTTCACCCATGTCATGTGCAACGACTTTCACGTCAATTGGACAAGAAACTTTAAATATATGACCCTTTTATTTAGATTTCGGTTAAAAGAACGTTTGAAAGGTTTTGAATATTTTTGAAAATGTAGAAAAACACTGCACGTATATAGTTGTCAAATTATCGTAAAATGGAATTCCCCATGCATAATATTATCAGCCGGATCCGCGTGGCAAAGTCCCGAAGAAGCGCGTCGCGCTGGATACTTTACACCGCAGTTTATAGCAGCGATGCATCTGTACAGTACGGAACACATACGCCGCTGCAATCACAGAAAATACGTACAGAGATATTCGCACCCTTGGCGATAAACAAATACTTTAACACTCTTGTTCCCCACTTTGCGTCACGAGAGCTCTTGAACTTTTCCTTTTCACCGGTGTTGCATCAAAAGTCATACGTACACATGCAGGGCGTTCAAAAACGGGATGTTGATACTTTGAAGTTGGATTCAGAAAGAAATTCCAAGTCGAAAAGTATTTTAGCATTTTTTTGTACGTCCAAGAGGTAACCTGCTATTCACCGTCAAAGTTCGGGCCAATCCAGCGCGCCGCCCAGTCCCTTCTCCCGCGGGCTCCGCGCGAGCCCTCGCGTCCTATTGATCCAACTGTGTCAATTGATAACTCGTCACAGTTTGCGGCCCACTTTGCGTCACGAGAGCTCTTGAACTTTTCCTTTTCACCGGTGTTGCATCAAAAGCCGCACGTGCACATGCAGGGTGTTCAAAAACGGGATGTTGATACTTTGAAGTTGGATTCAGAAAGAAATTCCAAGTCGAAAAGTATTTTAGTATTTTTTTATACACCCAAGAGGTAACCTGCTATTCACCGTCAAAGTTCGGGCCAATCCAGCGCGCCGCGCAGTCCCTTCTCCCGCGGGCTCCGCGCGAGCCCTCGCGTCCTATTGGTCCAACTATGTCTATTGATAACTCGTCACAGACTCGTCGGATCAAAAAGTGCTAAATGACTTTTCGTCTTGGAATTTCATCCTCAATGTAGCATTCAAATTTCAGCATCCACTTTTGGGACACCCTGTATAGTTGCGTTATACACGTTAAAACACATGCAGAGATAGAGGCTTATTGCCTGCGAGTATGACGATGTAAGATCGTGCGTCAGCGAGATATGCATCGCTCGGTCCATCTTCGTCGTGAATTTATTTCGACGTTACTTTTGCGAGCGTAACTTTCGGTTGATATATGAGGTTGTATTGGCTCTGGGTGTATAAAATTTTTGCACAGTCGCATGTATTACGATAGGTATTTGCGTCGATATAGTTCACAAGTGGAGTCGCACCTATCCGTTTTAAAGCAGCAGTCGGATAGTGCATCGAGACAAATAATTCTTCGAGCCATATATATATATGTATGTACTTTACCATTGGAGTAACAGCAGAATCCGAACAAAGACATAATAAGATTACAATAGTGCAGCCCATTATTCTTCAGGTGCAATTCTTGCCTCCCGATTTTTTACGATTTTCCAATTCTTCGCGCTGCGTATTCGACATTATCATTATCATCTCGCTCATTCTTCTCCATCGACATTCTTGCTATTCGTAAGTATACCAGCAAAATGTGCGTGCAGAGATATTCATTTTTTCAATTACCCTTCGTCCATCGGAAAAATGATAAAAGAATAATTTCAACAAATTCGGTTTTCATTATTCATCTCGTGATTTTACGAGAAAACGTATCAATCTCGCGAGATTTTATGCCCAAATGCATCAATTCGTGAGTAAAAATGTGCAGACTTTTACACCTTAATCTTCGATATATAAATTGCGTAATATACGAGCAGTATATCCTATGTACATTTATATGTATATACATATATTTTTTTTCTTTGGATTTGCATAGATGACGAATGAAATACCCACGTCTTAAACTTTCAGGCAAAAAATATATGTGTGCATACGTATAATCTGCAGTACAGGATTTTTAGTCGTTCTCGTTCGAGTTCCTTCTCGACGTGATTGTCGAAGGTGCAAAGAACGCCCATGTTCCTTCTCTATTGATGTTTTCTTCCTTGCTCCGGGTTTAAAAAGCTTATTTGAAAAAAAAAAAAATTTATCTCGGTGGACCCTCGTGACACATGCAGTATCGATATATTCTCCTGTCTATTTCTCTGTACTGACGTATGTGCAATGTAGGTATACCCGTTCCTTGGCATTTTACTACCGACTGGTTACTTGCCATTTCTCGTTTATTATGATCCTACGTATGCCGTACAGGACGAGCCAAAACTCGGATATTGCGCACGAGCAAAATAGCCTCGCGTCTTTATGTACGTACAATTATCAAACCACAATATCAATTCGTTAAAAAAAAGGCACGTGGAACGATCTTTTCTCGTCTGTCTTTGCAAATATTCTTCCATCTTTTCCATAACTATATTTCTCCTTTCGATATTTTACGAGCGAAAACGGAGTGAATCTTTTCCAAAGTGCAATTTGTTTGTGCAGAATTAATCGATGATTGGATCATTGAATTTTTGAAAATAAAATTGCATTTATTCTCGCTGAAAACTCGCTCGAAACTCGATGCTGATAATTTACAATTAGATTCAGGATGAAATTCCGGGTCGAAATGTATTTTGGTATTTTTTCGTACGACGAAAACCTATCGAGTTATTAATTGTCAATGTTCAAGCCATTCGCGCCTGCGTTCTATTGGTCCAGCTGTATCAACGAATAACTCGGAGAGGATCGTTCGGATCAAAAAGTGCTCAGAGACTTTTTGACTTGGAATTTCCTCCTCAATGTAGCATCAAATTTTCAGCATCCAGTTTTGGGACACCCTGTGTATTATATGCCAGTCCATTTTATATTTTAACAAAACTGGGGAACATAATGTGAAATTTTGTCAAGAAAATCATTGACAATAATTTCAAATCTCAACTTGGTCCATTACGACTGGTATCTCAAGACAAATGGAACTCAAACCATCTCCATTCCACAATCTAACGCGGAGAAAAGTGAGATAATATAAATTTTCATAGCAGGAGAGGAATGTTTTAAATAAAATTCCTCGGGACAAGATAATTTTCTCCTGTTATTATGGATCTTGTTACACCCTGTACACGGCCGTAAAATCTTTTCAGAGAGCCATCCCATATATTTCACATTACCAACCATTCTTTCGCATCCTCTTCTGTCTCTGGCGGAGATTACTTTACGGATGATTCGCTGCGCTAAGAATATTGGATGCTGGGAATGATACAGTGAGGATGATTCGTGTACGATCACTTTTTTCAGCATGTCGGTACGTACGTGTGATGCACGTGCGTTCTGCAAGTATGTGCATGCAGATACGAAACGTTGCACCGAGTATGTAAGTTCGTAGGAGTATATTTTTTGTTTTGCATCCTTCCAATCATTTAATTCAATAAAGATTTAATTACTGCTTTGGACCAACTTGAAAAATTCATACAAACAAGATAAAACGAGGAGGCAACGCCATTTTTTTTACTTCAATTCCACCTCCATAATAATTCCGTCACTGACACAATTAATGTATCTTTGTATTCGATAAATTCGAATGAGATGAATTTCCATATAGTTTATATTATTACACGGTAGTTTGTCATGTAATTGTAGAATAATCGCAGCCACAAAATCCGCAAACATATTTTCAATCATATTCGACGACAAAATAAAATAGCCTGGCTCTGGAGGATGTATTTTTGCAAGCTTAATTCTTCAGACATTTTCCCACGTTATATTTTGTGCTACTCGATGAGAGAGATCTTTATTTATTGACGGAAAAAGACTCGATCTTTGAGAGGTTCGGTGAACTGAATTTTCCTTCGCCTTCGGTATTTATAACCCCGAGGAGGCAATAGAACACGATTTTATCGTAATTCTATACGATAATTATAGCCATAAAATCGTCGAGTGTATCTTCGACCATCGCCGATAAAAAATCGAACAACCTCGCTCTGTACAATATTAATTTTACAATCTCAATGTCTCAAGTCTTCAAATCCACGTTCGTCTTTATGCCACCTGAAGAGAAACATCTTCGTATTTATTGACAGAAGAAAACTCGATTTATGACGAGAGGCTCGTCGAAATATATTTATATTTTTCTCCCTGTATTCGATATTTACATGAGCGAGGATGTAATGGAATATGATTATCATAATTGGTGTATATCTGTTTTACGCAATATTTATATTTACGAGCTCTCAATAAGGCGCTCGGTGTGTTTCATGCTTGGAGGATCCGAGCTCGCGTTCGTCAGCTTGTTATAAATATACATATTCACTTTGGGCGATTGGAAATTATACCTCGAGCTGATTCTTCGTCGATTTTTACCGCTAATCCGTTTCGTCACGCTCGAGATACGGTCATCCCGTCTCGCAGTTCGTCGAACCGACGAGATGTCAAAAACACGCGAAATCATCCTTTTTTTTCAATCTTTTTCACTCCTCTCGCCGTGGTCCATTCAACACCTACGGTATTACACTATTAATCAGCTGTTTCAAACACACACACACACCTAGCACGAGGAAACACACGTTTAAAGGCCAGCTTGACGCGAATTTCGATCAATTTTTCGAAAAAAATCAACGTGCACTTTCGAAAATGATAAATGTAAAAATTTGAAAACTGAATGAAAATTCACACATCAGTGCGGCTGTGCAAAAACTTTCGAATCTACTCGCGACTTTTATGCACGTATATTTAAGATATTGCTCGTCTCATTACCGGGGTCGTCCGACCGTGACCACGTGACCGAAACTAGTGGTACTAGAGCGAATTTAAATCAGTCATGTTTTTTTTTCTATCGTATTTACTGTTTCCATTGATGGGACCGAGTCGAGGGTTCAGGAATTACGAAAAACATAATCAAAAATAATATTGAACATAAAAAGTTTTTTTTACGAAATGAGAATTTGACATTAGCCATTTCCGTCTCCCGCAGCACACGACACATTCTCGAAAAATGCTGCGAATGCGAAATATCTAATCCAGTATCCTTCAGAGCCATGCGTCACGAGAAAATGTTTCCAGCAGCGTCAACCACGGAGAATATTGACGATGACGTGAAAATAACGTTTTTTTTCCTTTGCAAAAATGTGGTTTTAACGAGTTTGCTGCGTTTTTTCGTCGGCCGAAGTTGCCTCCGAATCTCCCTTGTGTATATACAGGGGGTCGCGAAACTTGACTTTAACGATTTAATGCTAGATTCAGGATGAAATTTCGAGGCGAAATGTATTTCGGTATTTTTTTTCAACGACGAAAATCTCACGAGTTATCGACGGTCAAAGTTCGAGCCAATCGGAAACGCGCTCTCCCTTCTCCTACCGGAGAAGGGAGAGCGCGTTTTGGCACACCCTGTACATTGAAATCACCTTGTTTTACCTCTTACCTCCCGCCAGTGGATAATCATCGGTCTTTACCGAGATTGACTGTGCTCTATTGCGTCACGCTCATCAGGAGAGAAATTTCGTCGGGCGTGGCGAGAGTTTGCGTTAAAAAAGTACAAATTGGGAGACAATCGGTGGAGACAAAAAAACCAGCGGATAAACGGAGATAAAAATGAAGTTTTAAGGTGAAAAGATAATTGCACACCGTGATGCTTGAGCCTATGCGGGGAGGCGTGCCTCATCATAAATTTGTACCGAGTTTTTTGCCGTTTAACAACGCTGCACAGCTCTGCATCTCTGCAAAAAAAAAACACACACCGAATTCGTTCTTTAAACATTTGTCTCTCCTGAATTTTGCAATTGCAATTCCTCGCAATCGGCAATTCCTCCGATTTCAAACAGGGCAAAGTGTCATTGAGACTGCGAGTGCATATGCAATTTAAAATTGTGTCACGGCTCGTCGGTCGCCTGGAAAAGTAATCAGTTCGAATGGGATGCTGCGCTCATTTCCCATCTACGGTGCACTCAACCTGCCAATTAACCAATACTAGAAATAATTATATCGTTTGATGATGCGAACTGATCCTGTTGCATACCGAACCCACTCGAGATTTTCAAATTTCGATTCTTCTCAATTAAAATAATAACAAAATAAAAATAAATACATGTATCTATATTTTACGAAAGAATTTTTTCGTGAATGAGCTATGAACTCGGCCGCAGATTAGGTATTATAAAAGTGTCGAAACATTTCAGTAGTTTTGTAATAAAAAAATGTGAAAAATTGCGTGAAAATGGTCCAATTATAAAAAGTAATGAAGCGCGTGATGTAACTCGCGGATATTTCAATGTTATTAAATAATTCCTTAACCGATGAAAATAAAAATAATAGCGATAGAACCAGCGAAAATAATAACGACGATTTGTCGAAATTTTATTGTTGATATCGCAGAAATAAAAAAAATATTATCGAATTTGAGTTCGAAACTTTCACCGCTTCGAGCATAGGGATAAATTTGACGGTATTTGTCGCTGCCTGCAATTTGTCAGTCGTTAGAAATTCGAGGTATTTTCGAAATGATGCCACCTTATTGTTTATTCGCTACAATTATTTATAAATCACTATAATTTTCGTTATTTCTCTGGCTGAATTACCGGTATCTAAGAAAGAAAAAACACGAAAAAACGAGTGGGTGTGCTTCGTTTTTCGTCGTTTAATTTTCTACGATTTTATGCATTTTTTTTTTAATCAAAATTACAATGTCAAGGAATGTGAAATGAACGATGAAATTTCAAGCTTTTCGTATTGGTGAAAGCAAAGAAGGCAAGAACTTCCTTCGGAGTATCGTGTTTCACATTCAAACTTCAGCAGTTTTTCTCGGTTTTAGTACACGTATCGTCGCCTCGGGAGGATCGTAAAATACAAAATTCTTCAGTTATCTACCGCGATGAGAATGAGCAGTAACCACAGCACTATCGACGCAACGGCGACACTATTTTTACAAACTTTTTCTCAACCTCACGTGCAAAGTTGAAAAATCGTCAAACCGATCGACAGTTTTGAGTTTCGATCGATGAGAAATTCCCTTCGCTCGAGAACCGAAAAAGAAAAGTTTGCTCGACATCACGTCCGAAATCGTAAGGCGATAAAAAAAATTGACAACAAAAAATGAAAAATCTCACAATTCAAAAAAACGAGTATTTTTCTTCAAAAATTCACTATGATTTTAAGTATATACATAATACTACAGCGATCTTTTGAAAAAAGTCGAATGTCCAATTATTTTCCAACGTGAACTTTTTTTTTCTCGGTAAATCCAATTTTACATTTTTAACGAAAAATGTGCTGTCAAAAATGAGATATTTCCCTTCGGTTCGAGAAATCGAGAAAACGAATCTGCTTTTTCTGTTTTTTTGTTTTTTTTCCTCCAAATGAACGTAAATCAGTCTCGTGTTGAAACCGTTCGTGGAGGAAATTGAATGCAAACTCATCAACGAATGAGTCCCACGCCTATTTAATTAATTGCTACGCGGCGATATAATTTGTACATAAAACGTTTCGTTAACGAAGCGAACGTAACGGTATTGTAATGATGGCATCTGTGCGAAAATGAACGCAGCGTTGAATCGAGGCTCCTGGCGCGCTCATCGCATAATACAGTTTTGTTTTACCCATCCCGAGTGTATCTCGGCATTCTTTAGTGCCTTATAAGTGAATATACACCATATACGTAATCAGCGATCTCACGAGATGCGATTACTTTAATCGCCCGATCGTGCATCCCAGCACACGGGGTGTATCGCTAAAACTCGGAGGCTGCACCATCGCCGCAGAATTCTAAATTCAATTTACACACATTTCCTTGAGTAAAACACACACACATTCCCTGGCTGTTAACAACATTAATAACATTATCGAAAAGCTGTTCGGAAATTTCGAAAGATACTCGGAAAGTTTTTTCTTCCGTTTTTCAAATTTTCCTTGAGGCGGAATCGCTCGTTAATCGAGGCGAAAATATCTCAGGATAAATAAAAACCTTCATACGCGAGAAATAATGAATCATTTTTGATCTTGTAATTATATATATTCTTGTGTTTTTTCTGCAACTTGTACACCCTCGTGTAAGTTTGTTTCTTTTGCGAAATAGTTCGGGATGTAAAGATCCTTCAGACGGGCAATTTAAATATTAAAATCGATATTATTTCGAGGACTAATTAATTTTTGTGATTAAAATAATCGCCCGATCGTACATCCCAGCACACGGGGTTTACTTGGATACACATTTTTTCAAATTTTCCTCAAGCCGGAATCGCTCGTTAATCGAGACGAAAATATCTCAGGATAAATAAAAACCTTCATACGCGAGAAATAATTAATCATTTTTAATCTTGTAATTATATATATTCTTGTGTTTTTTCTGTAACTTGTACACCCTCGCGTAAGTTTGTATCTTTTGCGAAGTGATTCGGGGTGTAAAAGTCCTTCAAGCGAGCAATTTAAATATTAAAATCGATATTATTTCGAGGACAAATTAATTTTTGTGGGAAACGTTATGGAACCTAATATTCAAGTGCGTCAAATTACCTTTTTCACGTGTCATTGATACTTCAAACGAGCAACAATATCCCATCATCAATTATATCTTTACTCGCTCATTTCTCTCGTTTCACTCGCGTCGTCGGGCATTTTTGGAATTTCGTTATTCAACATTAGCTCCACTCAAAAAGCTCGTGAAATCGATCGGAATTCTCAGCACCGTTTCTTCCAAACTGCTGATCGTTCCTCGCGCCCGTTACAATGATACGTAAAAAAATGAAGAAAAAAAAACAAAAAGATGCAAAAAAAAGAGCATATGAAAATCGCAAAATGCAAAATCCAGTCTCACCGGTTTTAACGAAACTCGATTTCTCGTCGAAACAACAAAAAACACACCACGTCGATGGCGCCGGTATTAAAAATATCCCTCTATAAACGTTTGCACTTTTGCTTTATCAGTTTATTTATAGCGAACGAAATGGAACGAAGAAAATGCGAAAAAGTTCCGATCGGTCGAGGGCAAAGATCCTTGCGTCTTCGAAAAAAGAAAAAAAAACACCCTAATCGCAGAATAATCGGAGCACGAATGTTCGCGCGACGGAGAAGACGTTTTTATACATCGTCATCGAAAAGTTCAATTGAAATCGTCGTAAAGCCAAAAATCTCCAAAAAACTTTTGCAAAAGGTCTTTTGTACAACGACAGAGCGTCGTTTCGGCATAAATTATCCATCTCGTTCGAATTTGCATTTCCAGGCTACGAACTTGCCAAAGATACCAAAAATACAAGATCGCGTTTCCTCCTCGACGACTTTGGAATCGAAAAATAGCCTCAAAACGAGGGAGACTCGAGCGCTAATGCAGTTTGGGATTTATGTAAAGCGTTTCGTACCTCTTGCGCTCCGAAGTGGGGTGCGAATGTCATTCGGCTTATTTCATCGTTTTTTTTCATCTTCAATTTTTTTTTTTTTTTTTTTTTTTTTCGTGAAGAGGATTTGGGGAATTTCGAAAAAACGACCGCGCAAGGTTGCGGTCGATGTCCTTTGGAGATGCGTCTTTTATTTTCCGCTCTCTCGCGGTGGTCGAGTAGCCTTCGTAAGGTCGCGTGCCACAGCTGGTTTCCGTTCCTTCTGCGCGGGTGAACCCGGACCTATCGTCGAGGTTCTTGCCTCTCGAACGTTTATGTCCGAAGGCCTTCGGGGGATTTTTTAATGAACATGTCCAAGAATCTTGGAAGCTGGGTCGAACCGCCCTCTGCAGAATGCAGACAAGGTCGATGGGAAATATCGATCGCAGCTTCCCGACAATCGCCCTTCTATTTTACGGTGGGACGTGAAAGGTTTCAATCATAGCATATCTCGTGCTGGACAAGAGTGGCAATTTTTTTTTTTTTTTTTCATCAACGATCGATGTATAGATAGGATCTGAAATTAAAGCGGAAAAAATAAAAGCGGATAATGGCGCCCAAAAGTGAAGCACATTTTTATACATCCTGTAAAACAATTTTTTATTATTGATAATGCGGAAAGGATTGGTCGCAAATTAAGATTATATTCTCACGGAACAAAAGTGAGCAACAAAAAAATATTGCCTCAGGGCAGGTCAGTATATATATGTATCAATAAACAGATCGAATAGAGTAGATCGAATAAAAAGATGTATTATCTATAAATGATTATATCTCGATACGTTGAATGTTTCAAATGACTTTCGTATTTCCGCGGTCGTGTAGAATTTCATCATTCTCTTTAGGAGTTTGTTACATTTTCCGCATTACTGTCTCACGACGACGACTACCTTAAGACTCCCGTTGGTAGGGCGTACGCGGCACACGGATTATTTTTTTCCTTCACCGAGTTTGCACCGCTTTGGCCAAAGACGCATTCGTGAGTCACACATGAATGCAGGAGAAAAAGGGCCGATTGTATCATAGTTGCATTCGCGTCATACGGCTCGTCGTACGAGATCCGAACGGCGTACTTTTGCTGCTCACGAGAGCAAGATCGTTCGTAATAAACTCGCAATCCCTGCGCGAGAGCGCAGCGAAACCTTGATCGATCCGTGGGATCGATCGGCTTAACTCCCACGGCAACGTATCGCAGTAACCTTATACAGCATCCACAGCATCCACCCTGGTTGTTGGTCACACGCACTCTTGCATGTACACTTTACGTTTGTCCCACGAAAAGACTTTATATACAGAGGGTGTCCAGGAATCCGATGCTTATAACTCGAAGTTAGATTCGCGAGGAAATTCCGAGACGAAAAGTATTTCATCATTTTTTCGTACGACGAAATCATCACGAGCCACCAGCCGTCAAAGTTCGAGCCAATCGGACGCGCGCGCTCTCCCCTTCCCTGCGGCACCGGACGAGAATTCGCGCGTCCCATTGGCCGAACTTTACCAACCGAGAACTCAACAGGGATTCGTCGGGTGAAAAAGTGCCTTTAGAATTTTCGTCTCCGAATTTCATCCCCCGTTTGTTGACGATATTGTCGAGATGATTGTTATTCGCATAACGTGTCTGCATTTTTAATCGGTCCGAGCGAGCTTCGAGACTTTCTTTTGAGCCTTTCAAGGAGCAAGGTTTCATGGTTCTTCAAGAGTAAAAGGGAGCATTTTCATTCATTGAAAATTATCACAAGATTTATCACAATTTAACAAACGGAAGTTATAACGACCTGGGAATATGAATAAATTAAAAAGTTTTAGTTCGTTCGGTCTACGGACTTGGCGGTCTGATCTCGAAACGGACTTCCTGTTGGCCTTGATACATTCACCACACACGGTCCAAATAAATGGGTTCGATCCCATGGTCAATATTTATTACGAAAGTTATGCGGTCCGATTTATAAAAATCTATTTTTTACTCTCGTACGAAGGCTTTCATAAAAGGCTTTCATTAACGACACAAAGATCGTGGGAAATAAAAATCGATAGCACGGTCTAGCCGCGCGATCAATCAGAGGCGTAAAAAAGGTGATCTTTTGTTCCTGCGAAACTCGTGACGTCACGTACTTTCATGACAACCATTAAATTCCGTCTTTACTGTTGAAAATCACACGAGTGATAACTTGAGATCGCATTTTTGTTACCCGAAAAGACGAATTTTCGTTGCCGATAAAATTAATAAAATATTTTCTCGCAAACTCAGCAGAGAGACGTGAAATGGATCAATTTAATTCACATTATTATTAATCGTGAGGAATTTTTTCTTTTTTGATAATTTTTCAACATTGTTAATTGCAAACGAGTATATACACCGTGTATATAAAATACCGCGGATTCTTTCGCGCTACTTTTTCATCGTTTTAAAAATACTTTCGTTGCTACAATTTCAACAATCTCACTTTCAATCTCGAGATCGAAACGATGATTTTTTATGGCTAACCAAGATCCAGCCTCGAACGTAATACCAACCATAGGCGGTATACATCGCTTTGGCAATAATGAAATTATGAATATTCCGCCTAAGTGCGCCTTTTCTTGAGGCTGCAGTGAAAGTAGATCATGGGAAGATCGCATGAAAACTCGTTCTTCCATTATTGCGACTAACAATAACGGATATACGTGTACAATATTGTATTTATCAGGCTACACGCGAAGCGCTATTTATGACGTACGTAGGTGAATGAATCGATGCATTAATTCCGCGATACAAATATATATGCACACTCGTGCTGTGTGTACGAGCAAAGTTTGTCGCAATTGAATAATTTATTTTTCCTCGACGCGTCCGCTTCGATTCAACGCGAACTTGAGGGATAATTCAGCAAACGTGTACCTTCCTGCGTCAGCTCGTGGACACAAATCCGAATACCCGCAGGCAAGACTTTTTCTCCAACCTCTGCACGATTTTAGAGCGCTATAACCTCAAAACGATACAGATTCTAGAGGCGAAAAGAGAGTGGGCGTCGATTAAAAACGTGTTTCTCGAGTTCCATGCTGGATTTTTAGATACAGGCGCCTATAAAAGCGTATGCTACGACGCGTCTTTTGCTGCATCTCGCATTCTTGCGGAACCAATGCCGGCATTATCGGTAAAAAAAATACAGGCGTGATAACTCCGAGACTGAGATATCTTTTTAAAGCTCCGGTGCGGATATGCCGGGTAATGTCTCCGTAACGTAATCGCACCGGAACACCTGAATTTACGCGTATACGTGCAGAAATGCCACTTTCGATATTTATTCTCGTTCGATTATACTTATTTCTTCGGATGTTCGCTGTGACGATGTTACCATCGAAAAAAAAAACACGCACTAGACATTGCACATACATTAAAGTGGGTAAAAAAAAACTATTTATTCTGCACTGAAAAATCGCGTGGGACGTCAAAAAACATCAATTCGAACGTTACAATTTTAATAAACTTTTTAGAAAATTTTTAGATACAGGCACCTATAAAAGCGTATGGTACGACGCGTCTTTTGCTGCATCTCGCATTCTTGCGGAACCAATGCCGGCATTATCGGTAAAAAAAATACAGGCGTGATAACTCCGAGACTGAGATATCATTTTAAAGCTCCGGTGCGGATATGCCGGGTAATGTCTCCGTAACGTAATCGCACCGGAACACCTGAATTTACGCGTATACGTGCAGAAATGCCACTTTCGATATTTATTCTCGTTCGATTATACTTATTTCTTCGGATGTTCGCTGTGACGATGTTACCATCGAAAAAAAAAACACGCACTAGACATTGCACATACATTAAAGTGGGTAAAAAAAAACTATTTATTCTGCACTGAAAAATCGCGTGGGACGTCAAAAAACATCAATTCGAACGTTACAATTTTAATAAACTTTTTAGAAAATTTTTAGATACAGGCACCTATAAAAGCGTATGGTACGAGGCGTCTTTTGCTGTATCTCGCATTCTTGCGGAACCAATGCCGGCATTATCGGTAAAAAAAATACAGGCGTGATAACTCCGAGACTGAGATATCATTTTAAAGCTCCGGTGCGGATATGCCGGGTAATGTCTCCGTAACGTAATCGCACCGGAACACCTGAATTTACGCGTATACGTGCAGAAATGCCACTTTCGATATTTATTCTCGTTCGATTATACTTATTTCTTCGGATGTTCGCTGTGACGATGTTACCATCGAGAAAAAAAAACACGCACTAGACATTGCACATACATTAAAGTGGGTAAAAAAAAACTATTTATTCTGCACTGAAAAATCGCGTGGGACCTCAAAAAACATCAATTTAAATGTAACAATTTTAATAAACTGAATAATTTTGATGTAACAATTTAAAATACATCGAAATCGATGTACTTCCGGTTTGAGGACCGATTATAGGTTCAACAGTCGCCAAATTGTCTGCAAGAGTATATTACACAACTTTTCCCAAGCCCACAACGGTGGGAGACTCGTAGAATGCCAAAGTTTGGCTGAAACTTTGACAGTCGATAACTCGCGAAGTTTTGGTCGAAATTTCATCACCGATCTACCGTCGGATCCTCGGCATCGAGTTCTGGGACACCCTGTGTATGCGTGTACGCGGATAACGTTTTATTTGCGATCGCAGCGCAGTTTCCGTAGGCGCGTTGGCGAGTTTGTTTCACAGACAATAAATGTATCCCACGTGAGACTGCATACGCGTGTATTCCTGCAAATCTCACGAGGTACAACCCGCCAATGTGCTGCCTAATACCGTTATCCATGCGAACTTTCCGCAAAGAGCGATCGCAGGGCAAGCAGAGTCGACGACTCCCTCCCTCCCTCTCCTCTCTCTCTCTCTAGATCCGAACAGTTTATGTAACACTTTTATTCTACTTGTTAACTGCATAAATGCATTTGTGTGTATTTCTCCGCGTATGGACTCCAGAGTTCCACAGTCGCACGTCATGTACGCTGGGGGCCTTGACTCGTTTACCGCACCTAACGCACCTTTCTCCGCAACATGAGAACGATCCGGTGCAGCGCTATCGGATTTCTTTGATGGAACCGAGCGGCATATCACGTATGATTGTTCAAACATTTTTTTTTTTGCGGCAAAAAAAAATCACCGTCATACGCCGAATCGAATTCTAAGGCCTCAAGGCCACATTTTTCAACCAGCTGAATAAATGCCTGTCTGTCCTCGAAAACGAGACATTATTCCGGAGCATGGAAATTAATCTTGACCAGTTTTTTTTTATCCAAACGAACGATAATTCTCTGCCCTGTCCGTATCGAGACACTTGCTTTTTTCTTTGACTTTTGGTTGATCGTACTTTTGTCTATTATCGTGTGCCGTTTTTTTGAAAATTCTATTCGGATCGGATGCGGTGAAATTCATTGCCATTGCGGTAAAATATAGTCCGCCTCGCTGTTTAAAATTCTATACGATTATATCGGCGATCGGCGACGTTCACGATCGTTAGGATCGCGGAGAAAGTCTGTCGGGAATCGAAGACCTCCGTCACAGAACGTTACCGTCGTGGAGAACTGCTTAATTGTGACGTAACGCGGAGAGACCTTGTCGAGGTGAAATTTCAACGTTTTATGCTGGATTCAACACGATTTTACATTAGAATTTTCGATTTTCATCGGATTCTTTGAATAATCATTTGCGCGTTCGAGGATCGATCGGCGATGGGACAAATATCGAAGAATATTGACGTTGAATTCTCGCCGAATATTCTTGATTTTTTTTCAACGACAATCTACGATTCCAACCGTCCCCCATCGACAATTCGATCGATGATAAATTCTGTTCGAAATTTCGAGTTAAATATTCATCGATCCCGAATAAATCTGTCGAACGTTTCAAGACGACCGGATGGCCCGACGCTTTTTACCCGCGCGCAGAAAGGATTCATCATCGACCACTTTGCGAACGTTTGTTTCACTTTCTAGAGCGTGACCGTGTAGACAGGGTGCACGTATATACTTTTGGTGAAAATATGTATCATCGAAACGAAAGTTAATTGTGCTCTCCGACATGCCGATGCTCGCGATTCGATCGATCGTGAAAATCGCCGATTTCTGATGATCCTCCTTCGAGAGAGTGTCGCCTCTGGAATTCCATCACGGTCCAGGCTTCGAGCAGCGATTTTACACGATAATCGAGAGCCGGTCTCGCCGATTTATCGTGAAAAAGCGGCAATTTCTCGAGGCAACATGCACGCATGTGGAAATCGTTATTGTACTCCAAACGGTACCCACATTTTTTATATTCATCATCCGTTTTCTCAACGATCCATCGATCTGTCGTCTCTCCAATACCCACGGCAGGCTTTTCACGACTCCATTCTTTCGTCAAGCACCAGCAGGTGTTCGCGTAAACTTGTTAATCCGGTATTTCGAGCTCCAATTCGCGAAATCGTTTGTTTCGTCGCTCACACTCCGTTCGATGTTCCCGGAGATTTTGCCAAAGGCTCCATTGCGCTGGAAGATTAAATTGGGAGAGGAAAAGAGGCTGTAAATTTCCGGAAATTCGTATATATTGTTGTCCTTTCCGCTTTCGTCATTTGGAAGTTAACCAGACTCCTCCTTTCAAAGTGCGAGTTTGCGCGTCGCCGATTCTCGTCTCGTGCTGGCATTATCGATTACAAATCTCGATTGATATTCGAGATCAACGCAGGCTCGATGTTTGAGATGTGAACGCGAGTGTGCTCGGTGACGAGCCGAAATATTGAATGACCATTCGATATGGGATAAAAAGACCTTGAAGAGGCGAGTTCTCCATCGCAGGAGAGACCGAGAGCAACCTTCTCACGTATGCAAGTTCCGCGAGGAAAAAATTCTGCGGTATCATGGACTTTTCAAACGGCAATGAGCAATCCTGTTTGCCCGTGTACGATTTCAGTGCACAACGCGTTATTCGGTCAATGTACAAGTAGACGTTACCCTGTGAATATTCACGGTGCTCGTACACATACGTACGCGCTCACTTTCGATTCCGCAGGTTGATAGTCTCGCAGACTTCGACCACTCGATTGATACCCCCTTGCCTTACTGCTGCAAATATATGTTTATCATCGAGTTACATATATAATTATATATTACAGATATATATAAAATACAGCATGTAGAAAGTTAACTGGTAGCAACAAATATGGAACGACTTAGCTTGGCCATTTTGCATAAATAAACGCGAGAACGAAAATCGTTTGAAAACTGCTCGAAGCCTTGGAACAGTTTCGTCTGCGGACATTTAGGACTTTTTTATTCCGACGTAACCCAGTGTACAATATTTACTGTGAAAAAATCGTTTTCAATCGATGTATTTTGAAAAAAAACTCGTTTTTGTAGTCGCCAGTTTTGGTCCGAATTTTTCCCCTCTGCGATGAAGACTTTAACCTCGCAGACTTCGAGCACACGATTGATACCCCCTTGCCTTACTACTGCAAATATATGTTTATCATCGAGTTACATATATAATTATTTATTACAGATATATATGAAATACAGCATGTAGAAAGTTAACTGGTAGCAACAAATATGGAACGACTTAGCTTGGCCATTTTGCATAAATAAACGCGAGAACGAAAATCGTTTGAAAACTGCTCGAAGCCTTGGAACAGTTTCGTCTGCGGACATTTAGGATTTTTTTATTTCGACGTAACCCAGTGTACAATATTTACTATGAAAAAATCGTTTTCAATCGATGTATTTTGAAAAAAAAACTCGTTTTTGTAGTCGCCAGTTTTGGCCCGAATTTTTCCCCTCTGCGATGAAGACTTTGACTTTGCAGACTTCGAGCACACGATTGATACCCCCTTGCCTTACCGCTGCAAATATATGTTTATCATCGAGTTACATATATAATTATATATTACAGATATATATAAAATACAGCATGTAGAAAGTTAACTGGTAGCAACAAATATGGAACGACTTAGCTTGGCCATTTTGCATAAATAAACGCGAGAACGAAAATCGTTTGGAAACTGCTCGAAGCCTTGGAACAGTTTCGTCTGCGGACATTTAGGACTTTTTTATTCCGACGTAACCCAGTGTACAATATTTACTGTGAAAAAATCGTTTTCAATCGATGTATTTTGAAAAAAAACTCGTTTTTGTAGTCGCCAGTTTTGGTCCGAATTTTTCCCCTCTGCGATGAAGACTTTAACCTCGCAGACTTCGAGCACACGATTGATACCCCCTTGCCTTACTGCTGCAAATATATGTTTATCATCGAGTTACATATATAATTATTTATTACAGATATATATGAAATACAGCATGTAGAAAGTTAACTGGTAGCAACAAATATGGAACGACTTAGCTTGGCCATTTTGCATAAATAAACGCGAGAACGAAAATCGTTTGAAAACTGCTCGAAGCCTTGGAACAGTTTCGTCTGCGGACATTTAGGATTTTTTTATTTCGACGTAACCCAGTGTACAATATTTACTATAAAAAAATCGTTTTCAATCGGTAAATTTTGAAAAAAAACTCGTTTTTATAGTCGCTGGTCCAGTTTTGGTTTGAACTTTTCGCCTCTGCGGCGAAAAAAAATTCTCTTACGATATGGGGAGGGAAAAAATCGTCGTAATCTCGCGCTGAAATTTTTTCCTCGAGAATGCACGTTCTTTTTTCCCTTTTTCATTGATGCAGAAAAAAACGCGTGTCTCGTGCGTCTAACGTGACCGTACGCCGTGAAGCTCGGAGTTCAGGTTCGTCGAATCGCGTCGCTGCTTCGTCAAGTAGAGCGAGACTTTTGAAAACCGGAAGTAGCGGAAACGAAGCAACGACGATGGTTCAAGTTTTGCGGACACTCTGTCGACAGTTTCCGAACCCTCCTCCGACGTATCTTTGACGGAATTCAACGAATTTCGAACAGATAATGTTTACTCGAAAGCCCCCTTTGCTATAAACACTGCGTCGTTACTATTATTATTATTACAAAACCAGCAATTAATTTCGCATCGTATTCGACCTTGGAGTCATTGTTGTAAATTTAAACAAAATGAATAAAAAAACATGTCACTTTTTCACTGAAAAGTACGAAACGCGTGTACGTAATGGTCCATCGTTTAATTCCATTCAATTTTGGATGAGAATGTTGTGTAGACGCGCACGAAATTCGAAAGCAAAGAAACCGAAAGCGAGTTGGTCGCTGAGAGACGTGAAAAAGAAAAATGAAATGAAAATTAACTCATCTGCGACCGTTGCGTCAATGAATTATCCAATGGACATTTGTCAGTGATCGATTATAGCTGGGGGGATAAAAATGTTTTTGTAACAGACAGCAGTGAGATCGAAGTAATATTGTCGAGGTCGCCGCAGCGTTCCTGCGCCTACAACGAGCGTTGGATGCTGGTGAGAGTCTCGTCATGCTGACGTGAGATCGGGATCTGTTTCATTTCTGTCAGTCTCCGAACGGTTGATGATTTATTAACGCACATCCGGAAATGTTTATATTCTTTTTTCTCCCGTGTAATACAGCTGTTCTATCCTACCACGCCCAATTGTAGCCGCACGAAAATCAAGTTCCAAGTTTTGACGTTCCCCAAACCGTGGTACTTCGATCGCAGATCTTTTTTTTTCTTCTCTTTCTCAAAATTAAATCGATCTTTTTTTTTGTAACTTCGAGACGACTTTGGCTCTGGGAAAGTGGTTTTCGATCATTGAAAAACAATATTTCCGACCGATTCGATCTTTCTCTATCATTTTTTTCGATATTCGTCGATCGGTATGTCGTTTTGTTTACGTGATCTCACAAATTGATTTTTGAACGAAGAGTACGATTAATTTCAATTGACGAATGTTGATGATTGATGCTTTCTCGAAATCGTACTATATCGGGGCACTTTGACGTACTTTTGGGACGTTAAAACGGAAGGGTCTTGTACACAAACGATTTTTCTTTCCGACGTTATTGAATCAATATTCAAACACATGAGAAGAATCACGAAAGCTTTGACCCCAATAGCGAAAGACGACATTCCACAAAGGTTTCGACTCGCTCGATCGAAAAAAAGATCCATTAAAATCTCCAAGATCGGCAAGATCGTGTTTCGCCTTTCGTTTCTTCCGCTAGATCGTAAAGATACGAACCGTTTGAATAATTGAGCAAAAAATACCATCGATCTTGCCTGAAATATCCGGCGAATAAAGAGCAACGATGGAGAAATGCCTGTGGGAAGCTCATTCAGCGCTGGTCATTATCATTATGTACTCAAATGAATTACGCTGAATTTTTTTAACACTCCAAATGGAAGGCATCAACCGGTACTATCGTTTACATCTGGAAACTCAATGTTGCTCCGGGTTAAATGGTCATATACATATATATAACACAGTACCTACCCCGCATTGAAACAACGCGAGATAAAAGCGAGGGCGCGAATGTTTCGCAGCTCCTCCCACACCGACAATTCTCTCGAGTTTCATCTCGTGACGAAGATAGGAAAGGTTAGATACGAAGGGGATTGGCACACCCTGACATAAACGTAATGCACGTTTGCTTGTGCTTACATTCATGTACACTACCTTTTAGTATGTATGTATGTGTGTGTGTGTGCATTGTAATGTACTTTACGGTTGCACAGTAGAGTGCACCAGTTGGTAACGGTGCTGTAACACAAAAGACTCAGTGAGAACTTGGATGTAAGGCCTTCGCCTCGCGGTCCGTTTCCATTCCCACCGTATGTATACGCTAAATCCCGCTGGACTTTTCCGACCATGCGATTCGACCCGCAGAAATCATTTAGAAGGGACGTCGTATATCTCACGTCGCTTGAAAAGCAAAAGTATATTTACCGTCCGGCTGCAACACGCGGATGATATAACGGTACGATATCTGTTCCCTTTTCGGAATTTATGTTTGTTCAACGCGTGTGTACCGGTTGCGGGACGTATCCGATCGATCGCTCCGATCGTTGGTCGTTTTTTTCCCGCTCCACAAGGACTTTTACCAATGTTTGGCATAATTTTTATGTACGTGTCCTATTGTAGCTAATAATTTCGTAATTGATCGTTAAATCGAATCTTTGAGAGAAAAATGTTTATTCGTCCAACGGCTAACGATCGTGTCCAGCGGTGGCGATCTCCGTTCCTGCTCTCCGATGTCAGCCGTTTGCGGTGTCAATTAAAAACGAGATATAATTATATGTTTTCGTTGGAGATTTACCGGAGGCGTTATTTTTCCGTCGTTAAAAGTGTATTTCGTGTGGATATCAATTGAGATGGAAATAAATTATTGGCTTTCGTTATACTTTTCGAGAATAAGGTCCGACCATGACGAGTCGCCATTTTTTGAGGACATTCACGATTATTTTTAAGACGAGAGAGATTCTTTCGACGTTTTATACATCTGCTTTCATAAATTTCGAAATAATATCGCAGAAATGGAATTTTTTAGTCAAGGAAGTTCACGAGTGTCTGAACAAAATGGGTAATCGAGTTTCGGTCTAGTACGGAAGCTCGTTATTTGATAAAAGGAAAAGGATAAAGTTGGCAATTTTCAACGAAAGAATCTTTGCGAAAAATTTTCGCTCTTTTTATATTGATTAATTTTTTTTGAAAACCGTCGATCCCGCTTTTACATCGACAACGGACATTATTCCTGCCTTTTTTTCAAAATATCTTGTTCGAAACATTGTTATTTATCAGCTCGTAACGGAGAAACAATTGCCAAAGCTCTCGCAATTTTGGAATGAGGAGTAAATGCGAAAAAAAAATGGAATTCATTTTTGTGTACAAAATGAATAATGTAACGACAACCAGGGAGTCATGAGAGCACGAGAAGGAATATATTTTCGAAAAATATATACTCGAATTAATGCGTCATTTTATCAGGGTTGGAAAAACGCGAAGAGGTGTATCGACTCATACATTACTGTATGGTACACGTGTAAATCATGTATTCTCCTCTGTCCTCCTGTATTTTCATCCCTTTTCTCGTTACCGTTCGTCTCAATTTTTTTTCTCTCTTGCTGGGTCCAGCAAGCTCCGCAAAACCTGATATACACGTACGTACATGTTTTCCACTGACATTGCGGAGGGTTCCATCTTACACATCATATACCGGTGTAGTGGAAACGTACTAAGCAAACATGAAGGGGCTTTTTCGCTTCCGCAGAAACGAATCTTCCCTTCATCCTCTTTCGTCGACTCAATCGTCTCTCGAACTAATTTCTCCGAGTCAATTAATATTATTTACGAACAAAGCATTTCATTCGAAGGATACTTTTGATTGTACCCACATGAGTATAATTTTTACAAAAATTCAAATTTCAGCGTTAAAACTGAAAACTCAAAGAATCGGATGACAAATTTTCCATCTTTATACATCGTATAGAAGCTCGTCAAAGTTTTTTTCGTGAAAATCATTTGTAAATCAAAGAAAATTCACGAAATATCGTATTTAATAGAAAATAACAAAACTGGTCCTTTGAACAAAATGATATATTTATGCTTCCGTATATTAAATTAAAAATATTAATCCTTCGAACAAAATGATTCATTGTGATAAACGGTGTATGAAAATTGCAAAATTCTTCAATGTATTTCTTCGCCGAAACACGACTCGCCTAACCTCATCGACGGAATAATTGCAAAGTATAATACGTTTAACATTATGACTGCGAGTGGGTAAGGCGAAAGTATATTATAAAATGTGTTATTATCGCATAAAAATCCTGTAATTCTCTGCATACGGATTGGACGTACTAATGATGAATCTTGTATGTGATTATCGTACTGTATGATCACGGTTGGAGCATTACCGATCTTTGTACATGGAAAGACACGGGTTTACACAATTTAGCTTTCATCGAATATCCTTTCGTCATCAGTTCTCGCGTCGACACTCGAAATTCACCACTTTTATTTCTCGTCTTTCGAACTTCGCCGCCGTAAATATCGTGGATGAAAAATCGATGTCAGAATGGACGTGAGCACGTCAGCGCTTTTGCAGACGTTTGATATTTCTTTCAAGTTGAAATCGTGACTGAACGGGGAAGATCGTGGGATCGAACGAAATTCAGCCTCGAATACCACCGCGGTCGTTTCGCGCTGTGGCTTTTCAAGCTGCTCTTTGATAAATCCAGCATCTCAGTAGCCCGAAACGTTCTCTCGCTGCAGCTTCTATAACAATGTTTATTGGAAATAACAAAAAAAAAAGCATCGTCGATCGTGAGTGGGTGTTCCCAGAAACGTAATGCGTTTGCGAAAGCATCGCACCCCCTGCATCTTTAGCGTGAACGTCCAGTGTGCGAGAAAATTGGAGCAATCGCTGATTCGATCATTTAAAGAGATTGAATCGAAGCGAATTTTTTTCTCCATCACCGACGATAGATCGGGAATCTTTGAATGAATTTTTTTTCTCAACAACCAGACGGTGTTTCCAGAAATAATTTCGGACCATGGTCGTTGGATCCACTTTAGTCTGATGACAAAATGATTTTCAATTTTTGAAAAAGTAAATCAAGTCCAAAAGTTTCTAGGACGTTCGGAAAAACAATTTTCTTCTCACGCAACATACAAACTCGTTCACTTTTTTGTCTATAGCATTAACATTAATTGCACATTCGTTTCAAGATTTAATTATCAATAACATTGAACGTTTCAAACTTGTATAATAATAACATCAACAAATATCGTTTTAATGTTCCCAGAAACGTAATGCGTTTGCGAAAGCATCGCACCCCCTGCATCTTTAGCGTGAACGTCCAGTGTGCGAGAAAATTGGAGCAATCGCTGATTCGATAGTTTAAAGAGATACAAACGTGTGCACGGTACATTGAATCGAAGCGAATTTTTTTCTCCATCACCGACGATAGATCGGGAATCTTTGAATGAATTTTTTTTCTCAACAACCAGACGGTGTTTCCAGAAATAATTTCGGACTATGGTCGTTGGATCCACTTTAGTCTGATGACAAAATGATTTTCAATTTTTGAAAAAGTAAATCGAGTTCAAAAAATTCTAGGACGTTCGGAAAAACATTTTTCTTCTCACGCAACATACAAACTCGTTCACTTTTTTATTTACAGCATTAACATTAACTGCACATTCGTTTCAAGATTTAATTATCAATAGTATGGAACGTTTCAAACTTGTATAATAATAACATCAACAAATATCGTTTTAAAGTTCCCAGAAACGTAATGCGTTTGCGAAAGCATCGCACCCCCTGCATCTTTAGCGTGAACGTCCAGTGTGCGAGAAAATTGGAGCAATCGCTGATTCGATAGTTTAAAGAGATACAAACGTGTGCACGGTCCATTGAATCGAAGCGAATTTTTTTCTCCATCACCGACGATAGATCGGGAATCTTTGAATGAATTTTTTTTCTCAACAACCAGACGGTGTTTCCAGAAATAATTTCGGACTATGGTCGTTGGATCCACTTTAGTCTGATGACAAAATGATTTTCAATTTTTGAAAAAGTAAATCGAGTTCAAAAAATTCTAGGACGTTCGGAAAAACATTTTTCTTCTCACGCAACATACAAACTCGTTCACTTTTTTGTTTATAGCATTAACATTAATTGCACATTCGTTTCAAGATTTAATTATCAATAACATTGAACGTTTCAAACTCGCATAATAATAACATCAACAAATATCGTTTTAATCCGAACAAAACAAAGATTCCTGGTTCGCGTTGTTCCACGATGAAAGCAAATTGAAGTTTCATTCGATTAAAACAACCTCGACCGCAGGAGAGACTTCGATTAATTGGTAAGCGATCATTTCGTTCGCGCATGAACACGTTCGCATCGTTTTTGTGCCTCCTATACTCGTACGTGGGATTCCGACGAATTGCATGTGTGTAATTTTGTTCACGAGGTTGCGAGCAGCGTGTGTGTATGCCGTGTACGAGCGTTTGGTTAACGAGGAAGGGCTCGTGCACGGGCGTGTCTTTCGCCTTTCATCTCCTTCGAGTAGAAAGATACCCCGTTAAGTCAGACTTTTCTAGATTCTCGCGTAACGCCTCTCTTGCCGTGCATGTGCACGTACACTCGAGCCGGATCAGAATAAAACGTGTAATGCTAAACTGTAGCGAATATTGCTGCAGCAAAAGCATCTAGATTTAATCGTGACGGGTTCTCGACGACGCCCGAGGCATACCGTTCCCCCCACCTGCCAATTTATTGTCTCGTAAGACTGAAAGTGAAGGTGCACAGTGTATATGCATTACACTCCGCTGGACCATTAATATCTCGCGTTAAGAGCATTAATTACATTCAATGATTATGACAGTTTCACGCTGGATAAATTATCAATCGTTTTTATTCGTTATATCGATCACGCTGATTCCAATTTTCCGCAAATGCCATTGTTTCATACACGTTTGTTGCGTCCATACTCCCGCAATTGTCAAGAGATCAGGATTCACTTTGAACGTAATTTTATCGAAAAATATCGACGATTTCACGTAAAAAAAATGAACAAGTTGTTATTAAATTCATCTTTTTTTTTTCAAAAGCCAGCCTTTGAGGGAAATATTCACGAATAATGAAAAAAGGGAACGTTAGGAATGTTATTGGGCTTTTGTTCATTTGCTTTACTTTCCCGTCTTGTTGTTATGAATAATGAAATGAATTTCTGGAAATTACTGTTGAAGAAGCAGAAACGTAACTGCTGGTTCCTCGTCGGGACAAAATACGTTTGTGTTTGCTGTGGAAAATTGTAGAATTTAGTGCGCAATTTCGACAAGAATTTCAACGAGTTTTCAGAAGCGTTTAATGATTTTTCGCAATTCGAGCATCGATGCTAACAAATTTATCATCCTGCGCGGTAAGCTCCGAAGAATGTTTATTTTTTATCACTTTAATGGAGGATACCGAATGAAATTGCATGGAGAAACAGGTATAACTCGGGATCCACCGACAGGTGTCGAATGTACGTCTCAAAACGTTGAAAATCCAATTATAATCAAGCGAAACTAACCGCAGTCTCGTGACTGAGAAATTACTGCTTCAAAATTCATTCAAGATAGTTTTCTCGCCGAAAGTCTCAAGAATTGCACAAAATTTGGAGAGCACAGTCTCAACAAAACCGAAATAAAATAGGAATTTTAATTTTTTTTAACAATAACACTGTCGGAAAGTTATTAATAAAATGTTGAAAACGATCGTCTTGAAATATCCAGAAAACCTTTTTTTTACTCTTACGAAACGAATTTTTCAATTTTCTTCAATGCACTTGTAATTCGCGCTCCATTTTTGCGAATTCTTTCAAAGACCGAGAGGAACCTTTGTACATGCGAGAAATGATGAAAAACACTGAACGGAACTATTTGTAACGAAAGAAGAAGAGCATTTCTGAATATTTTCGAAAAGTATAGGCGAAAATTTATTAAAAACTCTTTCGTTTTTTTTTTTATTTTTATATTGCCATTATTGAAAATTATTGCGTTCAGTGTATCAGACGCGATTGATTTTTTTCTTGTGACCATTCTCAAGATTTATTCCTGCCAGCCCTGGATATTTATAAAATAAAATACGTGTAATAATAATAAATATAATAAATTCGTACATTGGCTGGTAAACTGTGACTGGTTGTCGCGATCTATCGCGAGAAAACTACCTTAAAACACAGTCACGTTTGACAAAGTATTTGACATTCGCATTTGAATATCGTATTCGCTGCCATTGATTCATAAAATCCGTAAAAGCCTTCGTACAGGCACTCACAAGATCGCAGCTTTTCACTTTTTCGATTAGCAGGGATCATCCTGAGTAACGACATATTTATGTCAATTTACGCGCGTCACGTGTGAAGATACGACTTTATTGACCCATCTTGACGCTAAACGCTGTTTCCGCTCTCTGTCCTCAAAAAAAACGTCAAAAAGAAGCAGAGACCCACTGAAGCACCCAAATTATTCAATTGCGAGCAACGTATAAACCAATCGGCCTCGATTCACCAGCGATAAAACGACCAGTTATTCTCCTAAAATCCAAGAAACCTTTTATAATAACCGCATGTTTATTGCGCTGAAATTTCTACGATTTTTATGGTTACATCGCCTTGATCTTTCACTCGCGGTTGTGTCATTTTTATTCGTGTCTTTTCTTCACCCTCCATTTCGCTGTTTATAAGCAGAAACCGACGATGAAATGAAAATCTGACAAATGTATACATTTGAAAACGCCAACCTTACCTCCTACATTTTTATCGACACACTTGTTTGGTAGACTCGCTCGGATCATTATTTTTTTAAAATTCGTCTCGTTTAGATCGTATCACGAAATTTTCAGTAGAATGGTATTTCAAATATAAAATATATCCTAATCTCATTAAAAAAAAAAAGAAAAAAAATCGATACAACATCGCAGAGTGCACGTTTTGATTAATCTTTTACTTTCGTAGAAATCATCGCTGATATTCGAGTGTCAGTGTCGGTTTTAACCGAGGATATACGTTTGATAAACGTTCGTCAGACTCGATGGTTCTCGCGAATGAACAGGAAATTTAGACGCGTTGTAAAACGTATGTACGTGAATTGCAGATAGCATAGAGATTCTAATCGACGTTACGCTAGGTCACGAGACTGAGAAAAAAAGGCAACTTTTTTTTCAGCAGCTTCGTCCCATCCTCTTGAATTCTAATTGGATTCTTTCGTAATTCAACGTGTGCAATGACCTCGGCATCAGTTTCGGTGGCTGAATCTTCGGCTTGTTTGAAAATGGGTCAAATTATTTAAAAAACACAAAGTTTATTCCGCCTTAAAAACACTCGATCGGTAATGTCACCACGAATCTTTATTACCGGCTGCGAAAATTTTCAAAAGATATATACAACAGAATTTTGGTATTTGTTGTACAGGAATTGCCGCTGATCGAGACGATTATTGAACTCGTTAATTTTATTTCGATAATGATTCCATATATCACGACGATAAATCATCTTAAATGATTAAAATATCAAGAATGATCCGCGAAGGATAATATAAAAAAGCGTAGAGAAAAAATATTCCATCTGCTCGAAAAAAGCGTTTATGCGTTCGTCCTCTTCGATTTCGATTCGATTTCGTCCTCGTCGATGAAACTCACACCGCGAGTTTCATCGACGCTTCGCTGCCCTGCACTTTTTTACGTAGTTTTTCGTACTCGAAAATTCTAAGTGACTGAAAAACTGATCAAGTAGGAACAAGATGACCAAAAAAGCAAACGAAATTCTGGAAATCGGGGGAAATGTACATCCTGACGCGACAAAGGTTCGAAGGTTGATTGCACCGATCGTTCCAGAGCAAAATTAATCGATTCGCGATTGTCGAGTGATTTTCTGAATAATTTAATTAATTAAGCGGCGACGGCCGTTGTGAAAAGAACTGTCGGGTTAAAAAATGTCCTGAGAATAACTTTTTGACGCGAAACGAATTCGCGTTACGGAATAATTTCATTACAGACTTTGAGTGAAAGGGAACTTGTCGTCGCGCCGTTGATTTGTCTCTTTGGCCTTGTATGGCATGTAGCGGAATCATAGCACGGGAATATCTCGATATTAATTTCTCTTATTGATGGAAAAACTACGATAAATACACGAACGATTTATATATAATTCATAATCGCGAGGAACAGTAATACATAGTTTATAAACTTGCTTCATTTTCGCAAGTATCTGAAACTAACGTTTTGAAAATAAAAAATTATCGATATAAAAAAAAGACCAACGAGATACTCCTTGACACTCAGTTTACGGACTTTTTACGATAAATCGAAAAAGATTTAGGGTGATTTATTGATTTTTAAAATCTTCGGCGGTAGGTGCCGATTTTATATCCATATGAACGCGTAATTCCGAAATAAAAAGATGCATATAGGAACGCATGCACGCGCGTTCTCGCAACGATGCGCGCGACAAGCTCGATAAACAACGAGTGCTCATTGCTCGTGGCAACATTTTGCTAATTATGCAAATATACGAGTGGATATCGCGTATGCCTGCTGCGAAAGAAAAAAAATCCTACCTGCAGACATAACAGACAAATCGTTGCCGAGATAACATCATAGACGAATGAGATTAAGCAATAGACATTAAAACAAGCGAGTTGGAGAGAGAAAGAGAGAAAGAGAGAAAGAGGCTTGAGCAAGGTAACGTAGGAAAGAGATGATTCGTATCTAAAATTCTCCCGTGTTTCGATACAAGCTTTTGCTTATTTGGTAATAAAGTAAACGCGTTTCGTGTGCCGGAGGTAGCGAGGATTTTCCTCATTTTGCAGCAGCATCCGTTCTTCGTTCCCTGATAAGAAACTGGAAATTATCCTGCATCGTGAATTCGTGTCAGTCTCGTTGCGTCACACACACACACACACAAACACAGAAACACTATAAACCGTTAACCACAATCGCGCAACAAGCATAAAACCAACAAAAAATCGCGATTGATGACGGTGGATCGGCAGGAAACGATGAATAAGAAAAAAAAAGGCTTGTCGGAATATGGAAAATAATGTACCGTCTATTTTCTGAGTCATTTCGCGTTTGTATCGTCGTATTTTCATGTCAATCATTATCCACGTGTTTATAAATTGATTGCAAGGTTTTTAACGATGAATTAATTGATGAAGACAAATTTCATCGTCGTTTCTCCGCATTACCGATGTATGGAATGGACGTGAGACGACGTTGATAAAAGCGATGATAACATGACAAAATCGCCGATTGTTATGATCGATAGGGAGATAAATCTTTATAACGATTTAATATACCATATGTATGTGCGAAAAGTTTTCACTCCGACCTTTTCCCTAGACTTTCGTCCATTTATTTCGCGAGCCTTTCTCGTATCGGATCAACGATATCATCTGCGTTTATTGAAAGAAAAAAACAGCATCTTTGTGTCTCGTTGAACGTAGATCGTATATTTTCGTGACGTTATCGTTCGATCATGATAATTAAGAATATGGAAATAAAGGATGACGGCCGAAGAGGATGCGTTCAACGAGAGTCGGTTTTGTACAAATGGGAAGTGACGCCTCGCTGCATCGCGCGGAGAATGGCACCGAACGGCCTGGAAAATTTCTCTTCATCTCGCTCGGTCTCGAGTGTAACATATTTTCGTCTTTTCGTGACAACAGCTGTTTTCAGCGATGAAAACCGATTTTTTAAGAAAATGCGAAAAAAAATTACGAATTTTATCAATATTTGAATAAATTCGGGGAATAAATGTTAGAAATAATTGTCGTGACATTTTCCTACAGTGAAATAATGACTATATTCTCTACTCTTTTATACCGCATGCGTGCAGACTCCATAATTAAGAGCCATTTTCGGTTAATAATAAATGACATATCGAATAGATTTTTCTGCCCCTTTTTCGCCCACGAAAACTTTGGTTTTCTTGAAACCGCGTGGGGAAAAATTAAATCGTCGATTTCGTTAGTTGTTACTGAAAATAAGCCTTGTTGAAAAAAAAATGAAAGATCTTGATGCCAGACGGCAAAATTTTCGTGAAAATGACGGACGTTGCAGAGCCCTTAATTACTGGGTAACGAGAACGAAATATATAATTAAGAGCATGAGTGCTCGGTGTAATTCATCCTGTATAATAACGTCGTGAGCGTTGGCAACACCTGCGTGTATATACAGTACGTGTCTCAATTGTAGAACAAAACATTACAAGCCGTTTATTCGTGAAAAGAGCTTGTAAAATGGGCGTCTTGATTACACCTTGAGAAAGTGATATTAAATGAAGCTTATTCTAAACATTGTATTCAAAAACTGATTATTCAACAAACTTTCTTCAACTGCACAAGCGCTTCATTGTGCTACATGAGTAAATGGATCTTCGGGGATACAGATTACATTGAAAAGTTTAATCAAATAAAAATTCATCAAGACGTAAAAAGTTTCAAAGGACCGAGAATAATTTAATAAACGGTACATCGTCCAGATTGCAAATTGCATCGTCGCATGACACAACTAGGCGTTTAACGGTACTTTTTATAACGATTTTTTAAGAAAAATGATATGCACATTGAAAAGTTTATAATTCTCGAATAATAAATAATAATCGTGCGCGAATTTTTTTAAATGACTGAAAATAATTGAATAAACATTACGTTATCGAAGATAACAAAATTGTCCACATTGAATCATAAGACATGATTATTGATTAATTCTATCCGCAAAGAAATGTGTACTGAAATTTCGCCATCAGAATTTTTCGAGCTCGCGCTAAAATCTTGATTGGCTTTCCGCGCAAAACTCTCGCCTTATAAGAGCAAAAGAAAAATTCCGTATTTTCGCAAGATTTACAGCATTGTAAAAAAATATATTATCCGTTTGAAGAAGAAAATTGCCCATGGCGTTCGCGGCGCAAGGTGCCTCGTGCCTGAAACGACATTTCCTCGGGCAATGTTTCATGCAAACTTCCGGAAATTCCGTCGAGATACGCGTTGCAAGTTCGTTAATTGGTAGATCATTTCAGTCGTAATTCCGACACGAAATCGCGCTAATCGTATGTTATTAAAATGTACGATCGTATATTCTCTATTTTTATTAGCTTTTGGGTTAATGATGTAACGAAATGCTGAACATTTTGTCTCATTAGGCTGAAATTAATCGATTCTCCGTTATCCATTTTGTAAACGTTTTATTTCGTCGTACAGAGTGTCCCAGAACTCGATGTCTATAATTTCAGGCTAGATTGCTGACGAAATTTCGAGCCGAAAAGTATTTTAGTATTTTTCGATACGATCAAACCTTCGCGAGTTATAAACCGTCAAAGTTTGAGTCAATCGCGCATGCGCGCGCTCTCCCCTCTCCTGCGCGCGATGCGCGACCGTACGCGTCTGATTGGCCGAGCTATATCGATGAATAACTCAACAGGGCTTCGTCGGATCGAAAAGTGCTCAAGAACTTTTCGGCTTAGAATTCCATGCTCTATTCAACGACAAGCGCGAATTGTCGATATCTAGTTTTGGAAAATCCTGTATTTAATTCGATATTTCTGCTTTGTTCGCTTGCATTATTCTTTCGCATTCGTGCAAAGTCACTTCTAAAGCCATCAACCGTACGGTGAGGTCTTTCACTCTCTGTGCGATACGACCGTGAAGAAACGAATTCCCTCTCGTAGCGAGACTTTTAATTCCCCACGTTCGAGAGTACTAAGTTCGAGAGCTAATGAGTTGCCCTACAAGTCCCAACAGGCACTTATGTAGGGCAAATCCATGAGGATATACGAGAGCAGGAAAGATAAAACAATGCAATTTCTGATATCTACAATAGAACGAATGTGTGTCAAACGTTTTTTCTTCCGCTACAATTCGACGCAAACGAATGTTTGCGACTTGTTGCTTGTTTCACGACGAAAATAGTGAAGCTGATCCATTATTAATAATAACGTGATTTTTTACAAAAACAAGATTCCATGTTGAATATTGCTTAATCGATCAGAAAGCATCGGAAACGGTAAAATTTGAAGCATTTATTTTCAAACTGGATCGCGTTCCTCTGCATTTATCCTACATTTAAGGGGTACTCTACATAATAACTGTACAGGAGAATAACACATGTAAGGGGATAAACAAATGTATGAGTTGAAATCGTTGCGAATGCAATTTTCACATCGCTGATAATTTGCACTCGAGCTCAAAGAAAAAGGAGGTCGTTGCTTGAACTATCTCAAAAGAAATAAATTTAATATTCCGCATTATACGATCTCCTAAAGTATCGTGCGGAATTTTATACTCTCATAAATCATCACACAATGAACCGTGTATAATTTGTAATTAACAGTACAGTGTATACGAAGGATATCCTTTGATCGAAGTGTCTGGTGTTGAAAAAAAAATCTCGGACTGAATACACATTTTTCAAAATCACACCATTGTCCGTAACGAGAAAAGCGGATCATGAAGAAATAATGAAATATTACCGTTAACCATACGTCATTTTTTTCGAGTCTCCTCCTTCTGAATTACATTTTACGATCTGTAATAGAGTTGTTCAACAAAATGGTGAATTACGATCGATCGAGATCAGACGTCAAGACCACGTGGGTGCCTTGTGACCGATATCAGAATCATTTTTTTTCTCTATTTTTTATTACTTGTATTCTATCGCAATAACAATCATTGAGGCGATAAAGTTGCAAAGACTCGCAGTTGTAAATCAAACTTTGCAGAAAAATATCTTATTATCGTATTATTGTGCACGTTATCACGCAAATTGGCGCCAGATCTATCATTATCCTTTAGAGAGTGTAATGGAAACTATGTCGTTTTATTTTTCCAGATGATATTTAAATTTGTCTTTTGTTTCGTGTGTACGTGGGTGTTACCACATGCTTTCCACTGGACAGCATCCAATCTCGGCATATATCTTAACGAATGGGCTAGGGAAATTAGCGTGTCGCAATGTCAATTGTTACTCAAATTCGTAATATTACTCGCGTACTGAAAATAGAAAGCAATTATACATTTTTTCGTCGTTATGAAATCGCCATAACCAGGACGAAATCATCTCCAGTGAAACAAAGGTTTTTCGAATTTTTCGGAATATTTGAGAGACGAAATACCATACGCCCCGATGCACTCTCGATGTTACTCGATCAGCACATTTTTTCGTGTAATTTATCGTTGCCGACGCAACCAACAAAAATTGTATTCGTCATACTGCAAAATTCCGAGCCGCAAAGTTGTAAATTTCAGTTGCGATTTGTAAAAAGAACAAGCTTTTTTCCATCGAGCAACATTGCCAGTTACCACATTTACGAACGAACGATGAAAGACAAAAAAAACCAAATGGGCTCTCGCCGGAAATCGACCGAGTGTCTTCATTAACCGCCTCAATTTCATGTAAATTAGACAGTTATATGAATTCAATCATCGAAAAGATCAGGAAGCATTAAGAGCCGAGATAGCTCAATTCCATCGAGTCTGAGAGTGCGGCGAAAGGGTCCATGTGCTGGGAGTGGAAAAGTGGAGTGTTTGGGCAAGATTCGAAATTCCTCGCTGCTGGTTCAGCTTGGGGCAAGGAAAGATTCGTTGCAGACGCGTGTTATTTTATCTCGAGCACACAGAAGGCCGTCCAGAAATCAAAGTTGCAGAAGGTGGACAGGCTTTACGATACACATGGTGTACATGTGTATACGCACATACTTGCGCATGTATCCGACACGATACAACACTTTGAGCAAAGCAAGTATGCCTTTTTGTTGTACACGAATGTATATACCACACGCGGAACGCCTTTAGCCGTTCAAACTGTCCGACATTATGCAAGCCATGCTCCAGTTTCAAAGCCCCCTGGCTTCGGTATTCCGACTCACTTTCACTCATTCAAACGAAGGTAGGGGAACCGCGCAACTTGGACTGTATTATCCCGGTGCCTGATGTATCTCTCGTTCTCTCTTTCATTCTCTATCTCGTATGACTTTCACTTCCACCGCGATTTCGAGCGAGCAACTTCTCAACGGGTATCCTTGCTTCCTTGGCTCTAAAAGCACCCTCCCCCGCGTGCGACGCCCGCGCTTCAGGGATTCGGTGGTATCCGAAGCGCGAATACGATATTTGGCGATGCGAGCGTGCTCCTTTCGTCGGAAAAGCCTTTGCCCTCTGGCGGAGACAAACGGCAGGATTTTTCAAGCAAAAACGCGGTACTCCGCAATTTGGTCGTACTGGGAATCACTCGGAATCACCGAATAAAAAATCGATGAAAATATCGCGAGAATAAACGCCGGGATTGAGTGCCTTAATGACTGCGGAATCATCGCAATGCACGCTGGGTATATCCTGGTTTTAATTGAATTAATTGCATTCATATATTGATTTGATTCGAAAGATAATTCTCTTTGGACTAGCCATGTTTGTAACGCTTGAATTAAGATTACCAATCTCAGCGAATAAGCGTGCCACACCTCGACCAAGCGTAGATTCGTTGCACCGTGGATGCTGTACACTGGGTGTCCTGGACTGAATGTCACTGAATCAGGCGTAATGAAGAGCGAATGAAATTTCGAGTCGAAAAGTCTTTAGGCACTTTTCGATCCAACGAATTTCCGCCGAGTTATCGATTGTTGTAGTATGGCCAATAGAAGAAGACGCGGCGTCGTCGGAGAGGGGAGAGCGCGCGTCCGATTGGCTCGAATTTCAACGATGAATAACTCGACGGGATTTGGTGGCACAAAAGTCTACCAAAGTACTTTTCGTCTTGGAATTTCGTACTCTTTGTCGTGGAATGTAACTTGAAAGTATATTCGACATCGACTTCCGGGACACTCTGTATACAGTCGAGTACAGAAACACCCGACCGCGCTGGCGATTGAATAGTAAAACTCGATTAAAAACTTACAACGTAATAACTTAACCGTACTTCTTCGGTGAGAAATCTCGATGTTACCGTAACACTCGCGAGATTTCCAGTCTGCCCTGCGCCAGGGAACCTCGATGCTATTGAACAAGACGAAGGAAAAAAAAATGAAGCGACGCAATCAAGAAGTCACGGTACCAATTAACGCGGACTCGCTGAACTGGTCTTTCACAGAATCTCTCGAGTCTGCCGTAGCTCGTGCGTTGCACGTTGAAGTGTGAACGAATCCTTTGGGGGACGACGAGATAATTAGACGGAGAGAAGAATATAAATACGGAATTCGCGGTTAATCGACTGGGAAATGTCGGTGGATGAACGTATCGAGAGATAAGTAATAGAGAAAAAAGATCACGGTGTATCCTGGATGCTGCCGTCAACTTACGTGACCTTCGATCGATGTTGAAATCGATCTCAGGGACGAAACCAATACATGGCGATATATCGACGCTAGTCTCGGTTTTTTATTCTGCTAAAGTAATTTGGCGATGATTTCAAACGCACATGAGTCCAGGAAATAGTTTTTTCACGTTTTTTTCCCTGAAAAATCATCGATCGAGAGCAAGCATCGCAGTGACGTTGAACAACGTTCATCAAAGTGAGAGTTTCGCGTCTTTTTGAAGTGATCATGTCAGCTATTCGACCCTCGTTCTTTTCGGCGGTGTACAAGAGGAATTGAGAAAATTTTCAACGATGATTGATTACATCTATGGTTTTTTTCGCTCGTGGACCAAACACCTCGTGTGTTCTCCTTTTGCTTTCACCTATGGGTGAAAGTAAAAGCTTGACGAATGTGTTTTCAAAGACTGTTTTTAAAAGGCCAACGTGCGAACACCGCTAAACAAAATTACGAGAGTCTTATGTGGACCGGGTTTTGTTGTGGTAATCGCGTTAAGTAATTCAGAACTTCCGTCATTCCTGTGGACGTAACTTTGGGTCCCGATAATTTCGTCTCAGGCCCCCGAGGCTCTGAACTTTCGCGGTTGTCCTCGACCATGTATCGGTACCTGTCACTCGTGCAAACACATTTGTATAATTACAAACGATTTATTTCAACTTTGATGTCATTGATCGTTTATTTTGCATCGATCAACATGATGGATTCTGCCGCTCGCTCACAGCAAACGTGTGAGAATCAGGCGTGAATAATCCGCTTGGAACTTATTTATTTCGATGATTTAACAACCCTCATCCGGGATATGAACCTTAAAATGATCATGCATTGAATTGCGTTGGTAAAATTTGAGAAAATCCTAGGTAATCTTTCGATTTCATGAAATTATTGTTCTCTACATTCTTCCAGCAGTTTCGCGGACAAACCATGCACCGACTGTTTCAGGAGAAATGACATATTGTACAATGAATTATGGTACGATTTTGAGTTCCTTGTTTTCAATATGGCATGGAGCTTTATGTTCTGCCAGAATGGACGATTTTATTACAGTAGAATATACCGGACCTGTATTTACAAACTTGATTGTTCCAATGACCATACTCAGATATTATATGTGATCCAAAAAATAAGACTAGGTACCTCATATTTTTATAGGACGCTGTTACTATACGAACATTCCTGTCACCTGTGTGGAACATATAATATTGTTGAAATATAGTAAGAAATAACATACATTTTTTTCAATGTAGTACTAGTGTTCACTAGTATTTATTCCGATGATTTGTGCAATTATAACAACCCCCATCCGGGATATGAACGTTAATAACATCATGCATTGAATTGCGTTGGTAAAATTTGAGAAAATCCTAGGTAATTTTTCGATTTCATGAAATTATTGTTCTCTACATTCTTCCAGCAGTTTCGCGGATTAACCATGCACCGACTGTTTCAGTAGAAGTGACATATTGTAAAATGAATTATGGCAAGACTTTGAGTTACTTGTTTTCAATATGGCATGGAGCTTTATGTTCTGCCAGAATGGACGATTTTATTACAGTAGAATATACCAGACCTGTATTTACAAACTTGATTGTTCCAATAACCATACTCAGATATTATATGTGATCCAAAAAAAAGACTAGATACCTCATATTTTTATAGGATGCTGTTACTATACGAACATTCCTGTCACCTGTGTGGAACATATATAATATTGTTGAAATATAGTAAGAAATACCATCCATTTTTTTCAGTGCAGTACGTTCTCCGGGCTTGGAGCTCCAATTTGGAGCGCACTGTGAAAAAAAAACAATTTCTTCACACGTTCGACTCTCATTGAAACGTCGAACGTGACTATCGTGCGAACTGTCGATTTCAAAATTGAGGGTTCAACTTCCTAGTTGATTCTGCCACGTGCAGCAGCCATGAGTATAACCTGCACCGTCGGTACGAAACAAATATGTACAATCAAGAATCATACGTCCATTCCATATTACTGACGTACGAGAAAATAACGGAGAGAACCGCCTTCTCGTCAACACTGAAGCGGCAATTATTATCTTTTTTTATACTCTCGTATTCCTTTAACCTTTAACGATATTCCGCTCGGAGACGTGAGCGTTCGTTGCAGAACTTACAGATGTATTGCGAAATGAGCTTTTGATTAAAAAGAAAAACGTTGTTGAATCAAAAAAAAAAAAGAAAAAATATTTCAACCGTACCAAATATGCCGATTTTCTGCTGTTTCACGGTGCAGAAAAGTTCTTTGGATTCGTACGAGCGAATAGAGAGTGAAACGGTAAAAAGAGACCATCTACGTTCCCACAGTCATAACTTGTGTAGGTGTTTCGCTAATAACTCGTTTAACACACATTTACCACAGGTAAAACTCTCTTCACGTTCGCTCGAAACGTCACCAGGTGTCGTCAATCGAACAGCGAACGCATGTCCCACTAACCTCGACCGGAGTGTTAGGAGGGAGTGATAAACCGCCATCACGAGTCGCGATCGTGTATTTGGAGGCAGGAATTTGGGCATTTGTTATTTTTTCGATCTATGAGATTGATCTTGACGTTTTTTATCCTCGCACATTGACACTGTTGAAACACGACGGTTCGTTCTCGAAGTAGGCGTATGGGGCGTTTCTTCATCATGAATATCGAAATGAAAATTCAATTTTTTGTTTACGTTTCGCTAATATAATTGCCCGAATTAGCAGACAGATCCTATTCCTGGTCCAGCATCCCATTTTTTTTGTCTTTGATCATTGATTCTTGAATATTTTATTTTATCCGTGTTGTACGTCGGGAAGAAGCTTATCGTAGCTTCTTTGACTCGCGATTAATGGCTGTTTTGAATCGTACAAAGTTCTGCGATTTTATCGAGTCACGCGTGAGCCTGCTTAAGATGAGGCGAGAATCGATTTCAATCTTGTTTATCCTCGACTCGAATCTTTCGACGGAAAAGGAAATACCGCATTCCTGTAGATCCGATATCGAGAGGGGGGGAAAGTTTGGCTTTTTTTTTCAGAATTCAAATTTTTTTCGAAGATTCGTCTAGACTTTTTATTATCCTGCATCTGTGGTCCATGTGCTCTTGGATTCTGTGCTAATCCGTCCTCTCACTTGGCTTTGCGTGTTTTTCGGTGATAAACACGTAGATATTAGGATGAAATACAGATTTACAATTGTAACAATTGTAACAGTGTATTTTCCTCATTCCTCCATGTGTATCCTGTACTTTTATATCCATGTCTGCAAGGTCGACCAAAAATCCGGTCACTTTTAAGCGCTATACGCGCAGTATTGCGCAACCGGCGAGAAGGCGCGTGTTAAACCGGCTGAAAAGATCGCCTCCGCGCATTTAAATGTCCGCGCGAAAGCGCGCGAGAAATCGGCACGGTGAACGAAAGGGACAGCACGTACATGTATAGTATATTATGTACAAGTTTTTCTATGTTTATGTAGTCCGTTGCATACCTCATGAGCCTGTGGATGACAGTGATTGGCAGATTAGACGAAAAATTAAACTGGTTATGATTGGCCAAACAAACGAGGATATCGGAGACGATTTTTGGCGTATGAAAAAAACAATCGCGAACCGTTCTCCACTGCTGGAAAATGGAAACGACGAAGCTGGAATGGTGAACTCGTGATAATGGAAAATCGACGGGGTAAATTCGCCGTAAAAATAATTGCGGAAAAGCAGAGAATGACGATGACGGTGACGGGCTTGACATTTGTGCGCGTTACCGACGTCGGCTCGCTCGTCGATCAGTGGAACAATTATTTTTTTTCGAAACTTCGTAAAAAGTTGACGTTCCATTCCACGCGAATGTATGCGGAGATAATTGCCTCGGAGGTCGTCGCAAATGTCGGTGATTTTGAGAAATAACGTCAAGTATATACGTATTTGGCAATACGTGAGTTGACGGTCCCTGTCGTGGGTTAAAAAACGGTCGAGGATATCGGAAAGTCAAGACTGTCAAAAGTGACTCGTGGAATTCTTTGGAAAAAGACGTATTCCCATACGTTTGTGGAAGGAAAAACGATGGAAATTCGTTTTTCTTTCTCGATGATTTGGAAATTCGATTCGGAACTACGTTTTTTTTGTACATTAAGGGGGTACTGTATCGTCGTATGGAGTACTCGTGGCCAATGGCTGTGCTAATTTCTGTGCAAATTTCAGAGCAACTATCAATGCCTATCACGTGTGCTAACGTCGATCCAAGATCTGAAGTTATACCTCCTGTCATAAATTCCTTCCCTGCTCGTGCAGTCCACATTGCATCAAAGATACCTCGTCGATATCGAGGGTCCTTGATATTTACTCGATAGAACGACGGAGCATGTACCATACCCAGATTGATTAATTACGCTAATTTTGATTGAATTTCACCAGACTGCATTTTTCAAATCAATGGAAAAAGCGTACAGCGTGAGATCCATAAATGCAAAATCCAGACTTATTTTAAGCTGTCTTCGTTATTCGTCGTCGAATTTTCCAAAACTGTTCATTCTGCTTCGACCAGGATCGTTAAAAATGGACAAATGAATGCAGAATTCGTTTTTGTTTCGTCAAAATTTTCGAAAGTTTGATCAAAATCGCGAGAGAGGAAGAAACGAAAATGTTCAAAATGCAAAAACGCCATGGCGATTAAATGCGAATGCTCCGATATTAGTATGGAATTAATAACTTTTGCGAGTAAGCGCGTACCATGTTTGAAATGCCACTGAACCGAACCGACCAAGTTATCCTATTGATATTTCAGCAAATATAGTCAACCTGAGCTTCTAGTATTTCACTTTAAACCCTGCCTTTCTCAGCGGCATACATCGAGATACAGATACGTTGCAAATCCGTACTCGAGTACAGCAGTGAGCATACATGCTGTAGAAACAAATTGAACGACTGATGGAATTACAAAAAAAAAAGTTTCCACGAGAGCAAATTTCCATGATGCTGAATGAAATTACAGGAAATTATGTTATCGTCGAAAACAGAAAAGGCTAATTGCAAAATCAACTTTGTTTCGCTTCAAATGTGAGAATTTCATTTGAATGATGTTGCACGAAAAAAAAAATCGCAATTGCAGAAACGAACAGTTGCGAGTTGCGAATACCTAAAAAGTGAAAGGATACGCAAGCGATACGAGACACAGCAGGCTGGTCAGTAAACTTTGCCCTTCTTAACGGACAATTCTTTGATATCGAAAGTCACTAACGCTCGCTCGGCTTGGTCATGTAATGCACCAACTATCATCGCAATTGGACTGTTACAATACGCTCATTGCATTCACGAAAAGTTTGCAAAGTGTACTACAGATACATCGCGACGACTACCTCAACGACGGAATTTTATAAAATTTATTATCACCGAAAAAGGACGGTGATTTCGAGAAGTGGAAAAAATGTATAAACGTGCTCTCCCTACGCCGAGTATCTTACGGAAAAACTCTTTTGTTTTTCATGTCCAAACGGTTCGACCGATTCTGCTTAAAAAACCGTTCGATCGTGGAGAAATGTTGCACGAACGTGGTAAAAAAAATAGAAACAATCGGTCGGAATTTTCGACAAAATCTTGTAATCCACAGCCATATTAAATCAACGAGCACTGTCTATACGTTATCATCCCAACATGAAGGCGAATTTAGATGACTAACGAGCAACAACCACCTTAAGCGACAATCTACACCTTATACATTCTAAATAAATTACAAAAAAAATGATAACCTCGATTATTCTTATCTGCACCCAATTTAAACTGGGAATACATTGTTTTCACGACTCAATGGACGAAAAATGTGGCCAAAAGTTCCAAGTATTTCCTCGAGCATTACGCAATGATCGTAAAATGCGACCATGACAAAAATGTATGACCGCGGAATCTTGCACGAAAATTAGGATTCCAAAATTCACGGGATGCTGAGAAAAACCTTAACCTCAGCCATTATTGAACCACCCATAAGGCACGAAGAGAGAATTCTCGCTTCTGTCGTATAATTGCAAAATCAATTTTACGTGCTAACGAAAATCGTCGTGGAAGGAATCTTGCGCGTGTGCCTCAGTGCGAAATATTATTCTTGCTGCAGATAGCGTCGAGGCACGTATAACGATTGAGTCGTACGTCGATTTTCTCTTGTTCGAGGCTAATTGCTCTTATCGCATAGTGGATTCGCAGTTTTGCTTCCAGAAATCGCGTAAAAACTGGCACGTATGAATTCGCGTTGTACGTGCACGACGCTTGAAGTCTAAAGATGCAATCGAATGGTATATCGCATGAACAAACAATACGTGATCGGGGAACGAACTTAATTAAACATTGGCGAAATTAACGTTCATGCGCGGATAACATCAGAGCCAAAAGTCAATTACTCACATGGCACAGAAATATTTTTCGCACGCGTTGCTAACGCGTATACTTATCGGATCAAAGCTTCACTCGATCTCACAGCTACGATTATTCACGAGCGCGCTTGCGTCTGTGTTTGCAAAGAAAGATTATGAGCATCCACTCAACGAGCCTCTGCAAGGCAAGGAAAAATGATGATACCCTCGACGGGCTCTGCCATTCTCTCGTGGTGAAAGAAGTCTTGAACTCTTGTGGTTATGCACGAGGATGCGTTTAAGTGCAGGGTACAGTGCGACCCCGATTTTTCCGCACCTTGTAATCCAAAAAAAAAAATGAAAAATCAATCGCAGAATCGAACAGACAAAATCGACAAAGCTCCCATCTTCCTTCGTGAGATAAAGTAGTTTGGGGGTGAAAATTGGGAATAACGGAGAGAAAACGAGGTGGGAAAAATCGGGGTCGTGCTGTATCAAACGTACATTCATTCCGCACCGGGATACATCGATTAGTTTCGTGAGAATTTCCATATACACTTGACTAACTGTGACTAACGACAAGCTCAGCATTTGGAAAAAAAAACTCGTCAAGATCTCACTGATATTGGAAAACGAAAATTAGGAAATGGGAATGACCCTCGTAGAAGGTGAATTCTACTTTAGAATCGACGTGATGCAGGATTTCTAGAAATGCATTTTTCGAAATTCCGCGGTTGGTGCAGACTCCTTGATATTTTTATGATGAATTATCATTGAACAGCTGTTACATGGAGATAATCGTTATCGAGCTTCTTTATTCGTGTTTATATCGCAATTTGTCCGAATCAATCGAATTTGAGTGAATTTGATTCAATCTGAAATGAATCTAGAATCGATAAAAATACCACGTCGTTGACTCGAAAGCGAGGAAAATCCCTCTCACGATACATTAAGTGCGACGTAATGACGTTAGTGACGTTGCAAACCCTTGACAAATTGCCACGTCGGCGGAGAACAAGAAGCTGTGTGTCGAGTCTTCGTGGGGGATGATTGTGGAAAAACGATTTATCGATAGTGCAAGTGTGTTTATCTTTGTCGAAAATTAGAGGTGCAATTTTCGTTTCAGAATGCGTTCGAAATACTCCGAGAAGTGCACGTGCCAGCCGAAACGAAGGATCGTTGGAATTCGAGTGTCCGGAAGAGTTTGGGTACTACCCTCATCCTCGTGATTGCACGCAGTACTATGTGTGTGTTTTCGGTGGTGCTCTGTTGGAGTCGTGCACCGGTGGTCTCATGTACAGGTGAGATTAAAACGAATTTATTCGCGCGGAAGCTGCATAGAAATAACACATTTTTTTCATCCCCTATCTCGTGCGAATTACAATTCGCACCTCAGGAAAGTGTATCCAATTAGCGTAGAAACTAGAGTCGAGATTGAAGGCAAAATTCATGCCTCTCGCATGAATTAATAAGCGAAAAATGACAAAACCGTGAATGTTTATTTAACGTTGAGAAAAAGATCGAGAGTATTAACTGCACACTTTTTACACCTCGAATCTGAACTCGGGATCGTTGGAGCACTTTTTTGGAGTACAAATTTATTCGCACGGAAGCTGCGTAAAAAAAAAGACATTTTTTTCATCCCCTATCTCCCGCGAATTACAATTCGCACCTCAGGAAAGTGTATCCAATTAGCGTTGAAACTAGAGTCGAGATTGAAGGCAAAATTCATGCCTCTCGCATGAATTAATAAGCGAAAAATGACAAAACCGTGAATGTTTATTTAACGTTGAGAAAAAGATCGAGAGTATTAACTGCACACTTTTTACACCTCGAATCTGAACTCGGGATCGTTGGAGCACTTTTTTGGAGTACAAATTTATTCGCACGGAAGCTGCGTAAAAAAAAAGACATTTTTTTCATCCCCTATCTCCCGCGAATTACAATTCGCACCTCAGGAAAGTGTATCCAATTAGCGTTGAAACTAGAGTCGAGATTGAAGGCAAAATTCATGCCTCTCGCATGAATTAATAAGCGAAAAATGACAAAACCGTGAATGTTTATTTAACGTTGAGAAAAAGATCGAGAGTATTAACTGCACACTTTTTACACCTCGAATCTGAACTCGGGATCGTTGGAGTACTTTTTTTATCCTTGCTTCGTCAAAAGCCACAATATGAATTTGTACTTCGAGTCTATTATCCAGTGATTTATGTACACATCTTACGAAAATGGACCATAAAACGTTGCGGTACACCGTTCTGAAGAGTTATGTGGCAAAAAACAGAGAGAGAAAATAGAATCACGAAGGCATTAAAAATACTGCCCACGTGGCAAAGTTTCAAACGCCGATCAAATATTACAAAGCACTTAAAACGAGCAAAATAAACCGCTAGCGGATCGAATCGCCCACACTGGACTGGGCAATCATCGACTAATTCTATTGCAACTCGAGCCATTTTAGTTCGGCAAGTTTTTTCCTACGATCTTTCGGTTAATTTTTCTTCTCCTCTTTTTCTCACTTCCTCGAGTACACTTGGTCGACGGAATTTTTTGTCGAGCACTCGTGCAATTCTCCGATAAGAATTCTCACACGTCCGTCGTGTTACAAAAACATCGCTTGCTCGTGAATTTTTATTTACGGTTTCGAAAAATCGAACGGTAAATCAATAAATCAAACAATAAAAGAGCCCCTTTTTTATAACACTTTTTTGTGTGTCCGTTAAATTTTTCAAAATTTCGTTTCGAGTTTTCTCAAACTCTGACAAAATCGAAGGAAAATCGGGTCTTTCCATTCGCTCAGAGTTTGAAAAAGTAAAAAAAGTTCACCGGAAAAGCAGCCA
Organism: Heteropelma amictum; assembly: GCA_959613375.1. Taxonomy (NCBI): domain Eukaryota; kingdom Metazoa; phylum Arthropoda; class Insecta; order Hymenoptera; family Ichneumonidae; genus Heteropelma; species Heteropelma amictum. The sequence goes on from OY390720.1 coordinate 35,318,747, forward strand.
GCGAAAAAAAAACAACGCGATTATCGGTTTCGCGAGTGCGTCGACAGATGGTCGTAATCGTGCTCTTTTTTTGTTGCAAAAAATCAAACTCCGCGGATACGATTTTTCATCCTTTTACATTTGTGCGCCAGGCAAATGGAAATGGAAAAAAAGATCATCGGACTCGTGTACAAAACCGTGAATGTTTATTTAACGTCGAGAAAAAGATCGAGAGTATTAACTGCACACTTTTTACACCTCGAATCTGCACTCGGAATCGTTGGAGCACTTTTTTTGGAGTACAAATTTATTCGCACGGAAGCTGCGTAAAAAAAAGACATTTTTTTCATCCCCTATCTTATGCGAATTACAATTCGCACCTCAGGAAAGTAAAAAAAGTAAAAAAAGTTCACCGGAAAAGCAGCCAGCGAAAAAAAACCAACGCGATTATCGGTTTCGCGAGTGCGTCGACAGATGGTCGTAATCGTGCTCTTTTTTTGTTGCAAAAAATCAAACTCCGCGGATACGATTTTTCATCCTTTTACATTTGTGCGCCAGGCAAATGGAAATGGAAAAAAAGATCATCGGACTCGTGTACCGTATGCTGCGTACACCTACAGTGTAATCACTTGTTTCTCGTGTACGGAGTACGGTACCTGCACTTTTAGCGAGCTGAAAGTTCCCAGGCATTGTTTGCATTACGAGATTGAGAATATTCGTGAGATCCGCACATTGCGGTACCCATATATCGCGACACGAGCGCGTAAAATGTCGCTTTTCTCGCGAGCTCCGTGCTACCAGAGAAGGCAAAGGGAAGCGACCGCAACGCGAGTCGTGGGCGAAAGATCCTCTCCTGCTTTTTTTCCCTGCTCCTTCCAGGCCTGCCGTTGTTTTTTCCGTCATTATTTTATCCTCTTTGACTCGAACGACGGGTGAAAACAATTGAATGTTCTTTTCGCCCCGGACGAGCCTGCATTATTCGAGTGAGAGTAACGAACATTCGAGTGAACATTCCTCGCGAGCATCTCCGATTTTTTTCTTCACATCTCTGCCCAACTTCCTTGAATCATTTTTTCACGCGAATTGCGAGAAATAACCGTAATGCTCAATCGTTACTCAACTCTCGTTAAAGTTTATAAATATTGCTTGTGATTCGAGCGTAAAATATCATCTCGAAGCGACCGAGATAAATGACGAATTTCACGAACTTTCCAATGGTATGGAATGCAAAAAAAAATCAGTCGTTACCGAGCGCTTTGATTTTCGATAATTATCGTAAGTTTTTGGAAAATTGGAAAAAAAATCGAAGACAATTTAGAGAATCCTTTGCGACGCAAGTTCATTTATTTTTTCAAATACACGCGTGCATTTTTGATTACCGAGGAATCTTGATTCGTAGAGGAGAATCGAGTAATTTGTTATTATTTTACAAATTTTTCAAAATTTACAAGCAAACTTTTAGAGCGATGAAAAAGAGAAGATTCGTGTGTTTTCCGAAAATTGATTAGATTCATCTTGTACGAAAAGGAAGGAAGTCGTTTGAATCGATTCCGAATGTTTTTTTTTCGACAATTTGTTAATAATCTTTCGGTACCATCGTTACGCGGAGTCCATGTGGTCCCGATAACCATGTCAGCTCCTTAAATCAGCGATTTAAGTGATCCACTGATAACCAAGTCTATATGGGATATTCCTGCTTTTTACGACCGTCTAAATCACACACGCCCCGTCAAAAGACTTGGTGTCAATGAGGGGAGACGTCGGACACTCGCGAAAACCAGAAATCGCGGGGTATTCAAACGCAACAGTGCCCTTAATGGTAAACGCGATCCGCTTAAGGATAAAACGTCGAAAACAGGGCCAGACAGCTGCACCAAATACGACGGAGCATGGAATATTTTCACTTGCTCCGAATATAAACGAGGGACATGACGGTTTTAAAACTACTCTCGGTTAACCGAGTGCAAAAAACAATTACGAGCAATGTCCGATTTTTTTTCGATTTTTCCGTCCCATTATCAACCTGTCGTCTCATGACTCTGCGGAATAAGTTGAATCCGTCGTTAACGCGATCTATTTGTACAACGGTAACGAAAAATTCGTTCTGTTAATTTCGCACTCAGCACTGTCTAAAAATCGTATTTTTGTAAATATCGAATTGTTTCTTTGACTGCGAGAAACTCTAATAACGTAAATGACGACGGATTTTATGGCATCACGTGTGATGCTCTGATGAAAAAAATCTTTCGAAAAAAATAATTCGTCGGTCAACTTGAATCGCATCTTTTTCTCGTATGTTTTCGATAGCCATGAGCTGCAGACCTGCGATTGGCCGCGCAACGTTGGATGCCTCAATGGTGGCGGCATCGCGAAAGAGACCGAGGAAGACGATCCGCTGTTGGAAAGGTGAGTTACGCTGGATAATTACGCTACTGTTAGATAATGTTTCAACCGTGAGACTTTGTACCAACAACGTAAACTCGTTCGTTGTGCTTCGCGAATCCCGAAATCGAGAAATCGCTCCGAACGGCTCATTAAACGGAAAATAAAGAAATTCGATCGAGGGCGATGTGTAGGCGCTTATATCCCAGCTCGCGACGTAATAGCGCATAAAGCAAGTTCATGTTTATTGTCGGTTAAGATTAGGCATTAAGGTGCCCTTAATGGTAAAAGTGGTAAAAATGGTAAAAGTCTCGCCAAAAGTGTTTTCTCAGGAATCGTACGAAATTTGAAGAGCACGTTCGGGAGGTTAATGCACAAACACCCCGCTATTTTAGGGGGTTGAACCGCCATTTTACATAGGATCTTATCCGGAAAACTGAGCATTTTCCGCGATTATTTTGCCACTGATTTTGAGGTTATTTCCCGCTGGCTCTGAATTAAAAATACAAATATCGGTTTATTGTAGCGAGATATAATATATCTAATAATAATAATAATAATGATAAATTACATACAGAGCAGCCTTTATTTTATTCCTCCAACTATACTAATTAATAACTCAACGCGAATCCGAATCCGAAACTACTCGACTTTGAATTTTGCACCTCGCAAAAAAACATTAAAAAATCAGCATCCAGTTTTGGAACACCCTGCGTATTAATGACAATAGTGTCCTGAACTTGATTACGGTTTTTCGACGATGCTTTAATCATGTTCGTAAAATGATCTCAAAGACATGATCAGCTGATGGAATTTTATTTTTTTCGATAGCCAAAGTTCTTTTCCGACAGAGTACAAAAAACAGTCATTGTTCCTAATCACCGCGACAGGCCGTAGAATCCAAAAGACCCGGACAATTACCGTGTGCCTCATGGACTTTTACAAAATTACGTATTTACTCAATTTCGTTCTCGTGACTGGGAATTGCCGAAACAAAATATAAAACGCATTTATAGTGTTATCAACCAGGTTATCCATTATTTTTCCAGCGTTGCAACGTTCCACCCCCCCCCTCCCCCGCCCCCGCCCCTTTAATACAGTAATATACAAAAGCCGATGAAAATTGAAAGTCCCGCGAAACAGTCGGCTGCTACGCTGCTGTGATTATCGTACGCAGTTATTTCTATTTCAGCACCGTCAATGTAATCAAATTTTTATTGGCAAATTACGAGGCGTGTCTCTTGAAATCCCATGCAACTTTGTTTTTTATCGTTCGCTCACGATCGCGTACACAAAAATTCGTACTACATCGTAAAAATTGAAAAAAAAATGTGAATTTCGATAATATTGCTCGAAACGAAAAAAAAGCACCGGCAAAATATGGAAAATTTCCGGAGTATCCCAAAAATCGATCCATTTATTCGTCAATTTTCCGCACGTGACGGTTTTGAAAAAAGGTTCAGGGTTTGTAAAAAATGGCAATTCGAAACGTAACACTGGCGCGAATGATTTTTTTCAATTTCATTCCGGTGCAGTCTGCTCTTGTCACAAATGTAGTCATAGTGGTACAGGGTTCGCTGACAAATTTGAAAAAAAAATTTTGAAAGATGGTAGACATTTCCAATTGGCAGTCCTTTGTTTTTGTATACTCGAACGTGTTTCCTCGTAACACTGATGATCTGACGACGATTTTATTCCGTAAACTTGAGATCGCAAAATTAAATTACAAAATCTTTCGACTGTTTTTCGACCGCATCGATTTCGTTTCTTCGCCTCGTTCTGCATCTCGAGTCGTCCAGCAACGATCTTTCTCTTTACCGGCGTGACACGACTCTTAATCGGTAAATCAAGACCCAGATCGGTGCCCAAATCAGGACGTAACATACCGCTTAAGGTAGTTCTATCGTTTTATCGTTTTCTTAAGATTTTGTTGAAAATTTGAATACGTATTCTTTGATGTCATATATACGTGTGTAATAAATTTTGGAAGGTTTTACCACGTGGAAGTTGAGATATTTATTGGTAAAAATCACAATTTTCGGTAGTCTCTCGTAAGAGCGCGTGTTAAAAGTTGCATTTTCATCAATGAATATCTTGGCTTCTACGTGGTGAAGCCTTCTAAAACTTTGAATACATTTTTATGCAACATCAAAGAAGATTTCTTGAGTTTTCCAAAAAAATCTTAAGAAAATTTTTTTCGCAATTTTTGTAATTATAGAGCAAGCACATATCACCTGGGATGACCGTGAATTTGGAGTATGCTGTTCTTTAGTCGATTTGCAACAACTTTTCTTATTTAACCGAAGCCCGCGAACCATTTTGTATGTGAGAAAAACTGTAAAACAATTTCTCGATTTGAATCTAACGATAGAACTACCTTAATCCCGTCAATCCGATCGCCGACTGGACCCGCAGAGCGCCGAGTGATAGTCGAGACCGAGCCGAGTTGATGCCAAAAATAAAAATTGCTTTTTCATTCCGCCGATCTTTATTTTGCTGATCGATATTTTTGCAAGGTCCCTTTGTCACATTCGCCGTGGCCTCCTTACAAAATATAACACGGGCATATAAATAACACGAGGCCATTGTCGAAAGTCCCATTTACCGAATAACACAAGGGATAAATTCGACAGGATATTTTTTTTCACTAGTGATTAATCGAGCAAGTGTATCGATATGGCATTGAAATTCAAAGTCTTTGAAATCATTGCTGAATGACGGCGCGGTGACACCCAATGAATGTACGCGTACAATGAGTGCCACTCATTCGGATAAATTTTGCGCGTTGAATTCGTCAGTGACAGTCATTTTTACGAGGGTGCAGAGAAGGATTTTATGGAGATATTTTGTACCCGCGAATCATTTTTTTATCTCGCGGAATAAATTCGAGTTTAAAAATCACGAGACGCTCGTGGCGAAACAGCTGATGGTATACGTGTGTCAGACGAGAACCTGCGATGTATGAAGCGAGAAGGATGTCGTTATCCACAACGTTGAAAATTAATCGCGCTGGTAGTATAATTAAGTACGTATACGGCAGCGTTTAGCATGTTATAAGCAGGTAATAGGCTAGGCTAAACGGCCTCTGGATCGTATAATCTCGGTCGAAGAACGGCGAGCCGCTCACCACTGAATCTTCTCTCTCTCCGCTGGGTTCTCCGACGTTACCGGAAACATTTACGGAATCACGAGGAAGTTAAATTACACGCGCATGCATTATGCATGTTTCCCGCTCGTTCGAATGTATTATTCAGTCGCGCAAAATGCAGGCTAAGCGCTGTTGAAAATTTTCAAGTTCCGTGACGCAACAGACGGGTTGATAGATCCCATTCGCGATTTTCGATTTCGCGCTCGATTTCACAAATAAATCTCTCAATCCCGCGAACAAATGGCATGATTAAAATCATTTTGCAGATACCGCTAGCGCATAATTCCTGTTTTCGCAAATTGTCAAACAGTCGATAAAAAAAGATCCCAAAGTTTCATCCGAAGGTCCCACCTCGACTACCATTTCGCGTCCACACCCAGAGAAAAGATCTATTATGATTGAATAGATTCGTCTATTTAATCTTCATTTATTACAATTAAATAAATTTTTTGTTGGATCAAATAAATTTTTATTTGATTTGATTTGCCTATGTATTCGCTTCTAACATATATATTTATTTAACATTGAGATATACTTAATCACTAAATTACACGAATATAAATGATACTATAAGAAATATTTTTCGTATAGTGCATGAATGCTGATATCAAGCATCGTTATTAATAACCGAAAGGCTATGGCGGTGGTAGTTACGATGGTGGCTACAGTTCCTTGTGACGGTCCAGCATTACTGAGGTATAGACGATTCGGGTGAAAAAAATCATAAGTAGCCGTAGCGCAGTGGTTAGCGCTCATCGCTCTCATCGGGAGGACCCGGGTTCGAGACCATCCAGCGGCGGGGCCACCATTCCGTTCACTCATCGTTACTGGACCGTCCCCACCACTGCAAGACCCTTCGGGTCATCACATCCTATACAACTACTTCCAATACTAACTCCAGGCTCATTCCAATACCTTTTAAATAACACTAATAACACTAGTTGAATCAAATAAATTTATATGTTGAATTTGAATAAAAGTCTATCCTGCCAGGAGCCAAGCAAAAAATCTATTTAAATTAAATAGGTTCTATTTGAAGATAATAGATTTTTTTCTGGGTGCAGGAACTTTTAACCCGATCGTCAAAATTCAGAATCCGATTCCAGCGATGGGAACAGCGCCTTCGAGATTCATCTTCGATGTTTCTTTTGTTGCATTGTTCTCCGCAGAGCTACGAAGGCCGAGTACCTGGAGCTGCAGGAGCAGCCGCAGCATCATCAGAGCAGACACCAGCAGCGTCAACCCACCCAGAGACAGCAGCAGCAGCATCACGTGACCGTGACATCATCGTCGCCTTCCGTTTCTCAGATAACCGAGAGGCAGCATTCGCGACAGAGGCAACAGCCGCAACAGAGGACTTACGTGGACGACGAGTACGAGCCAGCGACGGAGATCGAGAGCGATCGTCAGCAGCGAGTCTACCGCGGGCAGCCATCGACGATCGGCCAGGTTCAACGCGATCGCGACGGTCTCAGGCGTAACATAATATCCGTAAGTCATCAACCATCCTCATCATCGTCATCGTCTCTGTTGTCAACGTCGTCGTCGTCGTCGTCGTCAATCGACGGCTCAGTGACGCCTCGACAAGACGCACCCTCGTACGATAATATTGTCAATCGGGTGGCAACGAGGCGCGATCGCATCGCCGAGACGACTCGCGCCTCTTCGACGCTCTCCGATGTCTCGCTGCCGATTCATCGTCAGCCTGATCATCCGAGCGAAGAACGGGAGAGCGAGTCCGACGAAAGATCCGATAACGTTGCCACGAGCGACGACACCAGCTCCTTCTCGAGCGGTTCGACGACCCCGACGGTTCCTCAACCGCGGATCAAGGACGATTTCCACGCCGTCAAGGTCACGCGAATCCCCGAAATCCCTCGTCAAACGACTCCGTCGTTACCTCCGACGTTGCACCAACGCTACACGACCTCTGGCGATTCACGCCCGATTCTCCAGCAGCCCCGTTCGAGAACCGAGGAACGACCTTTGACCTCGCCGACCTCTGTACCCTCGCAATGGCAACGAAGCCCCGAGGAATTCGAGAAAAACGAAATTTCCTTAACCTCACCCTCGTCCCGACAACGAGGCACCACCGTGACCTTGTTCTCTCGTCTCGTCGATGAACCGGGCGAGGAAACACCCGGAGGCTTCCCCGCTGCCGCGAGGAACGTCGATCAGCGTCAACGCGCGAGAAACGACGCTTATCGCTCTTCGTCGACGCCCTCGTGGCCGCTGCGCTCCACCGAGGAACTCGAAAAAAACGAGATTTCCGTCAGTCCAGGTCCGGCGGGTCGAGGTTTCATGGTCAAGCGTCTGCGGTTCGAGGATCAGGACGCCGCGCCCCAGGACGGCGAAGTTTACGTCACCAGCCAACTTCCCGGTACCGACCAGCCAGGGTCCCGTCACCAAAGAGGCGAATCGCGAAATCTCCAAGTTTCCGTCGATCCTCCGTCGATCCGTCAACGAACGACGGACGACAGTCTCGCGCCGTCGACCCCGCAGACTCGAGCAACGGAAAAAACCTACGATTCCACCTCGGCGAAGAAGGCAACCTTCGACGATCCGGAAAACCGGAAGTACTACGCGGTAACGATACCCCGAGGGTATCCGACCGGAAACCTCGGCGCGACGGAGCCGTCAACGACCCACCCGCTGGCGAACGTATTTGCAAAAACGCGAAAAATACCCGTCAATCCTATTCCGTTCAACGCGACGAGAGGCAACGTCGAGGAGAAGAAGTACTACATTCCGTCGGTCCATCAGCAAAGGGCGTACAATTTGAGGTCGGAGAAGGCTGCATCGTCGGTCCAACCGCCTCAAGGACGCGAAAATGAGATCCCCGATCGTAAAGAAACTCGAAAACCTCGAGTCACCGAGAAGCCCGTCGTCTACTCGGAGGACCAGGAGGTGAAGCTTCCCGGAGGCCTTTCAACGGCGGAAAGATCGCCGGAAGTGCCGTCGAGCTGGAAAAACGACGAGAACAGCGTAAAGACGATGATAGTAACGACCATGACGACGACGATCAGCAGCAGCAGTCGCGGTACCGAGTCCGATCCAGCGAAGAACGAAGTTTCCGACGGCTTTTCGACGTCCGTTGGGAGCGACGCGAACGAGACCGAAGGCAACGAAATACCGAGCTCGAATTACGCGGCTAACGGATCTCGAGGTCGTCAACGTTCGTACGCCAGAGGTCAAACGAGACGCAAGACGCAGGAGGAAAAAGGAGGAACGTCGAGACCCGTAAGTCCACCAACTCTCAAGCAACCGCGCGCTCGACCCGTCTTGCTGACACCGTCGGCCCCGACTTTCCCCGACGTCACTGGAAACGCACAGGTCACGAGTTATATCGCTGTTTGTTATCGATATATACATGTATATATAAATATATATATATATATATATATATATATAGTTTGTGTGAATATATGTATAAATATTTATATATGTATGAACGCGAAATCGCACCACGCCGCTCAGGCGTTTCGCGTTCGTTCGTGTACGTAAAATCGTCTTCGAGCAGTCCGAGGATCGGACACGAGGATCGGTCCCGTCGTGTCGCTCGGGACGGACGGAAAACATTTTTTTCAAATCCGGAATTCACGAAGACTTCTCTCTAAGATCGTACGATCGGCTTCGCCGACCGGCAAATCCCGACACCGCGAGACTGCGCGCTGTGGATGATCGAAAGATCGATCGATACTTCCCGAAGAGTATTTGCAAAAAAAACAAAAAAAAAACGTCGAGAAATGACCTCAAAAAAAAAAGAAACGATGGAAAGACGGAGGCTGACGGAAAAAAAAGATAGAACACGTGACGAAACCGACTGGCTCTACCCGCAGAAAACAGAAAGGCTCGAGATCTTCGCTAACTCTGACTCTCATTTCTATCGGTGAATCTCTCGCTTCCATCCTCCGCCACGAAGACGTCTTCTCTCAAAAATGCTACTGTTCGCACGTGTCCGTCGTGCGGCGGTGTTAAAGTCGCTAAACGCCCGGAAATCTGAGACTGATGTGACACCTTCGAATTGTGCTTGTTGACGACGTCAGACTCGTACTTGACGAGAGATATTCGATGTAAAGAAAAAAAGAAACAAACCTGAAAAAACTTTAGAGTGACACACGAAACGGTCGTGGACGCGTGGACCGATAATACGTCTGGGCTTTCATTAGAACTTTCTCACGTCCTCGTACCTTTTAAACTACAACTCTCGTTACTACTACCATGTACAATCTTTTTTGTACGCTCTGTTACTCTGTATTTATCACGCTACCTCATGCTTGCACTCTTTTTCTGTCTCTCTCTGTCTTTCTTTTCTCTTATTACTCTCGTAGATCACGTCGTTTGGGCCACAAAGCCTTTTAACTTTGTGGATAACATTGACGATCGAGATTCTCGATATTCAACGACTGTGCTATTGATTTATTTGCAGGAACGCGAAAAGGACAGCGTCGTCAATCCTCGAGGACAGACCGAAAGTCATTACAGGTGAGTCTCGATGTCTGTCAAAATAAACGATAAAAATCGGTTTTGATTATCGTTAGATCGCGCAATTTTCGAATTTCGAAGCTCGAAGACGACATTTTTTCGAAATTGTTGAAATAATCGTCTCAAATTTGTTTATTAAAAACGAAATACACATTTTTTGGTTTCGTCAGATTCGAAGTGTTTGTTTTTTTCTTATTTTACCGTTCTCAACAGGGCAATCTCCTCCGAATCGCCGAGAATAGTAAAAACCACTGTCTCGACGAGAGCACCGATTTCAAAATCGTACTACAGCGACGCCGATCAGAGTTACCCCTATTACACGATCTACGACGATGACGTGTCGATATACAAAGACGACGGTGAGCGAAAAATGATTATTCTCAATGACGAATCATCGCGACCTTCTCTTTCGAAAAATCTTTTTTGGTCTTTAACGCTAGATTGCCGAAGGAAGTCATTTTGACTGCTTTTTAATTTCAATTAGAAAAACAATTATGTATATAATGACAGAATTACTTGGGATATTTTTTTCCATTCTCAATATTTACTAATAACTTTTTATAAAACTGTGACTAATATAAAAAAACATCAAAAATTAATTTTAATCAAATTTCTTTACACATTAATTATTTTTTCACAATGCGGTCATTTTGACTGCTTTTGGCCAGTGTAGGTATATACCGAGTTTCAGTTTTTCCAGTGTTGATCAGGGTAGATTTTTATTTTTGAAAAAAAAAATTCTAAAAATCGCGTCATGAGGAAATCGAGGCTCTTTACACGTGGACAATTTGTCTGTTTGAAGATTACGCCCAATACTCGGTGAACCGAACGGTGCAACTTCAGCAGCAACAACCGCAGCTTCAGCATCATCATCATCAGCACCAAAACGTTCGGATAGCCGAAGTAACGCCGAATTCCAATCAGTACACGCAAAAACCGAAGAAAATTGCCGTCAACGACGCCGACAAGTACAATCTCAATCCGGAAGTTACAGTCTCCGATTACGATCTCTACGACAATCAAGTACGTTTTTGTCCCTCGATCGATTGCCGATTTCCCTTTTCCTTGTTTTTTTCGAAATTCCCATCTTTACGGATTTTCCCTCGTTCACAGCCACTGAAGAATAAATTCCGAATCTCCGACGGACAACAATCTTTGAGGTAAGCCTTTTGCACCAAAAAAAAAACACTTTTTTACCTACCGGAATGATGCTCATAACGATCCGATTTCAAGAATGATCGAAAACTTTGTCTATGAAACTTTGCGGATAATTTTTAAATAATTGCGTTGCTTCGAAAGAAGAAAACATTGATGAAAGATCCGTTTAATCCTAAAGTCGCTTAATTAAACCACTCCAAAAATATACATAAAAGGAAAGAAAATATTACGGGCAATAAAAAAGCCTTTCACCGCTGAATAAATGTCGCATACATTTTGTAATCCCGTATTATACGCGATGTACACAAGCGACCTGCCGGAATTCTTTTTCCTTTTACTCGCAAAATTCATGTAATTGCAAAATAATTAATTACAGTGAAATTCGCGTATCTACGGGTAAAAAAAATGTTGAAAAAAGAATATACAACGTACTTTTTTGAAAATACACAATTCGCTATTTTCAATATTGCGAACTACTCAAAATTCTTATCTTTATCTTTATGGTGGCTCTTTAAATCACAGGACAAACGGCCTCAGTCATCCGGCGGTCCACGTGACTACTCCCAACGCAATCGTCGACAATTACGTTCCACTGACGTCGACGACGCAACCACCACCCACGACCACCATTCGTCCTTACACAGTAACCGTACAAAAGTCAGTACATCAAACACAAAAAGCAAACATCAATTTTGTCTTAAGGTGGTACTCGAAAAACGCCAAAATCAACCCTCTTGCTCCATTTTTATCCACAATTTTTCTCCCCAAAAAAATATCTTCGAAAAAAAAAAGCTCCAAACGAAAGAGATCCGACCTGACCCGAAAAAAAATCTCCGCGATGCTTGAAAAACTTTCATACACCTGTCGTGTTTTTCTTTCGTCTTCTTTTCGCTCGGACGTGACGGGATTTGTCTTGGTAGACTTCCCAGTTGCGGTTTGCGAGAAAAACGATTAATTCGAGCTTCTTTTTTTTTTATAACAAATTTTCAAAGATTTACCCACGACCACCATTCGTCCTTACACAGCAACCGTACAAAAGTCAGTACATCAAACACAAAAAGCAAACATCAATTTTGTCTTAAGGTGGTACTCGAAAAACGCCAAAATCAACCCCCTTGCTCCATTTTTATCCACAATTTTTCTCCCCAAAAAAATATCTTCGAAAAAAAAAAGATCCAAACGAAAGTGATCCGACCTGACCCGAAAAAAAATCTCCGCGATGCTTGAAAAACTTTCATACACCTGTCGTGTTTTTCTTTCGTCTTCTTTTCGCTCGGACGTGACGGTATTGGCCTTGGTATAGACTTCCCAGTTGCGGTTTGCGAGAAAAACGATTAAATCGAGCTTCTTTTTTTTTTATAACAAATTTTCAAAGATTTACCCACGACCACCATTCGTCCTTACACAGTAACCGTACAAAAGTCAGTATATCAAACACAAAAAGCAAACATCAATTTTGTCTTAAGGTGGTACTCGAAAAACGCCAAAATCAACCCTCTTGCTCCATTTTTATCCACAATTTTTCTCCCCAAAAAAATATCTTCGAAAAAAAAAAGCTCCAAACGAAAGAGATCCGACCTGACCCGAAAAAAAATCTCCGCGATGCTTGAAAAACTTTCATACACCTGTCGTGTTTTTCTTTCGTATTCTTTTCGCTCGGACGTGACGGGATTTGTCTTGGTAGACTTCCCAGTTGCGGTTTGCGAGAAAAACGATTAATTCGAGCTTCTTTTTTTTTTATAACAAATTTTCAAAGATTTACCCACGACCACCATTCGTCCTTACACAGCAACCGTACAAAAGTCAGTATATCAAACATAAAAAGCAAACATCAATTTTGTCTTAAGGTGGTACTCGAAAAACGCCAAAATCAACCCCTTGCTCCATTTTTATCCACAATTTTTCTCCCCAAAAAAATATCTTCGAAAAAAAAGATCCAAACGAAAGTGATCCGACCTGACCCGAAAAAAAATCTCCGCGATGCTTGAAAAACTTTCATACACCTGTCGTGTTTTTCTTTCGTCTTCTTTTCGCTCGGACGTGACGGGATTTGCCTTGGTAGACTTCCCAGTTGCGGTTTGCGAGAAAAACGATTAATTCGAGCTTCTTTTTTTTTTATAACAAATTTTCAAAGATTTACCCACGACCACCATTCGTCCTTACACAGCAACCGTACAAAAGTCAGTACATCAAACACAAAAAGCAAACATCAATTTTGTCTTAAGGTGGTACTCGAAAAACGCCAAAATCAACCCTCTTGCTCCATTTTTATCCACAATTTTTCTCCCCAAAAAAATATCTTCGAAAAAAAAAAGCTCCAAACGAAAGAGATCCGACCTGACCCGAAAAAAAATCTCCGCGATGCTTGAAAAACTTTCATACACCTGTCGTGTTTTTCTTTCGTCTTCTTTTCGCTCGGACGTAACGGGATTTGCCTTGGTAGACTTCCCAGTTGCGGTTTGCGAGAAAAACGATTAATTCGAGCTTCTTTTTTTTTATAACAAATTTTCAAAGATTTACCCACGACCACCATTCGTCCTTACACAGCAACCGTACAAAAGTCAGAACATCAAACACAAAAAGCAAACATCAATTTTGTCTTAAGGTGGAACTCGAAAAACGCCAAAATCAACCCCCTTGCTCCATTTTTATCCACAATTTTTCTCCCCAAAAAAATATCTTCGAAAAAAAAAGCTCCAAACGAAAGTGATCCGACCTGACCCGAAAAAAAATCTCCGCGATGCTTGAAAAACTTTCATACACCTGTCGTGTTTTTCTTTCGTCTTCTTGTGCCGGTATTGGCCTTGGTATAGACTCCCCAGTTGCGGTTTGCGAGAAAAACGATTAATTCGAGCTTCTTTTTGCTTTATAACAAATTTTCAAAGATTTACAGATTTTTCGTTTGTTATTCTCCATTTTCCCTTGTGATTCTGATGAATCAACGTCGCTTTAATTTCAGTCGTTTCATTTCGCACGAGGTCTAATTTCGTAACGAATATTAACAACACACTGGGATTCTGTACGGATGCAATTATGCTCGGGAGATCAAGCGAGATTGCCAAAGCTCCTCTGGCTCGGGTTATTATACATTCGCTTTCACTTGCCCCTGCGGAATCGATGGGAATCGGACGAACGTTCGCTTTCGTTCACCGCAACCGGAAACGATTTTCGAACGCCTGCGCCTCCCCCCCCTTCCCTACCTCCCAAATTGAATCTCCAGCAATGATTTTATTCCGTATATCGTACGATTTTACCTCCGCACGTTTCGATCCTGTTTTTCAATTTTCATTATTTTGTTTCTCGCAGCCGAGGCCGACCACAAGTCAACCGTGGCACTGCACCACCGTAAGTTACATGTCATTTTACGATGTTATTACGGTACGTTAGGTAAAATCGTGAAAACTCTCGAGAAATTCCATTTTATACGAAATTCGGATCGTTGAATTTAGATTTAGACGTGAAGCGGCTGTCGGAAATTTTTTTTTTGTATTCCACCATGATCAACGGGGACGAAAAAAAAATATGCAAATTGCCGAACAATCGAGTGAAGGTTTGAATTTAAAAAAACGTGTTGAATCAAAAAAAAGTTGGTTCAGCTGTTGCATTTGTTTTTTGATGAAACGTTACCATCGTAGATCGTGAAGAAAGGTTTTTGATTTTCACACAAATTTAAGATCGAGAAATTGTAAATTGCGAAAAAAATGCCGTCCTGGAAATATCGAAAAAAATCCCGATCGTTTCATCTTCCGAACTCGCGCCCGCCATGTTGAATTCCAAATTTATTATTTCTTATTTATCGCAATTTCGAATTCGTGATCGGCGGCCTCGAAAACCCCCGAGTACCGAATTTCATGCGATTCGAATGAATACTCGCGTCACGTCCGCCATTTTGAATTTATGAATTTTGAAATTCGTAATCAGTGACTTTGAAAACCCCGTGAAACCCCGTGATTTTCTAGCGAATCGGCTGTACGTCGCTGCACTTTCGTCCGCCATGTTGAAAATTGTCGTTTTTTTTTAAATTTTGTGGTAAATAATCGTAAAACCGGTGACATTTAAAAAAAAAAAACATCTGTATCCCTGCTTCAGACGGTTGCGTCCGACGCTCAAGCCGTCCACGGCCATCGTGTCGAAGGCCCAGGAATACGTCGACATTTACAGATACCCGCCATCGAGACCTGGACCGATATATCCGACACCTACGGTCGACAAGCCCGCAGCCAAATGTCGCAAGGACGTTTGTCTTCTTCCGGACTGCAATTGCGGTGGTACTGACATTCCCGGTAAGGTTTTTTCCATGTTCCTTTCTTTTTTTGTTCAAAAATAAAACACGAGCGTTTTGAAAATGCGATTTTTCCATCCTCCGAAGCAGCGCCTCGTTCGAAATAACATCGGCACAAGCCAGATCAAAATTGCACGGTCCAGCGTCCTTGAAAATTTTCTCACATTTTGAAAAAAAAAAAAAAACTACATTTTTCTCACACTCGTGAATCCCGAAAGTTTGAAACACCGCGCTGCGAGAAAAAGCACCGAAAATGCGATGGAACTGATAAAATTCTAGCGAAAAGTGAGAAAAAGCCAAGGCACTGCTGGTAAATTCGTAGCTCGAGATTTTTCGATCGGTTGCAAAAATTTGGTGTAACAAAACGTTGGACGCGTTTGTGACAAATTTTTCTTCCGATATTATGCGAATTCGTTGCAAAAAATGTTTGTCGAGTATTCGAAAAACGTCCAAAGTTCGGACGAGATAAAAAAAAGTCAATTTCGCAAGCCTCGTTTTTGCGTTACCTTCAGCAATATTGCAATAACATTCGCGTAGTTCGGAAGGCTCTGATGTACACAGAGCCGCGGTAAAGAAGGAAAATCCCAAAAAAGAGTGTTACAAAATATGTGTTACAAAATATGTGTTTTTACGTAATATCGAATTTTTCCATCCACGCACTCGCAAATATAGGTCTAAAACCGCAGAATCGTTTTTCCTCAATCGCGGTGACACGCTTCGACGGCATTTCCGTTTTTTCCCCCCTTTTTTAACGAACGTTTCGATAGATTTTCTTGCTCGTCATAAAAGTTCCTTCAGATTTTTTTTTTCCTTCGTGAGATTTCGAGATAGGGACGAAATTCGCGAGGGAAAAAAGAGGAAAGAAAATGATCGAGTTCAGAGCTTCGAGAACGGCGAAAATCGCGACGTAATTCAGATATCTGACCAGCGCTCATTGATGATTTTTAACGATCGAATTTATCAACCGCGTCGAGCTCGCCCGGTCGGTCTACCGAGTCTCAAAGGCGAGAAATATACTTTCACCGATTCTAACGTTACATACGCATTACGCGCTCTACGGACGTTCGAAAGTGAAAAAAGATCCGCCTTTTGCCTTGTTACAGCCAGACCGCACCTATGCCACCGGACGAAACGATCGTTTCGATGCACAACACGTGCCTTTTTTTTTCTCGAACGAAACACTCATATTGGGGTGTCGGTGATTTCCAAACTTGCCTTTTCTCCCTCGGACCTGCTCCGAATCATCGCTTTATAGTCTGAAAGTCGTCGTGGTTAAAAGAGAAAAATGTTGAAAACTTGCCCAAACGACGACACTTTTGCCATTCGATTGACTGGTTATCGGAGCACCCGCGAGTGAAAGCGATCAATTTGGAAAATAATGGCCACCCTAATGTTAGTACCACCTTAATTGTGTGTTCTTTGAACGTCAGGCACGTGCGTTATCCGTGAGTAGAAGCGGAATCGGCATTTTTTCAAAATTTGATCGATGTAGTGAGTGAGAAAATAATTGAAATCGAAAAAGTGCAAAAATCCCATTTTTATCGAACGGAAAGAGTATCGCCATTTAAGCAGGCAGCAATTTGGAAAATAACGGCCACCCTAATGTTAATACCACCTTAATTGGCTGTTCTTTGAACGTCAGGCACGTGAGTTATCCGTGAGTCGAAGCGGAATCGATATTTTTTCAAAATTTGATCGAGGTAGTGAGTGAGAAAATAATTGAAATCGAAAAAGTGCAAAAATCCCATTTTTATCGAACGGAAAGAGTATCGCCATTTAAGCAGGCGTTGATGGCTTTTGAATATTCTTTTCCAACACTGTTTTTCGACTGTAAACTGATTTTTGGAGCATCCGCGAGTGAAAGCGATCAATTTGGAAAATAACGGCCACCCTAATGTTAATACCACCTTAATTGTGTGTTCTTTGAACGTCAGGCACGTGAGTTATCCGTGAGTCGAAGCGGAATCGATATTTTTTCAAAATTTGATCGATGTAGTGAGTGAGAAAATAATTGAAATCGAAAAAGTGCAAAAATCGCATTTTCATTAAACGGAAAGAGTATCGCCATTTAAGCAGGCGTTGATGGCTTTTGCCATATTCTTTTCCAACACTGTTTTTCGACTGTAAACTGATTTTTGGAGCACCCGCGAGTGAAAGCGATCAATTTGAAAAATAACGGCCACCCTAATGTTAGTACCACCTTAATTGTGTGTTCTTTGAACGTCAGGCACGTGAGTTATCCGTGAGTAGAAGCGGAATCGACATTTTTTCAAAATTTGATCAATGTAGTGAGTGAGAAAATAATTGAAATCGAAAAAGTGCAAAAATCGCATTTTCATCGAACGGAAAGAGTATCGCCATTTAAGCAGGCGTTGATGGCTTTTGAATATTCTTTTCCAACACTGTTTTTCGACTGTAAACTGATTTTTGGAGCATCCGCGAGTGAAAGCGATCAATTTGGAAAATAACGGCCACCCTAATGTTAATACCACCTTAATTGTGTGTTCGTTGAACGTTAGGCACGTGCGTTATCCGTGAGATTCGAGTCACGTTCGATAATAGAGAACGAAAGCAAAGCTTTCAAGATCGGCCGGAAGTTCATTCTCGATCGATAGACCGAACCTCATTGCGATAACAAGGAGAAAAGATAATTGATTCAAGTTTTTTCGTACTTGCTCGGAAAAGCTTTTGGTTACATCAAAGTCGAAAAAATTGGAGAATTTTTCGAATTTTCCAAAAAAAAATGCGCAAAAACGCGCACAGTTTAAAATGAATTATCATTGAATTTATGGGATCAATTCACGTTCGAATCATGCAAATACTTTGTCACTCTTGTATCGCGTTTTTCGTCAAAAAAGTATCTCCACCGAGACCCCATAATTTTCCTCCTAAAAATCATTCAGTCGATCGCGATTATGAACAAAGAGAAATACGAGGGTACGTAACAATCGACTCTTAATGACTCGGCATTTGAGGAAAGAAAAAAATGACGATAATCGTCTCAGCTGACATAACGTTGAACTTCCAACATCGAGACAATTTTAGAGCCTCGACGATCGTACACAGAACCTATTACGCGTTGTGCGGTAACGAAAAAGCGTTACCCAGTTGCACGTTAAACCCTGAAGGAGGTGTCGGTGGCGAGGATTCAGGAATCGAACGATACAAACGATCGATAAAACTTTTTACAGCTTCCCCAGGCTCGTTAGGTCCAAGATTTTCCTTGCGTAACTTTCCGCGCTATCCGCCGTTTTGCTCATTCAGATCCGAAAGATTTTTTCAGTATGGACTCGAGAATTTCCTCAAACAGCAACGTATTTCCGATTCGCAACGTTTTTCGATTAAATTTTCAAGACTCGTAATTTTAATAAGAGTTTTTTGGTTCTTCTTCCTCTCCGGTGCAGAACGAAGATTCGAATCAGCGTTTTTTGCACGCAAAAAGTAATGATTCCTTCGACGCAGGCTTACTCCCATTTTTTTTCGTTAATTGTTTATATTTTGGGTTATTTAAAAAATTGTAATATAAAACCGAGTGTCCTGTAATGTAAAACCATCTCAGGTGGATTACCGGCCGAAAAAATACCTCAGATTGTTCTGCTGACGTTCGACGATGCAGTCAACGATCTTAACAAACAGCTGTACGAGGATTTGTTCGAAAGGGGTAGAAAAAATCCCAACGGTTGTCCCATCAGCGCTACGTTCTACGTATCGCACGAATGGACCGATTATAGTCAGGTTCAAAATTTATACGCCGATGGACACGAGCTCGCATCTCACACAGTCTCGTAAGTCGATCTCGAGCCAAATTCTTTGCGACATGAGGAAACAAAAAAAAAATGTTATCGAGATCGATGAAGCGAGTCGGAGCACGGTGCAGAAAAAATCGTCTCTTTGTTCGTAAAACAAAGCGTCCGAAAAAGGGCTTCGAATCTACGCAACTTTCGCTCATCGTCATTTGGTGCTCTCTGCAAAAAATATACACGTGAAAATACATTTTACGATGAATCTCCAATTTCCCCGCGAGTCGATTCCTCGATTCCTAAATATATCGCAAATCCACCGATACCTCGCTTCCGAAATATTACCACGTTGGAATATCTTGCTTTTTGCAATACAGAAGAAATTGATAAATTTTCTGTTTTTTGAGTAAGGAAGATACCACAACGCAATATTATTTTGAAACTGTCGTGAATTTTGCGATCTCTGCGAATCGAGATGTTTTCTCGTGGCAATATTATCCACCTGAGAATTTATTGAATATATCCAAAAATGACATTTAAAATCAAACTTGCACGAGGATTAAAATTATTAAGAAGACGAATATTTGGGAATAAATAAACAAACAATAACATAGAATCTCCATTCCACAATTTCGACAACGTCGATCTTATTTCGCGAACATTATTTGTTTTATTTTTTTATTTTCCATAATGATTCATTCAACGTTTAAAATTAGAGAATAAAAATTGTACGAAAATGCTGTTTTTCGTGCAAAACAAATTACCGAAATTTCGATACGAATTACTCGTGTTTTCACTCGTATATTTTTGTCAATTTCTCTCTATTCCTAAATTCCGCATCGGGTTCGTGTTTCGACGATTCAAATTCTATTTTTTCCTTGGGAACATCGATGTTTCATTCACCTCACGATATTCGCCACAGGTACAGGCTCACTCATCGCTGCTTCACGCCAGATGGAAACTATAATCGCGCGTCGCTCGTCACATTCGTCACAATTATTACGTTATTTATTACATCATCGTTGCAACGGTAATACGTACCGGTTAACTTCATGCAAAATCAAACATGAAGTGAAGTCTGAACGAATTATCGACGCGTCATACATTAATTCGAATAATCAATTGATTATTGTTCAAGCACACGATTTTCATAAAAACCGATTTTCCGATATTAAATCGACTCTGCTAAGCCGCTACCATTTTTAAAAATGATCTCAAATTACTTTTCTACTTTTCAATTTTTTCGAAATTCCCGATAAATCATAAATTTCACGATCAATCTCAAATTTCATCGCGGTTCATTAACAGCGACGAAGAAAAATTATACTTTCGGCAATAAAAATTCACGAAATTTGTTCTATTTAAAAAAAAACAAAAAATGGTAAAAATTTGTCGGTTTAATATATGAAACATCTTCTGTATCGCGTGTCATTGATGCTGGGAACTAACAAGACTCTTTTTCTTTTTCTCTCGTTACCTCCTCTTCTCTCATTCTCGAAAAACCTCTCGATCTTTTCCATCCTCCGTACTCTGCACACTGTCATTTATTCAAACCCTCGTACGCCTCGTTATCGTCGATATCAATCGCCACGAAAAATTCTCGCACTTCCCACATCTCGAAAAAAAAAAATAATAAATCAATAAATCAAATAAATTCAAAATAAAATCGGGGCGAAAAACGACCCCGTCAAACGTTTCCTTCCTCTCGCGACGATGTGCAAAACACACAATCCCGAATGTTCCTCATCCTCGTCCCGAAATAGGTGACTACCTACCGGAGGAGATCCCGCAAATCGTTCTCTTAACGTTCGACGATTCCGTAAACGATTTGAACAAGGGCCTGTACGCCGATCTTTTCGAGAAGGGACGTAAAAACCCCAACGGTTGTCCCATCTCCGCAACGTTTTACGTGTCCCACGAATGGACCGATTACAGCCAAGTACAAAATCTGTACGCAGCCGGTCATGAAATTGCCTCCCACACGGTTTCGTAAGTACCGATGATAACCTCGCGGATGCTTCTCATTCTTTTTCGTTCTCCATTTTTAACATCGCGATGAAACCTGCGCTGAAAAATCGTGCTTTTCATTAATGATATACGCGCCCGATTCTGTGCTTTTCATCCCTCATTATTCTCTCGGCGAAAACCAATATGTTCAACGCTTGATTCCAATAATCATTCTTTCTCAACTCGTCCTTGGCTCTATCGAAAATTTTGTCAAAAAAAAAAACAAAAAATGCACCTCGTGCTCGCTCTTTGCGATCACGTTATGACGTTTCGTTCTCTCAAATCTCTCTTCGTTCTCTCACACGGTTCCGTAAGTACCGATGATAACCTCGCGAATGCTTCTCATTCTTTTTCGTTCTCCATTTTTAACATCGAGATGAAACCTGCGCTGAAAAATCGTGCTTTTCATTAATGATATACGCGCTCGATTCTGTGCTTTTCATCCTCATTATTCTCTCGGCGAAAACTAAAATATATTCAACGCTCGATTCCAGTTATCATTCTTTCTCAACTCGTCCTTGGCTCTATCGAAAATTTTGTCAAAAAAAAAAAAAAAAAAATGCACCTCGTGCTCGCTCTTTGCGATCACGTTATGACCTTTCGTTCTCTCAAATCTCTCTTCGTTCTCTCACACGGTTCCGTAAGTACCGATGATAACCTCCCGAATGCTTCTCATTCTTTTTCGTTCTCCATTTTTAACATCGAGATGAAACCTGCGCTGAAAAATCGTGCTTTTCATTAATGATATACGCGCCCGATTCTGTGCTTTTCATCCTCATTATTCTCTCGGCGAAAACTAAAATATATTCAACACTCGATTCCAGTTATCATTCTTTCTCAACTCGTCCTTGGCTCTATCGAAAATTTTATCAAAAAAAAAAAAAAAAAAATTCTCCTCGTGCTCGCTCTTTGCGATCACGTTATGACGTTTCGTTTTCTCACACGGTTTCGTAAGTACCGATGATAACCTCGCGAATGCTTCTCATTCTTTTTCGTTCTCCATTTTGAAAATCGCTGCGCTTTTCATCCCTCATTATTCTCTCGGCGAAAACTAATATATTCAACGCTTGATTCCAATAATCATTCTTTCTCAACGCGTCCTTGGCTCTACCGAAAATGTTATCAAAAAAAAAAAAAAAATGCGCCTCGTGCTCGCTCTTTGCGATCTCGTTACGACGTTTCGTTCTCTCGACACGGATTTCCAAACGATCGAACTTTGACCGACCTATCGCCATTGTGATTTTCCGAAAATCTTTTTGACCTCCATTGAACAGCGGAATTTTTCGCAAAGTTTCCATCGCCCGATCGGCGACGCATATCCGAGTTCGATCGTGGGGAAAATTCGCGAAGATTGAGACTCGAATAATATTTTTTTTTCAAAAAAAAAAAAAAAATACAGTCACAGCTTCGGAGAGCAATTCTCCGCGAGAAAGTGGTCGAGGGAGGTAGCTGGTCAGCGTGAGATTCTCGCTGCTTACGGCGGCGTTAAATTGGAAGATGTCAGAGGCATGAGAGCGCCATTCCTGTCGGTCGGCGGTAACAACATGTTTAAAATGCTCTGGGACACGAATTTCACTTACGACTCGTCAATGCCGATCTACGAGAATCGCCCACCGAGTTGGCCGTATACCCTGGATTACAAATTATTCCACGACTGCATGATACCACCCTGTCCCACGAGATCTTATCCGGGACTCTGGGAAGTTCCGATGGTCATGTGGCAGGACCTCAACGGTGGTAGATGCTCGATGGGCGACGCGTGCAGCAACCCACCGACGTCTGACGGCGTTTACAAAATGCTCATCAAAAACTTTGAGAGACATTACACGACCAACAGGTCGGTAAAACATCGTTCAAAAAAGAATTTCCCGTAGACTAGAAAAAGTTTGTTTTCCTTCGGGAATTGCGTGAGAATAAATTTACCCTCATTCTCCGCAGAGCACCCTTCGGTCTTTTCTATCACGCGGCGTGGTTCACCCAGCCTCATCACAAGGAGGGTTTCATATCGTTCCTGGACACGATCGTCGCGATGGACGACGTTTGGGTCGTCACCAATTGGCAGGCGATCCAATGGGTCAGAAATCCAACGCCTCTTCAACTTCTCGACCGATTTGAGCCGTTCGCTTGCAATTATGCCGTAAGTTTGTCGATTTTTTTTTTTCGCTGTTTTTTTTTCTCAAATTCTTATCCGTACTCGAAAAATCGAGGGAATAATAGCGTTTGCTCCCAAAAAGATTGACGTTTGTCGAACGAATCGACGTTTACGAAAATTGTTCATCGACGAAAGACGTTTTTTCTTTTTTTTTTTTTCGAAAATTTACAGGACAGGCCGAAAAAATGCAACAACGCGAAAGTGTGCAATCTTTGGCACAAAAGCGGCGTCAGATACATGAAAACATGTCAAGCCTGTCCGGACATTTATCCGTGGACGGGAAAAACCGGTATTCGCAGCAGCCGCATCGACAACGAGGTCGAAAAATGAGATCGATTTCTAATCGGATAAAGCGATCCGACACGATCATGAAAAATCATGAAATACGGAGGAAAAAAAGTAAAACCCACCAGGAATTTTCAATTAAATACGATCCTTACTTGATGAGATTTAGACATATTTTTTCACCGCTGATTTCTTTCACTTTCCTTCTTTTTTTTTATTATTATTATTTGTTACTCGACCTGTTGAGAGCTGCGTTCACTGTTAAGAAAAATTGAGAAAATCACGATGAGAGCGATTGAGGATAGAGGCGAAGAGAAATAAAAGGCGATTTGCGGAGACGGAAGGGAAAATAAATCAAAGTCCGTTGTTTTTCTTCGTCTCCTTCGCCGATTCATCTTCGAATCTCGAGATTGCGAGTAAGAGTCCCAAAATGCGAGGAGATTTTTCATTCGTTTATTTTTGACGAATTTTTCGGGAAAAAAAAAAAACCTGGAAACGGAAGACAAAACTTCCCCTCGCACTCATAAGAGTCCTCCTTTTGATCGCAAGGAGAGTCGAGATGAACGAAATTTTGCCTCAAACTCGCGTCAAGTTTGCGAAAAACACGAATTTTCGTGTATTCAACGCGAGTTGCGAATTGCGGAAAAAAAAACTTGAATGAATCGTTAATTATCGATATGATTAATTGTATAAATATATTTACGAAATCGCGTCGAAGAAACGTTCGTTTGGAGATGAAAAAAAAAAATGCGTTCGTAATAAACCTTGCCTCGATATCCTTGATAATTTAGGATTTGTACAAGAGGATTTCGGGAGTGATTGGATGATCATCGAAAAACCGATAATCAAACCGGAAGTGTGATTAAAGCGAATCGAACGCGTTTATAATTTTTTAGATGCTTTCATGCGATTTATCAAAGGTGGGATAAAACACGTTTCTTTTTTCTCGAAAATAAATTACACAAACCCGCGTCAAGCTTGCGAAAAAAACAAATTTCGATAAATTCAACGCGAGTTGCGAATTGCGGAAAAGAAAAACTTGAATGAATCGTTAATTATCGATATGATTAATTGTATAAATATATTTACGAAATCGCGTCGAAGAAACGTTCGTTTGGAGATGAAAAAAAAAAATGCGTTCGTAATAAACCTTGCCTCGATATCCTTGATAATTTAGGATTTGTACAAGAGGATTTCGGGAGTGATTGGATGATCATCGAAAAACCGATAATCAAACCGGAAGTGTGATTAAAGCGAATCGAACGCGTTTATAATTTTTTAGATGCTTTCATGCGATTTATCAAAGGTGGGATAAAACACGTTTCTTTTTTCTCGAAAATAAATTACACAAACCCGCGTCAAGCTTGCGAAAAAAACAAATTTCGATAAATTCAACGCGAGTTGCGAATTGCGGAAAAGAAAAACTTGAATGAATCGTTAATTATCGATATGATTAATTGTATAAATATATTTACGAAATCGCGTCGAAGAAACGTTCGTTTGGAGATGAAAAAAAAAAATGCGTTCGTAATAAACCTTGCCTCGATATCCTTGATAACTCAGAATTTGTACAAAAGGATTTCGGGAGTGATTGGATGATCATCGAAAAACCGATAATCAAACCGGAAGTGTGATTAAAGCGAATCGAACGCGTTTATCATTTTTTAGATGCTTCTGTTTAATTCATGCGATTTATCAAAGGCGGGATAAAATACGTTTCTTTTTTCTCGAAATTACACAAACCCGCGTCAAGCTTGCGAAAAAAACAAATTTCGGTAAATTCAACGCGAGTTGCGAATTGCGGAAAAGAAAAACTGGAATGAATCGTTAATTATCGATATGATTAATTGTATAAATATATTTACGAAATCGCGTCGAAGAAACGTTCGTTTGGAGATGAAAAAAAAAATGCGTTCGTAATAAACCTTGCCTCGATATCCTTGATAACTCAGAATTTGTACAAAAGGATTTCGGGAGTGATTGGATGATCATCGAAAAACCGATAATCAAACCGGAAGTGTGATTAAAGCGAATCGAACGCGTTTATCATTTTTTAGATGCTTCTGTTTAATTCATACGATTTATCAAAGGCGGGATAAAATACGTTTCTTTTTTCTCGAAATTACACAAACCCGCGTCAAGCTTGCGAAAAAATAAATTTCGATAAATTTAACGCGAGTTGCGAATTATGGAAAAGAAAAACTTGAATGAATCGTTAATTATCGATATTATTAATTGTATAAATGAATTTTCAAAATCACGTCGAAGGAACGTTCGTCTCGAGTTCGAGTTCGAACTCGATTAATGTTATCAACGAGCATGGAATTGCCAAAAATTCATGCCTCTTTTTCGGGAAATTTAAAAGTGTATTATCGATCGTACGAAGATAATTCAGTGTCAAATCGACGGAATCGTGTTTTAAAAAAATGTCACATTGATCAACACACAAGAAGAAATAATTTTACCACCGCACGTCACCGACGTAAATTCAATAAATTTCATTTTACGTAGTAATTTTTCTTTTTTATATACATCAAAATTTTTTGACTCCGATAAAACTTTCGCTCTGTTTCTTCGTCATTCTTGCCGATAATTAGCACTCATATTTGTTTTTCTACTCTTCTCATAAAAGAATTGAGAAAATTTCGTTTCAAACTTCACTCGGACTTTTTCGTTGAATGAAATTGTCATGCTTTCGTAGATTTAAATTGAACTTTTGACGGAAACATCGAGCGATGCTGCTGTATTTATGCTCGAAACTTCGTTTCGATAAATCGAAAAAATTTCGAAGCTTATAAAGTATTTATAGAAGAAAATTCCGTCAAAACGAGACGTTATTTTTCTCGATTTAAATTGCATTTATACGTTTTGTATATATTTATAAAAATTAATAAATAAAAAAATAAGAAATGATAATAATGCAGCACCGATCGTAGCTCGGAGCGATTTTTTTTCACCGGAATTCTTTCCCCCGATAATTTTTCACGTCCACATATATATTTTTTTTTTGCGACGATCGACGGTTTCTCATTCCTTCGATAAAATAATTTTATCAACGAAATTCATGAAGTTCGAGATTCCGCGTCTGATTTTACCTCGTTCCGGTCATTGATCATTGTCATTGTCATTGAAAAGTCGATTTCCGATTTTTCGGGAGGTTTCTGCTTTTTCTTTTTTTATTATTATTATTTCCACTCATTCGAATCGATTTATCGACGACAGAATAAAACACTGTTTTTTTTTCTCAACATTATACGGAGACTAGCAGCTGCCTTCACGCAATACGATTATTTTCGAAAAACCGTTGAGGCTCGAGGGATTTTTCGTGGAATTTTTTTACACGATTGAGAAAAACGAAAAAAATGCAACATCGCACGAGAACACAGGGAAGACTCCGGAAAACATTGAATTTTCGAAATAAGCACGGAGCCTCGCAGTGTAAACGCCTCGATGACACTTCGGAATTTTCTTGGACGCCCGAACTCTTCGGGCCTATTTTTTCCGAAACATTTTCTCTGCGCCAGGTTGGACTTTGCGTTTGAAAAATTTCGACATTATCATTTTTGACGAAATCTCGGAGGGAAATACTTTTGAACAAATTCCAGGCAATCCAGACGCATCTCACTGACAGAAGAACCAGAATGATGGCTACTTTTGTGCCCGACGAATTAATTTACGATCTCGACTTGACGAAAAAAGACTTTCGCGAATTTTCAGCTGTATTACTCCTGATCGACATGGCCTGTGAGAATTAATTATACACCTGCAATTATCTGAGAGATAAAATGATCAAACGAGCTTTAAAAACATTCTTGTTTTTCCATCATTTATGGCAACTGCAAACGTCGAAAAAAAAATCGATAATTCGTATCTTTGTCAAACATCGATCTGAACCGTTTATTTCTAATTTTCGATAGTCGAGGAGGACCTGCAACATTTTTTTTCCAATACAAAAAAAAAGAAACTATAATTTCGATGTCAATTTTCGAAAATTTCAGCCTTCAATCATCTTTGGGGGAAATTCAGTTGCGCGGAAAATAATGGAAGCCACGGATTCAGTTCCATTTTAAACTTTTACATGGGATTTGTTGTCGAAAATGTTTACTCTTCCGGTGGAGATATAATCAAAGTATCAGGTATTATTGCGTGTGACAGTTCCGCAAAATTCAATTTTTTTAAAATTTATGAATAGGAGAGTTTAATCCACGTTTAATTCAACCGAATCAGCTGAAGAAGTTGTCGCTATGTGGAAAATCAGAAAGGATGAATTGATTCCAAAAACTGTAGACATTGCCATCGGACGTGCTTTACACTTGAAAAATATCATGGACGATTTTGGTATTGGTTTTAAATCATTGATGAGAGGTAAAAAAAATAGCGGACATCTAATTAATTATAGAACTATCGCACTACCGAATTTTCGATTTTCAAAAGCATCTCAAACACCGGTGAAATGAGATCACGTGAAAGCACAAAAATGTTATCGTCTATAAATGTAAAATTAAATTCTCGTTTAAATGCGCTTAAGCATCGTTAAAAGCAGCTTTTATCGGATTTCTATGTAGAAATTGAACGAATTTATCAATCGATTTTATTCGATAGTGAAGATGGCAATTTCGAGCGGGCTTGTTGTCTTCTCGGTGATAGGAAATGAAAATGGTAGAGGTTTCGTTTTCGTGGGAAAGCCCGTCGAAGAAATTCGAAGAGCTAAAGATAATTGTGCTCGAGGAGATGTAATTGTGACGGAAAGCGCTTGGAAACACGTTTCCCCGCAAAATTACGAATACGTTTTTCGAGATGCCTGCAATATTAAGGTCAGAAAATTTAATTAACTAGTGGATAAATGTTCAAAGCGCATCGACGCTCGTCTGAAAATAACTTTACAGTGTATGACAGTGTATTTTACGTAAAACATTCAGAGAAAATTGTCGAATTAAAAAAAACAATTTTAACGCTTCTAATCATCATTTTATTTTATTTTTTTAACGCTTTTAACTCCTCAGTAATGAAACGGAAATGAGACTTTCGCAATGGAAAAAAATTCAACAGGTTTCTCCTGTAAATTCAGCATTCTGATTCTTGAAACCACTGAAGGCGAATTTGAATACACATTTTGAAAACTCTCGTCGAAAAACTTGTGGATCAATCGGATCAATATTTTGAAAATCTCACTTTAGATTGAAATTCAGCGGCGTCAAAAACTACGAGATACTTATTTTTGTGAAAAACTCTCAAAATATCACATTTAAATTACTGGGAAATGATTTTTTTCGAGTAAGCGATATATTAATTAATCAAAAAAAAATAAAGCAAAATATGTCATGCAACAACATCATCGAGAAGATCATCAGGTCGTTGGAAGATCCGTCGAAAACGGGCGATCCATCGGAAATGGACCCATCGTTCGACAGCATTAAATTTCCCTTCGTTTTCCGGCAAATTCCGATTCCAAATTCGAATATATCGAAAGAAGGATTAAGCGCGCGAAATGGAAATCGAAATCTTCATAACCAGATTCCACCAGTGGACGAGCTGGAGATGATGGGAGCTAAAATATTCACAGGTCTTTTCTCGTTCTTTAAATTTCTCATCGATAATTATAAATAACAAATTTTAAATATATTTCCAAAAATATATAAACGACTCTCAGGTCGATTTTCAATGACGGAAGCCACGAGAAGAAATCTCGGATCGCATTTGAAAAGTTTCACGATCGATCCCGTCGTTCAACAGGTAAATTTTCCGTTGCTGTTTTTGTTCGTCTTTCACTCGTCTCGCAATTTTCCAAAAATCGTCCGACAGTTTCGCGGCTACCATTCGAAAAAGTTCTCAATCCTTCGCAATCCGAGTGACCTTTGTTTTTTATTTCGAATTCAGCTCGATCGAGTAAGAATGAAAAATTAATTTTCAAAAAAAAAAACCGGAAGACTGTCAAAATTTATTTCATCGAAGTTTCCTTCCGATCGGGCTACAATTTTTTACACGATTTTTTTTTTCGTTTCTTCATAAAACCTCGTCTGGTTGCCTCTAGGCTCGAATGCACTTTGCATCTTTAATTTCTCGTTTCAGCGAGTCTTTCGTTCAATTTTACACTTCCAGATCCAGAACGATCTTCCTTTGGATAATTTAACGGAAACACGAAGAATCACCGTCGTCGTTGTACAAATTGAACACACGCGTGAATCACACCACGAGCTGTTAAAACTCATCGACGAATGCTACATACTTTTCTACAGGTACATAAAACATGCTTCCGAAAATTCGTCCCGTTTAATATTTTTTTTTTCTCAGCGATGCTGCGCCCGAACGATCGGTAAATTACACGACGAATTATCGAAAATAACGCACTCTATGCGCATTTCTCGATGCTCTGGCATTAGAAACTACAAACTTCTCGAAAGAAATTCGTGAAAAAATGTGTTTTTTGAAAACAAAAAGCATAAATTGCCATAAAAAAATCGATTTTTTTTATTTTTTAACAATATTTTCGTACTGTACGTTCTTGGAGGGTTGAAAACGGAGTATTTTGGCAGAAACACGATGCTCGTCTCGCATTGAATTTGGGCTTCGTATTCCAGTATAGTCTCCGAATACTCCGGACGCTCAAACGAAATAAGCACTCGTCGTAACGCCGTTCGATTCATCGCGGTCTTTGGATTGGGTCCCACCATTCGAGACACTTGCCAAGATGGTATTTCTTGCATCGCAAAAGGCGTCAGAGCTTTGAAATGCATACCCAGCGTTCGTGGTGTCTCCGTAGGAATTTCCACAGGTTTGCGTTCTCCTTCATCAACGTGTTTCAGCGATCGCATGATTTTTCGGACCTTAAAATCTTGGAAATACTTCCAACATTGCCGCGTTAAGGTAATTCGCTCGAATTGACGTTGAAGCTCAACAGCACGATTTTTTGCGTTGTGTCAAAACAGCTGACACATGCCTGCGAAACATTAAATTTATTCTCCACGTGATTTCGGAGTAATTCATTTTAATCCCAACCGGTGTGGCGTGTCAATCATCGAAATTTCAATAACGCCGAATTTTTCGTTTCACGGTGGAGAAAAACTTTCCAAATTGAGTTTCCTACCCCGTTCTGTCTTGATTTCGACGTAAATGAAAAATTTTGACGAAAAATTCTTGCAGGGAATTTTTTGTCGACCGTGAAACGAAAAATTTGACATATAGATTGAAGGCAAAATTCGCGAGCGGATTACCTTAATTTACTCACGAAGTACAAGCTGTATGAGATTTTTGAGAGAGTGTTATTGTTCGTGAGATCAATTTTTGCTATTTGCTGAGAGATTTGCTAAAATAATTTTTTAAATAAACCGTATGCAAACAAATTTGTACGACGAGCTTTTTACAGGAATGGCATACTGCGGGGTGATTGGTCACACGGCGAGAATGAATTACCTAATTTTCGGCTCGCCGGTTGAAAAAGCACTGAAAATTGCTGATTTATCAAACAGAAAAGTACATCGATTTTTCAAATATTTTTTTTTCCCGCACTTTCCTACGAACTTTCGACCATACAAAAAATTGCCGATTATTGCAGATTTACTGCGAATTCGATACAATATTTTACAGCTGTCTTCCCCGTGAAAAGTTTCGTTCTCAAGGTCGAAAATCATTGAGAGACTTTGGCAGATGCCATCTGTATGAATTTATGGACGGGACACTGTAAGCTGCTGTGCTAAACAATGAAAATTTTTTTCAGAAGATAATAACTTTTTATTGATCTCTGATGAATCTCGATATTGCAGAGGAGGCGATGGACGCGGAAATGTCGCAAATCTCAATTATGTATATCCAATTTTGGGCCGCCATCGAGATTTTGAAATTTTTACCGATATTTTAGACGAAATATGCGCGTCGGATCGGAGTTACAGCGGATTTCTCGTCGAGGTGCGAACGAGCCTTCGCTCGATACGTAATAAAAGTAGAAATAATAATAACGATTTTTAGTATCGATTAAATTATTTTTTTCTCGCGATTTAAATCGTTTTTTTATTTTTTATTATTTTCTCCGATGCTTCATTTTATGAATGGGCACAAAATGATTGAACAGCTCTAGTTGTACTACTGCTATTTTGTTTTTATTTTAATTGCTTAAAAATCGAACAAGGATTAAATTGCCAAATTGGTTAGGGAACCGGAAGAATCGGGCTGTCGCGATTTCTCGATGAAGTGGTAAGAATCGTCGAGTCGAGGCAAATATCCGTGTGCAAGGTGTGCCTTGATGAGTCGAGTGCTTCGAGATCTTACGAGACGATTCATCATGTTTTTATGCAAGTGAGTATCTTGAATTAAAGGCGATGTGTCCCCCTTCATTTTCGGTTATCAACATGGCTTTACAAAACTGAATGCTGATAATTGAATCCTACATTAGGTATGAAATTCAAAAAAAAAAAAAAAATTGATAATTAAAAATAAAATCAACAGCATACAAAAGTGCCCAAATGCATTTCGACTCGGAATTTCATTCTGAATACAGCATTAAATTATTAACATCGAATTTCGGGACACCCTGAATCTAGAAAAATTAAAATAAAATGGTTGTACCAAATTTTAGTTTATTTCCTTTTTGGAGTTTTTTGGGTTTGAGTAAACATGTTCGGAAGTGGCAAAAAGGTCAACATCCTGTATTTGAATAATTGAATTAATCACAGTTGCTCGAGGCTGAGAATAATAAAACTTTGGACGGACGCGAAAGAGCTTTAACGAGAAAACTTTGCAGTGTCGTACCATCCAACGATTTTTGCTATTTTAATATCGTGTCGAGAGTTTCATTTCCGCTGTCGGCGAATTATACCTCGGAAACGGATGAAAAAAGGCTCGAAAGGACACTTTCGATGTTCGACTCGATGCTCCAATTGGTGAGTTTCGAAAAATACGGGGATAATAAAAAAAAAAATATTGCATAGTAAATTGGGCAAATAATGAATTGTCTCGATTCAGGGAGATTATTAATTTATTTTCAAGCGAGAACGTTCATGTTGAATCAAAAATGACTCAACACTCATTCCGCGATGTGTATACAACACTTTTATCGTTTTATCGATTCACCATTAATTACAATGTTTTCCACAATAATTAGACACGAAAGCCAACGTGCGTAATTCTCGACGAAGTAGAGTTTATGGATGCGACATCTTGGCAGTTTATTTCACGCTTTTTAAGCAACAATAAGTTCATGCTAGTAATGTCGAAGCACCGACCGAAATCGTCCAGCGATCTTTCGGACTCGAATGTCTCCTTTGAAAACGATCAACGAATTTTTAGACACAAATTGCAAG
The DNA here is from genome assembly GCA_959613375.1 of Heteropelma amictum. Lineage (NCBI taxonomy): Eukaryota > Metazoa > Arthropoda > Insecta > Hymenoptera > Ichneumonidae > Heteropelma > Heteropelma amictum. The sequence goes on from OY390720.1 coordinate 35,351,658, forward strand.
GACTAGAACCTGACAACACGAGTGCATTGGTCTGTCAGATATTGAACGTTCGTGCGATATCCAAGAAATTTGACGAGTGAGGATTTTTTCATAAATCATCTTTGCGTGAATCAAAAATTTTTTTTTTTCGTTTGTATTTTTGATAAAATTGTGTTTATTTAACTGAACAAACGCAAGCATTTGGTAATTTTTCTGAATATACCATGAATTATTGTTTAAACGAGCAAAATTGTGCTCTTTTTTCCAATGTTGCAACGCAGCTTCCTCAAGTCAAAAAAAGACAATCATCCAGGCTGGTGCGAGGCTTTCGTATCTTTGATGCTTCAAAATGAATCTCTGCAAGTATTTTCTTTAACGCCAGAGAAAGCTGCTGGGAAAGATCTCGCGTATCCGAACCCCAGCCTGATAACAAAAATCCCAAAAGATCTTTCACCGGAAGAGACGACTCCCGAAGTTCCCGGCGTCGGTGGCAGAAGAGAAATGGCGATTTGTCTGACTGGTAAAAAATTTCCAGACGACGTTGACGTTAATTTGGATATTTGTGAAATTCATCGTGCAATTTACGATCGAACAACGCCGTACGAGCAGAACATACTGCAGTGTGCAGCTGTACTTGGCAAAGTATTCGCGAGAAACACTCTGGAAAATATCATCCCGAATGAAAAAACGCTCGACACAGCTCGAGGCAAGTTTAAGCACGTTCCGGAAGTGCAATCCCAACAAAACCGAAATAGAACGTGAATTTCGTGTACCAACTGACTATAAAAAAAATCTGCAATAAATAAGTCACATAAAAGAACGTATTCATTAGTGAAAAAAAAAATTACTGGAAAAAAATGTGGAGAACTTACTTTCAAAATTAACTGATTCATTTATTCAAAAATACACAGCATTTTTCAGAATTTTGCGTCGTTTTGGTACCCCTTTTGAGTGAACTTTTGTACAACCGTGAAAATAAATTTTTGAAGAATTTTTCAAAATGGGGAAAGACGAAAAAATGTTCCTTGTACTTGGAAAAATGAACGAATTTTTTTCGAATTTTTCCGAGAAATATTTCTTCACTAATGCAATCCATGTGTTTGGTACTCTCGGCTTGACTATTTTGAGTGGTATTTTGTTGGGATTTTATCTCCAGAAGCTACCTATAAATTCGTGTGTCAATCGACATTGCAATTATAGTGAAAATTTACCTTGTCCTGCAATTGAATTATTTATGGCAAATATTCTTATTTATTATTCCAGCTATAGCTCGAATGACAGTCCTGAGAATTTTCGAATGCGCTTCGCTTCAACGTCCAGGCCTCGAACCCGACGATCCAATCTTATGCACGTATGAAAATCGAACGACCTTTTCGGACATGCATCACATTCTTTACTGCAATTGCTCCCACAACGGTAATTAATTTTTCTATGCTTCCTTCGCACCGTTAAATTTCCTCAATTTTTTCAAACTCAAATTTTTCGACAAGACGAATCTTATTAAATCGGCAGGGCACATAAGAAAAATTTCTTCGATCATCCATGTCGTAATTCGTCATATTTTATTTTTTTAACGATAACAAAAATTCCTCGAGCTTTCTTCCACTTCTGGAATTACACACTCGTTTATTTCGCCCTTTTCCTCAAGATATCCCAACTCGCAGAAATACCGTTCGACATTACACGTGTAAATTGCTGGAATTCAAATCCAACGACTTTAGAAAATTCATCCTCGCGACACTCACACCTGCCCAAAGTACAGAGTACACTTCGAAGGTCATGGAGATTTATGAGCGGAGTGCAAGGAAATGTACAGCATGCGGGGGTGGTCCTTTCGTGAAAATACCCGGACGAGAAAGACCGGCAAATCCTGTCAGTATCACATCAGTACAGAGACTTCTTTACCCTCGTAAAGTGATGATATTAATCGTAACAAATTTTTCTTCATCTCGGACAGCAATCTGCTTCACCCTATCTTTTTTCCCACGCTCATATTTTTTTTTTTCATTGAATATACTTCAAATTGAATCAACGTCGTACTCCCCATTGGGCAAGATTACGGTCGACCGTTGGAAAAACTCGAGCAGATCGCGAAATATTTCCTTCGATCGTTCAGTAAGAATCGAGGGCAAGAAAAGGAACTTTAATTCCCCGAGTGACGATGAAAATAAGGTCCAGCCGAGCAGCAAGGCGGTCCAGAGAATTTCCATAATGCCCACCGAATTGGACACCGACGAAGGTGCGGGTTTGATTAACGTGCGATTTCAGCTTTCGTAACAATTAACGATAAATCATCCAAACACGCGAATTTTTCAAACCCCTTGTGGAAAATGTCAATTTCCTTCTCACTGTCCTCCCAAGAGTCCTCGTCGTCCTTGGAGGTCGGCAGAACGGTGGCTTGCATCGAGACGATTTCCGGTCTCGTCGGTGACGACGAATCCGCCAAATTTCGCAACAGATTCCTGACGAGTTATCTCACCGCGGATAACGATCCATCTCGCATCTCGCACTTGCGAAAGTTCAATCACGTTGATTATCGCAATTGCCGGTGCATCGTGATCGTTGACCGACTAATGTGGAGACTTTGCCGATATTTCGAAAAAATAGGTACGCTTTTGCAATTATTGCAATTATTATATTGCAATTTTGCAATTGCTATTATAGCAATTTTTTTTTTCAACTATTTCTTAATAATCTTGTTATAATATTTTTGATAATTAATGTAACGATTTTTTTATAATATTGTACTCGAAATTTACCGGGCTCGGAATCTTCGACAAGATTAATTTTTTTCCAGATTTTTGGCACGCATTTTGTTGAATTTTCGTAAATTTAACATCGCTTCGTGATACCATTTTTAGCGCATGACTTTAATTTGAAAAAAAAGCAATATTCATACTTTTGAACTACAAAAATATAAACGGGAAAGCAACGCTGCTTTTTTCAGACCTTTTCACGGCTAAATCGCTCGACGGATTATGAACGATATTTTTGGCAAACTCTGACCTGGGCTATCTCATAAAAATTCTTTTCTTCATCGATGTGTTTTGGGTCCAATTTTTTTATGACAGCCCTTTCCTCCTTTCGAATGATTAAGGCAGCTTTATCGCCAAAGGTTTTAGGGACTGTATCAAAATCAGGCAGCAGAGTTATCAAGGAATCGGTAAAAAAAAATTGCTCTGGAAAAAATGTAGAGACTTTATGTTCTTTTTTTTTTAAGTCAATTCATTTGTGTGAGAATTTATAAATATATCACGAAGCTGTCGGGAACGTCTCCATCATTTTGAACGCTTTTTTTCAGAAATGCAACATCATTTATGTAATAATAATAATAATGTGTTATTACACAGCACCGAACGTATATATGATGAATAAATGATATAATATTGTAATCAGATAAAAAAAATACAAAACAATTCGAATTTTCAAATTCCTTAATCGTTTATAGAAACAAAATCGTCATTTTTTCAATGTGACATTATTGTCGTTATTGTTATTAGGAGATTTTGAGAAACTCGTGAAATTCGCGATCGATTACAGCGCCGGACTGATTCAAACCGGCCAGTCCTTCCAAGCTTCGCAATTCCTGACTGCTACGTACGAAAAAATCGAGGTATCGCGATATGTTGCAAATAATCTGTTGTAGCGAAAGAAATAATTGACGACATGCATTACGTTCATTAGTCCTCGCTCGCTAACGAAGATTACGTGAAAGAAGAGACCAAAGAGAGACGAGTAATTCAAGGATCGCTTCTCGCTTTGATGGGTACGTAAATTTTCAATCGTGTGTCTCTTCGGATAATATCGATTTTTAATAAAAAGATCAAATGCATTTGTGAGAAAAAGCTCTTGGAAATATCGATAATTCGTTTGACATGAAAAAACAGGCGATGCCAGTACGAATTTGGGCGACTACGACGATGCGAAAAATTGTTACATCAATGCACTCCGATTGTCCTTGAATTCGGACTACAGTCCCGATAAATTCTGCGTTCCTTGTCAGATCTTCGACCAAGCGTGCAGGCAAAAGTTTTATCAGCGATATCCGGTTTTTTTCGTGAACCGCGTGACCGGATACGATGTGGCGATGAAAATCAAAACTGCTACCTGTCTTTCTCGGCTCTCGACGGTTCTTCACGTTCGTACTTGAGAATATCCATGTATGTTTCAAAGCCGGCTTTTTCGTATATCAAATTTGAAAAAAAAAAAAAACAACGATACAGCGTATGGGTGAAAATTCCGCCGCCAAATTATCGGCGCTGGAGAGTTTCAACGATGGTTTCGCGTGCTCCGGAAGTTTTTTCGAAAAGTGCGACATCTACGTGAGAATTGCCAATATTTTTCGTGACCTTGGCGATTTGTCGTTCGCCCAAAATCTTGAAAAATCGATGATGTACACGATAAGACGCAAATACCGATGGATCGATGTTGAGGAGCTCGCGATCGTGGCCAATGTGTTTAAAACGATGTTTGAGATAAGGTAATCTTGCTGTATTATTGATTGAATATTTTGCTGATGAGTTTTCGTGAATTTTTGAGTCAGAAATGATCATTATCAACTCTGTCTAAATGGAATACAATTTTCATACGATTTCCGAATACGACAGCTACGACTGTCCTTTTTCGCAAATTTCAGATGAAATCTCAGCTCGATCGATAATAAATATGATAAAGCTCACTGCACAATAAGCCTCAAGATAAAAAAAACAGTCGCTACCAGTTCATTATTTGAAAAAAGAAGGTTTTTCATTCAAGATGCATATTTTAAAAATTCTTTCGTACAGAAAGCAAAGAAATTTTCTGAATATTTTCGGAATTTTGTTTTTTTTTTTCAAGTATTTCTTAATAATCTTGTTATATTGGTTTTGATAATTAATGTAACGATTTTTTAATAATATTGTACTCGAAATTTACCGTGCTCGAAATTTTCGACGAGATTAATTTTTTTTTCTAGATTTTTGGCACGCATTTTCTTGAATTTTCGTAAATTTAACATCGCTTCGTGATACCATTTTTAGCGCATGACTTTAATTTGAAAAAAAAAACAATATTAGATTGCTCAAGGGGGAGTACGAAGATGCGTTGATCTTCGGCATCAAAGTACTGAAAATATCTACGGTACTCAAGATGAGTAGCACAAAATTGTCGATTTTGCCGCAATTGATTCAACTGATGGTAAAATATTTCTTATTCCTCCTCTGCGATAAAGACGATCGAACGACGAGATTGAAGATGACGGATTGAGATTTTCTCAAAAATATTTTTGAAAAATACAGATAAGAACAAAAAGAGTGCACGAAACAGTAGATCTGATGAAAGAATTGTACTGCTCGGCGCCTGAAGACACAGACCATTCCAGCATCACGTGGTACTACGCTCTTTCCATAGACCTGGTGCTTGACGCCGGAATGAATTTAGAATCTTTCGAAAAATGTATCGAATACGCGCGAGGGGTGATTGGTAAAAATACTAAAAGCTGCTCATCAGTCTGCTATGGCTTATTATTTGGAATTTTAAATAAATAATTATTCCATTACCGTCATCAGTAATAATGATTAAATTTTCGACAGCATCTCAATCGAAGATCTGCGTGGCTCGAGATCCCGATAGTTTGAGACGATTATTGACGTGCCTCTGGCTGTGGCAGCTTCGAATGTGAGTTGGGACGATGAAAAACTTTGGGGTCTCATTTTGCGACGGTAATATTTTTTTTTTTCGATCGAATAAAAATCCAGGAGTGTCCCACCAACTTTTGCGCGACCTTTGGATACCTACTCGACGAATGTCAAGGCCGATAATTTTTGCCAAGTGCTGACAGTGTCCAAGGTAGGAACGTCACTGGTAGCACGAAAAATTTGACAATAATGACAATTAACGTTTTGGCAGAATGGCGAAAATCAAATTTTCGTGCCAATTTTGAGTTACAAAAACGATTCAACAGATTTATCTCGTATTCTCAGCCGATCGGACACGACCAACGCAAATAAAAAAAGTAATTTCGAACTACAAAATGACGAATCGAATATGGCGAATGAAAATTCGAAAAACAGTCTATTTTGAAATCCCTGAATTCGAATCTGAAATCTGATCTGATATCAGACTTCCGGTCATCGGAAGTATTGGATACACCTTTCTTAATTTAAAAAATCTGTTTCAACGTCTCTAAAAACCGAAATTTTGAGCAGTCAAATCGGAAGCCCTGTAACAGGGAATACGAAGGGTTAATTATAATTGATCGTAAATATAAATCGCAGCTGATTAGATTTTTTGCAATCTTCGCAGGCTCTGGAGTGTTATCTTCTCACATTGACGGAGTGCGTGAACATGAAAAGAGCGGAACAACTTTTTTCGATCCTCGACGACATTCAGTGCATCGTCGGTATCCTCGAAAGGATTTCGAAAATTTCGCTTTTCATAAAACCACGTTTGTACATGTTGAAAGCGTACAGGGAAGTCATTCGTGGTCGTAAGCTCACAGCCATGCGATATTTGTGGAGAGCGTCGAAATTCGCGATGGAACAAACGAACCAAATGATGATAGCGTGGATGCATCAGAACGAAAGAGTAATACGAAATTTCGTGAAGGATCGAGGCTCGTTCGAACGAAATTATCGATATTTTAGAAAAATCGATCGACCCTCCTTTAAATATTGGAAGAAAAAAAAAGATTCACGTGGATTTATCGAGTCACTGAAAGTTTCGCTGAATCAATGAGTCTGTTTTTGAATACCCAAAAGTAGAACATTCAAAAACGTCGGAAAATCGAAAAATCGAGATCGAGATTTGGATTTCCTGCGAGTTTTCATGATTTTTTCACTATGATTTGACAGACTTGGAAACTGAAGCAATACAACAATATGGCAAACTACTGGGTCGAACATGTTGGATTCAACGATACTTGCGCCTGGCAAAACATGCACTGCTTCAACATCGAAACCTGGGCATCAACGCTGTTCCCCATGCCTGTGCCAGACACGTTTGTCTAGAAGGTATTGTTAAAAAAAAATAACGCAACGACCGAAGCCCCTTCGTAATTCGTGAGAATAAAGGATGTCGGGAAATTCGCGATGGAACAAACGAACCAAATGATGATAGCGTGGATGCATCAGAACGAAAGAGTAATACGAAATTTCGTGAAGGATCGAGACCCGTTCGAAGGAAATTATCGATATTTTAAAAAAATCAATAGACCCTCGTTTAAATATTGGGAGAAAAAAAAAGATTCACGTGGATTTATCGAGTCACTGAAAGTTTCGCTGAATCAATGAGTCTGTTTTTGAATACCCAAAAGTAGAACATTCAAAAACGTCGGAAAATCGAAAAATCGAGATCGAGATTCAGATTTCCTGCGAGTTTTCATGATTTTTTCACTATGATTTGACAGACTTGGAAACTGAAGCAATACAACAATATGGCAAACTACTGGGTCGAACATGTTGGATTCAACGATACTTGCGCCTGGCAAAACATGCACTGCTTCAACATCGAAACCTGGGCATCAACGCTGTTCCCCATGCCTGTGCCAGACACGTTTGTCTAGAAGGTATTGTTAAAAAAAAATAACGCAACGACCGAAGCCCCTTCGTAATTCGTGAGAATAAAGGATGTCGGGAAATTCGCGATGGAACAAACGAACCAAATGATGATAGCGTGGATGCATCAGAACGAAAGAGTAATACGAAATTTCGTGAAGGATCGAGACCCGTTCGAAGGAAATTATCGATATTTTAAAAAAATCAATAGACCCTCGTTTAAATATTGGGAGAAAAAAAAAGATTCACGTGGATTTATCGAGTCACTGAAAGTTTCGCTGAATCAATGAGTCTGTTTTTGAATACCCAAAAGTAGAACATTCAAAAACGTCGGAAAATCGAAAAATCGAGATCGAGATTCAGATTTCCTGCGAGTTTTCATGATTTTTTCACTATGATTTGACAGACTTGGAAACTGAAGCAATACAACAATATGGCAAACTACTGGGTCGAACATGTTGGATTCAACGATACTTGCGCCTGGCAAAACATGCACTGCTTCAACATCGAAACCTGGGCATCAACGCTGTTCCCCATGCCTGTGCCAGACACGTTTGTCTAGAAGGTATTGTTAAAAAAAAATAACGCAACGACCGAAGCCCCTTCGTAATTCGTGAGAATAAAGGATGTCGGGAAATTCGCGATGGAACAAACGAACCAAATGATGATAGCGTGGATGCATCAGAACGAAAGAGTAATACGAAATTTCGTGAAGGATCGAGACCCGTTCGAAGGAAATTATCGATATTTTAAAAAAATCAATAGACCCTCGTTTAAATATTGGGAGAAAAAAAAAGATTCACGTGGATTTATCGAGTCACTGAAAGTTTCGCTGAATCAATGAGTCTGTTTTTGAATACCCAAAAGTAGAACATTCAAAAACGTCGGAAAATCGAAAAATCGAGATCGAGATTCAGATTTCCTGCGAGTTTTCATGATTTTTTCACTATGATTTGACAGACTTGGAAACTGAAGCAATACAACAATATGGCAAACTACTGGGTCGAACATGTTGGATTCAACGATACTTGCGCCTGGCAAAACATGCACTGCTTCAACATCGAAACCTGGGCATCAACGCTGTTCCCCATGCCTGTGCCAGACACGTTTGTCTAGAAGGTATTGTTAAAAAAAAATAACGCAACGACCGAAGCCCCTTCGTAATTCGTGAGAATAAAGGATGTCGGGAAATTCGCGATGGAACAAACGAACCAAATGATGATAGCGTGGATGCATCAGAACGAAAGAGTAATACGAAATTTCGTGAAGGATCGAGACCCGTTCGAAGGAAATTATCGATATTTTAAAAAAATCAATAGACCCTCGTTTAAATATTGGGAGAAAAAAAAAGATTCACGTGGATTTATCGAGTCACTGAAAGTTTCGCTGAATCAATGAGTCTGTTTTTGAATACCCAAAAGTAGAACATTCAAAAACGTCGGAAAATCGAAAAATCGAGATCGAGATTCAGATTTCCTGCGAGTTTTCATGATTTTTTCACTATGATTTGACAGACTTGGAAACTGAAGCAATACAACAATATGGCAAACTACTGGGTCGAACATGTTGGATTCAACGATACTTGCGCCTGGCAAAACATGCACTGCTTCAACATCGAAACCTGGGCATCAACGCTGTTCCCCATGCCTGTGCCAGACACGTTTGTCTAGAAGGTATTGTTAAAAAAAAATAACGCAACGACCGAAGCCCCTTCGTAATTCGTGAGAATAAAGGATGTCGGGAAATTCGCGATGGAACAAACGAACCAAATGATGATAGCGTGGATGCATCAGAACGAAAGAGTAATACGAAATTTCGTGAAGGATCGAGACCCGTTCGAAGGAAATTATCGATATTTTTAAAAAATCAATAGACCCTCGTTTAAATATTGGGAGAAAAAAAAAGATTCACGTGGATTTATCGAGTCACTGAAAGTTTCGCTGAATCAATGAGTCTGTTTTTGAATACCCAAAAGTAGAACATTCAAAAACGTCGGAAAATCGAAAAATCGAGATCGAGATTTGGATTTCCTGCGAGTTTTCATGATTTTTTCACTACGATTTGACAGACTTGGAAACTGAAGCAATACAACAATATGGCAAACTACTGGGTCGAACATGTTGGATTCAACGATACTTGCGCCTGGCAAAACATGCACTGCTTCAACATCGAAACCTGGGCATCAACGCTGTTCCCCATGCCTGTGCCAGACACGTTTGTCTAAAAGGTATTGTTAAAAAAACAATAACGCAACGACCGAAGCCCCTTCGTAATTCTTAAGAACGAAGGATGTCAGCATGTAAATACACGATTCGTCGTTTCTTTTTTTTTCGCAATTATCATTGTATTCACAAATTATGTATAACTGAACAATTAAAAACTGAGTAAAAGGTAAATATATATAACGTTTACATGTGCATACGTGTATCGTCCGAGTTGCATGGTCTCAATGTTCAAGATTCCTCAAATTCGACGAGAATTACTCCAGCGGTATTTCCTTTTGCACCACCTGGAGATCAAAAGAAAACAAAAATCAAAGCTCAAAAACTCAAAAAAACAAACATATAACAGACTTTTTCTACGAGATAAAAAAACATCGAAAAAGTATTATTTTGATCGATGATGTTCGAGGGTGTATGGAAATTCACGAAAGCGTGTATTAAAGTGAAATCACGTTTTTTTTTGTCGTTTTTTTTTTTTTTGAATCACCTGAATGCACGCCTTGAGATAATCTTGATCGGACATTTCCTGTTCTTTAGCAGGCGGCACTTTTCCCCGTCGGCGCAACTCTTGCTTGGCGTCGTTCAAATCAAAGATCGCGACGGGATCCAGTTTTCCCTTGAGCACCAGGCCCGCCAAGTACTCAATGTAGTGCTGCCTGCGGGGAAAAGTACCCATACTTTAATAAAAAACAACCTGCTCGATGAAACACTTCGTTTACCTCGATGAGGTCTCGACGGTAATCCTCCTGATCGCGTTTGTACCAATTCGCCGGTACCGTCAGTCCGGCTCTTTTGATACAAGTTTCCAAGTCATCGATACTCAACAATTTCAAGGGCTCCAGTCTCGAGATTCGAATCTTTTTCACGAGATACTCTATATAATGGATCCTGGATAAAAATTCATCATCACTACGAAATTTCAGCGCAGCTCTACGAAGAGAAAAAAAATCGACTTTCGACCGAAATTTTCGTTGAAAAGTTCGTCTTTCTCGAGCAGACGCTGAGAAATTTTTCTGCTGGATTGACCAGAGCTGGAAATACGGAAAATACCTTGGGAAAGACGAGCGTACGGTTTGTACGATTTTCGATGGATTTTTGTACGTCGGATGGAAAAATTATTTTAGACAGAAGCCTTTCAAAATATTATCCTCATTTTAAATTTAATATTTAATTTAATTGCCTTCGTGGAGTTTTCTTCTCTGATCAACCTTTTGCTTTTTGACAATTGAATATATTTCTGTACGAAATTCCATGCCGAGTGAGCTTTAAAAAATTAACATTGAGTTTTGGACAATCCCGTGTCCTAAAACTAGAAAATTTAAATTTTCATATTTTTTTAGATAATTTCAAACATCGTGAAAATAATTCGATTCTGCCGACAAAAATTCTGTACATTGTTTACGAATTCAAGCTGTACATTTTGTGAAAATATTTACTGGAGAAAGCGGATTCGGTCTCGTAGATAGAAATTCCGATTCGATCGTTTCATTTTTTATCAAATTTCTGTTGTTCTTTTTTTTTTTTTAATATCGTTGCCACTGACATTTCGTACCTGCATAATCCGGCGTGATCCTCGACGACGTCCGAATTGCACACGGCGTCAATCACACCCGTTGGCGTCTCTTTTTGCAGCTGAATCTTGCATTTTCGTTCCATCGTTGAATTTTCCGTGTCATACTCGATGCCATTCTCGCGCAGGAGCTGCTGCAACTGTGCCGGCTCTTTGTCACGCAGATAGAAGAGACAATTTCTCGGATGATGAGCGTGAAGACCGAGTTTGGCGCAGTATGGACTAACCGTGCATTTAGCGCCCATCAAAAATGTTTTACCGCAGCCGCAGCAAAATTCGTACTTGCACTGATTACAAGTGAAGTGCATGCACCCTTTTTAAACGAAAATCAACGTCATTTTCATTTTCCACAAAAAATCAATTTTATTTTCTTCCACTCGTCATTATCAAAGTGTGCGAATGGCATTTGATTTTTTCTCGTTCTACGCCCGATTACCTTTAAATGCCGCTCTATTTTGTTCTTTTTTTTATCAATTTTTTTTTTGCCTAATAACTTTACGGGAAAAAATATTCTCAGACGAGTAATGTATGTATCTTTTTTTTCATAGCAGAACACGTGTCAGTTCTTGTTTCCAAAAATACTCACCACCTCGCGACAGGGAATAACGAAATTTGCACTTGGGGCAGTCAATTCCGTTGTCGGCCATGTGCTTCGCAAGACCGGCAGCTTGATTGTCGGGATCGTTCTCGTCTTTCCACGCAGCAAACTGTTCGCAAGTTATACCCTCGTGCTGTTTCTCCCACTAAATTGAATAATATTAAATTTTTGAAAAATTTAATTAAAAATATGGATCATATTTTTTGTTTGAAAAATAAAGGTGACTCAACACGAATAACAATCGTTGGCAAATACTGGTATTGCACTCCAAAATACATAGTCATTTGTAGTCATCCAAAATTTATCTGATTTTTTTTTTACAAAGAAAATAATCACGTTTAAAGTTAATTTTACTTTTGAGATCGCCTTTCAGAATTTTCTGTAAATCCCCGAATGACTTTTATACTTCAAAGGCATACGCGTTCCATTTTCCACATGACAAACACCAATCTAGAATTTTTCAAAGTCAACGAAATGCATGCCCGGCGTTCGAAAATTGTCTGGGGTCAAATGACCCCGCGTGGGGAATAATCGAGTTTCCCAAAGTGCGACAAGGGTTGATACTCGATTTTACCGATTTTTCATGCGGTTGAAATTTTTTTTTTTTCACCTACCGGTCGTCTGCAAAATGCGCAGGTGACGGACTGGCAATCGGGGCAAATTAAACGCTTCTGATTCGGATTCGCATAAAATCCGCTAGAGCACTGCGAGGAAATGAGAAAAACGAGAATAAATCGCTTGAGCTTGACGCGATTTTATTAATCTTTTTGTTTTATCGATCATTTACAAATGATCGATAAAAATCGAAATCTTCGATCCAAAAATCGAAATCTTTGATCCAAAAATCGAAATCTTTGATCCAAAAATCGAAATCTTTGATCCAAAAATCGAAATCTTCGTACGAAATCGTTACCTGAGCGCACCACTTGAAGTTTGGATCCTTCATCAGAGTCCTGTCGCGCAATTTCCTCTGAAAGAGCTCGTGAATCGGCGGGTCCAGCAGAGATTTCAGTTGAATATCGAGGATGCTGAAATACTCGAGCACATCGTCCTCGTTGGCATCCTTGATGTCAGGCTCCTTGCAAAAGGGACAAACGGCGTCCATGATGTTGCGATCGCTGATCTGTATCGTGAAGTAATTTTTTGCACAGTCGTTGCAGCAACGATGAACGCACCTCAGCATTGAAATCATCTGCGGAAACACGACGCTCGTTCGTACATGAATAAGTTGACGGTTCGTCAAAAACGATTGTAATTACAAAACGCTGTGAACAATTAGCCAGGAGAGAGAATTTTTTTTTTTTTTGTTTGTTATATTTAGAGGCTCTGCGCACATTTTTCGCAACCTCTTGGTTCCAACGAACATTGTGTGGTATTAAAAGAAGAGATCGGTAAAATGGTACTTTGAGAAATGACGTACAAAAGGGTACTTAACGATATTCCGCACCGACCTGATTAACGGTGAATCGTCCAGTGCACAATTCGCACTCTTGTTGCAAAAACGCGATTGCCGATTCAACGCTCGGGCATTCTTTGGCCCCTTGAATCGCCTCGTTATCGTCGAAATTAAGACTCATCAAACTCGCGGCGATCTCCGCTTCGTCGTAGGTGGAAACGCGTCCTTCGGCGAGTAATCGTCTCGCGGTTCTCTGCACCAAATTCCGATGAAAAACATGAGCAAAACCACTTTTTTTCTATACTCGAGATTATTTTGAAACTTCCGAAAAATTAAACTTTGCAAACGAGCAGAAACAATAAGGAAATCGGAAGATTTCGATCGTCACTTTGTAACATGACTAGAAAAATCGAGCCCCGCGCCGGACCCCGTCAATTATATTTCGCACCGACAGTTTTCGCGTCAATTTCAAACGGATATTCGTATTGAACGTTAATATTTAAAAAAAACAATGTAACGAATGTCAATACGACGATCAACTCATGCAAGATTTCAAGAAAAATGACAAGAAACACCAACGTCTATAAACGCGTTCTTTTTGCTGCACATTTGTACCTAGAGGACGCGATGGTGTGCCATCAAACTTCGTGATAAATTGGAATGGAAAAAAAACGTTAGTAATACGAAACATACTTACTCTGCGAAAATTCTCTTAGCCATTTCATGTTAAACAAATGTAGTTATTTAAACAACGAGTTGGTAGGTAACACACGCTGATTAATCGACAGGATATTTCGTTCGTATCGACTGGAACGTGAGCGAAAAATTTCATTCCATTTTGTATTTTGTGTATCGAATGTGGATCAATTACTGTAATTATTGTTTGGCATTTTGAAGCTGCGTTTGTAGACATTGGTAGCTTGGGAGTTTGACGGTTGACATTGTGGATTGGTGGCATGTCGTCGGTCGTTTTTACTGACCTCCCTCTCGTTTTTGGGAGAGTTATCCGGCGGTATGTCCTCCTCGGTGGGTGAAATCACAGCCGAGCTTGTCTTCTCGACGCGGGGTATTTCTCCCTCGAATTGTTGCACGTAACTCGCGACAATCGAGAAGCGCTTTGCCGGTTTTTTCTTCTCAACGATAATCTCGGGCTCGAGCTCGGGCTCGGATATCCTTATACCTTTGGCGGCCTTTGAGTCCCTCGGGATTGGGTCTTTGTCGTTGGGTAGCTTCGATCTTTCGTCGCTTCTATCAGCTGTGGAAGTTTCGGTCGTTGACATTTTTTTTTCCTCCACATCGTTGACTCTCGATTCCTTCGTTACAGCGAGCTGCGCTTCTTTCCTTTCCACGCCAGGATCGGTTATCAATATTTCTATCACCGACGGCTGTTCATCCTCATCAGCGGATTCAGACTCCTCGCTTGTCTCCCCTTCATCTTCCTTCTCGCCGAGATCTTCTCCAATCTCAGAGCCACTGTCGGAACTCTGTTCGTCGGATTTCTTCGACGAAGACCGTTCGCTGTCTTCAGACTTGTCGTCATCTTGCGAATCCTCGTGGTTCTCGTTAGCTTCGTCGGATTCGCTATCCGACAAGACTGATTTTATGCCGTTCAGGGTTTTTTGCAGCATCAATTCCGCGTCTGTTACGTCATCGTCCGAGTCTCGCTTTTCCGAGGTCTCCGAAATTTCGGATTCGTCATTGTCGTCGGAGTCGTCGGTTTCGGCGGAATTAACGGAAGTTTCCGACTCATTTTGGGAATCATCCTCTTCCTCTGAGTCCTCGGAGGCTGCGGTTTTTCCGTCTTCGATAGCACCTCGCGTGCCACTTGATTCCAAAGTTTTTTTTGAATCACCAGATTCGTCCGATGTCATTACTCTGTCAATCGAGTCCGTCGAGGTCGACGATGCCAAAGGCACAGCCTCCTTTCCCGTCTCCACGATCTTCGAGTTGTTCAAATTTTTGGAATTCACGCGGAGACCCGTATTGCCCGCGACCAGCGGTCGTTCGTCGTCAATTTTTACACCGAGTGTCTGGACTTGTTCTACGCCATTGACGTTCTGATGTATTATGATCTGACGAACGGCTATCGGCGCTGCAACTGGCTTCTGCGATGTTGAACATTTTTTCGCAGCTTGCGCCACAGATGGGACAGTCTTGGAGGGCTTCGAGGGTCTGACATCAGTGGTTTTATAGCTAAATACCGATGATTTGAGGGGTTGAACTCGCGGTGTACCTCTGAAGATTGGAATTCTCGAAGGGGCGGCAGATTTCGGTGATAACACGGCGGGAATATTTTTTCTCAACGACCCTTCGGATGCCTTTGCGTTCTTGATTTTAACGAGATCGTTTTCCTTGACAATTTTTGTGGGAATATTCGTCGTCTTTTTCTCAGTTGGTATTCCAGTTTTCTTCGTCCCAGCGTTCGATGCGACGCTTTTAACGCTCAGCGGGTTAGCTTCCGGTTTGTTATTGACAGACGATTTATCGTTATCCGGCTTCACGACCGGATTTGTCTTTTTGGGAGTCTTTGAACATTCCGCCACACTTTTTGACGCCGAGCGTTTTGCCATCACAGGCTTGCTCTCTCTGCAGTGTTTAGCCCCACCTGACGAGTTCTTTGCCACTTGTTCAGCCACTTCTTTGGCTTTCGTCAACGTCGTGATTTTTGGTACACTGCCAAACATGGCAGCCACTTTTCTCGAAGCGGGAGTCGACTTTTTCGTCGGTCTCGGTGGTACCTTTTTCGCGAAGGATCTTTTGATCGGGGACCGCGGTCTTGTTTTATTGTGGAACAGGGATATCGGAATAATATTCGTCCGGACTCGTTTGAGGGTTTCCTCGTTAGATTCTTCGATGTTAGTAGATGGTAAGGGACTCTCAGTTGGGGGCTTGACCTTGAATTCAAGACAGGAAGGAGGACAATCTTTCACTGCTACGGCTGGCGACCCGTCAATTTTTAATTCAAAGGTATGAGGAAGACTCGTACGATTGATCGGGGATTCAAGTTTTTCCGCATTTTTCGACAAGGTTATCGCAATATCGGCATGCACTTTTTCAACGTCAGACTTCGAAGAAACGGGATTTTGGGGCTCGGTCGCATTTGCGTCATCTTTGGAGAGGATCACGATGGATTCTCTTTCCGGAAGTGCGGGAATGGGGTCCGTAATATTTTCGGAAGAACTCCTCGATCCTTGACTGTTCAAGGTCAATTCCTGACTATCCGATGCAACGTTATTTCGATGAGGGAAAGCTTCTATCGGAATAATTGTTTCGCCGGAGAACTCTGCTTGGGGGCTGGACGTTTCAATGAAAATTTCACTACGTTTCCTGCTTGATATCGTCGGCTGAAGGTTAATCCCGTCCATCTGGAAGAAGATTGACGATATTTTTGGCCTTGTGGGCACAATATTATCGCAGATATCTGGAATGACGACCGATTTCCCCATCTTCGTTGACGTCCCAATTATTTCAGATGTGTCGCCCACCTCGAGGGTCTGTGCCACTCCATCCGGCGTAAGATTGTTAGTCGAAACAGCATTGTTAGTAATCAAAACACTATCACTCGTCACGAAAACGGGCAAAGCTTCGACGATGGGTGTGATAACGACGGGAGGAGTTTGATCATCGATCGAAGAGCCGGCTGGGTAAATTTCGCTACTAATTTCATTTTCTACAGGAACTTTTGGGGTGTCTAAGTACGGACTAGGTTGGTCGAACGAAAGAACGACCTTGGAAGAAGCTTCGATGTCGGTTGGAGCATCGTTCGGAAGTATTTTGACATTATCTACTTTTTGTGGAGGAAACTCTGGAACCGGCGATTTCCGAGGGTTCAACGAACTTTGGGAAGTTTCATTGAGGTCGTTAGACGGTACGGTCGGTTTTAGAGACGTTAAACTGGCTTTGGACAAGGGTAATTTGGCCATCATATTTGTGAATTTATTCCTGAGGAAGCGTAAATTCAAGCGGGATTGCGGAGCTTCCGGGACTGGGGTAATTTCCGGTATGGCCGATTGTTCGTTTTTTTCAACATTCGGCTGTGAAGTTGGTCTCGCGGATATGTTTTTTCCGTCGTTAATCTCGTCGGTTGTTCGAATATTCAATTCATTTTCCGAACGAGCCTCCAAAATTTCTGGCTCTTTTTCTATCGCACCTCTCGTAGCTGAATTTATTTCAGTGTCACGGACGTTATCAGCGAGAATGACGTTAGTGCCGATGATTCTTTCAGACGCGACATTACGTACCGTATCGTCCGCCGTTTGTTCAATTTCGTTCGATTCTTTTGCCTCTGATCTTTCACCGATTTCAAGGTCGTTCGCTAATTTAGATGGACTTGCTACCGATTCCGTTGGAGAACCACCATCAGCTTCAGAGACCCCTTGACATTTCACAGGCATTTCCAAACAATCGGACTTTGTTGCAACTTCAAGGTCATTCCGTCGTTGATCCGCGACTTCAAGGGTGTCTGCAACCGCCAGGGTCGTTTTCTCCACATTTTTCGGTGAGAATCCTTGCAGAGCCGCAGTCAGAGGTCCGATAAATTGTTCCGGAAGTCCTTTGACAGCTGTCAGTAATTGTTCAACGATAGCTGGATCCGCTGTGGTAGTTTCGAGATGATTTTCCCGTCGAGACGTTGGAGACTGAGCTGGAGATTTCTCTTCACCGTTTGCAGAATTCCCCACCGATTTTTGGTCAGGCTCGACCTTCACTGCCTCGTTCTTCATCGTGCTTTCAATTGCCGCCTCTTCGGACGATTTTTCGATCGAAACACTCGCTGGTTCAGCTGTCGTGTCCGGTTTTGTGACGAGGTCGTTCTTGACCATCACTCGAGACGATTCAGCCTCATCATCCTGAACCTTCTTCGCGTCCTCTTTCTCGCGCGTCTCGAAGGTCACCGATGGAATTTTGGGGATTGTCTCGGGTATGGAAATAAATCTATCGTTCGGCCATGTGCCCGCAAAATCGCTCGTCCTGGGGATTTTGTCTCTGTCGTAACTGGTGGGTAAATCGATTGGATTATTATCAACGTTGATTTCCGCCGACTCAGCCTTTTCCAACTGGCACGATCCGTTACTCGGAGTCCCTTGATGCTGTTGAAAGTTGGCCTGCAACGCGACGAAATCATCAACTACGGAGGACATTACCTGCTTGTTTGCTTCCTTATCCTCTCCATCTGGCACGCGTTCCCCAATTTCTGTTATTAAACCACCGATCGCGCCAGCTGCATCTGACGAAAAAGTTCATCCAGCGTCAACAGACGACGACGGTAACGAAAGATTTTCGATCATGCATCAAAGTCCAGGGACAAATTTCGGTTTCCAACGAAACCCAGCTGGACTGCCACAATTGTACTTTTGACATCCGATAAAAAAGGATATGAAACTCACCCGCACGAGGTGCAGCCTCCTCGTTCTCCACCCCCGAAGGCGGACCCCAAATTCTCATCAAAAACGGTTTCAACTGATTCTTTTGAAGTTCCAACAACGCGGCATCCTCGTTGCCAGCGTTGTCATTAAGGGCTTTGACCACTTCGATCATCGTAAAGTTACCCTTGGCCATTATCTCTGCGCACTAACGGATGTTCAAGTACGAGTAATTTTAGCTTCCTGTGGGGTCGTTGAGAGTGCCGTTTTTGTCTTTTGCTTCTCGTGTACGTACCTTTTTTTGCCTCTGTTGAATAGCTCGGGCGACAGCCGACCACACGTCGCCCTTGGAGAGTCTCAAGGATTCTTTGGCTTCGCTGGGTGTTAGAATGCCAACGTCGTCAGCGCTGTCAGGCATTTCTTTCCCCCTCGTCGTTGCCAACACCTGGACCGTTTCGACGAGATGCGGCCATTGTTTGTTGAGCCAATCTACCGGATCCGTAGCACCCTGGGCCAGTGCAACTTGCACGTCGTCAGCGGAAAACCCATACTTTTCAGCCTCGCGCAGCAATTCCACGAGTTCGAGACCCTGGCGGGTCATCGTGGAGACGCCTGGTTGGAGGTAGGTCAAAGTCGGTGAATCCGGAAGGTACCTAGACTGGCTGGGTTCCTGCAATGATGACACAAACGACAAAATGAAAATTCTTACCTAGAAAGTCAAAAAAAAAATAGAAATAAATTCAAACATCGATTATTCACGAGACGGGAATAAATTCGTAATTACAGAGCAGAAAATTATTCTAACAAATGACAAATACGGTTATCTCGTCATTGAAATCCGCGAAGCAGCTTCGCTGGCCAGCGCGAAGTGGTACAAAATTGCATGCCATGTGTGTATTCCATCCAGAAAATAAATATTCTCGATCGCAAAAATTCTGATTTCCTTTGAAATCGTAGTATTAATTATCTGAATAATGACGTCCTATCTTAATTACTGATGCGTTCACACCGAGGCTACGTAAAAAAAAAAGTACTACAAATAAACAGCCGTTAAATGTGACTTATTTATTAACATAATTTAGGAACAATGTGGAAGCAATTTAAACGACAAAAAATAACGATGAAAGATGACGATTAAGAGGGGAACTAAAAAGAAAACGTCCACGAGTTAATTGACGATTAATGTCGTTGGGAAACACTCTTTTTTCTGTCAGTTTACCCTGGAACGATAATAGAGCTGCGAGGTCGAATCAATGGAGTTTCTTCTCGTGCAATGCGACGAGCTACTTTGCACGACATAAGGATGCTGCTGATTCTGATGTTGATGTTGCAAATGGCGCGGATAAAGATCCGGACTGTTGGCGAATCTGCTTTCTTCCTGAAATGACAGAAAAATTCTCGATCGAAGATTTAGTAATTGATGAGAATTATCGAAAAAAAGAATAATCCCATTATTCCAAACCATATCCAAACCATACCTCGGAATCGCTGTCGCAACGATTGAGAAAAAAATTCGATCTCCTGGTACTTCTGTTCGACTTTGTCGGCGGTACATCGTACGTCTGGAAAAAACAGCAAAACTCGGAGGTGGTCTCGTCAGACATTAAAAACACAATTAATCAGAACCAACGACCAACCTGCGTGGAGATACTTTGAGGTGGTGGTGAAGTTCCTCTCTCGATGGAAATCGAATTTTTCGACACCGGAATCGGCGAACTGGTCTGAACTTTTTTCGAGTCATCCGGCGATGATAAATCGGTCACTGAGGAAGATTTAGTCCCAGGATCGTTTATGGACCGAGAGATTTCTTCGATGGGCGAGGTCGAAGTGGAAGTAGTTTTCGTCTCGATTTTCTTCGAAGGAACAGGCGAGATCGAAGATGAATCAATCGCTCTCGTTGTTGAGACACTCGAGCCGCTCTTCTCGTCGTGATCAAAAATTTCTTCGATCTCGTTCTCTTCGGATTCACCAATGCATTCCTCTGCAAATGGAAAAGAGCTGGAGTGATACTGGCCGGACATTAAGGCGAAAACGAGAGACGCAACGAGACGCGAATGAATAATAATGAGCGAATGATCGATTGTACCGATTCCATCAATGTTTCTTTTTTTTCTTCAATAATCATCGTACTATTTTTGTTATTTTTGACACATGTCTCTTTATTATTCATTCATTTGACGAATACATTGCAACGGGACAACAAGAATCTGGGCGATATTTTTCTGTATTGTATTATAAATCGTACGTGTATCGTTTATTGTTGAAAAAAAACTGCAGGACGGTGTAGAGAGTGCCGAAAATGCAGATTTCGTCGGTGGAAGAATTGGAAAAATCCTATCGGGTTTTCTCGACAAAATTAATTCGAGTGTTCATTTCTCTCGCGAAATAAATCGACGTTTCCGGCAATCTTGCCGTATTCCCCCTTCGATTTAACCCCCTTCGATTTAACCCTCTTCGATTTATCGCTTTTGTCACATTTTTCTACGACTGTCGATATTTTTTTCATATATACTCATGAATAAAATTAGGCATGCTGAAATTTGTCTTTTTTTTCCGAGAAAAATGAACTCTGGATGATTTTTCATGTCAAACGGCACCTCGACATTATGTAAAAACGAGCGGATGGGAGTATAATTTTGAAAAATTACAAAAATCTAGAATCGAACGTAATCGAACGTAGATTGATCCCTCAGCCGAGGGCGAGACGAACGCGAGAGTGATCTAGCGTCGCTGCAGTTTTTTTTCCATTCTCCTTCGAAAATCCAAGAGGACAAAGCGCGACGGAAAACGAGCGTTCATTTCGGCATTTTCGTGCCGAATGAAAAGCTTATTTTTCGTCTCGTTCTACCTTTGCCACTTCCGGTATTGGCGCTGTCGCCACTCTCCTCGCTGTTGGAGATTTTCATGAAACTTCCGGTCGGTCTGTCGCGAAGTTCCGGGCTTGGATTTTCAGGGGAACTCAAAGTCTTGACGCCGGCATCCTCGTCCGTCGCGACGACCGCCGGCAGAGCACTGCTGCGAGTCTTGCAGCATACGGCGCAAACTTTTTCACCACCGTCGTTGATAAAAGTGCAGTGCTCGCAGGGCCACTCCTCACAGAGTTCCCCCGCGTTCTCTCTGCGATCGTTCGCTTGGAAAATGTCGCTTTTCGATTCCCCGTGAACCCGCGACGCATCCGGAGTCTTTTCTTCAACGCCGCCAGCCTTCCTCGCAAATCCGGCCGATTTTCCGTCGGGGAAGCGCGCGGGATCGATCTTGGTTCGATCCCGCGGATCGATCGGTTTTCCACTTTTTCTCGCATCGACGTCGCGGTCGTTCGGCAATTTCGTTGGACCCGCCGGTGGCATCTGGCGCCTCGCAGCGACGGGTTTGACCCCGGCGTCGCGTCTGACCTCGCGCTCCTCCGAGGACGATGTCTTCCTCGAGTTCACCAAGGGGAAAGGATGCTTCCTCGTCTCTCTCGCGTCTTCCCGCTCCGATCCGTTCAACGAGTTTCTCCTCGACGAGTTTCCTACCTTGGAAGTGACTCCTGGTGAATCGCTGTCGCGAACGCCTCGCGACGACGAATTTCTCTCGTTGCAATCCTCGGAGGAGCTGTTGACTCTCCTTCTCGACGAAACCGCGGATCTCCGATCCGACGAATCGTCCTCGATGCTCCTTCTTCTTCTCCCGACGTCTCTCCCGTTTCCGGTCTCTCTTCTTGGCGAATTTTTGGGATGATTCGACCCGAAGGTAGAACGATCGTTGAGAAGCTCGCCTCTCGATGCTCCTCCGCGTTCTTCCTCGTTTTCCGATTGCTGCCTCGATCCCCGGTCGTTCCTCGATCTCTCCTCGATCTTCTCGAAATACTTTCGGTTCCCCGTGGCGTTTGACGAATTTCTCCGCAACGTCGATCTCGGATCTTCCTCGAACGACGAAACTTTCCCTCGCGATCTACGCTCGTCGGCTTCGCTCTCCGATCGACGACCGGGACGTCCCGCCCGAAAATCTACCTCCTCGTAATCGTAATTTCTCGACGACACGCTCGAGTCTCGTTTCTTTTCCATCGAACTTCCCGACCACCTTTTTGTCTCTCCCCCGTTTATTCGATCCTCGGATCGCCATTTTCTAAGGGACAAATTGAAAACGTGTTTTTTTTTCCTTTTTTTTTCGAAAATGTTCAATGTTCCGACAGTCATGCTACCAAGGCTAGAATTACCCGTATTTAGCGAAAAATCTTTTTTTGTACGCAAGCATTCTTTCGACAATGATTTTGAGTAGATTTTCCGGGCAATTTCCGACGGAAATCCTGGAAATTCTGTAAATTGCAGATCGTCGACCTTCGCGAGGCTAATATTCATTTAACGAGAGCTATTTTTTTTCTCGAATCGTTGAAAAGCTGATTATATATAGTTTTTATGTACTCGAAGGGAATTTTCAATTAAAATTCAGCAAAAAACGAAAATCCGAAATAGAACGTGAGTTCCGCTTACTTATCGATGTTATAAAAATCCGAAAAAAAAAATAGTCCCGTAACGTCAGACCGGATAATAACAGTATCGAAAAGTTATCAACAAATTCAAAGGGGAAATGATTTCGGAAAGAATCCGCATTTTCCGTCAATGTACAATAAAATTTTCGAAAAATTCGTAAAAATGGATAACAAATCGTTACTAAATCGGTTGTAGGAATAAGATTTCTATTCACCCCCAAAAAAAAATCTCCATCGCTCGTCACCTTCTTTGCGACTTTTTTCAGATTTTTACTCGAATAGGCGAAATTTAAATTCGGTTTTGTTGACATTCTCGATCGTCCGATGACTTTTGTAGGAAAAAAAAGTGACATTTCGCATACTCACTCGTGTCGATTCTTGGACAGCAACGATCTGTCGTCATCGTCGTCCTGGTAAACCCTGTGTCTGCTCCTCGAGGCGCTGGCACGTCGGAGATTTCTCGAGCTTCGCGACAAACGGTCGTCAAAATCCGAGGAATCGTCGGACTCCTCGGAGCTCGCGTCCGACGGCGAATCGGGCGATCTTCTCGATCGCGATCGCGACGCCACCGATTTTCTCGATTTCAAGCTCGGCGATGGCGAAGGGGCTCTGCTTCGTCTGCTCGACTTGATACTCCGCGCTGGACTCTGTCCTCGAGAGAGAGTGCCCGGATATTGGGGTGGCAACATTTGTTGCGAATTGTAACCACCCGGATAGCCCCACATTGTCGGATGATTGAGACTCAAGGTCGAGCCTCCGACTGGTCCATCCCAAGGATTAACCGGCGGATACCAAAGTATGGGCATTCCTCGAGGCCCCAAGTGTGCTACAGATTGAGCCTGAATAAACAATAAGACAGCCATAAGAGAGACAACCAAGCCGCAAAAGCAAGCACCCAATCGACGAAACTTGGCTGCCTCGCAAATGTCTTTGCGTAAAAAGAAAGCTCAACTCGATTATACTTTCAACGACTTCCGGACACTAACAGAAAGCTTACAAAGCCGCTTTTACATAGCCGTCTTTACAAAGCCGCGATCCGTCAAAAATCGCGCAGAAATTTGGCAAAAAGGCATCAAGAGTCGGAGGGTACAGAACGATGATACGAGAAACATTTTTCCATCGAAAAATCGTATTCCGAGCGAATGAAGAGAGAAAAAGAGTCGTTACCTGCTGCATGACCGGGTTCCACATGTGAGAAGACGACAAGTCGCAGACGCTCGCAGACTGCACCATGTTTCGAGCCGGAGGTGGTGGCGGAGTTGGCGATCCGGCGAAGCTGTTCCTCGGACTGTTCATGCTCAGCGGCCTTGGACCCGTAAGGATCTCTCTCGTTGTCTCCTGATGGGACGGATTTTGCAGTCTTCTTCTATTGGCATCCTGAGCTCTCATAGCTTCCTGATATCTTCGGTATCTCTCCTGAAATAACGACAGATTTCATTAATCATCGTCAACATCGTCGTCCGTCGAAAACGTCGAAATCCTTCTTTCGCCTAATTACTTGAAGAGTCGACATTTTGTCCATGCCCATGGACGAAACGTCGTTGGATGGAGGACCAACGAGCGACTGTGCCGATCTCGTCGACGTCAACGACGAGGGAGAATTCGGCGTCGACGGCAACGGTCTCGTCTGATGATTCGGGCTTGTTCTTTTCATACTCCGGTGATTATCGTTCAACGAGACCTGCTTCGCAATCTCTCGATTAATCTTTCCTGCATATACGACATGGAAAAACTTTTGCGCACATAAACAACCAGTGTCAAATATATATGTCATTTTCTACACGAGTGTGACGGGAAAATTGTAGGCTGGTGGACGACGAAAGGCTCGGTATCCTGGAGGAGTGTCTCTCGCACGAATTGCGCAACCAAGGTCGAAATGTTTGGAGACCTGACGGGTGGAAGGATTTCATAAAAATATATATGTGATATATATTTCGCATGTCTGTATATCTCGTTAATTGTATTAATCACTTTCATACATCGAAGCTTTTACGGTTTCGAGAAGAATTTCTCTTGTTTTTCACGCAGTTGTTCGGCCATTTTTTTTTCCCCACGTAAACTTGATATTATTTGTAACACATCGCGAAAGATTTATGCGCATTCGAAGATTTTCGGAACCGCAATGACACTCTGAGCGATCGTGCCGATTGCGATGATCGGGAGAATTTTTTCTCTCGATGCTTGTTTTTTTTTCTTTCGAAAAATATTTACAGTTATCCAGGTACAATCTCTGGCCTCGGTGTGACGCATTCGTATCTATCTAAGAGTATCTCCTGAGAGTACAGTATATTCATGCTGTTTTATTTTTTTCCATTCTCCTCCCTCAAGAGACGAAGCGATGTTCCTCGTGTAATCGCGAGGGACACAACGTTTATGAGTATTGTAAAAAAATATTCAATCATCGAGTGACGACGATTGTTTTTTGATAAATATTGCAAGAGGAGAAACATCGACTGGTTAATTAAATGGCTGCATTTACCGCCATAATCGTGGCTTCTTTGACAACTTCGTCTCTTGAATTCTCTCCGGTAGAATTTCGGCGACCTTCGAATATTCGATTCGCACGCATTATGCTCTGTATTTTTTATTAAATTTGTCTGTAATTTGCATGGTTTGTCTCGATCGACGCTGAGGACTTAATCAGGCAAGAGCGCAGCCTACCTGAGTGTTTCTACGATTTCTTCGTGGCGGTGGTACGGGCGGTGGATTGGACTGCGTCTCGCCCTTCGGTGGCAAGGGTGGCCTCGTTATGCAGCTCGTCGAAGGGCCATCGTTGTTCGGAAACTCGGAAACTTGGCTGGACCGTTGAAGATTCTGGATTCTGCGACGTGCGTGGCCTCGTCTCTTGGGATGTTTGTGATTGACGTCGTCGCAGGTCTCGCAGTACGTCGAGGTGCACGTGTCGCATCTCGCGAAGACATTTTTCGTACCGCAGAGTGCGCATTTTTGAGTAATCGAGTTGTTTGAGGAGATTGCCGAAGGTTTTTCGGTCAAAGTGTGCTGATCGTTGCTCGTCGATGAGATTGGGGATTTTGCGTTCGGGGTGGTGGAATTTTGCGATCTGATTGGAAATTCGATGACCTCGTAATCGGGATCGCCGCAATCGCCGGTTAGAGAAGGTGGTGGTGATCTAGGGGGGGTGGGTGGTCGTCGATTTATCGGCGTGCTGATCCGCGACGATCCTGCTCCTGGCTGCTGCTGTTGCTGCTGCTGGAAAAAATCGTCGAGGAAGGATGGCGCGTGTAGCTTCAGCGAGACGGAAATGAAATGACGATTTCGCGTACGTTGACCGAAATTGCTGTGAAAATTTGAGGACGATAATGAATTCATCGGTCATTGAATGACTCACCATTACCCAGTGGGGCATCGTACGAGCCATTCGCAAACGGGTCGAGGGATTCGAGATGGCCATCGGACGCCATCTTTCCGCTCCCGGGTTCTGCAATAAAATGACGTTGAAATGATCGATAGTTCTGTCAATAATTCTATTGATAAAATTGAAGACGGGAAAATGTCGAGTGCTCTTGTAAGGTTGTTTCGAAGACAGAAAATGCCACCTTTCTGCAGCATCCGCACTCTCGTACGATCTTGCATGTACGATCAACAATTTGATCAATCCCGAGTAGAAAATTGATAGGGAAACTGGATAAATACTGAGGCCCTCGTTGGGCTGCGATGTGGATTCCATAACAGGGATGGCCCTAGGAACACCCGATAAGGACCCTGTAGAATATACGTGGGTATTCCATATCAAATGTATTCGGGTCTCTTCAGGGAAAACCAGATTTTTGATGGGGCTCTATCAGGGACTGAATAGGGAATTCCTGGGCTTACTTCGCTCATTTTTGGACGCAAGGTACGCATGCTGGCCGCAGCGCGGCGCTCTGGCATAGCCGTTTCTCGCAAACCCATATAACGTAGAGCAAAGATATAAGAAAAAAGTAGCGACGGGTCTTGGTACTTTTTTTCAGTCACCCGTCCCTCGTTACATGAACGTAGGAGATCGTGTATTTTATTTATTTTTATCAAAGACCAATTGTATCTTGAAATGAGAATGGCTATTGAAATAATACTTCGCTCCTTTGCAATATAGAATTTAGTCCTGCAAGGATTATACAATAAAAGTAACGTAGACTATACCACGACCGATCGGGAACATTTTTTATTATCATATTTTCGCGTGTTTTTGAAATTTGATTAATGTGGCGCAACTGAGGAATCCATATTGGGGCCCCGCTAATTTTCCAACATGGGGCCCGATTATGAGAGCGTGACCATCCATTACGGGCACCTACAAGGCGTCCTCACTAGGGCACTAACATTAGTAGGGAAATCTGACTAGGGCCATATAGTACCCACACAAAATTTTCTACTCGGGATTACAGTGATCGCTACAACGACAAATGTTCTTCCTGTCCCACTTTTTGTGTCTTTGCGACACTCTTGACAGCGAATTGGACTTGAAACCAAAATTTTGTCGCTAAAAAAACGGTTCCGAGTGCACCTTAGAGAGTCATTCACGAAAAAAGGGGTGTTTTCGGAGGGTCAATTATATACACCGCGTATTAAAGTCAAAACGCGTTTTGTCGCTAAAAAAAACGTTCGGTTCCGAGTGCACCTTAGAAACTCATTCACGAAAAAAGGGGTGTTTTCGGAGGGTCAATTATATACACCGCGTATTAAAGTCAAAACGCGTTTTGTCGCTAAAAAAAACGTTCGGTTCCGAGTGCACCTTAGAAAGTCATTCACGAAACAAGGGGGTTTTCGGAGGGTCAATTATATACACCGCGTATTAAAGTCAAAACGCGTTTTGTCATTAAAAAAAACGTTCGGTTCCGAGTGCACCTTAGAAACTCATTCACGAAAAAAGGGGTGTTTTCGGAGGGTCAATTATATACACCGCGTAATAAAGTCAAAACGCGTTTTGTTGCTAAAAAAAACGTTCGGTTCCGAGTGCACCTTAGAAAGTCATTCACGAAAAAAAGGGGTGTTTTCGCAGGGTCGATTATGTACACCGCGTATTAAAGTCAAAACGCGTTTTGTCATTAAAAAAAACATTCGGTTCCGAGTGCACCTTAGAAAGTAATTCACGAAAAAAGGGGGTTTTCGGAGGGTCTATTATATACACCGCGTATTAAAGTCAAAACGCGTTTTGTCGCTAAAAAAAACGTTCGGTTCCGAGTGCACCTTAGAAAGTCATTCACGAAAAAAGGGGTGTTTTCGGAGGGTCAATTATATACACCGTGTATTAAAGTCAAAACGCGTTTTGTCGCTAAAAAAAACGTTCGGGTCCGAGTGCACCTTAGAAAGTCATTCACGAAAAAAGGGGTGTTTTCGGAGGGTCAATTATATACACCGCGTATTAAAGTCGTATTTAAATAAACTCTACGACGAAGGCGTCAAAAATTCCCTCCCCGACTAAAAGCGTACACCCAAAAAGTGTATACAATAGCTCACACATCTATGAACGGTTTTAAATATTTCCATTTTCCATGAAAACACTGCTTGTACGGTATCTTTCGATGGACCAAAAAGATTTTCAGAGTCATCAAGAAATATCCAAAAACTGCTTGAAACAAGTGGCAGCTTTTTGCAGCGCCAAATGGTCCAGCTCAACCCAGTTTGTTCCAAAAACATTCTTCGCCTCGTGGAACGTTCATGGTTTATTTTTGAGTTGTCAGTCATGCGATAATATCCGGTAGGCGAATTCTTCACCAAAGTCCGTCGGTTTATCACAACAAACATTTTAATTACTTGTATTAATAACTTTATTAATTATTGCTAATATTTCTAGCATTATCATCGTTACTGCGTGAAATAACTTTAGTCGAATCGGATCATTTTCACCACCTCTGCCAGTGGCAATTAAAAATGATTAATTTCGAAAGCTCCGTTCGTTAATCGTTTCTTCCGGTTTTCCAAATAATTATACCGGTCGCAGCAGAATCTATTCGCCGTTTTCCCGATTCCCGAGTAGAAAATTTTGTGTGGGTACTATATGGCCCTAGTCAGATTTCCCTACTAATGTTAGTGCCCTAGTGAGGACGCCTTGTAGGTGCCCGTAATGGATGGTCACGCTCTCATAATCGGGCCCCATGTTGGAAAATTAGCGGGGCCCCAATATGGATTCCTCAGTTGCGCCACATTAATCAAATTTCAAAAACACGCGAAAATATGATAATAAAAAATGTTCCCGATCGGTCGTGGTATAGTCTACGTTACTTTTATTGTATAATCCTTGCAGGACTAAATTCTATATTGCAAAGGAGCGAAGTATTATTTCAATAGCCATTCTCATTTCAAGATACAATTGGTCTTTGATAAAAATAAATAAAATACACGATCTCCTACGTTCATGTAACGAGGGACGGGTGACTGAAAAAAAGTACCAAGACCCGTCGCTACTTTTTTCTTATATCTTTGCTCTACGTTATATGGGTTTGCGAGAAACGGCTATGCCAGAGCGCCGCGCTGCGGCCAGCATGCGTACCTTGCGTCCAAAAATGAGCGAAGTAAGCCCAGGAATTCCCTATTCAGTCCCTGATAGAGCCCCATCAAAAATCTGGTTTTCCCTGAAGAGACCCGAATACATTTGATATGGAATACCCACGTATATTCTACAGGGTCCTTATCGGGTGTTCCTAGGGCCATCCCTGTTATGGAATCCACATCGCAGCCCAACGAGGGCCTCAGTATTTATCCAGTTTCCCTATCAATTTTCTACTCGGGTTGGCGCGTTTTCCAACGATCATTTTGTTTATTGTCTTTAGTACCGCTGAATCTAGCTCGCGTGCACCGTCGAGTTCCAGCTAAATTTAGAAACACGTGATAACAATGATGTCTGGCAAATGCTCTCGAAGCGTCAAAAAAAGGGCGCCATTTTGACGAATGCAACATTTCCTCTAATCAAATTCAAGAAAATTGCATCGAAAGCGATTTGATCAAGAAAAACAACGCAACACCAAGTCGCGTCTCTCGTTGTCATCATTGAGATGTACTTCCTTCTTAATTAAATCAACGAAAAATGAGCCTCCTTCGCGCCTTTTTCACGATTATATATACGTTTCTGAATATTCGGAGTGGAGAGCAGACACGTAGGATTTGCAACGAATACAAGACGTTAGAGACGACCGATGACGATCTATTTGTGAAACTGAGGAAAAGCGAATCTCCCTCTCTCTCTGTTGCTCGCACCCAAAGTCCAAGAATAGACCTTAAGCATCTCCCAAACTAGCGAACTATGCGATGCAGCGATCCCACATGTTTCTTGGTTGTACATCGTTAGTGGGTAACGCTTTTTTTTTGCCAACGACGATGTTAACGAAGAAGATTATGAATTTCAGCGAGCCGGAAGAGAAGAAGAGGGCCGAATTTGGGGGTGATATTTTTGACATGCCCTTAATTATCCATTAAATCGCGGAATACAATGGGAAGCCTGTTTCGTCATGAGCAAAACGTTTTCCATCATTCAAACATCAATCACCTCATCTTGCAGCCTCATCTTTCGAGCAAAGTTCGAATCCACCGGAAAAGCAAGTTTTTCGATCGAAAGAACCATACTAGCGTTGGAAAAACGGTGAAAAACAGTTTTTGCTTTCACTCCCTGCGCCCGAAAGCTTCTGCGTGGCGTACATCCCGACGCGGAAGTACGCAAATAGCAAAGCACCGAGATTGTATGAGTATGACAGGCGCGAGTCGTCGCGACGTCTATGATATGCGAGTACGTCACGATCGTGTTTTTTTTTTTGCTCAACATTGACGGGTGCTTAAGATCGTTCAAATTTGAGTAAGGCGTCTCTGAAAACTGAGAGCGGTCCACTGATCTTGACGGCGATTCGACAGAAAGGAGGAAAATGAGTGAAAGATTAATGGAGGGGGTTCAATTGATGATGAATTTAATATGATCGAGGTGCGAAAAGTAAAAGTTGCCACTGAGAGATCTTTATTTAGACGAGGTGGCGGATGAATCCCCGGCTCGTTTCACTCCACACGTTCTGTGTACCAACACCTTCTCGTAAGCAACCTTAAGGAAAAAGAGAGGTCCCTCGAGGAAGGTACGACAACAGAGTAGGTCAGTGACCTTCGGTACTTGCTCGTCGAGCGAAAAAAGGACGTCGAATTCGCGAAAAACGATAAGAAGAATATTCATCTCTTCATCTCGTCTCGCGTACTCACAGCATCCCTCAAACTCGCAAGCACGATTGCTTACGATTTTTTGTATCCCGTACAGAGATCGTCTTCCTCACGTTGACACTTGATTGTTTATCGATCGTTTTATTGATTATATGACGAGGAATATCGAATTCGATGATGATCGAAATTGATGAATAATCGCGATTTTAATGACTTTATTCGTTAATCCACTCACACTCATGTGACCTCGCCGAGGTCTGTCCGTTCTTCTTCTTCAATTTCTTCCTCGTTCTCGACGGAGTCTTCCGTTTTTTTCGGCGCCTCCGAGGTCCAGCCGGCGACGCAGCAGACTGTCCGCGGTAGCGTCGAACTCGCGTGAATTTCGTAGAAGAGAATAGCCGCGATGTAAGAACGGAAAAGAGGGAAAGCGAGGATGAGATGGAGCGAAGATGCGAGGGAGATGAAAATAGGGGTTGCTATTTTCGTAACGGAGACTGGATCGCTCTTAACTCCCACCCCCCCGCACTGACGCTACGAATCCTCGTCATCTTCGACGTTGTTTTCGTTTTTCTTTTTCGCCTCACTCGGACTATTCGCATTCGCGTAAATATATCGACTTTGCCTTCGAACTTGCGAAAATCTTGCAGTTTACTGCTTCTCACGATCGCGTCTGGACCAAAGATACGCAGGTGGATGTAAAATTACGAACCGTGGCGGGATGAAAAAAAAAACTGACAAATTTGGAGGAACGCCGCGAAAGATCGCGTTGCGTTACGAAGATTCATTTTTCATTTCTCTATGAAAATTCGACGCAATTCGTGAGACGTAATTATGTCGCTCAGAGTGTGTTTTTATTCTCACGCGATATCGTCTTCGCCTTGGAACTTGCGAAAATCTTGCAGTTTACTGCTTCTCACGATCGCGTCTGGACCAAAGATACGCAGGTGGATGTAAAATTACGAATCGTGGAGGGATGAAAGAAAAACTGACAAATTTGGAGGAACGCCGCGAAAGATCGCGTTGAGTTTTATTCGCGACGAAATCAATGTTCTCCATGGGCGCCATTTTGACTCGAAATGACGAGGAAACAGACGTACGAAGATTCATTTTTCATTTCTCTATGAAAATTCGACGCAATTCGTGAGACGTAATTATGTCGCTCAGAGTGTGTTTTCATTCTCACGCGATATCGTCTTCGCCTTGGAACTTTCGAAAATCTTGCAGTTTACTGCTTCTCACGATCGCGTCTGGACCAAAGATACGCAGGTGGATGTAAAATTACGAACCGTGGCGGGATGAAAAAAAAAACTGACAAATTTGGAGGAACGCCGCGAAAGATCGCGTTGCGTTACGAAGATTCATTTTTCATTTCTCTATGAAAATTCGACGCAATTCGTGAGACGTAATTATGTCGCTCAGAGTGTGTTTTCATTCTCACGCGATACGTCTTCGCCTTCGAACTTGCGAAAATCTTGCAGTTTACTGCTTCTCACGATCGCGTCTGGACCAAAGATACGCAGGTGGATGTAAAATTACGAACCGTGGAGGGATGAAAAAAAAACTGACAAATTTGGAGGAACGCCGCGGAAGATTGCGTTGGGTTTTATTCGCGACGAAATCAATGTTCTCCATGGGCGCCATTTTGACTCGAAATGACGAGAAAACAGACGTACGAAGATTCGTTTTTCATTTCTCTATGAAAATTCGACGCAATTCGTGAGACGTAATTATGTCGCTCAGAGTGTGTTTTCATTCTCACGCGATACGTCTTCGCCTTGGAACTTTCGAAAATCTTGCAGTTTACTGCTTCTCACGATCGCGTCTGGACCAAAGATACGCAGGTGGATGTAAAATTACGAACCGTGGAGGGATGAAAAAAAAACTGACAAATTTGGAGGAACGCCGCGGAAGATTGCGTTGGGTTTTATTCGCGACGAAATCAATGTTCTCCATGGGCGCCATTTTGACTCGAAATGACGAGAAAACAGACGTACGAAGATTCGTTTTTCATTTCTCTATGAAAATTCGACGCAATTCGTGAGACGTAATTATGTCGCTCAGAGTGTGTTTTCATTCTCACGCGATACGTCTTCGCCTTGGAACTTTCGAAAATCTTGCAGTTTACTGCTTCTCACGATCGCGTCTGGACCAAAGATACGCAGGTGGATGTAAAATTACGAACCGTGGAGGGATGAAAAAAAAACTGACAAATTTGGAGGAACGCCGCGGAAGATTGCGTTGGGTTTTATTCGCGACGAAATCAATGTTCTCCATGGGCGCCATTTTGACTCGAAATGACGAGAAAACAGACGTACGAAGATTCGTTTTTCATTTCTCTATGAAAATTCGACGCAATTCGTGAGACGTAATTATGTCGCTCAGAGTGTGTTTTCATTCTCACGCGATACGTCTTCGCCTTGGAACTTTCGAAAATCTTGCAGTTTACTGCTTCTCACGATCGCGTCTGGACCAAAGATACGCAGGTGGATGTAAAATTACGAACCGTGGAGGGATGAAAAAAAAACTGACAAATTTGGAGGAACGCCGCGGAAGATTGCGTTGGGTTTTATTCGCGACGAAATCAATGTTCTCCATGGGCGCCATTTTGACTCGAAATGACGAGAAAACAGACGTACGAAGATTCGTTTTTCATTTCTCTATGAAAATTCGACGCAATTCGTGAGACGTAATTATGTCGCTCAGAGTGTGTTTTCATTCTCACGCGATACGTCTTCGCCTTGGAACTTTCG
The DNA here is from genome assembly GCA_959613375.1 of Heteropelma amictum. Taxonomy (NCBI): domain Eukaryota; kingdom Metazoa; phylum Arthropoda; class Insecta; order Hymenoptera; family Ichneumonidae; genus Heteropelma; species Heteropelma amictum. Next base: position 35,385,669 of record OY390720.1, read on the forward strand.
AAAATCTTGCAGTTTACTGCTTCTCACGATCGCGTCTGGACCAAAGATACGCAGGTGGATGTAAAATTACGAACCGTGGAGGGATGAAAAAAAAACTGACAAATTTGGAGGAACGCCGCGGAAGATCGCGTTGGGTTTTATTCGCGACGAAATCAATGTTCTCCATGGGCGCCATTTTGACTCGAAATGACGAGAAAACAGACGTACGAAGATTCATTTTTCATTTCTCTATGAAAATTCGACGCAATTCGTGAGACGTAATTATGTCGCTCAGAGTGTGTTTTCATTCTCACGCAATATCGTCTTTGATCTAGCGAAAATTGAAAATTCCGCGGTTTTTCCGTTTCTCACCATCGCGTGCAAATCAGAGATTTGCAGGTGCGCGCGAAATAACAAATTGGAGAGGTTTAAAAAAAAGAAATGCTGGCCAAAGTTTTGGAAATGCTGCGGTATATTGCATCGAGTTTTACTCCTGACGAAGTTGACATTTTGTGAGGATCTCTCTATTCTTGCGAGAAGACTATTTGAGAATGGAAAAAAGACGAAAAAACTAATGTTAACATTTCTGTTTTTGCTTCTCTAGGCTGGAAATTCGACATAATATTACTTTAGCTTTATTTCCAGCATAATATTACTTTTATTTATATTTATATTTTTCTACGCCTCCATAAAAAAAACCTTCCTTAGTTAGTTAGTTTTACTCCTGACGAAGTTGAAATTTTGTGAGGATCTCTCTATTCTTGCGAGAAGACTATTTGAGAATGGAAAAAGGACGAAAAAACTAATATTAACATTTCTGTTTTTGCTTCTCTAGGCTGGAAATTCGACATAATATTACTTTAACTTTATTTCCAGCATAATATTACTTTTATTTATATTTATATTTTTCTACACCTCCATAAAAAAAACCTTCCTTAGTTAGTTAGTTTTACTCCTGACGAAGTTGAAATTTTGTGAGGATCTCTCTATTCTTGCGAGAAGACTATTTGAGAATGGAAAAAAGACGAAAAAACTAATGTTAACATTTCTGTTTTTGCTTCTCTACGCTGGAAATTCGACATAATATTACTTTAACTTTATTTCCAGCATAATATTACTTTTATTTATATTTATATTTTTCTACACCTCCATAAAAAAAACCTTCCTTAGTTAGTTAGTTTTACTCCTGACGAAGTTGAAATTTTGTGAGGATCTCTCTATTCTTGCGAGAAGACTATTTGAGAATGGAAAAAAGACGAAAAAACTAATGTTAACATTTCTGTTTTTGCTTCTCTACGCTGGAAATTCGACATAATATTACTTTAGCTTTATTTCCAGCATAATATTACTTTTATTTATATTTATATTTTTCTACACCTCCATAAAAAAAAACCTTCCTTAGTTACGAGATTTTTTAATTTTTCAAATCAGGGCTCATCCTACATGCTTCACCATACAAATTCGATCCCGCGCAAGCGCTTGCAGCGCCACCTGAATCGTACCCTCCGAAACATCTCGCCGCTCTCACAAGCAGCTCTTTCATACCGACGCGATCGCTGCGCCCTCATCAACCCAAGAGCGATTCAGATTCAGTCATTCAGCTGCTACTCTTTTGAAGACGCAGTATTCGATGGTTCGACACGGTGATTTGTCTGGATTCGGCTCGTAATTTATTCGCGAAAACCCTTTAATATTTATTGTCGCAAATATTCCGAGAGCTCCAAGCCGACATTTGCGATCGCAGCGGTTCGCTGCGATATTTGTAAGCTTCATACGCGTATGCGCACGAAGCGCCATAACCTCCACGACCACCTGCGTCTTTAGCGTCTCTTTCTCCACTAACTTGCTCAGAGCGGGTCAGGGCAGCTGCGCGTGTTGTTTTATGTGCTGTATATACAGTAAATGCATATTGACGTTACGCTGGGAACTTCTTTCACTCCCCACCCTCCCCGCCATTCCGCAGTTCGGCATTTCGAGGCGGAAAAGTAAAGTGGGTCCTCTGACGGTACACGCATCCATTGAACGTAGCAGCGGAGTACTGCATTATTCATTCCGCGTAGCTTGAAACGGTTGCGTCCAAATTCCGCGAGTTCTCTAATGCTGCCCGTTGAAACCGTTTGCAAGTTTTCGCGATCGAAATCGTAATTTATTCGCGAGATAACCGGAACGGTGGTAAATAATAAATCAACAAGTTTCGCATTTCGACCATACAACGTGTTTACTCGCGCCCCAATAATCAAAGTTGCGAACGCTAAACGCTTTGTGATATACATATGTGCGTGTATGTGCAGCTGGCGAGCATCAGCACACGCTCGAGCTGAAAGTGAAGACGACGAAACAGCGCAAATTTATCGATATTGAATCATCGCGATTACGACATATTCCGGACGACCTACACGCGCTCTCAACTGCATACATCGCCTTTTTTTCATCGCTGTGAGTTGTATTACCATCGCTATATTGCAAAAACTGCGTATTGCGTCATTGAAATCCATAACTTTTCGACGCACGCCCGTGAACGGTGCAAATTTTACGTCGATACGCCCCCTGTAGTAAGTTTCGGCATTCACCGGTGAGGGTATTTTCGATTTTGCAAAAAGGAGAAGCAAAGTACGAGCAATTATTTGTCGTTCGGCAATTACATCGCAAAAATCGATGCGACACGTGTGCGCGGTCCTTTTTCCTCTTAATTTATTCCCGCGCGTGGGTACGCGAACCGCCCTGCTTTCGTACAGAAATTTCAGTATTATCCTCAAAATATTTCGTGAAAAACGTGCGGTTACGCGTCGCTCTACGACTTGCACGGTTTGTTGAATTCGCCGTTGTGTTTATCGTACGCTGGCTATCTTCGTTTTAAAACTATAATGCATTCGAGAACGCGCATTAAAAACTTTCGCTGAAAGAAAAGTGCGCAATTTTTCCCAATCTCGTTCTAGACTTCCCAATCTGCCAGATTGCGAAAGGATATGAGCCGTTACTGATAATTCGGTTGAGAAAACCAACAGTGAAAATCGTGATTTTTGTTTTGTTTTGAGAAAAAACGGTACGTTATCACTTGAGGAATTTACCGATCGAGCTGAATTTGACAATGTTCCGCTTACATGCCAATACCCGCGAAACGAAACTCTACATTTTATTAGAAAAGAATTTAATTTCACATAGAAAGCAATCGATACATTAAAAAACGCCTGGCGATAAAACTGAAAAACACATCTGAAGTGTTCGTAGCAATTAAGATTTTCGCTCCAGGCGATCGAGGCGAAATTGCGTGGGAACATTCGGAAACACGATATCGTCAAAACGTCGTACGACCTTCTCAAAATTGTCCATTGTACGTGCTTCGATCTACAAACGTTGGGGGGCGTCACACACTACAGATGTTTACTCTCGCTTTGCGGGAGAGATTCCATAAATATACATGTATATATAAAAGTATATATGCATAAAAAACACATATACAATCACCAAAATTCGATCGGCGATACTAAATTTTCCGAAAAAACAATCATTCATTTATTTCGCTAAAAATACCGAAGAATGACTCTCCCAAAGAATAAAGATTCGATCAAATGACTTTTGTACTTTTATTTCTCCGCTAGTGAAGAAAATAACTGACATATCGGAGATATATCTCCAATTCTCTTTATTTCTTTTATGAAACACAATTGAATACAATCGGTTACGTTTTTTCGGAGATTTTTCATTTTCCCATATTTTTTGACGCTTCGATGCTGAAAATTGAGAAATTCAAGTCGTAATTTTGTAACGAGAGGTTAAACATTGTGAAAATTAACGACAGTCGGTAAAAATTCTCATCATCTTGTGAACCCCCCCAGAGGCAGCCACGGTCTCCCACATGGGTAACCCATAATAATAATAATAATAATAATCATCATAATAATGACAAATTTTATATACAAGATACCATAATATAAAATAATTGACGAGCTGTCGGTCTTTTGCGAACCAACTTTTACGAGTGACTGTCCCGTTAGAACAGTCGAAAATTTTCTTTAGAAGCAGCAAGCGAGAGAAAACATCGAGTTCTTTTCGGGATTTTGCGTGGATCAGCTTTATGTTTGTAAAAATGTCAGGTCCACGCGCCGGTCGTATCTAGGCCGTGATATTTTATCGTTTGTAGAAAAAAAAAAACAAAAAGAAAACGTTTTTTTTTTTCGCGAGAAAAACCTTCGATATTTATATCATCTCGCCGGGAAACGAGATGGAAGCGCCGTTCACGTGACGGAAATGGGACAAAAATTGTCATTCACCCGTCGAATTCCGTTTCGCGAACGATCGATTTTAACACAGCAGTTTTCGAGGATCGCCAACGCCCCCTAACGTATCATCTCTCACGCGCGTCATTGTCTATTTCCAGCGAGGACGAGAGTCCGATTCTCTACGCGATTTTATAGAGTCATTAGAACAATTTCTGTACGGATCTCTCGTACCGTATATACTCGAATAATCGCAAAGATCTTGGATCTCTGCGATTGCTCAAATTCCTCATTCACTCCCTGTCACGATCATATGAAGAAAAAAGTACGTTAATACAGCGAATAATGTTTTTTTATTCCCTCGATGAGTTCTTCGTGACGTAAGATACTTGCAATTTTGTATTCAGTCATTCGAGGTGATTTAACGTTAACGTCGAAACGAATCTCGTCGATCTCCATGAAACTTTGAAAAATTTATTTTTTTTGAAATTTTTGATATCCTTCCGAATTCTCATTGTGCTATCAATACCATTCTTGCGTTATCAAAATGCAAACAAAAATTCAACGCGCTTTCAAACATCGCTTTATTCATCGTTACGTTTTTTCGTTGGATTTTCCGGAAAATTGCAAACTCACGTAGATTTTTTTCCAAGTTCTCGTTGGAAATGTCGAAGATTTTTTTATGAAGGTTTTATCTGCTATTTTATTAAAGTTGACAATTATTTTAGACCGTGAACTTTTCTTTCGTTGCAAACGCGTCGCGTGGCGAGATATATGAATAATTAATAAAAATATGATATGGCGCATAAAATTGAGAATACTTGAACGATCTTGCGATATTTCGAATGTTCGAACAGAGTTCGTACAACGATTTGAAAGATGGATCAAGAATTTCCGGGTCAGCACACAACGACGACGACGGTCACAACCAACACCACGACACTCCAGAGAAACATAAGATTCGATCCTTCTTACATAAGGACGTTACCCGGGATGCTCAAGGTGGCTGAAGTGGTGAGTTTTTCGAACCTCGAAACGACAGAAAAATAAACCAACCGTGCAGGTGTTTCGGCGTTACCTGCTTGCGAAATAAAACCACAGTACGAAAATATGAAATGAAATGATATGAATATGAAAATGTTCGCTCCAATTATGGAACGCAATCGTCGAAATCACAATTACATTTTTTCGAATGTCTGAACGAAGGCTTTTATTCAATTTAATAAAAACTACCAAACATCGAGGCACCTACGAGGTATGCCGAAATTGTGAATAATTTCTCATTTCATTATAAATTTTTCATGAATTTTACAAAATTTGCAATCGTCGAAATCACAATTACATTTTTTCGAATCTCTGAACGAAGGCCTTTATTCAATTTAATAAAAACTACCAAACATCGAGGCACCTACGAGGTATGCCGAAATTATCAATAATTTCTCATTTCTTTATAAATTTTTCATGAATTTTACAAAATTTGCAATCGTCGAAATCACAATAACATTTTTTCGAATCTCTGAACGAAGGCCTTTATTCAATTTAATAAAAACTACCAAATATCGAGGCACCTTCGAGGTATGCCGAAATTGTCAATAATTTCTCATTTCTTTATAAATTTTTCATGAATTTTACAAAATTTGCACAAGTCTCAAAACGTTGGGAAAATTAAGAGGAAAATCGTAAGCATACTTGGAAAAACGAATGGATTTATTCGCCGTTAAAGTATCAAGTTCTCTACACTTTCTCCAGAGTCACATTTTTCTCTTATTTTTCAATATTTCTTCGATATTGCTTAGCATCCAAAATCTACGTGTAAATATCTCTTCCACTAATCCGTGTGGATCGAGCGTTTATTTTTTTTCTTCTAACGAATCCAAATCCGTTTAAATTCTTTTGGTTCTGGAAAAAATGAAACAATGAAATTTAATCGTACGTGTGACAAAATATAGAAATCCAAAGAATGATCCAAGTTGTTTGGCAAATAATGGTCCATAATCGATAAACGATGATAATTACTGAAATACATCGGGGTGATCGTAATCGTAAAACTGTCTCCTCTTTTTCAGTCGTCTAATGAATCCAAATCCGTTTGAATTCTTTTGGTTCAGGAAAAAAATGAAACAATGAAATTAAATCGACGTGTGACAAAATATAGGTATCCAAAAAATGAACCAAGTTGTTTGGCATATAATGGTCCATAATCGATAAACGATGATAATTACTGAAATACATCGGGGTGATCGTAATCGTAAAACTGTCTTGTCTTTTTCAGGCGTTGAATCTTCTTGGATTCATATGCATAAGTGTGTCAAACCACAGCAACCATAACCGAGGTGATTGGTTCAATACAGTTGCCATGCTCGGATTTTGGATAACAGGATTTCTCCTGGCGTTCTACGTCTTCCACGTCATCGAAAAGTTCTACAGGATACCGTGGCTAAAAATTGTAAGAATATTGCGATAAACGTCACACACGAACAAACTTCGATGGAAATATTACGACAAGATTTTTTACAGCCTCCGCGTATTTTATAAAAACAAAAATCATCAAAAATCTTCGAAAAACCGCAAAGTTTATCTCATCAACAGAAACACACATTCTGCGATTCCATCGTTTCGTGCTTTCATAATAAAAACGAAAGGCGTTAGCTTCCTTCCTCAAACTGCGATGAAGCACTATGAAAATTTTTCGAGAATCGGAATCACGAAGGCCTCCATTCAATTTAATAGAAACTACTAAATAACGAGGCACCTACGAGGTATGCCGAAATTGTGAATAATTTCTCATTTCTTTACAAATTTTTCATGAATTTTACAAAATTTGCACAAGTCTCAAAACGATGGGAAAATTAAAAGAAAAATCATTGGCATACTTGGAAAAACGAAAAGTTCTACAGGATACCGTGGCTAAAAATTGTAAGAATATTGGGATAAACGTCACACACGAACAAACTTCGATGGAAATATTACGACAAGATTTTTTACAGCCTCCGCGTATTTTATAAAAACAAAAATCATCAAAAATCTTCGAAAAGACGCAAAGTTTATCTCATCAACAGAAACACACATTCTGCAATTCCATCGTTTCGTGCTTTCATAATAAAAACGAAAAGCGTTAGCTTCCTTCCTCAAACTGCGACGAAGCACTATGAAAATTTTTCGAGAATCGGAATCACGAAGGCCTCCATTCAATTTAATAGAAACTACTAAATAACGAGGCACCTACGAGGTATGCCGAAATTGTGAATAATTTCTCATTTCTTTACAAATTTTTCATGAATTTTACAAAATTTGCACAAGTCTCAAAACGATGGGAAAATTAAAAGAAAAATCATTGGCATACTTGGAAAAACGAAAAGTTCTACAGGATACCGTGGCTAAAAATTGTAAGAATATTGGGATAAACGTCACACACGAACAAACTTCGATGGAAATATTACGACAAGATTTTTTACAGCCTCCGCGTATTTTATAAAAACAAAAATCATCAAAAATCTTCGAAAAGACGCAAAGTTTATCTCATCAACAGAAACACACATTCTGCAATTCCATCGTTTCGTGCTTTCATAATAAAAACGAAAAGCGTTAGCTTCCTTCCTCAAACTGCGACGAAGCACTATGAAAATTTTTCGAGAATCGGAATCACGAAGGCCTCCATTCAATTTAATAGAAACTACTAAATAACGAGGCACCTACGAGGTATGCCGAAATTGTGAATAATTTCTCATTTCTTTACAAATTTTTCATGAATTTTACAAAATTTGCACAAGTCTCAAAACGATGGGAAAATTAAAAGAAAAATCATTGGCATACTTGGAAAAACGAAAAGTTCTACAGGATACCGTGGCTAAAAATTGTAAGAATATTGCCATAAACGTCACACACGAACTTCGATGGAAATATTACGACAAGATTTTTTACAGCCTCCGCGTATTTTATAAAAACAAAAATCATCAAAAATCTTCGAAAAACCGCAAAGTTTATCTCATCAACAGAAACACACATTCTGCAATTCCATCGTTTCGTGCTTTCATAATAATTCGAGGATGTATGGACGCAAAAAGGGCGAATCTTTCTCTCTCTTTTCTGCAATCGGCGTTAGCTTCCTTCCTCAAACTGCGATCAAGCACTATGAAAATTTTTCGAAAATCGGACGTAAAAATCGTTCAACCCTCTACGGCACAGCGGCATTCCGCAATGCCACCGTTTTTCCAACTCGTTTTTGTGATTTTAAAGCGGTACTCGGTTTAACCTGATTTTTTCTGTAATTCTACCATCTTAATACGCCATTTTGAGTTTTGAATTTCGGATTTCCGATATGGAGTACGAGAATTCGAAAAATTGTTGAATTTTTTTGAAAATCTCGGGGTGCACGGGGTCATGTTGGATTCGCCATTTTGAATTTTGGTAATCGGGTGATAGATTCGTAATCAGCAACCTCAAAAACTCGCGTGTACGAATTTTCGTGAAAATTCGTACACGCGAATTTACGAATTTTCGTGAAAATTCGTTCCTATTCGAACTACAAAGAATTCAAACTCCAAAAATGTGTGCTGCAAAGTGCTAAAACACCCGATCCATACATCCAGCAACAGCGGAAAATCGTACGGATTTATCCGCAATGGTTTAGCATAGTCTGAATTATTACACTACTTTGACAAATTTCTTTCCCATCACTCGATTGTTCTAAACAGTTGTGGAAACGATAGACGAAAAAGAACGGCAGGTACGTACGTAATTGCAACAGATCCGACACCGTGCCAGTAACTCAGCCACGCACATACCGTTAAAACCGATATTTTCCAATCTTATAAACAAAACAGTGAGAAAAAAAACATAAAACACAATTTTGAATTTCGAAACACAACGTAGTTAGAGACGATAGTTTAAGCGACCAGTCGATTATTCGATTCTATATTCATGAAAATAATCACGAAATTCATTTCATCGGAAAATCTCGCAATATCCGCAGATTTCTCCGATAAAATGATCAAAGTTTTGTTTATCAAATATCTCAGCCTCATAGGATTTATCGTTACGAATAATAGTTATAGAACATTTTAACGCTCGAAATTATGCTTGAATGCCTGACTTTCAACGATACGTAAAATGCAACACGTTTGCAAGTCGATTGCGCTAAAGATGCTCGTTTCTTTACAGGAATTCGTTTACTGCGCTGTTTTGACGCTCTTTTATCTACTCGCCGCATCTCTCGTGGCTGATTTCGCTCGACACAGCGAGGCTTTCGGTGTTGCAGCGGTAAGTTACCTCATTTCGATATTGTTTGAGGAAAATTTCAATAATCAAAGTTTCTCAAAACTTTTACATTATTACGTGCAGATATTCACTCGGGTTTTTCCCTCTGTTGATAAACTTTGTACAAAGTGTATAAAAAAAACTTTCGATTTGGTTTATTATCAAAGACATTTTTTCGTGGAATTCTTTTGCAACTACATTTTTCATTATCTCAATATGCTCTTTTAAATGTCTCAACGAGAAATCCACTTTGTTTCACAGTTTCAAATTATTCAATAAAAACATAAATTTCCATATAAATTCTCACAATTGGCACCAATTACTCTCTGCCGAAAGATTGATAAAGTACGACCCCGATTTTGTCCGACCTCGTTTTCCCAAAAAAGAAAAACACCATAAAGCAATCGCACACTCAAAAAAGTCCATAGCACCGATCTTTCTCTGGAAAATAAAAAATCGATGGGGGAATCCTCCCCTCCGCGAAAAATCGGGGAAAAGGAAGTTGGAAAACAAAAAACGAATTGGTAAAAAATCCGGCTCGTACTCTATCCTATAAAATCAATTTTTCTATTGTATTTCGTTGAATTATTTTGGCGCAACATTTTCCATTGTTCGAATACGCTTTATTCGCAGTTCTTTGGGTTTGTCGCTATGATCGCGTACTGTGCTGACGCCTGGCTGAAATTCAACGCCGTTAAAAGTGGCGCACCAGCGCAGGGACAGCACGAGAGCTCGAAGCAAGTCTCGACCGTAACCAGTCCCGCCTACTGAATCACTCGCCAACATCTCGATGACAACGACTGCAACGAAGCAAACATGAAAAAAAAAAAAAGAAGAATCGCTTTGAGCCTCATTTGAATTAATTTCAAATTTCGTCATGAACTCGCCGCAGCGCGAGCACGTGAATATTCGACCATCACCGTGTTTACATATCTCTCTACCTCTGAAAGCAACCAATCTTTCCTTGAGAAAGACGCCACTGCTCGTCCCAAATGTTAGATTATTATTGGCGTTGACCCGGAATTTCATTGCACCACGAATAATCGAAAACGAAAAACCCATGAAACCTCGAAGAAATAACATAAACATTTTTGGCAGTGGAGGAAATCATTCTTCGGCTCTCAAAAACAACGACACGTGCCGCTGTTATTCGAGAAAATTATCAATCGAAAAGCATTCGCGTGTTGCTCAAACCTTCTCGGACTCGACTCATTTCTCGTTCGGAAATATTCGAAAAATTCACGCGTTTTTTTCACACGAAACAACAATTCCAACGATCGGTCTAAAATGTTCTATGCCATCGCTATTTTGCGATTTTCCAGTGGTAAAACAAACAAAAAAAACAGTTTGTCCATCAAATCTCCAACTCTCATATTTAATCTGTAGTTTGGCACGGATTAATTTCAGAAAAAAACAATCAGAACACGTAAATTCGCCCGTTTTACTGATCGGCGAGGAAGAGGAATTTTTCCCGCCACACTTTCATCGAGTTTTTCGTTATCGGAGACGAGAGACTGTTCGAGATTGTTTACCTATCGCGCAACATGAGTCTAAACTTGGTGTAAACGAATTTGTTGAGAGTTTTTGTGAATTTCGAATTCGAATAACGATCATGAAACGCAGTTGCGTCCGGAATCCTCGAAGGCTCTCGTGATAATGCGCTCGAACGGGTCAACGCCGACGAAAGAGTATCGTATCTGCGAGCCGACAAGCAAGAGCGCGAATTTTCGAAATTCGTTGAAAGTGGAAAATCGCTAAAATCAATCTAAGACTGTACATATCCGGTTTTATGTATGCACGATCGCGTATGTGTCTCTCAGCTTTGTGTATCACATGCACGGTAGTTTACGCTCGAGCGATCTATGTATGCGCGTCCTAGTGAAAATTTACGTATACAAGTGTGTGCAAATATAAACGTACGTAGATTATACATATACAGGGTGTCCCAAAAGTCGATGCTGAAAATGGAATGCTACATCGGGGATGAAATTCCAAGTCGAAAAGTCTCCGAGGACTTTTCGATCCGACGAGTCCTCGCTGAGTTATCAACCGATCTCGCAGGACCAATAAGAGACGAGCGTCCGATCGGCGATTGGCTGAAACTTTGACGATTGATGACTCGTCGGGTTTTCGTCGTATGAAAAAATACCAAAATACATTTCGACTCGAAATTTCGTCCGGAATCTACCTGTACGTTATTAACATCGAATTTTGGAATATCCTTTATGTACAAATGCATATATTTACATTCACGTATATGCGGCTTTTTTAGGTCTCCTTCCACTGAATGTTCTTTACGCTCTACCTACACGAAAATTAGGCCACTTTTCCGATAGTCCGACACTTTTTACAGATTACTTTAGAATTTTTTTCGAATATATATATATTTTTTTCAATTCTTCGTCAGTAAATTCGTCAGAGGTAATATATTATATATTTGTATTTAAGAATTTCACGTATTTCTTTTACGTGATGTTCACTGTATTATTATTATTATTATTATTATTATTATTATTATTATTGCTACTACTACTACCATTTTTACTGTTAATTTCATTATAGAATTTATAATGACTTTGAATTACTCGAATTAATGATATCGCGATTAATTTATTAACATTATCGCTACTGTCGCATTTCTTTTTGCCTTTTTTTTTTTGTAATATTTGAGCAATGTACATGCGGTAAAAATACGACGAAGGCCAGAAATTATTTTCCACGTTTTTACAATTATTTTCCTTCTTTCTCTTTTCGTTTTACGAAAAACGTCGATTGACGATCGTCATTACTCTCATCAGGAATTTACGCACGCTAGAGAAAAGCCCAGTAGTCGTGGTAATAAAAAAAGAAAAATCCTTTCATCGTTATCAAAATTTGAAAAAAAAAACTAAATTCGAGCATCGAATGTATTTTTCGAATCGATCTGAAGAAAAGGTGGAACTTTGAATTTGAAAGTTACGATCGGTTTTCTTTGGGAGAATGAAAATTTGCATTTTTTTTAAATTGTCGAAAAAAATGATAAACAAAGTTCCACGGGTTTGTCTGATGATTTTGAAAAAGTTTGAAGGAAACACGACGTTTCATCGAGTGTCCTTTGTGAGGCTGGATTTTTTCTTGTTTCTTCCAAATATTCTGCAGCTATTTTCCATATTTCGACGGTATTGGACGTTCAAAGCTTTTTTCCAATTTTAAGAAATACTTTTTTCGCATTTCGCCTTTTTCTCGAAAAATCTCACGAAAAGAAGAAAAGTATTTAAACTTCCGTTTTTATTAAATTCCTGCACGATTGAGGGAGAATTTATATCTCATTATTTTTATTCATTTTTTTTTTCTTTTAATGTATTCGATACGTTTATTAGATCGTATAAATTATGATACACTTTTTACCGTTATTGCGTCAAGTCGGTCGGCAATGATCTCTTTTCTCGATCTGTAATTTTTCCGAATGATTATTTCACAAATCATCGTCTTTCCGAATTATTTTCACAGCAGCTAGTTTTGACCAACTTTTTTTTACAACGAAAAAAAATAGCGATCTTAATGAGCACGAATCACGGCGATAAAAACAGGTTTGTATTTTTTGTTTTTTCTCCAAATATACGTTTATGAATAACACTTTTTCTCAAACCGTAATTTCCATTCGTTTTAACATCTCAAATTTGAAATTTTAATGTTTAAAATTTTCGATCGACAATTTACACACTGAAATACTCGCAATGAATCCGTTTGTCCTCATAAATTTCTTTACCATCTCACGGTTACTTTTATTCCTCTAATTACTCTCGAAGGTAAGTTTTTTCACTCGTCGATTGATAGATTTTTTTTTTCTTTTTCTCATTGTCCATGCATTTTTATCGATCTGTTAGATTGTTATACATTATTCGTGGTAACGTTGACTGTGCAAAGTCTGAAAAAGGGCAAAGTACAAAAGTTGAAAGTTTATGACAATAATTTTGTCGTTCGTGCAATGTTTACGATTATTTATGCATGCCCACGAATAAACGGACCAATATTTATCACTGTGAAGTTATCCAACGAGCAATGTAGATGGATGTTCAAATAATCATCGATGTAATCGTTGTTATAATGCGGAGTTTCATAATTTCAGACAAACATATTATTACGTTGAAGCGTTGAAAAAAAAAAACGGTTTTTTCAAGCTAAAAAAAAAAGGTTTTCTCTTGAGAGTGAAAATCATTGTTAAAAAACTTGGTAATTATTCGGAAGCGGAGCTCCACCCGCAAATCGGTGCCGGATTTTTTAACGCCTTCAGCGAAATTTTTCAAAAATCGATAAGTTTTTCGCGACCGAAAAATGGCTCTTAATGAAGCGAAATTTCGATCGGGAGTTTGCGAAACTTTTTAATGAAAAATTTCAGAAAATATCATCAACCGTAAAACTTTTTTGGAACCTTGCGAATTTGAGTTTTTTAATTGTTGGGTCGTGCCTCGTTTTATAATATTCTCCGATCAAACTCGTCGATTTCTCGGTTGAGTCCCGATTGCGGATAATCATCGCCACGGATTTGATGACGTTGACGAAAACAGATGAGGATCACGCGCCAGTTTAATGATTTTATACTCGTCCATGTTTAACATTTGAAAGTTTCGATATATGAGACGTTGCTTGTTGTAATATTGTTGAACTTTATCGAGAGAGGTCGATAAAAAAGATCCCTACTGTTACCATCGAGAAAATACGTAGTCGAAAAAATTAGAAATTAGTGATAACGCGTTAGGGGATGTATTGGCTCTCGCGAAGACGAAAAACGTTCCTTCGGTGATTCATACAAATGCACTGAAATTTATTTTGCCGCAGGATCGATAAATATTCCATTTCCGCTGTGAAATACGTTTCGCATTTCGACGATATTTTCCCGCGTGGGTTCTTCAGGATAAAATTTAAAAAAAATTGGGTCCAAGGACGTGACGTGCGCGGCCAATCCATCCTTTTTTCTAGACTTGTTATTATTCTTCGTTATATCGAAGATACACATTGTGCGAGATGATGTGGGAAAAAGGAAGAGTTACTAGTGATTTAAAGCATCTAATTTGTGTCGCGACTCGTCAAAGCTTCGTAGGTGATTCCACGATGGATCCTAGTGGCGTAATGAGGCAAGCCCTGTAATTTGACGAAAATCTTATTGTCGTGATAAAATTAGACGACACGTTGGACGATTGAGGAAAAATTGTAACGAGAGTGGACGAAGCTCAACGTGGGCAGAAGGAAAATAAAGAGAATGACGTTTTAATTTCCGGATGTCAAAAATGAAAGTATCAAACCGATCGGAATATCGTTAATTGCGACGATTCTTCATTCTCTTCGATTAGACACGAGCAATCACGTAATTACTCTACTTTTTCCGGTTATCTCAACGATCGGTTGGCGCAAAATTCACCCCCGATTTTTGTTAATTTAATACACCGAGAAGAATGTACCAGTGGAATAAAAAATATCGTCGAAAATATGCAAAAATTAATTATGTAGAAATGACGATTTACGTAGATGCAGCGGATTACTGAGGTCGGAAAAATTGCCAAAAAAAAAGGATATGGAGAGACCATATAAAAACAACGTCGACTTTGTATCACGACTTTTCCTTAAGGTAGTTGTCGCCCTTTTCGTGCCATTTTAACCATCGACTGAACCGATTTTTCCTGAAGCTGTCGACTGTTTCTTTTTCTTTTTATCCCTTGTGAGGCATACATTTTGGTGATGGAGTTCTTGTGGTATATATTCGTGCTATAGACAAGTGTGATTCTGACGAGGTTGGAACGCGGGAGGCAAAGGTAAACAGCGATTTTCAGCCACCGGACGGACGCGGTTGGGCGGAAACCGGAAGTCATATGATTTTCACGACATTTTCATTGAAACTGCGGGTTTAAAAAATCTTTCAGCATTGTCACGAAGAAATCTCGAGTCGATGATTTATCGTTCGTGTTTACTAAAAAAAAAAAAAAGAAAAACAAGGGATGAAATGAATACACAAAAATTTACAGGCTGTGAGAAACGCGTTCAACGCTTTTATATCTATTTCGCGTAGATAGGCTGCGGACGTCGGGATTGTTTTTTTCCCATACTCGATAAATCGATAGTTTTGCAATTCGGTAAAACGAGTTTGTTCTCCTGATAATCAACGAAGTCGTTTTCGCGATGTCATATGATTTTCACGTCATTTTCATTGAATCTGAGGGTTTAAAAAATCTTTCAGCATTGTCACGAAGAAATCTCGAGTCGATGGTTTATCGTTCGTGTTTACTAAAAAAAAAAAAAGAAAAACAAGGGATGAAATGAATACACAAAAATTTACAGGCTGTGAGAAACGCGTTCAACGCTTTTATATCTATTTCGCGTAGATAGGCTGCGGACGTCGGGATTGTTTTTTTCCCATACTCGATAAATCGATAGTTTTGCCATTCGGTAAAACGAGTTTGTTCTCCTGATAATCAACGAAGTCGTTTTCGCGATGTCATATGATTTTCACGACATTTTCATTGAAACTGCGGGTTTAAGAAATCTTTCAGCATTGTCACGAAGAAATCTCGAGTCGATGATTTATCGTTCGTGTTTACTAAAAAAAAAAAAAGAAAAACAAGGGATGAAATGAATACACAAAAATGTACAGGCTGTGAGAAACGCGTTCAACGCTTTTATATCTATTTCGCGTAGATTGGCTGCGGACGTCGGGATTGTTTTTTTTCCCATACTCAATAAATCGATAATTTTCGTTCGCGTTTTCGCGATGTCATACGATTTTCACGACATTTTCATTGAAACTGCGGGTTTAAAAAATCTTTCAGCATTGTCACGAAGAAATCTCGAGTCGATGATTTATCGTGAGTGTTTGTAGTAAAAAAAAAAACGAAAAACAAGGGATGAAATGAATACACAAAAATTTACAGGCTGTGAGAAACGCGTTCAACGCTTTTACATCTATTTCGCGTAGATAGGCTGCGGACGTCGGGATTGTTTTTTTCCCATACTCGATAAATCCATAGTTTTGCCATTCGGCAAAACGAGTTTATTCTCCTGATAATCAACGAAGTCGTTTTCGCGATGTCATATGATTTTCACGTCATTTTCATTGAAACTGCGGGTTTAAAAAATCTTTCAGCATTGTCACGAAGAAATCTCGAGTCGATGATTTATCGTTCGTGTTTACTAAAAAAAAAAAAAGAAAAACAAGGGATGAAATGAATACACAAAAATGTACAGGCTGTGAGAAACGCGTTCAACGCTTTTATATCTATTTCGCGTAGATTGGCTGCGGACGTCGGGATTGTTTTTTTTCCCATACTCAATAAATCGATAATTTTCGTTCGCGTTTTCGCGATGTCATACGATTTTCACGACATTTTCATTGAAACTGCGGGTTTAAAAAATCTTTCAGCATTGTCACGAAGAAATCTCGAGTCGATGATTTATCGTGAGTGTTTGTAGTAAAAAAAAAAACGAAAAACAAGGGATGAAATGAATACACAAAAATTTACAGGCTGTGAGAAACGCGTTCAACGCTTTTACATCTATTTCGCGTAGATAGGCTGCGGACGTCGGGATTGTTTTTTTCCCATACTCGATAAATCCATAGTTTTGCCATTCGGCAAAACGAGTTTATTCTCCTGATAATCAACGAAGTCGTTTTCGCGATGTCATATGATTTTCACGTCATTTTCATTGAAACTGCGGGTTTAAAAAATCTTTCAGCATTGTCACGAAGAAATCTCGAGTCGATGATTTATCGTTCGTGTTTACTAAAAAAAAAAAAAGAAAAACAAGGGATGAAATGAATACACAAAAATGTACAGGCTGTGAGAAACGCGTTCAACGCTTTTATATCTATTTCGCGTAGATTGGCTGCGGACGTCGGGATTGTTTTTTTTCCCATACTCAATAAATCGATAATTTTCGTTCGCGTTTTCGCGATGTCATACGATTTTCACGACATTTTCATTGAAACTGCGGGTTTAAAAAATCTTTCAGCATTGTCACGAAGAAATCTCGAGTCGATGATTTATCGTGAGTGTTTGTAGTAAAAAAAAAAACGAAAAACAAGGGATGAAATGAATACACAAAAATTTACAGGCTGTGAGAAACGCGTTCAACGCTTTTACATCTATTTCGCGTAGATAGGCTGCGGACGTCGGGATTGTTTTTTTCCCATACTCGATAAATCCATAGTTTTGCCATTCGGCAAAACGAGTTTATTCTCCTGATAATCAACGAAGTCGTTTTCGCGATGTCATATGATTTTCACGTCATTTTCATTGAAACTGCGGGTTTAAAAAATCTTTCAGCATTGTCACGAAGAAATCTCGAGTCGATGATTTATCGTTCGTGTTTACTAAAAAAAAAAAAAGAAAAACAAGGGATGAAATGAATACACAAAAATTTACAGGCTGTGAGAAACGCGTTCAACGCTTTTATATCTATTTCGCGTAGATAGGCTGCGGACGTCGGGATTGTTTTTTTCCCATACTCGATAAATCGATAGTTTTGCCATTCGGTAAAACGAGTTTGTTCTCCTGATAATCCACGAAGCCGTTTTCGCGGTCTTCCTCCTGCTGCTCCTCGTCGCACTTTATTCCAGTCTCGTACGTATACTCCCGACGAAAACCTTCGAGATCTATGTAACCGTATTTTCCCCGGGTTATGCAATCGATCCCGATCAATTCCTCCTTGTACGAGCCATCGTCGTTCTCGAAGCCCCACGTTATCGAACCGTCCGGATTGTCCTCCCGCCATCGCCGAATGATCTTGATTCGAAGGAATTTCATTTGAAAAATCGATCGTTGATCGTTTCATCGTTTTCTTTTTTTCAGCCACGAAAAATCGCAACATTGAAACGGCGACGATGAAGAGAACTTTTGTAAACTTGATAAAATGGACGGAAAATAAAAAATTCGACATAGCCAGTCATTTCTGCAGCTATTAAGGCTTCGTCAGTATGGATTTTTGAAAATTCAACGCATAGATGAAAAACGATGTGTCCAAGAATTAGATCAGAATTTTTCTTCATCCCAGCAGCTGATTTTTTCTCACGAGATTTTGATTCAATTTGACTCCAAAGTAGAATTATATTTGGAGAAAACGAATGAAGGATAAAAATAAGCGTTAAAGCTCGCCGGAACGTTACCTCGCGGATCAAAGCTCCATCAGTGCAAATTTTCGAAATTACAATTCCAAATTCGTTTCACGTTTAAAACACTCGAACTTTAGGATCGTTCGACTCGAGTGAAAAAAAGGGATAAAATGAAAAGAAGGTTAAAATAAAGAAGGAAAATAAAAAATTCGCCATTGCCAGTCATTTCTGCAGCTATTGAGGCTTCGTCAGTATAGATTTTTGAAAATTCAACGCAAAGATTAAAAACGATGTATCCAAGAATTAGATGAGAATTTTTCTTCATCCCGGCAACAGATTTTTTCTCACGAGATTTTGATTCAATTTGACTCCAAAGTAGGATTATATTTGGATAAAACGAATGAAGAATAAAAATAAGCGTCAAAGCTCGCGGATCAAAGCTCCGTCAGTGCGAATTTTCGAAATTACAATTCCAAATTCGTTTCACGTTTAAAACACTCGAACTTTAGGATCGTTCGACTCGAGTGAAAAAAAGGGATAAAATGAAAAGAGGGTTAAAATAAAGAAGGAAAATAAAAAATTCGCCATTGCCAGTCATTTCTGCAGCTATCAAAGCTTCGTCAGTATGGATTTTTGAAAATTCAACGCATAGATGAAAAACGATGTGTCCAAGAATTAGATCAGAATTTTTCTTCATCCCAGCAGCTGATTTTTTCTCACGAGATTTTGATTCAATTTGACTCCAAAGTAGGATTATATTTGGATAAAACGAATGAAGAATAAAAATAAGCGTCAAAGCTCGCGGATCAAAGCTCCGTCAGTGCGAATTTTCAAAATTAGAATTTCAAATTCGTTTCACATTGAAAACACTCGAACTTTAGGATCGTTCGACTCGAGTGAAAAAAAGGGATAAAATGAAAAGAGGGTTAAAATAAAGAAGGAAAATAAAAAATTCGACATTGCCAGTCATTTCTGCAGCTATTGAGGCTTCGTCAGTGTAGATTTTTGAAAATTCAACGCATAGATGAAAAACGATGTGTCCAAGAATTAGATCAGAATTTTTCTTCATCCCAGCAGCTGATTTTTTCTCACGAGATTTTGATTCAATTTGACTCCAAAGTAGGATTATATTTGGATAAAACGAATGAAGAATAAAAATAAGCGTCAAAGCTCGCGGATCAAAGCTCCGTCAGTGCGAATTTTCAAAATTAGAATTTCAAATTCGTTTCACATTGAAAACACTCGAACTTTAGGATCGTTCGACTCGAGTGAAAAAAAGGGATAAAACGAAAAGAGGGACGAAATTTGTTTCTTTTACCTGAGCAACTGGTTTCTTCTCTCGAGATCCGCCATATTTATCTCGAGGTTCGGAGTACTTGGTCCGCGTGTCGGAGTAATTGTCACGGGGCTCGGAAAATTTGTCCCTCGCTTCCAAAGTCTTGGACGACGCTCTCGCTGGAGCTTGCGGCACCTGCTGCGGATGCTGCGGCTGTTGCTGCCTCGCGGAAACTCGCGCTTCCGGAGCTTCTTCGATTACGGGTTTTCGTATTTTGTATGGCTTTTGCGGCCTGTACTGAATCGGAGCGATATTTTGCTCGTTAAGGGGAGCTTGTCTCGCGAGAGGAGGGGCGGGAGATCCACCGCGGAAAAGTCCCAATCCGAGATCGGGCTTCGGCGTCAATGGACCACCAACGAGATTGCCGGATTGTTGGGGAAAACTGGAGACCGCACCGAGATTCGCGATCGCATGCGCCACGTCCTCTTCCTCTTCGGCCTCCTCGCTGACGGGTTTTATGGCTTGCTGTTGTTGCTGTTGTTTTTCTTGTTGTTTTTGTTGATGTTGTTTTTGTTGTTGCTGCTGCTGTTGTTCCTGCTTGAGCTGCAGACGCTCTTGAGCAGCGGTTGGACTCTGAGCTGCCTTCGCAGCGAGCGGGGAAATAAAAATGGGTCTTGGTCTGGCGACCGGTAAATTCGGATGTTCCGGACCGTCGGCTGCCGCGGTTGGACGTGGACGACTATGCAAGAAATTTTTCACGACCGTATGAGTACGAGCCGCGCTCCAGCTACTTCTCAAAAAAGCAGCAAGGGCGAGGAATTTTACGATCGCAATTAGGTTTTCAAAAACTCGAACGGAAGTTGTCTTCCATCCGAATGCAGAATCAGTGTCATCGAAATAAGTATCGATGAAAAAGAAGCTTGAAACCGTGTCTGATGAGAAATATCAAAGATTTGATTTCAAGAGGAAAAAATCGACTTTTTATTCTTCGCAAACGTCGACATGCGCAAGAAACCTTGCAGAATTTGTTTTTTTTCTCAAAATTCCACCATTTTTCCGCGGTTCTCGCAAGTTCTATCGGTCGGAAAACATCTCGCTGCAATTGCATTTTAGTCTCACTCTTTTTCGTAATTCAAAAAAAAAATACAAAATTGAAAAAATAAAGAAACTCGTTTGACGATACAATCGTGCATTTTTGATACTCGATTGTCACTCAAAATGTCACCTGAGAGGTATGGGACGTCGAGGACGCCCCGATCCACCGATCGGTTGAAGCTGCGGTCCATTACCAGATCGAGGATTCTGGAGCTTCTGATAACGAGGCTTCGAGGACGTTCCCGTTCGTTGAGATTGAACGTCCACCTCGGAATATTGTGCATTCACAAATCCGAAGACACACAGCAGCAACTGCGTTTAAAAAAAAGCGAGAATGCAAGGTCAAAAACGTCGCGATTTATTATAATTCGCAGCCTTGAACCGGGAGATCATTTCGGATTATTATCGATCTCAAATTGATCGCAAATATATACATTTATATTTATATAAATTTATCCTACGTTCTCTTTGAAGAAATCACTGAAGCCAATACGGAATTATTCGCGTTTGCAAAGGTCAGCCCGCTTTCCATATGTGCTTGTATCAAAAGTCGCTCTACATTTCCGTGCACCGACCTATACGCATATTTCCGAGCGATTTACGCTAAAAATCGAAGGTAACGACGTAAAACACACTTTTCCGATCACTTTCTCTTTTCTCTCCGCGCTTTGCTGCCCAACCGATTATTGGCTGCTGCTCTTAAACTCATTTGCTACCAAGTATATATACCGTAACGCGATAGTCTGCTATACACACCACGAGCATTAGTCGCATATGTCTCGTGCCAAGAATTCGATACAGTAATCCCGTCACATTCCATTATTCTTCAAACGTAAAACTGTTGAGCTTGCAAACTCGTTTCAATTATTTTATCGGCGTATTTATCAGGCAACTTGCGACTCTTGGCAGGTTTGACCGTCCAAAAAAACCGTGAATTCATGATTTCCATCATTAAAATTGTCGGTACCACATTGGGTTCGATGATTCCTCATGATTATCGAAAATTTAATACGTCAAGGTAATTTAAAATACTCGCAAGCTCCAGGCGTAAAGAGAAAACGCCACCATGCGGGAGAACCGCGAAGCAAACATTTTTATCTCTCATTTTGGAGTGTTTTTTTTTGTTTTTCGACGGTAACGAGGCTTCATAAAGTACCTCGACTGTTTATTTTATATTTCGTCGCAATGAGAATTTCACGAAATGAAACGTTTGCGATTTTTTCTTTCGGCAACTCGACGGTGGTTTCATGAATAATTCCGAGGGTAGTTGTACGATATATTTGCCAATAAGGGGGTAGATTTCCAAGCGTCAAAGTCGGAACTTATTGAAACATGTGGAATAAATTTATCGGTCATTGACTGTGAATATCGGAGCGGAGAAAACGGTCTGGTGTGCATAAACGCGTAATCGAACGGCGGCTCAAACGGCATATGCGGCGGGAATATAAAAATATCGTAATATATATATTGATGCATTCCACATTATTAGATATCACAATTTTGCTCTGTGACGTAAGAAAAGAGACCCACCGAACGGCCCACACCGGTTAAACGATTTTATTCTTTTGATTTACAAGATGAACCACTTTCACTTTCGACCCTACGTGCGTGTTTTTAACTCCATGTGTTTGGCTCTTGTACTACACGAGAATTGCACAATATATATTATATATATATATGTATAGATATATATGTGTGTATATATATGTGTGTATATGTATATATGTATATATATATGTGTGTGTATATATATAAATATACTACATAGATAAACTACAGCTCGAACATTCTCATTAGATACGAGACGCGAGTAAAAATACATGTCGCGATGCTGTCGAAGGATTAATTTAAAAGAGAATCGTTGATTAATCGACTGGACCAGGTGAGTGAGAAATATTGAGAAAAAATTATTGTATCATTTTCATTACAGAAATAAATTGCAGTCATCGAGGTGATCAATAACGGCAGAATATTGGTGGAAAATTGTACGATCATTTGTCAAATTTGCAAACTGGACTTTTGAGATATGGGTATCTCGAGGAAAAAAAATGTACGTTTTTGTACTCAAATTTGTTGAAATTTGAACCTGATGATCTTGGATCGGCAAAGATGCGACGCAAGGTCCATACAAGTCGCTGCGAATACGAAAAAGATTGAGCTCTACCTTCTTTCGGATGCGATGGACATTTCGAAAAAAAAGCCAAATACTCTGAGCATTTTTGCGAGAATGCTGAATTGATTAACAAAGTTTTAGAGAAATGGATTTTACCGCGTCGGAGACACGCCATTTTGAAATTTTGTGGAGGTAATTGAGGCATGTCACGAACTGCCTCAAGCTCAAGTAGGTACGACGTGGTCCAGGCACCTCAAAATTTCGAAATCTTGTTTCTCCGAAACGATAAAACCGATTTGCATGAAACTGGGAATGTGAACTCGGAAAAAATCGGCAGTGTTTTACTTTTTCGAAAATGTTCACCGTTTAAAGACCGTCCGTGAAGAACCAGAAGAAAAGTATGTTAAAACGACGATTGCGAAATTTCGATCTTCATTTATTGCCCCTGTTTCAATATTTTTTTAAAAAACTAGCTCGTCAGTCATCGAGTTAATTAAATCGGATGTTTATACCACGCGTAATCAATGGCTGTACCCGATGAGATTATATCTCCAGGCCACAAATTGTACGTATCCACTTCAATTATAGACTTTGCTGGACTTATTAAGGTACTTGTCTCGCCAAAAGAGTATTCTTAGAAATTGTATAAAATTTGGAAAGCAAAGCTCTCAGACGTTATTGCGCGTCAAGAAATTTAACATTCCTTGCACATATTACGCAATTGTTCGCAATATTTTTTCACATCTGTTCGGAATTACGAATAAATATATATATCACGGAGTTTTTGTGAAAATCTCCATCATTTTAACCGCTTACAGTTTCGGATATACAATGTATGCAATAAACAAAACAAAAATACACAATTTCGTCTTTTCGATTTTCGATTTTCGTCAAAAATTCGATCGCATGAGAAATTTGACAATTCTAGCAGGTCCCTCATCGAAATTTTTTACTTCCCCGTTTGAATAACGCAGGAAAATTTGTTTTCAAACTACGCAAATTTGAAAATTCATCAGCACACTTTTATATGAAATTTGATATCTAAATATAGGAGGCAATTATCGATCTTCAGTTTGTCCGTTTGATGATGATTATTTCAGCAGAGATTATGCTGAAATTTTTTTTTTTTCGAAAGTCAAAAAAACGTTATATACGTCGGGGAATTCGGCGGCATGTACGTACGAGAGTCAATCGCGATTTACCGCACCTATGGCATGTTTGCGCCCACCTGTTTTTGCCTCGCAGCAATTTTTGTATTCAAGACCGCGCCACGAGCAGTAGTAACAGTCTCTCTGCATGCATATGAATTTCTCGAGAGAGGCTGTTCGAGCGAGCGATCGGGAAACGTAAGCCTCAATCGCGAGCAGGAACTCGAGCGTTTATTTCGTGAAAGCAAACCACGCGCGATAAATCGTCAATCCACTCTCACGTGACGATCGCCATTGCTTGCCGCCTCTTTAAACAACGTTTCATTGGTCAAACGAAACTCGCAGCGTGACATCTCGCGTCCGACTTTTTTCGGCATTGTTTTTGGAAATTACGCAAGATGACGAAAGGATTTTATGATTTTATTGTGAATTTTCACTGAAATCGGTTCTGCAACGGCTGCCGATAATGGACGTTCGTAAAGTACCGGTTGGAGCAATCTTTGTACACTTTAACGAGACCTGCTCTCATGAAAATTATTCCGCGATACTGTAATAACGGTTATTTCCTTTGAACGAATAACTTTCTACCGACTGAACTTGGAGAACTCGTTGTTCCGCTTGTGCAAATGACCCGAACGCGCATTTCGATACGTTTAACCTAGCAATATAGAGAATGTACGGAATTAATGATATTTAACGAATATAACTATACCGATCACTTTACGAAACTCTTTTCAAGACGATACGACGTAAAATGAGACGTTTTTTTCATGAAAAACCTCCGGAATTAGCCGCAAAACTATTGCCGTATTGATTCGAATCGATTAAAGAAGAAGCGTACGTCCATTTTGCCTTCGTATCCGCCATTTCGTGTCAATGAGAAAGAGCGGGAAATTCAAAAAGAAATGAAACTGTTTGGGCTCTTTTGCAGCTGTGCTCTGGATATTTTCTATCTTGAAATACAAACTGGAACGGTCGTTTTATTTTTCGTCCGTGAGGCTTAAAGATCTTTCCGATTTTTTTTCATAATTTTATTTCAGTCTTTCCCACAAATTTTTCCTTTAATTCGAACAATACGCCACGTTCATTGAAGCGATAAAAATCGACAATGTCACGATTCGAAAAACTCTTCAGCACATTTGAGTTGCGTCACAAACCTCGTTCGAGGCTATTCGAAAATTATAAAAATTAGTTTCTCAAGCTTGAACAAAGCGCGGCACTCGATCCTTCACTATCGACGCGAAAAAACATCCCGCCTGTACAAGAGATAAATGAATTTCTACCAAACTGTCAATCTTCAAAGTACACTTCACCGATAAAGCAAGCGATAAAAGCGTTGTTTTCGAAAAGCAATGCATACACGAGCTTCCTCCCGAAAGTTACCAAAAAATGAAAGCGCGTTAAACCCCCTTCGAAGCGTCAAAAATGCTGCAATTTAATTAAAACTCATAAATAATGTCGTACACTTTTTTTAAACGGGGAATTTACTTTTTTTTCTTTAATTTTAATCCTCGTGTTTTCACGCAGTGTGGAAAATCAGAGGAGGAAGAAAAGGAAGAAACTCGAATGCTTTTTGTACAAACGCGATATGGGAAAAAAACTCACGATTGCTCTCCTTGGTAAAGTCATGTCTCAACTCGCTCTCCGGCGACTGGGTGTGGTGCGTTATGCCGGACACTGTCCCGATCGGCTCCCCGTTCACGAGCTCTTATACCTATATCCCCGTTAAAATGTTGTAGCAGAGCAGAGCGACGACAACGACGACGACAACGGCAACGGAGAACGACGAGGCTGAGGACGTTGACGAAGGCACGGAAGACCGCGTCGGAGCAGCCTAAAAAGAAATCTCTCAAACTTTCTTTCGATGTAGGGAGAGGAACACGGCGAGAACAAACGTTGAATTACAATAGCTCACGTGAATTATCTCGCATTTATAAAATACTCTCTCGTCGCGTGTTTTCTCGCACTTTTCGTCAAAGATTCGTGACGCGAATGTTTCGTTTCCAACGTCGATGTGGTGATTGACATTTATTTTTTAACTTCGTTGACATTATTCGGATAAACTGCATTTTAAGTGGCTAAAAGGATGCACTCGTAACGCACATACAGCCAAAAAACCATCTTGCATCGCGAGATAACAGAGATGCCATTTTCTTCACAGGGGTTACATCGGCACTTTCAAGGACTCGGGCGAGTCGAAGCGAGAGATCACGACTTTTATTTTATTGCTAGGTAAGAAGGCACAAGAGTGTCTCGATAATGCGAGGAGATGCTGAGGAGATGATTTTTGGCTCGTTCTTCAGCGTGACCTATATTATATTCCAGCGTGTTTCGAGGATTTTCTGGCGGTACGAATCGACATTGATCGCGAGGGTAAAAAGTTTGCTGAAAATTGGCCACGAGAGATGCAACACTGCGAGAAAAAACCGTCTTGCATCGCGAGATAACAGAGATGCCATTTTCTTTACATTTACAGAGGTTACATTGGCACTTTCAAGGACTCGGGCGAGTCGAAGGGAGAGACCAGAATCACTGCTTTTAGTTTATTGCTGTCTCGATAATACGAGGAGATGCTGAGGAGATGATTCTCGTCTCGTTTTTCAGCGTGACCTATATTATATTTGACCTCTTTATTTTGCATTCCCTTTTGCAACATTTACTCCGATATTCCATCGTGTTTCGAGGATTTTCTGGCGGTACGAGTCGACATTGATCGCGAGGGTAAAAAGTTTGCTCAAAATTGGCCACGAGAGATGCAACACTGCGAGAAAAACCATCTTGCATCGCGAGATAACAGAGATGCCATTTTCTTCACAGGGGTTACATCGGCACTTTCAAGGACTCGGGCGAGTCGAAGCGAGAGATCACGACTTTTATTTTATTGCCAGGTAAAAAGGGACAAAAGTGTCTCGATAATACGAGGAGATGCTGAGGAGATGATTCTCGTCTCGTTTTTCAGCGTGACCTATATTATATTTGACCTCTTTATTTTGCATTCCCTTTTGCAACATTTACACCGATATTCCAGCGTGTTTCGAGGATTTTCTGGCTGTATTCTGGCTGTACGAGTCGACATTGATCGCGAGGGTAAAAAGTTTGCGCAAAATAGGCCACGAGAGACACAACACTGCGAGAAAAGGATAATAAACTGGCAAAACGTGGGCTGTATCATTTCTCCGACGTTAAACATTGATACAATCGTCGACCAGAAGCATCGCCGAGATGTAGATAAGAATGGGATGTATATAATAATCATTCTTACGCGAGAGAAGGTCGTGGCTCGGCGAGGATGCTGAGAATTCGTAAGACGAGATGGTTATGGACCGTGTAACATCACGAAACTTGTATCATGCGCGCACTTGTTCCTATATATCACATAATACGTATATAGTACAGCAGATTCAATGTACAACATAAATGATTTGCGCGGAACGAAACTCGTTCTCTGTATGGGTGATCACTCGGAGGACTCGTTCCGTCCTCTCCGATGATGATCACTTTTCTCGGTGATTCAAGAACGTGCCTGGAGCCAAAGCGAAATCAAACCTCTCGTATTCTCTCATCGCAGGAGCAAAAAAAAGGATTTCAGCAACGATTTTTTACCAAGATGTATATACTCGAGTATTTCGAAGGAAGCAATACCCACATTGAATCGAAAAAAAGTCCAGTTCGAAAAAAAGTTCCGGAAGCAATTTTAATAAAATCTGGGGAACAAAAAATATTGGTAAAAGTCATTTATAAACATGAGTGCGATTAGTTTTATTACAAAAATCGATATAAAAATCGTATCCTGTTGGAAATTCTTGTACCGGACTGTACGAAAACTTTCTCGCTTCGCTGTACGTGATTTCGGTGTGTGTGGAAAATAATGACGATGTTTTAATGACGTTTGTGGATCGACCAAAGTATTCGGCAGCAGAGTCACTGCTTTTCGCGATAAAACGTTGAAAAAAACGCTCGCAGCGCTGGTTAAAGCTTGCCCGTAATTGTTCAATTGCACAGTACGTATGGACAATGAGAATTCAGCGAGTGAACCGGAAATAACTGTGTGTTGGACTGTTTTAGAGAAATCTATGGCGTCCGACAATATCGTTGATGATAAAATTTCAATTATCGCGGTTGATATAATGTTTTTTACGATCCTTGCGGGAGGGCCAATGCAGACGTTGGGTATACGCTATAAACCTGTTGTCTCACATTCCTCGGATCGAAGTTCAGAGCGAGAGATTGCCGAAAAACGATCGATGATCGTTTTCTCGAAACACATTTTAGGGTGTTTTAACAAAATCTTCGCGAAACGAATAAACAAATAGCTTTCGTGGTGACTAAAAGAAGCAAACGAGTCGAATATGCAGCAGAATTATCGGCTTTCATTTTGAAAATCATCGCGGTAACGAGTGGTACTGAAAATCGACCAAATTTTTCAATCTATGTTTCACAAGAACATCACGGTCGTTGTTTATTTCGTTGAATACAGAAAAATGTAGGTGCACACTTTGTGCAAAAGCATCGAGATGAAAATCGATCGAGAAGTGGAAAATTTCACGAAGAATGAAAATCGTGTGGAAAAAATGAGTAAACTCTTGAAAAATGGCGGGGAGGGCGAAAATAGTAGAATTTTGTGAAAAGCTGTCGCAACTGTAAGAATAAAATTGTCAATTCGAGAACATGCTTCATGATTATGTGAGAGTACGATAAACGTTTAAATAAACGAATATTTATTTAAATATTCCTATTCGTATCGTATTTATATATAATTATCATCGAGGCTATTTATTTATTTTATTTATATGATAAAAACTCATATATATCGCATATACCGTATATAATATGTAATATATGATTTATACGGTTTTATTGTTGGGATTATTCGTGCAAAGTATGTAGCTGAAATGCCAAAATGGTTACAAGAATCGCCTCGAATTCGCGTACGGGGCGAAACCAGACGAATCATTTTGCAGGTGAACGCTTCGTGATTATGTGAAAGTACGATAAACATTTAAATAAACGAATATTTATTTAAATATTCCTATTCGTATCGTATTTGTATATAATTATCATCCACGCTATTTATTTATTTTATTTATATGATAAAAATGTATGTATATCGTATATACCGTATATAATATGTAATATATGATATATACGATTTTATCGTTGGGATTATTCGTGCAAAGTATGTAGCTGAAACGCCAAAATGGTTATAAGAATCACCTCGAATTCGCGTACGGGGCGAAACCAGACGAATCATTTTGCTGGTGAACGCTTCATGATTATGTGAGAGTACGATAAACATTTAAATAAACGAATATTTATTTAAATATTCCTATTCGTATCGTATTTATATATAATTATCATCCACGCTATTTATTTATTTTATTTATATGATAAAAATGTATGTATATCGTATATACCGTATATAATATGTAATATATGATATATACGATTTTATCGTTGGGATTATTCGTGCAAAGTATGTAGCTGAAATGCCAAAATGGTTATAAGAATCGCCTCGAATTCGCGTACGGGGCGAAACCAGACGAATCATTTTGCTGGTGAACGCTTCGTGATTATGTGAGAGTACGATAAACATTTAAATAAACGAATATTTATCTAAATATTCCTATTCGTATCGTATTTATATATAATTATCATCCACGCTATTTATTTTTTTTTATTTATATGATAAAAACTGATATATATCACATATACCGTATATAATATGTAATATATGATATATACGATTTTATCGTTGGGATTATTCGTGCAAAGTATGTAGCTGAAACGCCAAAATGGTTATAAGAATCACCTCGAA
Organism: Heteropelma amictum; assembly: GCA_959613375.1. Classification (NCBI taxonomy): domain Eukaryota; kingdom Metazoa; phylum Arthropoda; class Insecta; order Hymenoptera; family Ichneumonidae; genus Heteropelma; species Heteropelma amictum. Next base: position 35,415,647 of record OY390720.1, read on the forward strand.
TTCGCGTACGGGGCGAAACCAGACGAATCATTTTGCTGGTGAACGCTTCATGATTATGTGAGAGTACGATAAACATTTAAATAAACGAATATTTATTTAAATATTCCTATTCGTATCGTATTTATATATAATTATCATCCACGCTATTTATTTATTTTATTTATATGACAAAAATATATATACATCGTATATACCGTATATAATATGTAATATATGATATATACGGTTTTATCGTTGGGATTATTCGTGCAAAGTATGTAGCTGAAATGCCAAAATGGTTATAAGAATCGCCTCGAATTCGCGTACGGGGCGAAACCAGACGAATCATTTTGCTGGTGAACGCTTCGTGATTATGTGAGAGTACGATAAACATTTAAATAAACGAATATTTATTTAAATATTCCTATTCGTATCGTATTTATATATAATTATCATCCACGCTATTTATTTTTTTTATTTATATGATAAAAACTCATATAATATCGCATATACCGTATATAATATGTAATATATGATTTATACGATTTTATCGTTGGGATTATTCGTGCAAAGTATGTAGCTGAAATGCCAAAATGGTTATAAGAATTATATATTTTTTATTTATATGATAAAAACTGATATATATCGCATATACCGTATATAATATGTAATATATGATATATACGATTTTATCGTTGGGATTATTCGTGCAAAGTATGTAGCTGAAATGCCAAAATGGTTACAAGAATCGCCTCGAATTCGCGTACGGGGCGAAACCAGACGAATCATTTTGCTGGTGAACGCTTCGTGATTATGTGAGAGTACGATAAACAGTTAAATAAACGAATATTTATTTAAATATTCCTATTCGTATCGTATTTATATATAATTATCATCGAGGCTATTTATTTATATTATTTATAAGACAAAAATATATATATATCGCATATACCGTATATAATATGTAATATATGATATATACGATTTTATCGTTGGGATTATTCGTGCAAAGTATGTAGCTGAAATGCCAAAATGGTTATAAGAATTATATTTTTTTTATTTATATGATAAAAACTAAAATAAAAATGATATATATCGCATATACCGTATATAATATGTAATATATGATTTATACGATTTTATCGTTGGGATTATTCGTGCAAAGTATGTAGCTGAAATGCCAAAATGGTTATAAGAATTATATTTTTTTTATTTATATGATAAAAACTGATATATATCGCATATACCGTATATAATATGTAATATATGATTTATACGATTTTATCGTTGGGATTATTCGTGCAAAGTATGTAGCTGAAATGCCAAAATGGTTATAAGAATTATATTTTTTTTATTTATATGATAAAAACTGATATATATCGCATATACCGTATATAATATGTAATATATGATTTATACGATTTTATCGTTGGGATTATTCGTGCAAAGTATGTAGCTGAAATGCCAAAATGGTTATAAGAATTATATTTTTTTTATTTATATGATAAAAACTGATATATATCGCATATACCGTATATAATATGTAATATATGATTTATACGGTTTTATCGTTGGGATTATTCGTGCAAAGTACGTAGCTGAAATGCCAAAATGGTTATAAGAATCGCCTCGAATTCGCGTACGGGGCGAAACCAGACGGATCATTTTGCTGGTGAACGAGCGCGAGCGAGGCTGCAGAAACCCCCTGTATCAAACCGGTTTACCTGTGTAGTATATATATCGTTTACTCGCGCTATGTGGCTCGCACCACCGTCACTTCGCGAGGCTCTCTTCTTCTTCTTCTTCTTTTTTCTTCATTTATTTTTACTTTTTTATTTCTCTATACTTTCCTCCTCCCTTCAACTTTATCAATCTTTCTCTCTTGCTTTCGCTTCATCTCGAGCCCTCCGAGACTGTATGTACATTCCCCAGTGTGCGAGTCTCGTAGGACGAAACGGGGGAGGGAGGCAGCGCTTCCGACCGAAAGAAACGAAGCCCGAAGACGCCCTTCGAAGAGGAGCCTGTACCGAACTCGAGCTCTCTGCGCCTGAGCCCTTGATCCTTGAAGAGATGAACGAATCGATCAGAGCTCTCTCTCTCTCTCTCTCTCTCTCCTCTTCGTACTCTCCAGTACGAATATTTCTGCCTCGGATACCATTCCCTTTCTCGTAATTAATTATCCTTTGGATTCTTTCCGGCGATCATGAGCCACGCGAGGATCGCCAGTACCATCATCCGCGTTATTGACGTCGAAGAGAAACCACACAATTTCTTCCTTTTTTCCCCCCTTTCTTCCTTTTCTCCGAGAGATAAAATACCTCGAGGAAGAACGTATTTCCTTCGACAATGAAGCCACGATGGTCCGTCAAACGTTGCGCCCAGCTCGGTGGAAATAAAACGAGCTCTCGTTAACGATCTCATCATCGTCCGATCGATCGGACGATGCATAAAATCCTAGCGATATAATACATGTAAAAATTCATTTTTAAACCATATCTCAATGTTGAATCTACCGCCTGGAACATTTCTCCCCCTGGGGAGCCTGTAGAATTTTTCAATTTTCGAGGCCAAAAAAAGGCACTCTCGTCGCGATATTTCGAGGATTTTGGCAATCTGGACGAATCTCCTCGTACTTGTGGATCGTTCGAAGAGCAGTCGGCTTCTCGTACTCTGCACAGATCGCTAATAATGCACTCTCGGTGGAGGGTTTGGATGAGAAACTCGCGGGAGAGACGCGTCGACCGCGAGAAGAGCAAAAGATCCGCTGCCCTTTCAGCTTTGACTATATATCCATAGATGGTACCCCGAAGATCGAGTCTCTCGCGGCTCGCCGAAGGAGAGTCGAAGGACGCGATCGCGAGGGAGAGACTCCCGCCAGACTCGTGTGTTACTATACTACTTATATACCCGTGCTGGATATATAAAATATAAGCTCCGTACAGTAAAACCTCGATTGGCAAAGAAACGTCCGAAATCGCGCGTCCGGCGTTTCTTCCTCGATATTTATCATTCAACGAAGTTGGCGAAAAAAAAAAACGCACGGTTTTCATTAAAAACTAAAAAAAAACAATAATAAAGAAGCAAAAATGCGATTCACGTTTATAATCACGTGATTTCTCGTTTTTAATTAAGTAGGTCACGGTCATGCCCGTGCGATCTCGAAAAATATCGCGAAATTATCGGTTTTCGTACGACTATTTATTTAGCGATAATTATTCACCCGATATCTTCGTTCGAGTTTCACATTCTCTTTGGATTTTCCTGTGAATCGTAGAGGATTTAAATGATTCTCATAAATTGAGGCCTTTGCGAAAATTACGATTGTTTAATTATGGAAAAATAAGCTCGATCGTAATTATGCTTCGATCCCCACGACTTCCTGCTGAATTTGACCATCAAAAACGAATAATACTCGGTATTTCGATTTTTGAATCGTTTTCCGTTATTTATTTTTGTTTCGCGCGGGGATGAAAAACATTGGAAATTGTTTTTTCGCATCCGCGAGCTTCGTCGGGAATAAATGGTGCCAAGAAAAGTCTCGAGTTTCCGAAAAAGAATAAATAGTGCCAAGAAACGTCTCGAATTTACGAAAAAGAGCGCAAACGTGAGTTTTTCGATGTATTTGCGCAAACGTAGGCGAAGAAAATGTTTGCAACGAGGAGGAAAGTGTTCGCTCGAGACAATCGTCTCGCGAGGGGTGTTTTCTCGGGAATAATCATGCAGAATTTCGCAAATTTTTCGGTAAACTAGACTACTCCCTTGAGCCCAACGTGTTAGAGAAAAGTGGAGAAAATTTGAAAAAAAAATCAGGCAAACCGCGAAGCATTCGCGAAAGAGCAGAATCATCGAAGGAAAATCGGGAATTCTCGCGTCTCGTCGCACGAGGATTAAAATAAAATCGAAACAATGATCGTTCGAACGTCCGGTGACTATAAAAAAAAAAAACCACGTTACGACGAACGTTTTTACCGTCTGTAAGGATAGTCGAGGGATTCGTGGGTTTTTTTTTCGGCGAAATCTTCGCTTTTTACCACTCGTGTTCTCGAATCCCACTTCTGATTTGGAAGGATAGTCGAGGGATTCGTGGGTTTTATTAAATTTTGGGGCTCTTATTGGTTTTAACGAATTAATACGTTCTTTATTTTCAGGCCCGATCTAAATTCTCTCCCTCGACTCTGAATTCTTTTTATAGTATTCGCTTCTTTCTTGTTTTCGTCATGACTACGCAACGGCTCACACGTCGGAGGAATTTTTTTTCCCCCAGTCTGATTTCGAAAAGCCCTCGTTGTGAATTAATCGAGTATTTACTGTATTATACGTCGAATCTTTCCCTTCGTCGAGGCCCAACCGCGCCACCGTACTCTTCTCTTTGCGTTTTCTTCTTTTCTCTTCATTCTTTTCTCCTCCCTCAGCTTCACCGCAGAAACGAAGGAAGTTCGCGACAGTTCTTCACCTGTTGCCGTGCCCGTGCGTCGACCGTCGAGCGCCCTATCATATCACCCTCGGTTTCAAATTATGTATATATAATACGTTTGTAAGTACATAACGCACGAAGCTTCTCACGCGGTGTTTGCAACCCCTGCATTTCCGGTGAAATCCGGACGCGATTGTTTCGCTTAATCTTTGTTCCATCACACCATTCGGACGATAGTGTGAAGCAACGCGCGTCACGTAAGCTTCTAAAATCGTTGCTGAACTTTGTCTCGACGTTTTGAGATTTCAAGGCCGCCGAAATTTATTTTTTTTATTCAAAAATTCTCGACAATCCACTATCCGCGTAATCGCAAGTTTTTTCGCGACCCTGATCGCGGAATTCTCTGACCCAGCTGGAGGAGAGGGAAACATTGACATTATCGATTTTTTCTCAATCATCTCATGATTAATCTCACGAATACGAAACGGTCCTTGCCGATGTAGTCGCCATTGTAGCACAGATTCGCGTTGTACTTTGCGGCTCGTATCGAAAGTCGAATTTCGAGATACCCCCGACAGCCACCATTTAGCCTACTGAAATTTCGTAGAATTTCGAGTTTCCGGCCATTTTTCACTCTCAATCAAACCCGAAAATGCACAACCTTCGTGGTAAAAATCGCCATCTTGAAAATTTCGAAATCGGCAATGCGTGTACGTCTAAAGTTCGAGTGTTCCCATTCGCGAGAGACAAGCTCTTCGCGATCCTCGAACAGCGCAAAGAATTTCCCCGATCGAATTTATTTATCGATCTTTCAAAAAAAAAAAAAAAAAATCGAAGGAAAGTACCGAATCGTATCGGTAACGAGTTCCGATCGGACGAATCGACCTGTTCGCAACACTTTTGCTCTCGATTCTCTCACCGTTTTGGCATTTTTGCCGATTTTAACCCTCGGTATCTCGGCCATTTTTCACTCTCAGTCAAACCCGAAAATACACAACCTTCGTGGTAAAAATCGCCATCTTGAAAATTTCGAAATCGGCAATGCGTGTACGTCTAAAGTTCGAGTGTTTCCATTCGCGAGAGACAAGCTCTTCGCGATCCTCGAACAGCGCAAAGAATTTCCCCGATCGAATTTATTTATCGATCTTTCAAAAAAAAAAAAAAAAAATCGAAGGAAAGTACAGAATCGTATCGGTAACGAGTTCCGATCGGACGAATCGACCTGTTGGCAACGCTTTTGCTCTCGATTCTCTCACCGTTTTGGCATTTTTGCCGATTTTAACCCTCGGTATCTCGGCCATTTTTCACTCTCAGTCAAACCCGAAAATGCACAACCTTCGTGGTAAAAATCGCCATCTTGAAAATTTCGAAATCGGCAATGCGTGTACGTCTAAAGTTCGAGTGTTCCCATTCGCGAGAGACAAGCTCTTCGCGATCCTCGAACAGCGCAAAGAATTTCCCCGATCGAATTTATTTATCGATCTTTCAAAAAAAAAAAAAAAAAATCGAAGGAAAGTACAGAATCGTATCGGTAACGAGTTCCGATCGGACGAATCGACCTGTTCGCAACGCTTTTGCTCTCGGTTCTCTCACCGTTTTGGCATTTTTGCCGATTTTAACCCTCGGTATCTCGGCCATTTTTCACTCTCAGTCAAACCCGAAAATGCACAACCTTCGTGGTAAAAATCGCCATCTTGAAAATTTCGAAATCGGCAATGTGTGTACGTCTAAAGTTCGAGTGTTCCCATTCGCGAGAGACAAGCTCTTCGCGATCCTCGAACAGCGCAAAGAATTTCCCCGATCGAATTTATTTATCGATCTTTCAAAAAAAAAAAAAAAAAATCGAAGGAAAGTACAGAATCGTATCGGTAACGAGTTGCGATCGGACGAATCGACCTGTTCGCAACGCTTTTGCTCTCGATTCTCTCACCGTTTTGGCATTTTTGCCGATTTTAACCCTCGGTATCTCGGCCATTTTTCACTCTCAGTCAAATCCGAAAATACACAACCTTCGTGGTAAAAATCGCCATCTTGAAAATTTCGAAATCGGCAATGTGTGTACGTCTAAAGTTCGAGTGTTCCCATTCGCGAGAGACAAGCTCTTCGCGATCCTCGAAAACACCGCAAAGAATTTCCCCGATCGAATTTATTTATCGATCTTTCAAAAAAAAAAAAAAAAAAATCGAAGGAAAGTACAGAATCGTATCGGTAACGAGTTCCGATCGGACGAATCGACCTGTTCGCAACGCTTTTGCTCTCGATTCTCTCACCGTTTTGGCATTTTTGCCGATTTTAACCCTCGGTATCTCGGCCATTTTTCACTCTCAGTCAAACCCGAAAATACACAACCTTCGTGGTAAAAATCGCCATCTTGAAAATTTCGAAATCGGCAATGTGTGTACGTCTAAAGTTCGAGTGTTCCCATTCGCGAGAGACAAGCTCTTCGCGATCCTCGAAAACACCGCAAAGAATTTCCCCGATCGAATTTATTTATCGATCTTTCAAAAAAAAAAAAAAAAAAATCGCAGGAAAGTACAGAATCGTATCGGTAACGAGTTCCGATCGGACGAATCGACCTGTTCGCAACGCTTTTGCTCTCGATTCTCTCACCGTTTTGGCATTTTTGCCGATTTTAACCCTCGGTATCTCGGCCGTGTTCAAACGATTATCATCGCGCGCGTTCGACCCGATCTCTTCGTTCACCTTGCCTTCGGCTTTGCCTCCGCCGCCGCCGCAAAACGGCATCGGGCAAAACCACCCAGCGCACCACCAGCAGTCACGGCCACTCGCATAAATTGACGACGGGACAAACCAGAATATATATACTTACTCGTGTCTTGTTGCGCCAGCCATACAGCTGCCCTGGCATCGCTCCGTTGCCTCTTGCTTTGGCGTGTTCTTTCTCTTCCTCTCTCTCTCTCTCTCATTCTCTCTCTCTCTTTCTCTCTCTCTCTCTCCTTTTCGCGAGTCTCCCTCTCTTGTTCTTTTTTTCTTCTTCTCCCGCTGCTCTCGGCGTTCCACGTTTCTCCTCGTGTATGCTGCTTCTGCTGCCCCTTACCGGCTTCGTTACAGCCAAGGGCCCTCGTGAGCTCGTCGGGCGCGCTCTCAGTTTTTCTGCAAAATCGTGAGAGACGCGCCTCGAGCGCACCACCGCTATCACCCCCCCCCCCCGCCCCGCTCCCGCCGCCGCGCTCTCTTCCTCCTACCCCTTGCCGCCTCTTTCCCCTTTACCACGTTTGCTCAACGACCGTTCTTCGGTATCGCCCGTGTACACTATAATCGCAAGGATTCACGCGCGGTTCGCGAATCGCCGTTTCGTCCTCGCGGCACGATAAATTTCGATGTTTTGTCGTTGAAAAATTGAAAAAAAAAAAAAAACAGAAAGTTTCCCTCAATCGTATCGCTCTCGTGATGACGCTCGTTCCGAAATAATTGCATCGTTTTGGACAAAAACCGTTTCGTTCCTTCGTGCGCTGCTCCGCCGTCGATCGTTCGGCATTTTTTTTCGAGCGTCTTATCCGGGATCGAGAATATCGACTTTTCTCTCGTTTTTCTTTGCTCTTTTCTTCGTTATCGACCGGGCGACGAATCGTCAGCAAGGATTTTCAAGGATTCTCCATGGTTTTTATCGGGTAAGTCGTTTTTGTCGTTGAAAAAAAGTCGTCGATCGCGTAAAAACGTGCTCAGTGACGTTCGCGAAGGACGCGAGATCGATAGTCGTCGATTTCGAGATTTTTCCACGATTTTGAAAACAATTTTTTTCCCGCCCTTCGCTGAAGCTGATTTGAGCATACACACTCGGAAGTTGGGAAAAACGAACAATTTTTTCGCTCGGAATCTTGCCGTTTACGTTTGCCGGTAGATGGCGCGCGATCGTTCACATGCACTCTTATCGATGAAAATCGCATTTTCTCCCGCTTTAGAGAAGAAATTATTCAAGGGAGATCGAATCGATGACCGATCGATCGTGTTTGTTTGTTTCTTTTTTTATTATTGATGATATCGATGATGGTTCATGTACGAACGACGAATCGTTGATTTTTCCTGAAACTTGTCCAAAAAGCCCGAAGTCACGTGACCGAATGAAGAATCGACGATTGAGAACCCTCGAAAGTATCGAGTGTATACATACATACTGACAAAAGTATTTTATACGTCCACACCGGTGTGTAATTAGGTCTACATCGAATCAAGGTTTCGCGAAAGTGAATATGATAATGTATCGATATATGTGTACATATACGTATATAGTATAGCACGTAAACGCGTGTATGAAAGGCATTATACGAGAATAAGGAACGCGCTGGCGGGTGTACAAATATTTTTCGATAGTCCTTCGATCAAACGTGACTTCCCGCTCACTGTACACATGTATCGATATATATAAATCGACCCTCGCGTATCTGTGGATCATACACGAATACCAACGCAAACTGCGAACGTTTCATGCTCCCTCGTACAGCTACGATCGGAAATTCATCGATGCTTTTCAACGCGAGTTTCGATAAATTTACGATCGAATGTCGAAGAATACGACGCCATTTTCTTCACTCTTCTTTCACTCGTTCTTTAAAACTGAGACGATCTTTTTTGTGATTTGCTGAAAAAAAATAAGGGAAAAGAGGAAAAAAATGGCCAAACTCGCGGGATACCTTCAAGGTACCGAGAGTCCTTTTTTCATCGCGCTAGACAGAGGCCTTTGGCTGGCGGGTACATACGCAGACTCCGGTCAAGGTCGTACGATCCGCGTTCCTTTTTTTTGTAACGCTTCACGGATCTACCGGGTGTTTCGGTAATAAGAATTCGAGATTGGAGTGACATTTTCAAGGTTTCGCCCTGGCTTTCAGGATCATACTCGTTGAATTACTCTTTCGATGATTTTTCTGGACGATGCGAGAAATAAAAAGTGTTTACGTGATATTGTTTTGCTGAATTACGCGTCAAGGTTACTAGCCAATAATGCCACTTTGATATCGACGAGTTGGATGTTTTTTGCACGCTTTTGACGCTTTTCTTTGGTAAAGGTCGATTTTTAGAAATTTTCTTCGTTCTCGGAGTTTAGAGATTTAAAGATGGCCGACGATCTCAGCGTCAATTGAATTTAACGTTAATTTCGAGTACAAAGATCAGAAGAGGCATCAATCACACGGAATTTCTAAAGATACGAATTTTTTACGAATTTTGAACGAAATTTTCAAATTCATGTGAAAATTTTGAAAAAAAATTCACGGGCACTCGGAAAAATGAACGAAGATTTTAAAGCGGCAACATACTCAAGATGTCTCGGCGATAATCAACACATTTTTGTGAACCCTGCAAAAACAACGAATCATTGATTCAAATTAAAAAATAACCTCAATAGAGAAGTGAAAACTTCATTGACGTCAAATAAAACATCCATTTTTTCCCCAACACATCGACGTCAAGGTTTTTAATATAAAGAGAATTCGAGAAAAATCCGAGAATAAATGCAAAGTATCGGAATCAAATGAATTTAGGGTGCAATTACGTGATTGTTGATATATTATGTAATTACTCCCTCCAATCAGCGCATTCGGCAGTGAAAGTAACGTGCCTTGCGCCGAATTTGTTTTACTTTTTACCCGAGCGCCATCTCGCCCGGAAATGTCCTTTGAATCCTCGAAATTTCTTTGTATCGAGTCTCCAAAATGATTTCGTATCAACAATTTCTTTTGCGTCGACGATAGTCAAATTTGATGATGAATTAATTTTAATATTACAGATATCATCGTTCAGGAGGATTTGACCATTCGTTGGTAAAAATCGGAAAGTGTCAAGAGTTGGTAACTCCACCACCGTTGGCGTGATAGTAATGCCAATGGGGTAAGAGTTGCCCGTTTCTCGATGCTCCACACGACTCTGCCAGCGGGAATTACAATCTATGCTAATTTTATCACGTTATGTAGCTGCAACAAAATAATTGTGGTTCAAATAAAGATGTAAATAAATTCATTCTGGTACATATTTTGTTTATAACAATTTTATTTCGACGCTTATGATTTATTAACAATTTCCCCATCGTTCTCTCCGTTTCCAACTTTCCATCACTCTTCACCCACGTTGTATATTATTCTTATCATTTTCTTTTTCATCAGACTGTAGCGAATTTTGTTGGAGTTTCAATTATGATCCTGAAAAAAAGGAGGTAACATCTATCAGAGGGTAAGACATTTTTAATAACTTGACACTAACCCGAAAAGGGTCAGAGCGCAGGTGAAGGGAAGAACCGGAAACATGTGCGTCTGCTTCGTTTCCCCCCCCCCCCCCAGATATTTTCGTTAAACTCGAACTTGTGGAAATTCCATCAAATTGAACAATTGACGCGAATGGAGAGAAAACACCAATGCGGGATGAAACTTTGGATAATGATTTTTCAATTCAATATTTTGTTTTTAAGAGCATTCGCATTGAAACTTTGAACTTTTAACACACTTTTCGTTCTTCTTGAGTTAATGTAATATATCTGGGATGTATTATTTTTGGGAATTTTTCGAGGTTTCATTTTGGAAATCGGCGTTTTTTGGATTCTATTGCAAATGCACATTGATTTTGTTCGAAATAATTGCCATAAATTATTATTCGAGCAAAATGTATAAACTGAACGTAAACGAGAAATTAGTCGTATCGCCATCTGTGGAGCATTCGTGTTACTAACTTGCCCACAGAAATTCGACGTGTCACTCTAGACGGTGTTTGGAAAAATTTTGTTGGCTATGATATATATTATTGCTATCAGCAAATATTATAATAATATACATTACTTTATACATTACGTTATTATTACTATCCATTACTTTATATATAAAGAACAGCTGAATTGTACCATGAACGTGTTACTGCCGTTGCGGGAGAGATACCGCAGCAGCACCTCGCGCGGACGATTCTTAAACTACAATGCGCACTCGTTTCGAGTTGTCAACGCTGCTCGAAATTTTTTTTGACAATCGAAGCGTACATTGGCGTACATACGTCGCGTCAAACATATGAAAAGAATATCGGTCGGAATGAATTTACGATTCCCGTTGTCAGGAAATCGGGTTTCGATAGATGTGATTTAAAAAAGCCTCGAGAAAAGCTTCTAGAAAAATCGATCCCCGCCGCGAACAAGTTTCATCGCGAGTTCCACCGAGGAGTGCCACATCATTTTTTGAGGTTATATACGCAGTGTTTTGTTGTTATTGTGCAATAAACGATCGACGAAAAACACAACAATGCCAGCCGTGATTGTTGGTCCGCCGCAAAGGAGCGAGCAAATGTGGCAGGCTCTAAAGACTCACATAACCAGAGAACGAGAGAGGAAGAAGCAGGGTGAGAAAAAACAGTCGATGTTTCGTTTTCTAAACTCGCCGTATTTTTCCTCGTTGCTCACGGATGAATTTGTTTACACTCAGAACAAGAAGCGGATGCCGAAGAAGAGCGTCAGAGGAAAGAGAGAGAGCGACAACAGAAGCAGGATGTAATGACACTAGGCGAGACGCGCGAGCAAATTTCCAATTTGGAGAACGAACTGTCGCAGCTCAAGGACGAAAAACACCAGCTGTTTCTTCAATTGAAAAAAGTCCTCAACGAGGATGATAACAGACGTAGGCAATTGATCAAAGAAACAAGGTACGTCAAAAATTGACAATCTTTGAAATTTTTTTGAAAACAAAGAAATTCCAACTTCAACCCAGGATGCTGCAGGATTAATCGCATAAATCTCGAGTGTAACTGTTTTTTGCGAATGTCGGATCGTTGAAATAATCCAATACCATTTTGCTCCTTGTTGTCGTGTCGCCACAGCGTGTGTCCCGAAGTTTTATCGGCGGTCGGAGGATATCCCGGTACCGGCATGAGCGTCGTTCATCCGCAGCTGTTTCTTCCGCTGCCTACGCGAAGTCCTCTGTACAAAGTAGCAGCGGCAACCCCGACGCATACTCTGATGCCGAACGTTAATGTAAAAACAAAGCACCATTGATTTTTTACAATTTTTTGTATTTAAAAAAAATGCGATAATTATTTGACGAAATAAAATTGTATTTGCACGTTTTTTTTCCATAGGGTCCCATGAAGAGAACCCACACACCATCGCCACCGCCGGTGGCGTCGCCGTATCACGCCAATTATGGTTACAAGCCACCGCCGTCCATGCCCAGCTACAATCCACCACCGCCGAGTGAGTAAATCGATCTCATTTCTTTCCATCGACACTCTAGAGACTAGAAGTACATACAGGATGTCCCAAAACGATGTCAATAATTTAAAATCAGATTCACAATAGAATTCCGAGTCGAAATGGATTTTAGTATTTTTTTTGGATTTTTAATTAATTTTCAATTTAATTAAATTTTTTGGCTGATTAACGACGAGGGTTCGTCGGATCGCGCAGTGCTCCAGTTTTGGGACACGCCGTATATGCGTTCTTTCAAATTGAATAATCATTCCATCTCAAACAAGGCGTAAAAAACAAGACTAATCGTGAGAACACCATGCTTCGAAAATAGGTGATTTGAGAGCAGATGGTTATGTTTTTCCAGAATCAGAGGACGCTGCCAGAAGATCTGGCGATAATCGCGCTGTCCTCTGGAACAGTAAGTCGATCGTTGTTACTTTCGTTCGCAGACCCTTTGTTTTTTAATGAAAATTCAATCGAAAGTATGAAAATCGTAGCAAACGATAACAGCGAATTTTCAAAACGAATCAATTCTCTACTTGTAAATAACGTGTACAAGTACTTTCTTTTAAATTCTTTTGCTTTATAATTATCTGGATGATCGGCGTGTCGATTCAGCAAGGAATGAAAATTTCGTCAGTCCCGCTCTGTAAATCTCCTTAATTAAATGGAAGAAAACTTTTTTTAAAATGTTTTTAATGTTTAATTTTTAACCCGAGACTAACACGTTCGTGTCGATAATTTTTCAGAGAACAATCAGTATCCACCGTCGACCTTTTATTCTACTCCTACTCAGAGTGTGTACAGTTACACGACGCCGACTTCGCAACCGTCGAGGGAACCGGAACCGGGCAAACCGGTGTATCTTTCCGGAAACAGAACAACCATATCCGGCCATCAAGCTGGCACGATAACACCGTTCTCGAGATACGAGAGTATTCACCCGATTGATCACAAAAATGCTTATCCCGAGGACAAATTTTATCTTCGACCGAGCAGTCACGTGACTGTGCACGGTGGTGCAATACCGATACAGCAACCGCCGCAGGTAACTCTCATCACTCTCGCTTCCCTCTTTTTTCTCGTAAAGAATACGGGGTGAAAGAAAAAAAAAGCACAAATAATCATTTTTATGCAAAAGTCGTCATTTCTTTTAATTCAGTTCACGGGCTATTTTCTAGAGTGTGACGACGGGCTCGAGCGATGTTGCAAAAAATTCGTAATATTCGAGATAAAATCGAGATTTCCGACAAAAAGCAAATCATCGGATCGAAAATTGCATTGTTTGTTTTTCCTTTTGTGACTCCTCACGGCTTTTTTTTCTACTTTTCTCGGCTTCGGAAAGCGACAATCTTGTCGATTTATTCGTAATAAATCGGTAGGTTGAAAATAGGATAAAAATTGAACAAAAAATGTGTCTGGATTTTCAGGGAGCGAAGACTGGCGGGATCACGTCGGGATATCCCGTTCGCGCGCCGCAGCCTCCGCCTTCCGGTCCTTATCCTCCACCTCCACCGGGGACTTACGTCACCGCTTCGGCCAATGTACCACCAGGACGATTGTTGTACTCGCAGCCGGGTGCTCGTTATCTTCAGCGCGAAGCATAAATTCATCATTTTCCCCGGTAACGTCGATACTAACGAAACTAATTGTTTTCATCCAATTTTATTCCACTATAGTATACATATTAATCTCTATGAAAATATCCATAATTTCCTCGCGAAATGCTCGTTCGCGATACACGGCACGTTTTGGATGGAAGAATTGTATTTCAAAATGTATTGTATATATGTAACTAAAAATCAGCATCTTTTGACGTAACTCTCTGATCGTCCGTCCGGTCGAAAAATTCTTATGTGAAAAGTGACGAAAATAAACAACATTTTTTTGCGGCGGGGCAATAACAATATTCCCTGTTATTCTATGGTTTTTCAATTTTAATAGACTTCTTTGTCCATTTATTCATTATCGCTAATGTGGTCCCTGCAGGGTAATTCATCGAGCGAAGTCAACTCGACTTTTCTTTTCGATATTGATGAAAAAAACAACAAATAAAAAACGTAGCTCCGTGAAACGAACAGGAAACCTTTGGCAGAAAAAAAATCGTGATCCGTGTCTTTGGTCAAAAAAAAGGAGGATTCGTCATTAGAAGATAAAAGATCCGTCTATCATCGAGATCGCTTTTGGTCATTAGGAACACTTGTCACCTTTTAATACGATGAGCACACCTTAAAAGTGCGACGACATGTACTTTTGCTCCTCGGCAATGTGGTCTTTCGTGGCAAGGTGTATACGCAATTTGTGTACACCCAACAGAGTTTCCTCGCAAAATTTGCAGAATACGTCGACGATCGGGTCGTTGCGATAATGCCTGAAATGATAACGACAAATTTTCAATGTTCAACCGATCTACTGGGATTTCCGTCCTCGATATATGTTTAACCCTTAACGGCCACACGGGGTAACTAGTTACCCCAGGCTTAAAAAAAGTGGAAGTAGAGATCTTGAACCTTCCAAATAAATACAACAAACGGCATCTGCCGGTGACAGACATGTGTGAGATGTGATCATTTTTCCTTCCGGTAATTTTGCAAAATAAATATGCTTTTTGAATAATTGGTGGATACTGTTATTTTTTTTGTGGTAGTGGTATATATTGTGCGGACCACCCTGAAGTTTTAGTCGTTAATATTGCAAAATGGCGGAGTAGTGAATTTTTTTGCAAAAAAAAGCAATTTTTCCGGAATTCTGACTTATATGACCAGTTTTTAGAACGCCATCTATAAATTAACCAAGTTACCGTTGGAAATATTGAAGAACTCGTCAACGAACATGACACAATTAGTTAAAAGTCTCAAAACATTTACGCATCTCGTCCGACTGGGTTTTTCAGCGTGGGGTAATGAGTTACCCCATGTGGCCGTTATGTGGCTTGGGTGAGGTGTGGCCGTTAAGGGTTAAAAAACATTTTGGGAAAACATCGGCCCATAGGGAAGATTTTTCTCTACTTTTTTGCTCGTACGTTGTCTCCAGGTTTCATTTTGCCATTTTTCAAATTGATATATTGTTCATCGAGGAATTATCGATTAATCTTCACCGGATAGTGTTTTTTCCCTCACCTGGTCGCCAATTCTCGAAGTTCGCTAGCATGGGCGAGCATTTCTTCCTTCTGGGCGTCCTTCTCGTCGAGCTCGAGAGCGTTGTGCAAACGATAGATGTATTGTTTAGACATGTAAATTTTTCCAGGCGGTATGAACAGCATTTCGTCGTAAAGACACCATTTCGTAAATTTATCGTGCAACTCTCGCGTCACGCCGCCTCTCTTCTTGGTCAGAAGAGCCATCAGCGCCCTCTGTACGCGATTTTGACAAATGCTCGTCTCAGCCGCGTTTTCCACGGGATCGATGTTGGGATTCGCGCAAATGCCAATACTCATCCAGTGTCTCAGTCTATTGATCTATCATTTTGCATGAAAAAAAGTTGGTGAATCTGAATTTTCTTCATCAGCGAATTTGGAAATTCCATCGATCAACGATTTACGCGGGAAATCGTTTTCTTTCCTCGCACGCCACGATCAATACTTACAAAAATGATTTGTATCGTTAAAAAAGACAAAAATTCGAAATTCTCCGACTCACTTCTTGCAAATCATCCATGCTGATGTCGACATCGAAATAAATGGATAAATCATGCTCCGGGAATAAGCTGTTGCCGGTCGCTTGATCGTAGCCCAATCCGCAGAGAGCGCCGATGTATCGAGTGTTCATTCGATTGCGTCGCAATTCCATCTGCGGCGCGAAGATGAGGCAGAGCAGCGAAGTCAAGCCTGGAATATTCGGCATGAGCGTGGTATTTCGCAGAGTAAGATTGTGCCCCGAGGGACTTTGCGAAACGGAGCCAGCGACCAGCAGACGCTCGTGCGGGTCATCGGGATTCGTGTCGAGAACGACGGAATTGACGGAAGTATTGTCGACGCCGACCTTTTTGCCCATACCGGCTTTGGTGAGCGCGGACAAGCCGATCTCGAGGGGCGAAAAAGGCCCTCGCAGTCGCACCACCGCCGGACAATCCTCGACGTCGGGAGGTTCGGGATACAAGTCCGACATGTGACCTTGATCATACTGGAGCTTCTCGTAATGCTCCCGTTGACGCTTCGGCATGGTGCTCCAACATTCGCGAAGATCGTGATTGTACCTCGAGGGATAATCCTCCTTTTTCGTTATGGCGAATCCCAGTTCGACCAGATGGTCGTTTATGTTCAATTGGACGGTTTGATCGACCCGCACGAGCTTCAAACGAACGATGCTATTGACGACCGAATAAACCTCGCCGAACAGACCCCATTTGCCTCTCAGAAGCTCGTGAAACGTATCGCGAGCTTGCTCGGACCATTGGCCGAACGGGGCGCCAATTTCCGAAGGTCCTATTCCAGCGAGTACACACTCGAACGCGAGCGCCGGCATCGATCTGAGCTCGTTGTCCTCCGCGATATCGCGAAGATCGCAAACTTGCACTTTGTCCCAAAAACCGTTGTCGATGAACAGCACTTTTGCCAGCAAGTCGTTTTTCGATTTCGCTATGACGTTCTGCACCACGGCTCGGTAATACCTCACTTCGTCTTTGTTCTTGCGAGGCGCGAGAACGAACGAGCCGATCTTTGGCGCCCCCTCGATTTCACTCTGCGTCGAGACATCTGGCGTGTTTATCAGCGAGGTGATGTGGTTGCGTTTTTGTACCGTATCGTCGTCGTGTAGCGAAGCCCAGAAGTGTCCGGGTGTTATTATCTGCGGAAAAAATATTTTCAAAATTTTTTTTTTATCATAAACGACTCGCGGGTTTGTGCTACTACACGTCTCTCACGAATAAAAACCAAACTGAATGAAATCGACTAATTGTTTCTTCGTCGATTATTCGAATCGCCTTACACTTTTTTCAAAAGCTATTCAAAATCTACAAACACGATGATCATCAAATTGAAAAGTAAATAAACGACGCACGCGAATCTTTCCTTCAATGAAAGAATGTCAAGGCGTCTCTTTGAAATTGCACGCTGAACAATTTCGGTAAACGTATCAACGATTGATAATGCGAATATTCGCGTATAAGAAAACATGCATTTTTTTTCGTTCAATTGTGGAAAAACGGAAAAAGCAGTTTTCGGCATTACCGATCCGTTGAAAAAGGGGAAAGTATATTCGCGGACGACGAATGAGAACGCTTACCCGATGGATGACCAGAGGTATGGAAGAGATGTCGAGGGGAGGAAGCAACGGTCGTATTCCAGTTTCGGTTGGTCGCGTCTCGTCGTTCGTTTCTTCGGCGGGTAGAAATATCTGTGGCGGTAATTCAGCGATCCCCAGTTGCTGCGCCTTCTCCATGGCGACTTGGAAATTCATGAGCGGCACCTCAAGCGGATTACCGATCGTTCGCAGCTTGACGGCTTTGTAAACCGCCGCTGATATTTCACCCGGCTCCTCGATGTCGCGTTTATTCTCCTCCGCGGTTTCATTCTGGCGAAATTGCACGTAAACCCTCGACGAATTGTCGAAACCCACGAGGATCTTGGCGACGTTCGACGTGATGCAATCCTCGAAATACTTCTGTATCCTACGAGCGTAAAGCTGGCCAGGTTGATTGGTCGGCCAACCCTGAAGATACACGGTTTTCGTGGGATCGTAACCTCCGAGTATTCTAGCGCCAACGGTATCGTCAACGTTCACGCATCTCGTGTAATAATTCGGATAAAAAGCACCGGCTATAACGATCTTAAAAATCAACGGCAATTCGTCGTTTTGCCACAAAACGCGGTCAACACCGACGGTCTCGACGATACCGAGTTTACGGAGCCTCATTGTCAAGTCCTGCACGAGCGCCTCGATCTCCCGCAGTACCCTTATCTGCAGATGGTAAGAACGAGCCCAACGTTTCTCGGAAGCGTCGTTTTTTATGCGATTGTTGCCCTTGAGGTTCATCCACGTGCGATAAACGGTCAGAAACGCTATGCAGTCGCTCGCCGAGTTCTCCGACCACGTTAATTTTGCGGAATAAGCGCGGAGCTTCTTTTGAAATTGCGCGCTGAAGACGTTCTTCACGGCCATGCCAGCGCCCATTATTATCGCCGGTCTCAACACGCTGAAAATGTGCCCGAGTACGATCAACTTTGATACGTGTATGTCGACCGGAAGTGCAGCCATAATTCGACCGAGATCCGTCAGATTGCCGTCCAGTGGCGATGGCGTTTCGTCCTCTTTTTCCAGCAAAGCACCGGCTTCTTTCAGCAAAAGTATCGTACGTTCGAGATTACTCAAATTCGGCGGATCGAGAGAGAGCGCGAGGATCGACTTTGGCTCGCCCATTTCCAATATCTTGGCGTTCAGAACGACGTTCTCCAGCGGCGCTCTCAGCATCTCCGGGGCTCCCTCGTCCTGCAGCTCGTTCTAAACATTTTTACGAACAATTTGACAATCTTACATATTAATCGTGAAAAAATATTGAGAAATATTTGCGCTGAAGGATTTTTTTCATTGATCCAACTACGAGCACGATAAAGTGACTGCTCTCATCGGCAAAATTGATTCGAAATTGAGAATAATGGGGTAATGATGCAGATTCTTACGTCGAAAAAGCGTTTTGGTACCAGACGATACACGCGGCCGTCCATCAGACGTCCGGCACGTCCGGCGCGTTGTTCGCTGTTTGCTTTGCTGGCCCAGCCGATTTCCAAGCATTGAAAATTCGTCTTTGGATCCGTGACCATTTGTTTCGTCAGGCAAAAGTCGATCACTGGTGAATTCACGTTTATTTAGTTTTATTATTAATTCAGCGGTAAAATTAAAAATTCAATTATCGACTTTTCAGCAAACTTTTTCTCACCGTATTTAATGTCGGGCACGGTAATGCTGCTCTCGGCAATGTTGGTCGCCAAAATGATCCTTCGTTGACCCTGGGGCGGATTATTGAATACTTGCTGCTGTTCCTCGCTCGTGATCGATGAATGCAGCACGACAACGTCGCATTTCAGAGTCTCATTCTGCTCCGATGTCAAAAGATTGTGCATCTCTTCGATTTCCCAGATACCCGGCAAAAAAATCAACGCCGCGTGACGATGCTCGGGGTCTTCGTCGATTTCATCGAAAACGGACAATATTCGTACGCAAAAGTCCATCATCGCCCTTGAAACTCGAGGTTCCTCGATCGAAACCTCGGGTATCTAATTCCATTTGACAATTCCAATGGAATGGAAAGAATCAATAAGTGTATTCATCAAAAAAGGTAAAAAAAAAATAGTAATGGCAAAAAAAATATTTCCAACTCGGATGATGATAACATACCGGACCGAGGCTCGTTATCTGGCACAGATAGTGCACTTGAATATTGAAAAAATTGCGTTTTGCAATATCGATGACCGGAGCAGGAGCGAGTTTTCCATAAACCGGTGTTGAGAAATAACACGAGAATTTGTCGACGTTTATCGTTGCCGACATGAGAACGACTTTGACCGACCGAGAATTCGATCGTTGCAGCTTCCTCACGACCAACAAGAGAAAATCCATATCCTGATCGCGCTCGTGCACCTCATCGAGTATCACGTGAGTAAAGTCAAGCATATTTTTCGTGTTTATCAATTTGTGCAATACAACACCCGTGGTGCAATACGTGAGACGAGTGTCCTGCGAGGTATTGTTCTCCATGCCGACTTGATAACCGACCAAAGTTCCAACGGGCCAATTTCTTTCTTGACTGACACGTTTAGCGATGCTTATCGCAGCTATACGTCTAGGTTGAGTCACTATCGAAAGAATTATAACAACATTCAATGTTCGTCGCGACATGAATCGTAAAAATTGTTTGTAAAAATATCTTCTGTTTCGAGTCAATTCAGAGTAGGTCTCGCAATAGTCGCACCAAAAAGTCAGTTTACCAGCCAATGTGCGAACGCTAGTGTACTTGCAGGATATTCGAAACATTAAACTTGAAATATATACTATTGCATATTATTTACATATACCAAATTTGTTATTGCACAAGAGACTATGTAAAATCACAACCTAACACAACATAACAATGAGAAAACTGATTCTTTTTTTATTTTTTCAAATCACGGATGTATCAGGAAAGGAAAAAAATCTCACCGATGATGTTGCAGTGAACTCTTTTCTTGTAGCAAGAGTCGAGGATGAACTGCGGTATTTGAGTCGTCTTTCCGCAACCCGTCGGCCCCTGTATGACCGTCACCAAATTAGTGTCGATCATGGTGACAATTTTCTTTTCCATCGAGTTTATCGTCAAATTTTCCTTCGGTCTATGAGCAAAGTTGTAAGTTTTGTAAATTCCCATCAATTGTTCATTATTAAGATCGTGATGCGCCGGCGCCATTGTGCTCTGAGATACTTCCTCGAAGTTAACGCCCGGTTTGCTCAATAAAAGATGAGCGGCCCTAGCTTCCTGTGAAAATTGCAAAGTTTCAAAGAAAACTCCACGGTACAACTTTCGATATCGCTAAATCTCAATGGAGATTTGGGTTCTTCTCAAAAAGATTAGATCCGATAATGCGGATGAATTTAAGAAACAATTGTCTGTTTTTCGCTCGTGGACTTGGCGATTTGTGCGGAAGAAACAATACGTTTGTTTTATGTTACACAAATAGAGAAAAGTGGGTTGCTTGTTTTTGCTTTAAAGAATGAATATATCGATTATTTACGGCCAGCATTCTTTCTTCTTCTTCCTTGACGTATTCGTGGACATAGTCTGTTCCATCGGAAACCACCGAACCCATTGTCGTGTTGAGATGATTGTCCAAGGCGGACATGTCCTCGGGATGACAAACTCTGTTGGACATTGTGGCGACGGTAATAGCGCTGAAAGATTTGGTCCCGTCGAAGATATCCAAGAGACTCATGGCGAGTAGCTTCGTCGATGATTTCTTCGATATTCACGCGACGACCCTATGCGATTTACTGCGGAGCACAGAGAAACCAAAAGCTACGAAAACTGCCGAAAACTAGTAAAGAAAAACTTTTTTCGAAAAATATCTTCTACAAAAAAAATGCTTATACAACAATTATACATCGCGTTGGAAAATATCTTCGAAACAAAAGAATCGAAATATCATTGACGTTCGGTGCGTTCGCGATTAATTCGATGTTTGTACACTTGCATTCAACACGTGGATGCTGATTTTATTCGTTTTTTGGATCGACAGACAAAGGTCGTGAAATTGAAGAATAAAATGAAGACGAAGGATTCATCGCGGTAATGTAATGATCGATCAATGAAAATGGACTCTTACGCGTTGTAAAAACCTCGTACGTCGGTACGTGTTTTCCATCGAACAAAGAAGTCGGTACTTTTGTTTGTTTCGCGATATTTTTTTTTCTTTGTTTCAAGACGGACAAGCTACTCGGGCGGCACAATGGACTAAACGCCGGGCTGCTATATGTATGTACGCGGCGTCGGTGTCGCGCCGGCAGAAAAAACAAAATTGTTTACGTTTTCGAATCCAACGCACTTGCGCGGCTCGCGCGCTTCGGATTTCTTTTTCTTGTCCGAAAGCAAGGGGGGGAATAAAGATCGACGATCTACCGGAAATGGGGGTAAAGCTCTGCTACCGCCGCATAGTAGAACATGATACAATCACCTCGACAGCCAATGATGGACGCGAAGGCAGAAATTGCAGTAAAATCGTGAATTTTTATTCGTCGAAATGCGCCACAAATGGCTTTATGTATACGCGACGCGTACAATTTTCAAAACGCCGAAAATTGCGTAATCTTTATGGTATTTGGAATGAAGTAGCGGAAGACATTCTTGCATGAAATTGAAAGTTCTCATTCCACATTTAAATAACACGAACAAGTCGATTTTAAACTATAACAAATTTTTATAGGGAATTTCATGCTCTGGAGAAATCAGGTCCCTTGCGTTTAATCGCTAGAGGTTTGCTACACTCAATTGGTGCCAAAGTTTAAATTATATTAACTTCAATACTTCATCAATGATTACGCTGAAAAATGACAATATATTTTAAAACCGTTCTACTTTTTGTGTGAAATCGATGTATTGGTCTGCCTCTCTTTGGGCCTCGAAATTTTCTAACAATTGCTGGCCAATTGTTGCTTTTATCGATTACACAAAAGCGCTCTTCTTCGTAGAGCATCAAAATGAAAATTGAAATATAATATGTACCACGCCAAACACCACGTTCTGTTGTCGATGGTCACTTTTTTTATTATTATGATTTCGAGCTGTTCAGACAGTCACAAGGGGCATTCAATTTTAATAACAGTACCAACTCCCGACGAGTTTTCGAAATATCGCCAATCTCCGTGCTTTGCTAATAAAAAGAGTGTTGCTTTCGTAAATTTCACCGTACAATTATGAATCCCGTAATTTGATAAACGCGTGCGCCTCCAACATCGCCCCTGTGTATATTTTCCTATAGACGACATTGAGCAAAATTGCTCGAGGACATTTTTTTCAAGATGAACGATCGACAAGAGCGTTACTCGGCCGGGGGAGCCGCTGAGCTCGCTCGCTATATTCCGTTCGAGAGCGAAGCACGCGTGAGTTGTTCGATTTTCAGAAAAAAAAAATCTACGCAAAAGACTTTTGCGACAATATCGAAAATTGATGATTTCTTTCCGTATTCTCCTAACTTTATCGCTTCTCGCGAGTTTGCGTACGAAAACGAAGCGAAGAAATCAACACGCTTGCAGTAAGATTTGCGAGTTTTACTTTCGAATGAATTTCCACAATTAACAATTTTACTTGCAGCATATACATAATTCGTACATAATAACATACATTTTTTAGGAACGTAACGAAGAAAAAGTGCAATTTTCGACGAAAAATTGCATAAATTGTTCCAAGTATTTGAGATTTTCATTTTCATATACTATATTTCACACAAACGTAAATATTATTTTCTAAACGTTTCCCAATTTTATTTACATATTCATCGATTGAAACAATTTTACACGATTAATTTACATATCGCTTCCTTATGATTTTTTTCACGGACGACAGGGTCTCTCGTCTTCTGTTCAAATGAAAATCGCAGAGTTTGCGCAACAAATTGATTCATCTTTTGAAAATTCGAAAGAGGACCGTAACTTTGATGATTTCGCAGGCGAAAACGCTGTAACGCGCTTCCACTTTCCGACGGATTTTCAAAAGAAGTTTGTACGATTTTCAATTTGCACAGATCGAGAATCAATCTTCATCGAATTGGGATAATCCGCGGAAGGAGCAGATACGTTTTCTCGAGAGTCTCGGCATCAGAACGAAGCACCAGACTTCCGCGACTGATGGATCGAACGAAAAAATGATCAATTTATTGAACAAATTGGAAGACTTGAAAGTTATCGCGGGACAAATCAACAATGACAAAAATGTTAACGGATCATCGAATGATTAATATTATCCCGCGATTGACGTAATAAGCAGCTTGTTTTTATAATAAATTACTTTTGAATTATATCGATAGGTTATGTTATTATCGAATCGATCGAGGCGCCACGGTCGATTCTTGCGTGATGATGAAGAAACAAAGAGAAACTTGTACGTCGCGAACTTTGCAAATTTGACGA
Organism: Heteropelma amictum; assembly: GCA_959613375.1. Classification (NCBI taxonomy): domain Eukaryota; kingdom Metazoa; phylum Arthropoda; class Insecta; order Hymenoptera; family Ichneumonidae; genus Heteropelma; species Heteropelma amictum. Next base: position 35,439,801 of record OY390720.1, read on the forward strand.
TTTTCAACGAACTTGTCCGTCGGAGTAACCCGCAACGAACCACAAATTTTGAGAACCGCTGTAATAAACGAAATAATCAAACAATCAAACACCCCCTCCCCCCAAATTGTCTTTTCCCAGTTAAACAGAATAAATTCTCTTCGAAATTAGAGGTTATGTTTTTTCCGGAAATTTTCTCTCGAAGAGAAAAAGCCCAACGCGAACGTCTTTTTGCAAGAAAATATCCGAAATTTTCATTATTAGATTAGATTTTTTTTTAAATGAGAAAAGAAAAATCGTAAATATATCGACCTCTCGAGGAGATTTCCGTTTCGCTTTTCCAAACTTCCGGCAAAGAACTCGTTCTATGACGCAACGGCGACATCATCGACGCGTGCGCTATTTCAGAGGAGAAGAAGGTGACGCGACGCGATTCGGAATATCAGCAAGATCCAATCGTTGAACGACGACTTTAACACCGTTCGTTATATCCTGCATGAATTTCCACATGTCCAGATACATTTCCGGTTCTTTGTTCTCCTCCGTGCCGGAAGCGTCTTCGTTTTGACGCAAACTTTTTCTCCTGGTGATGGGTTTTCGTCTTTTTTCATCGGCGAGTTCGCGTTGAAACTCTTCGGTGATGTCGATCGCGGATGGCGGCGAGTCAACGGCCATTTTTTCGTTCGTTGCTTGATTTTCCGAGGCGAGGTCGAGGGACGGTGCGAGCATCGATTTGGACGGCGTCGTGCATTCCGCATTGGGAATACTTTCGCCCACCGTGCTTTTGTCACGAACGACACTCTCGCACTCTTCGCTCAATCTTTTCCGCCTCAAACGCGTGGCGTTCAAGGCCTTCTGCATCGCCGGTGGTATCTCATCGACCGTGACGATTTTATTCGAAATTATTCGAGGACTGCTTCTGACCGTTTGATTACCGCAGCCCGATCTTTTGTGTTCGTCCGATCGTGGATTTCGGCTAGTTGCGAAATCGTCGGAAATGAAGTCCCGCGTGACCTTCGGTCGGAGAGTTTCCGGTAGAATCACGGGCTCCTGCTCGCCGCTGTCGCTCTCGGGTTTGTCAGGCTCGGAATCGTCTTTTGGGTCATATTTCAATTCGATACCTACTTCGTCCTCCTCCTCCTCGACCTCCCCCATGTCCCAATCCGTCGAATCGGTCCCGTCCTTGCTGATCCCAGCGGTCTCGTCAGTCTCCATGGTAACGGTTGCATCCTGTGCCGCTTCCGGTATTTCGATGTCGTCGGGGTATCGCAGCTTGTCGCTCAACACTTCCCTGACGTTGCCAAGATTGATTTTCACCAGTGGGATTTTCGGTGTTCCAACGATGGGCGATCGCTCGACGCGCCGGAAGGAAAAAGTCGGCGGTTCCGATGTCTTCGGCATCTCCGAACGGTCGACCTCCGCATCGCAGTTTCTGCCGCTTGTTCCATACTCCAAGGTCATCCCGTTAACGGGAGAATCGTACTTTTTAATCGTCGCTTCCTCGTGACCCTTGGATCTCGCCTCGGACATTTCGATCTTGGTTATCAAATTTTCGAGTCTGAGCAGGCTCGAGTTCAACAGGCATTTCTCTCCTTCCTTCGTTTCGGCTTTTTCCGAATTTTCCAAAACCTCGTCCATCTCCAGCTTCGTTTTTTGCTCGACGACCGTAACGCTGTCGTGATCCTGACGAATCGTGCACATGAGGCCCTCCATCACGAGGTCCGTTATGTTGGCGGAACGAGCTGTTTCAGCCTGCGCCGCTCTGGGACTGCGCGGCAATGATTTCCCCGGCAAATCGCTCTCCTTGTGACTCGGTCCGGGACTGGACTCCCCTTCGTTCGCGCCCGGAGAGCGTTTCTCCGACGACACCTTCGTTCTTTCGATTTCCTTTTCGATGATGTATTGATACGGCAAATCGGCAAAATCAGCGGCAATCGCCTTCTCGGCCGGCGAATCTGGAGCTATTTTGTGCTTCTTTTTCTCGGGGCTCGTGCCACGTCGTCGATTTCGCGTTTTGTTTCGCGGCAAGTACTCGACATTGCCGGCGGATTTTCTCAAGCCCGTTGGCCTTTTCCCCGGATCGTTTTTCCCCTCGGTTTCGGATTTCTTTGACGAGGAACTCGTCGCGCTATCGCCCGACTTGTCGGACATGTTTTTATCAAATTCTTCCGTCTCGCCTTCCGGTTTTGAATCAGAAACATCGCCATCGTGGATTTCACCTTCCGGTACGTTATTTTCCCCGATTTCCTCATTTTGCTCGACGCTCATCGACACTCGGTCTGCCTTGGCTGCATTCGACTTGTCGCTCGCACGATTTTTGTCCCTCGGCTGTTCTTCGCCCGAAGAATCGTTCAGAGTCTGAACGGTCAGGACGAAGGCGTGTGGAAATGCCGTAGCGTCGGTTCTCTCCCGAAATTTCAACATGGCGAACATTTTGTCCTGCCGCATCCATGCTGAATGATCTGCGAATTTTCAATTGGATTGAAAAACTTTTTCCAAACGAATACGATTGATTTCGATAAATTCACCATTCTGTTGAAAGATTCGTCGCGGATTATGAAAAATATTGTGAAAATAGTGTGTTTTTTAACGGTTCTCGATGGGAACAAATGATTAACCATTGCCCATAAGAAATTGAAAAAAAAAACGGTTTTCCAAACATTTTCGATACTATTTTTCTTATTACTAGAGATTGTACTCGAGATTCGCGTTTTATTTTATTTTTTCAAACATTTTGCCGCCAAAGCGTCGTCAAATTCTGAAATCAGCAGTTTCCTACGTACTGTACGTCACGAGAAGATGACGCGTGCCAAACTGCTGTCCCTGGCGAGGCTGCGATTTCAGTATACGTCTTATGACTTTCGTCAACTCCTTCGGATATGCGAAACCCTCCGTGTTTCTGGGAGAGCAAAAAACAGAGTTTGAGAAGAAAAGCTCGAATGTTGAACAAAATCATAGATATACGGACGATACCTCAGAGTCTTGTGCCATTTAAACGTGAATTTGTATATGTGCTTTTTGTGGCAAAGCCAATAAGCTCCGGGTATCGTTAAGACTGGCTCGTTTCCCCGCTCGACCCAATCAAGCTTGCCAATCGAACGTACATGTATTCCAGGCATTTTCGTTCCGGTTTTATTTCGTGAAACAAAGGCACGAGTTTCGTCGTTTCTCTCCCGCCGGTGGATTCTCTGACTAAAAACGTTAGATAGTAGAGAACTCGTTGCTGCAAAAATAATCCGTCGTTTACAGAAAAACCTACAATTCCGTTATTCCTTTTTTAGCAACGAAAAACTCCCATCAATTCGAGACTGTTGAATGATTTTTTGTCTTTTTTGTCTTTATTCCAACATTTCCCCATTTTCTGTCCTCCATCATTTTTCTTGTACTTTTCACGATTCCGCACAAGTTATTCGCCGCTCGATTTTACTGATTTCTTTGTATCATAATAAAGATCGTTTGAATGTACCTTCCCAACTACGATTGTTAGTGTTTCTTTGAAGGTGCAGGAAACTGATGAGCAGGAATGTTTGAAACAGAAATTTGAACGGAAACGTTTGAATATGTTTGAAAAATCTATGCAAAAAATACGAAGGAATAATTGAACTTTTTCGTGGCGTTAATATCACGATGCTCCTTTTCGAATCTTACCCCTGTTATAACTTCATTGATGAAGACATCCTGAATCGTATTCCACGGTAAGAATTTACTCGATTCGCCGCTGGAAAATACTCGCTTTCCGATTATCTGTACACCGACGGATTTAACGACCAACAGAGTATCTGAAAAAGGAAGTATCACGGCCGTAAAACATTGTTTTCGAAGCTTTGCAAAAAACATATTGCTCATTATGGAAATAGACGATATCGATGCTGAAATTTTGCCAAAATTGTCGTCGCAATTTGGAAAATTGATTTCGTGGGATTTAAAAAAAAAAAAAAAGTAAATGAACGAAACGCTCTTGGTACTCACCGATGTTTGAGGATGAAACAAAACGTTTGCATTGGAATATCAAAAAAATCGCGTATATCGCAACTGCTATCGTCGGATCGAACGTCGCACAAGCAGCAGCGGCAAGAATAATTAGGACAAAGTTGAGAATGTGGGAAAACTTTCTGTCGTTTCGCAACACGAATTTAATAACCCCGGAGCTGTTGGGATATTGACCGCGATCCGTTGTTTCGTCCAAACTAATCAAATTACCATCGACCCCCCGAAAGGTTTGGACAGGGGTAATTCGACAATCGTGTAAATCAGGCGACATGAATAGAACGCAAAGTAATAACAATCTTCAACTCTGACTGTTTTTCGAAACTATTTAACCTTTTGCGAACAACGAACGTTTGACGATTCGGCGGAAAACGGTTTAAATTGTGGTGATAACTGTCAATCTTTCACACACACTCGGGCACACTGACATATTGACTTATCGATGAGTTGGATGTTTTTTTTTACTTAACCATAAAATTCAACGAGTCTTCAACTTCAACAGCTTCGTAATAATAATTCTTGGGTCAACACACGGCCGCATCGTGTGCAAGCGAGGAGTAATAAATAGCACGACACTGCTTGAGACGGGGCTAGAAGATCGAATATAATGTTTTTCACCGTTAAAAATGTTTGCAGCTTTTGATACGGCTCGTCATGATAAAAATAAAAGAAATCTTTCGTTCGTACTGCAGTACTGCCTGATGCTACGAACTAACGCTACGCGTTTGACTTGCATTTGCTTGCATCCTCATTCGAGCGCATCGCACGCGCTGAGGGATCGAAGCGGCCAATGAAACGCAGTCTTTTCCTTTGGCGAATCAGAAACGCTAGCCTTACGCTGCTCACTGATTGGTCGGAGATTGACGCTTGCGGTGAAAATGCGACCGAAAAATTTGCCGAGGGGAACTGTGTGAAAGCCTCGTTTAAAATTGATGAAGATCCTTTGATTTAATTGATTAATAAATATTTGTTTTTTATCCATGACAAACGTTTTCAAAGTCCATTCCTTGCTACACTCCTATTATTCTCATACAAAATTGATAACTTGAAAACGAATAATGCGGTTGCAAAAAATGACGAATGGAAACCTTTCGCAACACGCATACACACTCGGTACTCACACCAACTCACACGCAACACGCATTTTCTAAAAGCCACATCATCCATCTTGAAATTACAAATAGACGGCGAACGCGAGAGAGGCGATCACTCTACGACGGAAAGACATTTTCGCGTTTATAATTCGCGTATTATTTGATCGAACATCCAAGTTTTCAAGTGTTCTATCCATCATAGGAATTTGTGGCCGAAACGTAATATTGAACGCTGCTTCGGAACTAACTCGACTTAGTGGCGCGGCTCAAGCTGCTAACGAGCCACGATGGACGCCATTCCAAAAACACACGAAGGTATTAGATTTATACTTGAAAAATCAATCGTATTTTTTTTCACCACTTTCCACGATAACTTTGCGATCTTACAGCATGACGAGCGACTTTCACTACGAAACCTATACAATTTTCGATGTAATGTCAAACTCGGGCCGATCTTTGCGATTCGTTAAAATTTTTAGGTTACGCGCGTACAGAAATTTACGAAATAAACTTTTCAATTGGCAATTTCAAGACCTCCGTCCTAGGTGTGCGATTATTTCAGCCGATTTCGTCAAATCCTCAATTCCTAATTGCAAAAAAACAATTCACAGCCAAATTAGATCGAAATCTTCGGCTTAAAAGTACACAATTCAATGTTCGTTTTTGGCGTAAACTCGAATATAGCAACTTTGTCAATGAAATCCCAAATAACTAGAAATTTTTTCTTCGTGTTGTCCGAGAAATTTACAATCTGAAAAGTGTTTTTATACCGTAAATGTACAGAAAACCAACGAATGATGCCATGTGCGTTTATCCTATGCATAAAATTGTGCTCTAGCGTTATCAAACTGTTGCACGTCGTTCTACATTCTTTTTTTCCGCGAAACAGACATCGAGGCACAGATACGAGAGATACAGTCAAAGAAGAAAGAAATTCAGAATGCAACAACGGAGAACGATCAAGTCGGCCTCGGCAAGACTGGATTTTACGATCAAGATATTTACGACGGAACGAATAACAAGTACGACGGATACGTCACATCCATCGCGGCTAACGACGAGATCGAGGTAATCAGAGCGAAAAAGAGAAAAAAGATTTTTTCGATTTTGCAATAAAATCGACTAATGAGAAAATTCCACATTTCCCATCGAATCAATCTTTATCGTCTAAATTTAAATAACCTTTTGTTTTTTTTTTCATTTCTCAGGATGAAGAGTACGAGCCGAGTACATTCAGCTCGAATAAAAGAGCAGGCTACAATGCTCCCGCCGCTTTGCTCAATGACGTGGCACAGGTGAGTTGCAATCCTCAAGGCCATGGGGGATACCCCCTCCCCCATCAAAATTTTGAAAAATTCTCAGGCAAAATCTATAAATCGGATCAATTTGCAGTTTTTTGTCAGTATTCAGTGACACAACACGGAGGGACTGACGATTTCGCAATTTCGAAATTCTGCAAAAAAATTTTTTTGTAGAGTGAAAAAATTTTCACAATTTCGAAATTCTAAAATCGTCAGTCCCTCCGGGCTATATCACTAAATACCCACGACAAATTTCAAACCGATCCGATTTATAGATTTTGCCGGAGAATTTTTCTAAGCTTCGATTTACGAATGTAACACATCGCCTTAAAATTCGCGTATCGAAATAATTGCAGAAAGTACGGACTTTTGTTTTTCCACGCAGTGATACGAAAATTGTAGCGAAAAATTTGTACAGAAATTAAGATAATCTACTTGCTAAGGATTTTCCTCAAAAAACCTTGTTTTTGGGTTCACTTTTGTCACGCAATCCTCCGCAGCGTCGATTCGTGCGATGATTCACTCAAATTTGATCGTTTCGTTAATTCAGAGCGAAAAAGGCTACGACCCTTTCGCGGACAGACGTCGGCCAACGATCGCCGATCGCGAGGATGAATACAGGCAAAAAAGACGACGTTTGATAATCTCGCCGGAACGCGTCGATCCTTTTGCCGAAGGTTTGTACATGTACTCACGTTAAATAACGAAAACTTTCGCTTGGTTCTTATATCGTAGCTTTAAGGAAGGTAAAAACAAAATGAAAAGGCATTCGTAATGTTTAAGGGATTTATTTGTAATTTATTTCCTTTCTTTTTCTCGGGTAGCGCGCGAGCTTCGACAAAAAAGCGAAAAACGAAAGCTTTGAGAGCGAAAAGTACGCGAAGAAAAAATCGAAATTTCAATTACGTTTACCGAATAATCCACTTTTCTCAATTACCGCTCGTCGGAGAAAAAAAAAATCCAATATCGATTTTTTTTTTAAATCGCGTATAACAGCGACAAATCGAGAATCAGTGTGAATACCGATTTTCATGACAACGCTTTTTTTCTTTCTTCCAAATGTGTAATTGAAAAAAATGTTGCGTCTCCGTAAAACGAAAAATTTCGAAAAATTCATCATCTCTTTCCTCCTTCGTTGTTACCGAAGCTCGCGCGCGTTGTTATCCATAGGCGGCAAATCCACGACGTTCGTTTGTGTCGTTGCAAGTGATTTGAGTGCTTTACACCAAAAAAAAAAACATAAAACCTCCAAGAAATTGAGAATAAACGTTTGTATTTATTCAAACGCGATAGACGGGAAAATTCGCTCGAGCAACGTTACAGTAACACTGTGGGATGTGAATGTGAATCGAATGAATGGCGAACGAGCAAGGGGACAAAACATCGTACTAATGTGAACATATTTTGTTTCCAATCATAGTGACGGTCTGCACATTTGGATATCATCTGCTTTGCCCAGGATACTATTGTCCAAGGTTTTAAACGACATCCATATATTTTTTTTCTTTTTTCATTGCGCGCTGTTCACGTCGATCGGAGGAGAAAAAAGTCAAACCTGTCTTTCTCAGCTCACAGCGTTGAGACTTTTCTCGCGTCGCGATTCATTCGAAAATGGTCTTTTTTCCATCCTCTTCGGCGTTTCGCACTTTGAATTCCCCCCCCCTCTCTCTCTCTCTCTCTCTCTCTACGCTCTGTGTTGCTGTTTTTTTTTGTCTTCATCTCGGCTGTTGCATCGTCTCGAGGAAAGTCTCATCGTTATTTCGAATGAAAAATCGAACGGAAAAATGCAGGTCGCATCTCCGACCTACGACGCGATGCCCGCAAATAGAAAAAGAAAAAAAGACGAAAACAAATAGTATGAGTGGCTCTGAATGCAAATATTATTAATAACGAGAATGAGTTGATTTTTAGATGGCTAAAGTATTTATTCGATGTGGAAGAGAACTTGAGAGCGAGACAGTGCTCCCTGTGCCACCGAATCTTCACGTACGTATTATATATGCGAGCTACCGTTGCCAACTCTCCGAATCCTCAATTTTCAAAATTATTTTTCATCGACCAATAGTCTTTTTCATTAGAAAAAAAAACAAAAAAACGAATGATGAATCGTGCAAAAATTCAAGCGAGAATGTCGAATGGGAGGGCAAACACGGTAGCTCGTTTTTTTGGAATATTAACCGTCGTATTCCAAGATCGTCGAAGGACGATGAAGCTGAAATTGGCAAAAACCATATCTAAATCCCAGTGCCAAATACGCTTATCATCGTTTTCGAGTTGCATCGTTGAAAAACTGTCGACTTTTTTCTTTCGAAAAATTGCTGTAAAACTCTGGAAATCCTCGGGCGACGATCGGTCGTCGAAAATGCTTGCTCGCTCGGTCAAACTCGCGAACGATCGTACGAGTATCATTGGCTGGCCATTTCATGACAATTTCAGCTTCATGCGGTAAAATTTGCAACGATATAAACAATTTCGAGAAAGAAATGAGAGTCGGTTGGAATGGACAAAAAAAAGTGTCGATGAATATCGCGGGTTGCAGAATTTACGAGAACGAGGGCCAAAAAGAGCCTCGACGCGATTTGAAATAAGAGAATTACACTCAACGGTCAGAGGAGTCTCTATCTTTCAATTCCAACAAGTAATAACTAATTGTTACGCTTTGCGTGACGTTTGATTCGTGGTTACAGGTGGCAAAACTCCGGACATCGGTTCAAGATCGTATCCGGAAATTATGCGCGAGCAGCTGCTCAAAGGCGAAGAAACTGAGGTACGCGTTGATTTCACACTCGTTTCTCATTGAATGATTCAACTTTTTTCTTGGCGATTAAATCACTGATGGATCGATGATTTTTCAGTTGAAAAAAAAATTGGCGGAAAAAGCTAAAGACGGCACACTCAAGGCGACCAATGGCGAGCCAAAACCTGCACCAAAGAAACGCGGACGTTGGGATCAAACGGAGGACACGCCGGTCGTTAAGAAAGCGGCCAATAATTCGGCCACTCCCACATCCTGGGACAATGCTGACGTGAGTATTAAATTTCTTTCCAGGTCTCGAAATTCACCTTACGAGAATTAATAAAAAATGTCGAAAAAAGTTTGTTCAACATTGTCGATAAAATTTTCAACAAAAATGAAGAAACATCGATGCAACGCGTTTCGTACCGCAATTTCTTTTTAGTTTGTTTTGACATTTATTCAAGATTTTACAAAAACGCGAAGTTTGTCATTTTTTTCATAGCGAAAAATTCGTTAATTTCCAAGCTTATGTTATCGCACGCTTTACGCTCTCGCGCTCAAAGGTGACACCAGCGGCGATAAGATGGGACGAGACACCGGGACACGGGAAGGGCGGCGAAACGCCCGGAGCGACACCGGGACAGAGTACGCGAATGTGGGAACCAACGCCGGGTCACGCGACACCCGGCGCCGTAACCCCTGGTCGCGAGACGCCCTCTCACGACAAAATCGTCTCCAGCCGGCGAAATCGTTGGGACGAGACACCCAAGACCGAACGAGGTAAGATTCGAGAATTTTCAACGACGACCCAAGGTCATCCGACCACGAACGTGAATTCAACCAAAATCCAGTAAAATACGCAACATCTGTTCCATCTCGTCATACCGGAATTCTTCATTTTTCTGTTGTTTTTTTTTCGTTTTTTAATTACATTTGCGTATTTACTATGATAAAAAGACCGCAATTGTAAATTTCAGAAACACCGGGACACAACAGCGGATGGGCGGAAACTCCTCGAACGGATCGAGTATCCGGCGATCTTATTCAGGAAACACCGACGCCGTCCGCGAGCAAACGGCGCAGTCGGTGGGACGAGACGCCCTCGAATCAAACGCCGGGTTCGATGACGCCGCAGACACCGGCGACGCCGTTGACGACGCCTCATCAAACGTCGATATTAACGCCGAGCGGTGTAACCCCAACGGGTCCAAAGGCCATGGGACTCGCGACGCCGACGCCCGGACACCTGATGTCGATGACGCCCGAGCAGTTGCAAGCTTATCGCTGGGAGCGCGAGATCGACGAACGAAATCGTCCGTTGTCGGACGACGAGCTCGACGCTCTGTTTCCACCTGGGTACAAAGTGTTGCAGCCGCCGGCCGGTTACATACCGATACGCACGCCGGCGAGAAAATTGACGGCAACGCCAACCCCGATGGCCGGCACACCGCAGGGTTTTTTCATTCAGCAAGAGGACAAGAGCGCGAAATTCGTCGACAATCAACCAAAGGGAAATTTGCCGTTTATGAAGCCCGAGGACGCTCAGTATTTCGACAAACTGCTCGTTGACGTCGACGAGGAGTCCCTCAGCCCCGAAGAGCAGAAGGAACGTAAAATCATGAAGCTCCTGTTGAAAATAAAAAACGGCACGCCACCCATGAGAAAAGCGGCGCTCAGACAGATCACCGACAAGGCTCGCGAATTCGGCGCTGGACCCTTGTTCAATCAAATTTTACCCCTCCTCATGTCGCCGACTCTCGAAGATCAGGAGCGACATCTTCTCGTCAAAGTTATCGATCGAATTCTTTACAAACTCGACGATCTCGTACGGCCCTACGTGCACAAGGTAATTACCATAATTAAATGCCAATTTCGCGTACTCGACGATGCTATAAAGATATTAAAGAAAATCCGTCATTTCTGAGCTAGCGAAGACTTTCGATGACAAGAATATATTTATGAGATTATTTACGAATTTGTTCAGTCTTTGCGATACGCTCGAAATTTATTCGCTATTTTGAAATATTTATTCTTAACTTTGAAAAAAAATCCATTTTTTATGAAAACAAAAGTTTCCTGAATATTTTCCGATTTTCGGTATTTCAGGCACGAGTGATTTTTTTTCATACTTTTAGTCGATTGAAAAAAAAAGTGTCAGGAAGATTCACCGACTGTCCGTTGTTTGATCATTTTCGTAGTCAATCAATAGTACGAGTACAAACTGTACGTTGTTTTTTTTTTAATCCGTCACAGATCCTCGTGGTAATCGAGCCACTGCTGATCGACGAAGATTATTACGCCCGCGTGGAGGGTCGCGAGATCATATCGAATTTGGCAAAAGCAGCCGGTTTGGCAACGATGATATCGACCATGAGGCCCGACATCGATAACATCGACGAATACGTGAGAAACACGACAGCACGTGCGTTCGCGGTGGTCGCTTCGGCGCTCGGCATTCCTTCGCTCTTGCCGTTTCTCAAAGCCGTTTGTCGAAGCAAAAAATCGTGGCAAGCTAGACACACGGGTATAAAAATCGTTCAGCAAATCGCTATCCTCATGGGATGCGCGATATTGCCACATTTGAAGAGTCTCGTCGAGATCATCGAACACGGTAGGATTGAAAAAAGGCAAAAAACACGTCTTTCGATTCTTTTTCGTTTTTTCTTAAAAAATTTCACACACGTTTGATTCGTCTCAATTTCGAAGGAAATATTTGCAAAGTAATTTGCCCGTTTTGATTTTCGGGCTTTATCGTAAATCATAAAAGTAGATTTTTCCACGTCGACCTCGTTAATTCTTCGCAGGCTTGGTCGACGAGCAACAAAAAGTTCGCACGATAACCGCTCTCGCGATAGCCGCTCTGGCCGAAGCGGCTACGCCCTACGGTATCGAGAGTTTCGATTCCGTGCTAAAACCACTGTGGAAAGGTATAAGAACGCATCGTGGAAAAGGTCTCGCCGCTTTTCTCAAAGCCATCGGTTATTTGATTCCACTCATGGACGCCGAATACGCGAATTATTACACGAGGGAAGTGATGTTGATTCTCATTCGCGAGTTCCAATCGCCCGACGAGGAGATGAAGAAAATTGTGCTAAAGGTGAGGTTTCGATTAAGATTTTATTTTCTCTTTTCTTCTTTTTAATGAAAAATCTCCATTTTCTTTCGTCTTTTGCCTCGTTCTAACTGTTTTTTTTTGTTCTCTTCAACTTCAAGGTCGTCAAACAATGTTGCGGCACCGACGGCGTCGAAGCTCAGTACATCAAGGACGAAATATTGCCACATTTCTTCAAACACTTTTGGAATCATCGTATGGCTCTCGATCGTCGAAATTATCGTCAGCTCGTCGATACGACGGTGGAGATCGCGAATAAAGTCGGAGCTTCGGAGATTATAAATCGCGTCGTCGACGATCTCAAGGACGAGAACGAGCAGTACAGAAAAATGGTCATGGAGACGATAGAGAAGATAATGGGCAATTTGGGCGCCGCCGATGTCGATTCGAGGCTCGAGGAACAGTTGATCGACGGAATTCTCTATGCTTTCCAAGAGCAGACGACGGAGGCACGTCTCGTTTTTGGATATTACTCGCGATCTTTTTATTTCCCCAAAATTCCCCTAAAATGTGTTAATTTTCGTAAAAATTCCAACAGGACGTCGTTATGCTCAATGGATTCGGCACTATAGTGAATACTCTCGGCAAAAGAGTCAAGGCGTATCTTCCTCAGATATGCGGTACGATATTGTGGCGTTTGAACAACAAATCTGCAAAAGTACGACAGCAAGCCGCCGATCTCATTTCTCGCATCGCCGTGGTCATGAAAACTTGTCAGGAAGTGAGTTTCACCGATTTTGTCATGGATTTTATCGAAACGCTGTCGCGAGATATACCAGAATGTAATTGTAATGATTATCGCGCAGGAAAAACTCATGGGGCATTTGGGAGTCGTTCTTTACGAATATTTGGGTGAGGAATATCCCGAAGTCCTTGGAAGTATCCTCGGAGCGTTAAAAGCTATCGTCAATGTCATCGGAATGACGAAAATGACGCCGCCGATCAAGGATTTACTGCCGAGGCTCACGCCGATCTTGAAAAACCGACACGAAAAGGTTTGAGTTTTCAAAATTCGTCATTTCTTTTTCTTCGACTAAAATCAGTTCATTTTCAATCAATTTTTCGTGTTATTTCATTCTCAGGTACAAGAAAATTGCATAGATCTTGTCGGTAGAATTGCCGACAGAGGGCCGGAATACGTGTCAGCCAGGGAATGGATGAGAATTTGTTTCGAGCTCTTGGAGCTCCTGAAAGCGCACAAGAAGGCAATTAGAAGAGCAACCGTAAATACGTTTGGTTACATCGCCAAGGCGATCGGGTGGGTACAAAAAAATGATGATTTTTCGCAGTGATGATGGATGATATTGTAGAATTTCTGTAATTAAGTGTGGCGCGTGATCCGTAGAAAAAAAGTGTAATAATTTCCTGCATTTCCACAGTCCGCACGACGTTCTGGCGACTCTTCTCAACAATCTGAAAGTTCAGGAGAGGCAGAATCGCGTTTGCACGACCGTGGCGATTGCCATCGTCGCGGAAACCTGCAGTCCATTCACGGTTTTGCCAGCGCTGATGAACGAGTACAGAGTTCCGGAATTGAACGTACAAAATGGCGTTTTAAAGTCACTTTCGTTCCTCTTTGAGTACATCGGCGAAATGGGCAAAGATTACATATACGCGGTTTGCCCGCTGTTGGAAGACGCTCTGATGGACCGTGACCTTGTACATCGGCAGACAGCCTGCGCGGCGATAAAACACATGGCGCTCGGTGTTTACGGTTTTGGCTGCGAGGATGCTCTTATTCATCTGTTGAATCACGTGTGGCCGAACGTTTTTGAAACGTCGCCGCATCTCGTTCAAGCCTTCATGGACGCGGTTGATGGGCTCAGAGTCGCTCTGGGCCCGATCAAAATCTTGCAGTACACGCTCCAGGTTCGAGAGAAAGAATTTTTACCATACGATGTCGAAATATGTAATATTTTATCATTTTTTTGACGAATTCAACGTGGTTTATCCGATTTTTACCGTTTGTTTCAGGGTCTGTTTCATCCGGCGAGAAAAGTCCGCGATGTTTATTGGAAAATTTACAATTCGCTCTACATAGGCGGCCAGGATGCCTTGGTGGCTGGTTACCCGCGTATCATGAACGACCCCAAGAATCAGTACATTAGGTACGAGCTCGATTACGTTTTATAAGAGTAACAAGGGGGAAAAACGCGAGATGGAAGACGAGATATTTCCGGCAAGATCGAGAGAAATGTATAATAGTGTATAAGTTGATATAATTTTTCCGAACGCCGTGCTACTACCCGGCGACAGTAATGACAGTTGACGATTGTTGACCCTTCTCCCGCTCTGTTCCGTAACGCTCACGACGATTTGACAATCTCGTGAAAATTCCACTCTGTATGTGTCGCAGTAACGCGCACCAGTAATCGCGAAATATCGAGGAGAAAACGAATAGTACTATTATTTATATGTTTATCACATTTTAACCGAGCATTATACTTTTTCATCGCCGATACAATGTGATTACCAATGTGTATAGATTATATGATTGTCGAGTCAGTTTAATAGCGAAAAGTATGTTTTACACTTAGGCCCTCTATCGAGTGTAGACGAAAACTTTGATCTTTGGAGAAATTAAAAAAATATGAGTATAAATCGTGATCCGCGGTGTCAAGTGTAAAGGCAATCAATTTGAAAATACAATCTCTTTCCTCCTTGAACACTGAAACGAAGACGTTGGATAATTATTGTTGTTACGAAATTATGGATGACACCGAGCAGAAAAAAGAATTGGTGAGAGAAATCGCAATTTTGCGTTTGTCATTTTGGTGGTTGAATATTACCGCCTTTTCGGCGATCGAGAAACTACCAATGAGCGAGAACCGCATAAGTCACGTGGTATGTTGGGACGGCGAATGAAACTTATTGAGTAATGGTCACGTGACCTAAAGTCCGAACCAATGAAAGAATGTTGTGTTTCGTTTGAAGTTTCAACCGTTTTCCAATGCAATGTGAGTTTGTTTTGATCGAGCTTCCGTCGATTTTTTACGCTGACAGAGAAACGCGATTGGATTAGTTTGTTTTCGCGTTTATATTGTGAAAATAAACATTGAGGTAAGATATTTTAACGAATTTCTTCGGCTTCGTACGAGCACCGCAGTGGGCTTGGCACCTTTTTTGCTATTAACATTTTTAGAGGTTATGTACTCGGTTTACGTATCACGTTTAATTCAACACGGTTTTCATTTCACTTATGATTAGCTTCGACTAGCGAGATGAAACATTTTCGTTTTTTCATCTTTTCGTCTTTTTTCAATTACGATTATTTGTATATAATGGATAAAGATTTTCCCATTTTTGTCGTATTAATATCGTACTCGCGCGGCGCAGTTTTTAACAGTCGAGTGAATGAAACTGTTTCATCATAAAAAAATTCTCGACAGCAATGGATATGCATCCTGAAAAAATTCACGACTTCCTCACAGAGGCCGGTCTGCAGTCCACTGTGTCGGATCTGCAGAATCCGACCAAAGAATACGTTCTGAATATTTTGGAGCAGTTTCTTCACAAGTTCTCTATAGATGCCGCCACCATAAAGAAAGTAAGGGGAAAAATCACGGAGTATCCAAGATCACGAATTCGTACATGTAATTTACATGGAATTGTTTTTTTTTCAAGCCAACCGCCGAACAAATCAAGTACACGTCTCTCATCGAAGACTGCCCGGAGATAATATCTCTGATAAATATATTCGAGACAATGGCCGGTATTTGCAATCAGATAATTACCAAAGACAAAACTATATACTTCACCGATTTGACGAGTCCGATGCCTAAAAAAACTCGCGTAATCGTCAAAGCGCTCTCCAACTTTTTGCTCTATGTGATCAACAAAAATGCGTTGATAGAAGATAGATTGAAAGAGATAAGACTGAAGCATCAAAAGCTCGAAGAAATCAAAGAGGAGAGAAACAGATATATTGAACTTGCCAGCAAAAACGAGCTGGAAAAAGCAAACAAGTTGAAATTGAAAAATCAAGTGAGCAAAAATTTGTCCGCGCGAATATTCGTTCGAATCGTATCATCCGATCATTCGCGTTTTACTCCGATGGTAATGAATTTTTTAGATGGAAACCGAGATCGCCAAAATCAGAAACCTGAGGAACGCGAGAAAAGCGGAAATAGCGGAAACGGAAGAGAAACTGAAAGCCATAGAGAAGGAAAAACTGGAAATAATGCAATATCACGAAGTTTCCACAGCCAATGCCATTAAAGTATACATCAGTCGGTTACTTCTTTACTTCATTATTCTATTTTTCATTTTTTAATAATTAATCTGCTCCAGATGCAAAGAATGGTCGAAGATGTCGCGTCGAGAGTCGTTAAATCACCGGAACGCTACCAATCGCGTTTAACCGAACTTAACGAGCAGAAAAAGAAGCAGGAGGAAAAACGCGACACGATGCAGGATGCGATAATTAGTAAGAAAACGACAATCGAGAGAGTGCAGAGCCACTTGGCCATCGTAGCTCATGCACACGCGAAAATTTCTGAAACAATAGACGATTACAAACGGCTGCAGTGAGTTTTTCTCTTCAATTTCCATTTTTCGAATTTTATTCCTCAAGTTTATTCGATGAAAATGTTAAATTTCCGTCAAAGACAAAAGAAAAACAATGTTATTCCGAGACTTGGATATTTATCATCTCGTTGTGATTATTACAGACAATTTAAGACCGTTCCGGAAGAAAAAAACAAAAAGAAGCATAAAATCGAAGCCCTCTTGAAGCAGGAAGCGATGGCGCTGGAGCAGGAAAGTAGCCAGGGTGGCGATGAAAAATTGCAAATTGCGGAAAATCATTGCGAACAACACTTGGCATCGCTTCATACCGGACTCAAAGAATTACTGAAGCAAGTTTTTCCTACTTTTTTCCTTTCACTTAATAACAACATGATCTCAATAACGCGAAATTTATCGACCAACGTCGCTTCTACCTCGCAGTAAGAAAAAATGCCTGGAACGCCTGCACGCGAGTGAAGAAACGCGACAACAGAAGATATGTTCGGAGAGGGACGACCTTCTCGTTTCGATCACGAAAATCCAAAACGAAACGAAGGAATTTCTCGAAAATTGTCAAAAAACCTACGATCGCGAAGTCAGCCAGGTAAAATGAATCGAGTGTAAATTGAATGTTCGATTCTTGACGTATTTTTCATGAAAATCACTTTTTCTTTCAGGAACGAAAATTGAGAGAATCTTTGAATTGAAGTTTGCGTGGAAGATGATGGGATGAACGATTTCCAAGGAATAGTTCATAAAAGATTCGGCGTTGTGAGACAACTTTGGTCTTGCGTGTATATATATTTTTTTTTTTTCTCGTGTAATTTTTCTCTATTGTTTTATTACGTCGGTCAATGTTTATACATTTCTGAATCTTCATATTACCTTTGCCATTATATTGCACGTGAGACGAATACATTCATATCGTGAAAAGTTTTCGAAATATCATGCGGTGTCCAAAGAGTCGGCGAGTCGCGAATACATGTTTTTGGAAATTTCAGTATCGTCAAATTCGGACTAGGTTCGTTATATCGAGTTCATCCAACGAGCGATTTGCTCAGCGAAATAGATCCACCGATCGAAGATGAAAATATTCAACACGAGAATCGATTTTCAAATTTTTTGCATTCCAGTTTTGAATTCGAGTCTTTCGCGTGAAAATGTACTCTTTCGTTGTTCGATGAAATACAACCAATATCGTCGAAAAGTTCTCGACCGATTTAAGTACAATCCGGAAGTCAGACGAATATAATAATCGATCCTTTTACGGAGAAGAAACATTGATTTCGGTGAAACTATTTCTCGAAGATCGCCAGGCAATTTTCGCAACTATCGGCATACATTTCTTTCGTCGTTGTAATCATTTTGTATTCATCCGACGAAACCACGCTTCAAAGCGTCCTTTCTTGTGTTTTTTTTGTAGATTTTTCTTCAAATAAACGTTTCCAAACTCGCGAGATTCGTGAGTCGAAATCGAAAATTGAAATTCGAGACTCACCGAAATCCCTCTCAATTTCTCGACAATTTTGCGTACAAGTGGAGAAACAAGAAGATGATCGCTTCAACGCGATATATTTTCTCAACGGTTTACATCGATCGAGCTTGAAGGTCCACTGGGTATTTCTCGTGTGGTATCGTCTATCTACGTTGTACTATATATCGTTATATAAAGTTGCTAAATGCAAATGGAAAGAAGATAATTTCTCGTCGATAGAAGAATAATTTGTGACTCTTGTCTTTTTCGGCTTACTTTCTCCACATCGAGAGGCACTCGCGCGATAAATATAACGGAAGTGTCCGTGAAAATTATCCCATTTCGCTCTTCTCAATGATCATTTTACTCCACGAGAGTTTTGGAAAACCCCGAAGAGAGTTTTCCATTTATATACATACTTGCACGAACAAACGTATCGACAGCATCAACAACTTTTATCCATCCATCTTTCGCTGATGACGTCTCGATTACTTCAAATTTACAAAACAAACAACTTTGTCGCAATTCGACGTGAGAAAAAAATGTACAACGCTAAATGAGAAAATCTCGAGATTTTCACGAATTTTACATCTTAGCTCGAACGATCAGAGATCGTACGAAAGAAATTTGACGTATCGAGTCTCGATCTCCAAAGACGCGACTTTTGAAAAAGTGTTCTTTTTTCTTCCGGAAAAACGTAATAGACTCGTCGTTTCGAGCAATTGTTTATCAACAAAGTCATAAATCGTATTTTTCAATTTGAATATTGTCCTTTCGTACAGTTTGGTCGATGTTTTCTTTGCAAGAAAAGCGTCGTATTAATTTCTCTCTAAAATCGACGACTCAACGGAGCCTGGGGAAATTGTCTTTTTTCGTTTTTCTCGTTCCTGTCGTTCCAGCATCATTCATCGAGCGTATCGCGAGTGAAACAATCGGCGGATATCGCAGACTGAATAACAATTGACGACTCGATCGATAAAGAATTACTCGCACCGAATAACAAGATTCGTCGAAGGCGAATGCAACTGGTCTTTGATTTTCTTTCTTCTCGTTCGCGTTTTTACAGAGTTAGCTCGATTCCTGCGACGAAATGGCTCTCAATTTCCGTTCTCCTTCGTTATTGTTACATAATTGAACAGTATACGTACACTATATACAATCAAGACGGGTATTTCATTGCTTCAAGGATTTAATTACAATTTCTACACGTACTCTCTTGCGTACTTTCCCTCCCCTCGTTTTTCAGTTTTCCTCCAGCGGAATTTTCAATTTGGCGATAAATCAACAACTCAAGCGACTTTACACTCGTTACTTCTCGTTTGCCGTTAGTCACGCGATCGAGTTTTCTAAACTACGGTCTCGTGGCAGTGTTTTCGATATTCGATAAATCAATCATTTTTTTCTTCAATCATTTCACTCGGATATCTCAGAGGGAATTTTAATGTCTTTTCGATACCCCGACTTCTGATTTTCAGGGATTTTATTCAATGATAATTGTAAATTTCGCAGGGGGGGACAAAAATCGTCATTTTTTTCCACCTCTGTCTCATTGCCCGTGAGATTTTTTTGCCCTTCCTTCCTTTCCGCTTCGCGCGATACTTGTACCCTGAACACGTACAGTGAAATTTTCAACGTCGAAATAAAGAGACGAACGGAGTGAACGACATCGACGAAACGCGAGAGGTAAAAATAGGCACCGATCGGTGGGTCGAGGTGATTTTTTCTATAATCTTCGTGATTTTTTCTCACCCAGATCGAGGAATCTTTTATTCCCGAAGAATCGATCGAATCGAATGACTGAATTATTGCTACTGCGGAACGAGGATTAGTCGCTAACTTTTTATTTTTCTTACTACCATTAAATCATCAAGATTCTAAAGATTTTCCCTACATCGTTCTATTTTGTCCTGTTTTGATACTCCAAACGAAACCGTAACATCCCACAATAATAAATAGTCAAGTTTTAATCATTATGTTTACCCTCGAATCGTTGATTCTTTAATTTAATCCTCGATAGATTGTTGCCCCTCGGCTTGTCCGACCTGGTCGTACTTTTTTCGCGAAAATCAAATCTTTATTTTTTCGATCGGATGTAAAATACTCGTGTCTGACCGAAAAACACTGTAATTTCGCGTGAGTCCAGTACGTATTGTAGGATAAATTTTCATGATTCATTGCGAGCTCACAATGCTGCTCTGAAACGTGAAACTAAATGAGGAAACAAAATGAGCCAGTTAAAATTGAAAAACTTGAACAATTGAAAAATATTGAGCTACATATGTTTCTCCAATAAATAACCAAAGTCTCGGATGTTTACCTATTGTTTATGCTATATTATTCGTAAATCATCGTTTGCACGTACAACTGACGTGTTTACTGTATGTGTGTCATAAAATAATGTTTCTTTCTGCAAAAACTCGAGAGAGTCAACTATTTTTAATATCAGTACACCATTGACTCCACCGCAACGTTCTCCGACTGCGAATTTTCACGCCTTCGTCACTTGACATAAAAATCTTTTTGAATACCGTTTATTCAGGACAAAAAACGTATCGATTTACCCTCCGCGAACGCGCAGGCCCGCGAATTGACTTTTATCGCGAAATTCTCCCACTTTCGTCGCATTTGAGAATTCACGAGCAAATTTTCGGCCATCATCATCAAAATCATCAAAAAACTGGATATTCTTCCAAATTACGCTTTAAAAAGTACACCCGAGAATTTTTGTCACACGATTTTACTCGCCGATTAAAAATCGCGAGCGATCGAAAAATGAGTAGGCTCGCATTGTCCCCGAACGTTCTTCCCGATTCAGAAGACGGTGGGCGCGTTCTCGAAGGGTCAAAAAATAAAATCGCCGAAATTTATCACCGATGAAAAAAAAAACCTTGAATATTCGGCTGAAATAATTTATGTATAAAATTAATTAATATAATTAATATTGTTCATCAATTAATATAATCAATGTATTCATCAATCAATCCATATAATAATTCATTTACCTGTGTCAATGTTGCGTATTCATAAATTCAGCCCTAAGCGAGTCAAGTGAATTTCCATTATTCCCTATCGATTATTTGGTGAATCTCCAAAAAATTAATCAAATATACTTCTCGTCCGATCGATAAACTTGCTTACACGGAAACGGTAAAAACGAGTGGTTCGTCTTTGAAAAACAAGATGCAAAAAAATCGTGAAAGCTTTCGAAAATTTGACAATTTACTCGATTCATTCGTGCACACAGGTAAATCAATTATTTCAACGTCAACTCGTTCAAATTGGCGTGGCTTTTTCAACAATCTTAAATTTTCTCAAAGTTCCATAACTCCCGGAGCTTCTTCTCCCTGCTTTACTTCTTTCTCATTTTTTTCTTCTCTTTAATCGCAACTACTCGTAGGTATCTGTTTTTCCCGACGGTAAATGTATTAGACCGAGCTGACCTGTACCGAGGATCCGTGGGTATCGGACTCGTTGTGCGATCTCAGTGCGACGGAATTCTCGAACTCGACGTTGTCGTTCAAACCGTCAGCGGCCAAAATTCCGTGCCTCGTTTGTTGCTCGACGACGTCACCGTCGCTCGTCGTACTGTTCATGATATTGTCGGCGATTTTCTTCTTCATACCCGTACCGTTCAAGGTCATGTCATTGCCGGCGTCAGTCTGATCATTGTTCAACATCGATTTGCTCCCTCTGACGTTGTCCTTCGAGGTCGTTTGCGAGTTGCTCTTTTTCCCTCCTTCCTTATCGACACCGACGTAACCGTTCTTCGACGATTTGCCATCCTTCTCCCTCGGCTTTTTGCCCAAACCGAAATTCGGAATTTTCGTACGATCCTTAATCTCTCGCGACTGCCGTATCGAACTTCCACGATTGGGATCCTGGCTGCCCTCCTGTTCCTCCGTTATCGACACGAGATTCGCCTTACCGTCGTTACCCGCCTCGTCCTTCGTTACTTGAATCGGAATATCATCTGTGAAAAATAATCATCAACGATGTCATTAGACGTTCCACCGACGGCGAAAAAAACGGACGTTTCTCAGTTTTCACTTCCGACGACATTCAATCGTGCTCGTTCGTTATTGTGCGACGTTCAAGCTCGTGATAAATCAGCGGGGGAATTTTTTTCCTCTTTTCTGGACCAAACGGTGATGATTTTATCTCTCGACGGTGGGGCCGATAAATGAGGATCGCTGACTCGATTTCCGTCGATCAGCGATGGGATGTCGAGATTTGGTTTTTTTTCTTTTCGTAAACGGAAAGGGACGCAGAGTTTTATTAAATTCGATTGTTCATCGACATTTTCCGGCGCCAGCTCCGAGGCGGTAAGTTTTTTTTTCACGATTTTCAATCGAGATACTCGGAGGACTCGAAAAATATCAATGAGTCTGTATTTTCGATTTGTAAATGATGGAAAACGAGTGAGGGTGACGGTGCGTGACGCTAAAATTGGAAAAATCGACTACTTCATTTACATCGAGGGAAATGGTGGATTATTTTTCGACCATCTTTTCCGACAAAAAAATGCGTCGATTGACATTTTTTTTCGTTTTTTTTCTTTCGTAAACGGAAAGGGACGCAGAGTTTTATTAAATTCGATTGTTCATCGACATTTTCCGGCGCCAGCTCCGAGGCGGTAAGTTTTTTTTTCACGATTTTCAATCGAGATACTCGGAGGACTCGAAAAATATCAATGAGTCTGTATTTTCGATTTGTAAATGATGGAAAACGAGTGAGGGTGACGGTGCGTGACGCTAAAATTGGAAAAATCGACTACTTCATTTACATCGAGGGAAATGGTGGATTATTTTTCGACCATCTTTTCCGACAAAAAAATGCGTCGATTGACATTTTTTTTCGTTTTTTTTCTTTCGCGAACGGAAAGGGACGCAGAGTTTTATTAAATTCGATTGTTCATCGACATTTTCCGGCGCCAGCTCCGAGACGGTAAGTTTTTTTTCACGATTTTCAATCGAGATACTCGGAGGACTCGAAAAATATCAATGAGTGTGTATTTTCGATTTGTAAATGATGGAAAACGAGTGAGGGTGACGGTGCGTGACGCTAAAATTGGAAAAATCGACTACTTCATTTACATCGAGGGAAATGGTGGATTATTTTTCGACCATCTTTTCCGACAAAAAAATGTGTCGATTGACATTTTTTTTCGTTTTTTTTCTTTCGCGAACGGAAAGGGACGCAGAGTTTTATTAAATTCGATTGTTCATCGACATTTTCCGGCACCAGCTCCGAGGCGGTAAGTTTTTTTTCACGGTTTTCAATCGAGATTCTCGGAGGATTCGAAAAATATCAATGAGTCTGTATTTTCGATTTGTAAATGATGGAAAACGAGTGAGGGTGACGGTGCGTGACGCTAAAATTGGAAAAATCGACTACTTCATTTACATCGAGGGAAATGGTGGATTATTTTTCGACCATCTTTTCCGACAAAAAAATGCGTCGATTGACATTTTTTTTTGTTTTTTTTCTTTCGCGAACGGAAAGGGACGCAGAGTTTTATTAAATTCGATTGTTCATCGACATTTTCCGGCGCCAGCTCCGAGGCGGTAAGTTTTTTTTTCACGATTTTCAATCGAGATTCTCGGAGGATTCGAAAAATATCAATGAGTCTGTATTTCCGATTTGTAAAAGATCGAGAACGAGTGGGGGTGACGGTGCGTGTCGCTGAAATTGGGAAAATCGACTACTTCATTTACATTATTTTTTGACTATTTTTCCCGACAAAAAAATGCGTCGATTGAAATGAAATATTCTTTCGCGTAAATGAAATATTCGATTTTTCCCCATAACACGTGTTCGGTGTTGTTAAATTTACTCAAGAGTGAAAGTTTGCTTCAATTAAATGCAGAAAATATTCCGCGCAAAAGCCGCAAAAAATCGCTGTGATCTGAAAATCCGGTCTCAAATTTACCACGGAAAAGTACGCTCGTATCTCGTTCCTTTCGAAGCAAACCGCAAAGTTCGTTGAAAAAAAACCTTTCCCCCACAATACGAAGGAGCTTCGAACGATAAGTGTGCGAGAAAATAATAACTGCGAAAAATCCTTATTTCAACGATCTCAAATAAAAGCTTCGCAAAAAACCATATTCCGCTAGCACGAAAGGTGATTGCCACCACGATTCGTCAAAGTTTCGGCGATTGAACGCCAAACGTGCTTCATCGCGACGTGCAAAATCGAAATTCTCCGACATCGATTTCAAAAAACCCTACACCACGAAAACGAACTACCGCAGAGAAAACACTGAAAAACGATGCATGCCTTTTATCGATTTTTCCAAACGAGTCAAAGAGCGCGAGTGAAAGAGAAGAAGAAATTTTCGTCGTCGGACGAGAGAACCTTCAATTTTGCACATCTCCGGTGGACTTGATGCCGCGAAAGAGATAAAAAGATTCCGTGCTCGTGTTTATCGTCAATCTTCACAAATGTAGCAACTCCATTTTCTTTTTTCGCTCGTTTTTTGTATTTCATCGATACCGTGTATAGTTTGAGAGTGCAGCTGAGGTACACAGGCTCTTTGGTCTTCCCCGAGTTACATACAAAGTGTCGACGGAAGCGACGATAGCCTCGCCCAACGCCTGTTCCTCGAGTACGCGATAGAGTCGAGCTCCGGCACTGACGCGACTCTCGTTGCTCGGCGATCCACCGCGATCCTTGTCTCTGAGATTTCTACGATGAACTTCGTCGATCATGCAGGAAACTACATCGGCGTTACCGCGCTGCTGCTTCGTCTGCTGGGAATCGCGCGTTTTCTTCGGCGACGAATTACGATTCGGCGAAGCGTGCGCGCTGTTGAGGCTCTCCCGTCTCGAGTTTTCCAACGACGCCGAGCCGGACTTTTGCTGGCAATTCGCGATCCCGCAACCATCGATGTCGACCTCGTCGAGAGGATATTGCGACGAGTGTTTCCATAACCACGCGCGACGCTTATTTCCGCTCGAGCCGATCGACGCTTGTGAATTATTTTTCCCCGCGATCTCACGATCCCCCTGATTGCTTCGCTGCTCGCTCGAATCGAACAACGTCTCGTCGAGATCGTCTAACGATATTACACACACGTCGCAAATGAACGCGAGGTCGCGCAAATCTTCGAAAACTGTCGCAACGTCCTTCGTGCTCTTCGGGCTCGGGGAAGCTCGGGACGAATTTACAGAAGCTCGTACGATCGTGACGAGAGAGCACAAAGATCGGGGAACGATTCATCGGAATTACGAGGTTCGTCGAAATTTAGATACGTCATTGATGACCGACCTCACATTTTTTGAATTTCATTCTCGTTTTTTTTTCAAAATTGGATCAAAACGAAAATTCTATATCGGTAGTTTCCGGCAATTTGATTTTCTTCGGCGATACAGCCGGATGGAACAAGGACAAGAGTAAAATCCGCATGTTCCGCCGATTTCGAGGATGAAGCGCGAGTCGCGAGAATCTTGAGATGAAAAGATTTCGAGGTGAACTTACCCGGCAATTTTTTAGTCCTGAAGGAAGCATTTGTGATCATGGATTTGGACACTGTAGGTGTAGTCGTAGCTGGTGACAGAGCGACGCTTATTCCTATCGAAGCTTCGCCGGGTTGTCCTTGAAAGAAACAACAATGACAACGAGGGTTATTCGCATTCAGCGCGCACGAGTCCGGCATTTAAAGAGTTACATGAATCTTTATAAAGTCATTATCGCGATATACGACCGCGAGGCTTTGTGCAAAGATGGATCTGAAACATCATTCTTTTGCGGACGACTTTGCGTCACGCGCGTCGAAAATAAACGATGAGTAACGAAAATTTATTCATACCGGATGGTCCGGAACTGCTGGAATTTCTTATTGCATTCGTCACTAGCATTACGTCAGGATAACCGTCGTAGCAAGCACGATTGTGAATGTCCTCGACCGCCTGGCTACCCACGTACCAACAGTCGTTGTACCTGACAATAATTTTGCGGCAAATAATCCAATGAGAATCGAGGTTGTGCAAAAAAGTATATGCGAGACTTTGCGAAATTCATCAAACCGGAAATTGATTTAACAAAACAGTAATGATCGACTCTTTCACGCTATTCGTCGCATACTTTTGTTTGTACGATTTTTTTGAGTAATTTCATTTTGAAACGAAAATTTTTGAAAATTTGCAGCTCTGAGCGCGTTCTTGAATGATCGTGAAAGGTTTTTTGAAAATCAAACTGCCGAGTACTGATCGATTTATTGCAAAAAGCGGAAGTTAATAATGTTATTATTTTTTTTTATACAAAAAGCTTATTCGTACCAACAGTCGTTGTACCTGACGAGGTTTTTTGAAAATCCAACTGCCGAGTACTGATCGATTTATTATTTATTGCAAAAAGCGGAAGTTAATACTGTTATTGTTTTTTTTTTAAATAAAAAGCTCATTCGCAGCTTTTTCATTGATTTTATTCAGCTCGTCTCTTTTCCGAAAATTTGTCAGAAAAGAAGTCGGCAAATGATTTTTGTGTTGCTTTCCACGCGAGTTCAGTGGCAATGCGAGAAAAGTACTTACATGGCGAAATAAATTCCGTGCAGGAATTCGAGAAGAAATTGATTCGATACGGGAATTCGAGGCAGCAGTCGGGGCACAAAACTCGATTCACTCCCGTACGACGAGCGCTGATGATGCCCCGGCTTCGTGAAGCCCTGAGTCACCAGTCTAACGAGAGATAAGGCCGTTAATTACGTGAAAAATGCATTTTTTAGCCTATGTAAAGTTGCGTCGAAAAACGGTATGCCAAAAATGCGGAATCGGAATATTTCCGGAAAAAAAATCCAACAATTATACGTCCTTTGATCGATGAATGAAAAATCATCAAGTACAAACTTCGTCGCGACTTTGGAAAATTGCTCCAGCGCTGATTTGTTGATATAACTGAGTTGTTGATTGTAAATGAAGAGTATGGCGGTCATGACTTTTAATCGATTTTGAGCATTGAGCGTCTCGACTTGTTGAAGTGGTCCCCAGCTGACGAGTTTCGTGTTGCACTCCTCGAAACGGCGTACGGCACTCTCGGTGAGCGACGCCGGCGCCAGACTCGAGGGCTGAATGAAATACGACGCAAATTTCATTTCTTTTTCATATTCAATGTTTATCAAAAAAAAAACAACCTCCAAAGTTCATGCGATATTAGCAATAAAATATGACGAACGAAAAAAAAGTGAATTTCCGGTTTGATTCTCAAAGTTGCCGGTAAATCATTCGCGGCGCGTAATTTTGTGAATTTACTATTATCGAGATAAAAGTCTTTTAATAAACACTCTGTATTGAGGCGTACGCGTTGTAAGAATGGAATTCATTTTTAAGCAAAAATTGGTTTCGTCGATGAGCCAATTACCTCGTGGTAAATGGAGAGCATCGCTAGGGATGGTAGCCTGAAGGACACAGCTTTTGGCTCGCCGGATTTATCGACGACCTCTAAATTGTACAGCCCTATCAGCAGAGTCTCGACGGATCTGCAATTCTGCAAAGAAAAAATTGTACGACGACCGTTAAACGGATAAAATCCATCGCTTGTTTGTTATTCGGTATTAATCTTGTTTCAAGTTTCTTTTTCGCCAATCATTTTGCGTTTTTCCGATTTCCACTGTCGACTGAGGTCGGTTGTCAACTTTTCGCTGCTAAATGGTTAAAAATGGTTTTTATGAATTGAGAAATGATTAACGACGAAGGAGCGAAACCGAAGCGTCAAACAATTCCTACGTCTCTTGTTTGCTGATGCGAAAAATTCGGTAACCTTGATTAACCTCGACCAAAGTCTCTCCATCTCGGTTCTTTGGTAGATGCGTTGCAATTAACGTAATTACACTCGGAAACGTTATCTCGATTGTTACACACGCATTTGCTCGTGACAATGTGGACGAGAACAATATTACGCAACCGCTGTACGATCTGTCACGCGTGACGATGCAATAAAGTTCATTTTTCGTATTTTTCATGCACTATTTACGCGAAATGACAAAATCAGTGTGAAATTTTCATTGAATCTCTTTTTTCAAAAGCTCGTTTCCGTAAATTCATATTGAATGGACATTTCGGAGGACCGATTTGAAAAATGGAAAATATACTGTATTGATGAAACACAACTTTCATTTGAATTCAAAGAATCAATTTAATTGCACGAGTGATCATCTGTTTGACGGTTTCGTCATTTCTCAAATATGAATTCTCAAGCAAATTCGATTAAATGCAAGTATATCGACCGATACTTGAAATTTTCGACGATCTTCTTGAAAGTTTCAATCACTCCTCGAAATCTATAATCGATTGTTTATCGATTCTCGATACAACTTCGTTTTCTTCTTTCAGACTTTCCGGCAGTAATGCCGCTCATAAATTGAAAGTATCTGCATTACGACATTACAGTACAATTTATATCCGAAAAAGATGAACAACGAATGCGAGTTCGACTTACTTTTATGTCCCCATGCGCTACGGAATTTAGATATATGAATATCAGAGTGGGAACAAACTGCAAAGTGAATCTCTGTAACTCGATCTCCCTTGACCTGTAGAAGTTGAACAATTGGTTGCAGACGGTGTCGACGAGCTGTAAAAAATAATTTGAAGAAACTTAAAGAGCGAGAAAAAGGAAAATACCCGCATTGTACTCGTCATTTTTGAATAATTTGACAAAATCAAGATTCGGCAGAGTTTTATGATTTTTCCAATTCAAACAAATGACTTCCAGCGTGCGACCAAAATGTACAAAGTGTTTGAACCATGTTGTGCCCCAATTTGTTTCCAAATTAAACGCGCTATCGATTTTGTTGAAAAAAATTGTTAACCGATGGTACAGGAACTTCGGATTGACAGTTTTTCGATCGAATACGTTTTTTTGCAGGCCTGTGGAATATACGGTACCTCGCTGTACTTGCTGCGTTCTTCGAGAAGAACGTACAAAGCCCTGACGATTTCGTTGTCTTGCGCCAGCGTATTGGCGAAAGTATGCATCTCGGTGGATGTAAAATCGGCGCAATCTTTTAACCACTCGTTTATCAGGCTCTCCGTCATGTTTTCGTTCGTTTTTTGGTCCGTCGCACGTTGAAGAAACGTCAAACCATTACGCGGAGTGTGCTTTTCGTCTCCTCGTCTGCCGCAGGAGAAAAGGCACATGCGTTATTCACCGCTCGCGGAGAATTATTACTCGCTAGTCCGCGTGGGCGGATTAAAAGAAGAAAAAGTCATGGACGAAAGAAAATAGTCGATGAAAAACAAAAAAAAACAGGTGATATTTTTGAAAAATTTACGAGAGAAGAATCAATAGGATTAATATATTTTTCTTTTTTTTTACGAATATAAAAAATGAGTGAATGATTACTTTTCCTTCAAAGTCTTACCTTATTTATCTGTACATTGTTGGATTACGAGGAATTTTACGAGCGTTTAACATCGTTATAAACTGTCAGTTGGACATTATGACGCGAGAGATCTCTCGATGACCTGTTAAACGAAAAAATAAGAAAAAGAAAAAAATTATTCCGAGCTCTATGTGACGGACTTGTGTGTACTACACTTCCTTATCGCGGTCCACAACGTATCGATGAACTGTTCGAAATGAAGTGTGTAGATAAGGATAAACTCTCTACCCACACCATACCCACACAATGGCACAGAACAATGAAACTTGTCGCTTTTGTATTTAGACGGCAGACTCGATATTCGACGTGGTAGTGACGCGCGCAACCACACTGGCGATCATTACGCGAACTATTCGTTTGATTTTTTGCAAAAAAGGATATAATATTTTGTACCGTTTACTTTATGAAATTAATATCGTGTAAATGAAACAGTGCGGTTTGGACATTTCAAAGTGGAAAAACTTTCAAAGGTACATTGATCAGCGGTAATAATCGAGCTTTGGTAATGATTTACGTTCATTGTTATTTTATGCATATATAGGGTATATATCCCCAATTCCACGGTAGATTTTTATTATCATCGCACCAATTATGTCACATTATATCGATTCTATTGGATATCATTTTTTCTATTATTCATAAAACGCCGACGTGGCGCTTTTCGCAGCGGTGAGCTTGAGAAGCTGTCGAGAGTTTATCTCTCTACTCGACCGATCGTGCAGTCCGGGATTTGTGCTATAGCGCAATACGTTTATACATATATATATACATATTCGCCGGCCTGCCGGCGGCACTGAAACTTAGAAGGGGTATATAGTGGAGGAACACACTCCCGTGGACGAATTTTGCATCATCGATCGAGTAGAATTGGATAATATTTTTTTGACATTCGCGCGTGGAGCTTGTACACCGCTGCGACGGTGCGCCACGTTTGTCGAACCACCAAAACCGTGTGTATGACTTGTTTTGGGGAGAAATCTCCCTACTTTCTATACTCGATCTTTCGTGAGGGAGAAAATTGATTGCAATTAATATTAATTAATTTATATAGTTTATATTTGCGTGGAAAACGTAACGCCTGCCGCGTCGTGACCCCCGTTGTTATTTATCCGACAATCGTAGCACATGAGTGATAATGAAGCCGATAATAAATATAGAGCAATATTGTGAACAACAACGCGTTACCGCCTGATGCTTTTAAATGTTATTGTATATACGTGTTATGAGCCTTGCTGTTCGAACTCGTGACGTGTGACACACTCGGCTCTTTCGCCTCTCTGTTCAAAAAAAAGAATAAAATGTAAAAAAAGAAACTTCGACTGTGTAATTTTTCGTCTACGAGACCAGCTGTTCGTTGACGTTGACGCAACAGAGTGCTTACGTTATACCCGGAAATAATGTGTTACGATGAATAAGGGAAACGTGGTAGTGTTGAAAAAGACTCTTTTATCGTCCTTTGTAAAAAATTGTATTTACATAGCCGTTGGATTATAAATGCAGGTGTCAACATGTCCATGAAGGTTCGTAAGAATATTTTTGTAAGAAAAGTGTCCCTCGAATGTCGTACAAAACCGATTCATTTACATTGTTGCTTATGTACGTTTTAAACGTCGTTTTTTTACGAGCCGGCCCACTAATTCGACTGAGATCGCGTACTCTGGTTCCAGTTTTATGATTTTCAATGTTTCGCAAGATATGAAAAATGGTGCGTCGTTTTATTAATTTTTATAATATACACGGAATCATTTGGAGTAGAAAAAAAACTGACAAAAATCACTGCGGTGCTTTAGAGATACATTTTTTGAAAATATCAACGAATTGCGTTTTTTTTACACTAAATATGAAAAATGATGAATAAACTCTTTCAAACAGGTGCAAATGTTTCGTATCATATTTTTCGCAGCTTGTTCAATGTATGTTAATAATTTCGAGATATTTTTGACTTTTTATAAAAAATAAATCAAAGGGAAGAATTTTTTCGATTTTTTTGAATCTTTCGATACCAAAATTTGTGTGTCCTTAGAAAGAATCTCCCTGGGACGTCGAGTTGCATCTAGCAGCTGCCAGAGGGGACGTAAAACGATTGCGAATACTTCTCGACTCTGGGCGTGTACACGTCGACTGCAAGGACAAAGTATTATTCCCTTCGCCATGTTTTTTATGACTTTGAAGCTCGCATCGTTGAAATCCAACGAAACGCGCTGTAAACTTCTCGTTTATCATCGATATTCCGCGATTCGAGAAATATTTTAAAGCAATTTTCCAAAATTACGAAACACGCAACAAAAAGATAGAAGACGAAACGAAAATTCAGGAGGATAAAATTTTTTGTCGAGCTCCAACGATGCCAAGCTCGAGATCATGTTTTTTTAGCTTCAAAATGAATTCACTCCAATAATTCGCCGTCAACTTTTTCCTTTCCTGATTTTTGACTCATTTTTTCATTCGCCGGACACGCGAGTAACTTCAAGCAAATTTTTAAAGATAATTGAAGTATCGCGTTGACGTAGTTGTGATTCAGGATTCTGTAAAAATACTCGATGGATTTTTTTAACGCGCAGGAGTGTCTTTTTGAATTTTTATTGAAAATTGTTGCAAAGAAATTTTTCTACGATATTTTCATGTATGAAATGCAAATTTTTAACGGATCAGGACGGTACAACACCATTGATATTGGCAGCGGCGGGAGGGCACGTTGACGCTGTGACGGAGCTACTACAGCAGGGAGCAAATCCCAATGCCAAGAGATTGGTGAGTTTCTTCATTTTTTGACTGGCTAGATTCGAAATTTATTCAGCAGGAATATGTCTATATTATTTTTTATCGTTATATAATGTTTTATCGATTAATATGATTTCATCGAAATAACGACGTTGGTCTCAACATATTTCACAAATTCATCTTTAATCGAGTCAATCATAATCCGATTCGATTGAAATATCCTCGATTTATTATTCGATAGTACGACAATTCGAGGTATTTGAATATCCAGATGTTTAATCGTACAAACGGCAAAAAAATGTGCGCCACATTTGCCATGATTTGAAAATGCAAAAGATTTTCTTGGTCCAGTCTCAAACGGAATAAAATAAAATAGATTCGAACGAATGGAGCGAAATCATTTTGTACAAACAGAAAAACAGGTCTTCCGAAGATTTTTAGAACTGTTTTTCTCCCGAAATCTGTTAGTAACTATTTAACAACGTTATCTTTCAAAAGCACCATCTTAGAAGAGATTGATGTTTTCAAATTTTTATGCCATCGTCAAGTTTGCGAAAATCTCATTTTTTTCCGCTTTTGTCGAGACTTTACGTGCGATACGTCCTTAATATATGGAAAATCATCAATAAATTAGACGTTCGATCGATATTTCAAAATTTCAAAAATGTGTCTATCGAAGACGGGAACAACAGCGTTGTTTTTCGCCGCACAAGGCGGGTACGCGGACATCGTCGCCGTTCTCGTTGAGGAAGGCGCGGCTGTTGACTCGTGCAGCATCGTAAGTTCTTCAAAAATTCTTTCGAAAAAACGAAACGACGAGATTCCGCTCATTCGACGTACGAAATTATTTTGAAAACAATAGGACGGAGGTACACCGTTGTTCGTCGCGTGCCAATGCGGTCACGTGGACGTCGTCGAAGCTTTAATCGCGAGAGGTGCGAATGTTAACGCCCAAATGAAGGTAAGATCATTTTGTTCTCGTCGGGCGAGAAAGGATCAAAGAAAATTGACCCTTCATCGTATTCTCTGGAAATTTTCTCCAGTATCGAAAAAAAAATGTAACCCGGACGAAAAAAATGCAACAAAATAAAAATAGTCGTATTAATGTTTTGTCATTTCCGGACTGGATCAGATTTTTGAATAAAAGAATCGAGGAAAAAGATTCTCTTTCGATTTATGCGCTGTCGGTTATTGATGACTTTTTATTATTTGCGAAGGATGGTGCGACGGCATTGTTCATCGCGGCTCAAAACGGTCACGTGAAAATTCTCGAGATTCTCCTCGAGAGAGGAGCAAAGTGCGACGCTGCTAGAACCGACGGAGCAACGGCCTTGTGGATAGCAGCGCAAATGGGGCACGATCATATTGTCAGAAGGCTGCTGAAAGCTGGAGTCAAAGTCGATGCGACCAGACACGTAAGTTTCGATACTAATTCACACTTTCCTCGCGCGATAATTGATCCAAAGCTATCGCTCGAAATATCAAAAGTTCGGTAAATGGAACTAATGTTTTTTACGATATTCGATTCGACCTAATAATTCCTTCATCGGACAGTGAAATAAAAGCCGACTTTTCGGAGGAAATTATTAAATTACTACTCGGCATTGTCATTTTTAAACACTCGTCGTTCCACGCGTTTTTTTACGGGAAACTATTTTTCGTCTATAAAGATTAATGTACATCCCAATATCGTGATTTTCATCATGAATTTTCGTTGAGACTCGGAGACATTTTTCTCGCAATTCATGAAAATTCGTTGGATGAAACAATATGAATCTCATTTTCCAATTTCAATATTAATTCAATACTAATTCACACTTTCCTCGCGCGATAATTGATCCAAAGCTATCGCTCGAAATATGAAAAGTTCGGGCAAATGGAACTAATGTTTTTTACGATATTGGATTCGACCCAATAATTCCCTCATCGGACAGTGAAATAAAAGCCGTCTTTTCGGAGGAAATTATTAAATTACTACTCGGCATTGTCATTTTTAAACACTCGTCGTTCCACGCGTTTTTTTACGGGAAACTATTTTTCGTCTATAAAGATTAATGTACATCCCAATATCGTGATTTTCATCATGAATTTTCCTTGAGACTCGGAAAAATTTTTCTCGCAATTCATTAAAATTCGTTGGATGAAACAATATGAATCTCATTTTCCAATTTCAATATTAATTCAATACTAATTCACACTTTCCTCGTGCGATAATTCATCCAAAGCTATCGCTCGAAATATGAAAGGTTCGGGCAAATGGAACTAATGTTTTTTACGATATTGGATTCGACCCAATAATTCCCTCATCGGACAGTGAAATAAAAGCCGTCTTTTCGGAGGAAATTATTAAATTACTACTCCGCATTGTCATTTTTAAACACTCGTCGTTCCACGCGTCTGTTTTACGGGAAACTATTTTTCGTCTATAATATGAATATGTATATTGGAATATACATTAATCTTTATTAATTTACATCCCAATATCGTGATTTTCATCATGAATTTTCGTTGAGACTCGGAGAAATTTTTCTCGCAATTCATGAAAATTCGTTGGATGAAACAATATGAATCTCATTTTCCAATTTCAATATTAATTCAATACTAATTCACACTTTCCTCGCGCGATAATTGATCCAAAGCTATCGCTCGAAATATCAAAAGTTCGGGCAAATGGAACTAATGTTTTTTACGATATTGGATTCGACCCAATAATTCCTTCATCGGACAGTGAAATAAAAGCCGTCTTTTCGGAGGAAATTATTAAATTACTACTCCGCATTGTCATTTTTAAACACTCGTCGTTCCACGCGTCTGTTTTACGGGAAACTATTTTTCGTCTATAATATGAATATGTATATTGGAATATACATTAATCTTTATTAATTTACATCCCAATATCGTGATTTTCATCATGAATTTTCGTTGAGACTCGGAGAAATTTTTCTCGCAATTCATGAAAATTCGTTAGATGGAAGAATATGAATTTTATTTTCCAATTTCCCTTACTGTGCAAAAATGACCTGCCAGAATTTTCCCACAAAATTTTTCGTTATCCGACGTTTCTTCACGTTGAGAATTTTCCTAATTGAAAAACGTGTCGTCGCAAAGGATGGCGCGACGGCACTCTTCAAGGCGGCTCACAAAGGCCATACGGCGGTGATAGGCGAGCTTCTCAAATATCGACCGTCACTCGGCATACTTCCGGTAAGCCGTACTAGTACAAAGAATAATCACGTCTCAAGAAAATCAAAGAATCTTGCATCTTTTTCGAAAAAATCCAAAGTTTCCGATAACTCGTGATAAGCCTTATGTGCATAAATTTCTTCCTACGAAAACGATTCTACACGAATCTTGAGTTTACTTTGGCTAAAATTGTCTCGAAAAAAGTGTAATCGTACGATTTGATCAGAACGGCGAGAGCGCTCTTCACGCAGCCGCGTTGACGGGTCACATGACGGTCGCGCGACAGCTCGTAGGGGCCGGTGCGGATCCTCTGCTGGTGAATCTCGAGGGATTGACGCCACTTCAACTGGCAACGAGACACTCGCAGATGCAAGTGGCTAGTTATCTCAAGGACAAAGTCAGAGGAAGAGCTTCGGCGTCTCGTTAGAGGCGGTTGGACGACGATGAATCTCTCTGAATTTTTATCTCGTTATATCAATTATATACACCGTATAGATCTATATATACAAATATATTGTTATATACACAGAGAGAGAGAGAGAGAGAGAGAGAAGAGGCTGGGAATATCCATCGAGAGTGCAGCACCGTCCGATTAGTTTGTACTTTCACAATTTACACGTCGGTTATTGCGGTAAATCAGTTTTCTCCATTTTCTCCAGCATTCCCAGCGATATATTAACATTATCTCGTTAAAACGTTCAATTAAATACTTGGATCACTTTCCAAAAGTAGATACCGTCCCTCGAGCGTTGCCAACCGTTTTTTTAATTCGCACTTTATCATCCACGTGTTAAACACTGGAGATATTTTTCGAAATGTTACTCATTGATTTATGCGACATAGTCGATGTGCGTGTGTTTCCTCTTTTTTAAGAAAAAAACATCACCGATCCGTACCGGTTAGTATTGTATCAGAACGATGGAAAAAGGGACGAAAAATGCGGGAGGAATCTTTTTAATGAGACTGATTCGTATGCCTTGCGTCTCGTTCAACGATAGTGTAAATATTCATTCGCGAGGAAAAATGTATTCATATATATACACACGCAAATATATACACAAGTATATTCGCTAGAAAATAGCTATACGTATATAAACGCACCGTCAAAGTCTTCCCAATTTTGTGCAACATTCGATTTAATCTGCTGTACTAAATTGCGTTATTTGTTATTGTTATTCTCAAACGATTATGTTGAAATATTTAATAAATGGTATAACGAAGGGGAAAGAACGATTTGCCATTTTTTTTTCTTTCGCCAATTTTGGAAATAAGAAATTCAGAAAATTTCATCGCTCCTCTCAACCGATTTCCTCGACGCTTCGATTAATAAATTTCGCTCCTCGTCAAGTTCAACCAAATTTTTTATTTCGTTATCATTTTCGCAGCAGGTATGAGAACAAGACGTCCGAGGGTCCTGAACATTTTTCGGACGTTAATTTCCAAGTTTTACGATAAATATAAAAATGTTTTACACGGAATGTTGTCGCGTGATGCTTATAAAAATATTTTTCTCTCGCAACGAGCTTAGCTCCTCTCCAAATCACACTGACAATTTTCGTTGCGATGCTCATGATTTAAAAACTGCCAAATTATGAAAAGAGCTAACAACGTCGCTCGGACCGTGTAAAATAATCACCTCGTAAATGCTTTTTATGCAATAGACTAGTTGCGATAAGAAATACATAAATGGTATTTTCACAACAAATCCAACCCTATAGTCACCTCTTCAAGATGACCTATGTTGGATTCGTTTTAAATGTACAATTTCAAGAAAAGAATAATAAAATTCTATAAATATATTCTATATCAAAAACAGTGATGCAACCGTCAAAGGAGAGACATTTTTCCTTTGACTTTAACTTTGAAGTCAATCTGACAATCTTCAATGATATGTATAATTGGAGGGAAAAAAAAACGTTTTTTTTTCGATTTTCATAACGAAAATACCTCGAAAAGAGCAATTGATGCTTCTTCGGAATAGGAGAAAAAGATATAGGTCGAAAAAAAAATAGAATAGACGCGAATCGATCTGCGAAAAGTTATTTCGCAATTTTTTCAAACAATTGTGGCCTCAAGTAGTCATCTCTTCAAGATGACCTATGTTGGATTCGTTTTAAACGTACAATTTCAAGAAAAGAATAATAAAATTCTATAAATATATTCTATATCAAAAACAGTGATGCAACCGTCAAAGGAAAGACATTTTTCCTTTGACTTTAACTTTGAAGTCAATCTGACAATCTTCAATGATATGTATAATTGGAGGAAAAAAAAACGTTTTTTTTTCGATTTCGATAACAAAAATACCTCGAAAAGAGCAATTGATGCTTCTTCGGAATAGGAGAAAAAGATATAGGTCGAAAAAAAATAGAATAGACGCGAATCGATCTGCGAAAAGTTATTTCGCAATTTTTTCAAACAATTGTGGCCTCAAGTAGGTTATTCCCATTTGTGCTCCGTTGTTAGTTCGCTTCAGATGTGAAATACATTGCGTCAAGCACGACCGCGCGCCGGTATGAATGGCAACTTTCTTCGTTGTCGCCTTGATGATGTAAGTCGGTGGGGATGTGCGGGTGTTTTTTTTTTTATCAAAGACGAATTCGCGATAAGATGGAAACTGGTGATAAAGGCCTGATACGAAACGCGAACTCGGACTCGTTCCGATCAGCTCATCGTAGTATCAAATACGCCTTGTTTCCATCATGGTCCGCGATCGCATATCCGAGTTACAGGCGGTTAGTGATCCAACTGCAACGTTAAATTGTTTATCATTGTCACGTGGAAAACATCGCACGAAAATATAGAATTTCCTTCATTATTCGAATTTTTGCATTGTTTTTTCGTTTAATTTTAGAATCGAAGGAATGGCGCAAATTTCACCGGAAGTTTACTCCAAGACGTGAACATTTTGCGATCCTCGAGCAAAAAAATCAACAACGTTCTCGAAAAAGTACGTTTCACGTCGGATCGAAAAAATCATTACGGTTATTGAGTCGTTTAAAAAATAATCGCCGTGCTCGATCGAGTGTAAATTCATTTACACTCGAGTCAACTTTCTTTTTTCATTCGAACTTGATACTTTTTCTTGATATATTTTGACTCATGGTTTGTTCGATCGTTCGTTAAGGCCGCGGAAATACGCGAATCGATCAAGTTGATTGCCAGCAACATTGAGATTATCAAAGAATTGCACAACAACGTACTTTCTCATACGAATCCAGGTAGGAATTGACAAGTTTATTTCGCTTGGCGTTTGTTGTTTCAAAATTTTGGAAAAAAAAACAAAATGCATCGCCGATTTTAGACATCAGAACGGAGTTGGAAGGTCGGACGATAATAATAGATGTCACGGCTGCGAGAGTTCATAAGCAATTGAAGGGTAAGTTGGAGCAGTTTTCGAAATGTTTTTCAAAAAATCGTCGAAATTTTTTTATCTCTAGTTTCATGTAAACATTTTATCCTTCAATTGCCAAGTACTATTGATGTCTTTCAATGGCCCCAGTACATGCAAATATGTACAAGGTAAAAGTGAAATTTTCAAAAAAATATTCCGTCTGGTCAAAGTTGTATGACAAAAAATATACGGGAGGAAAATTCTGAAATATTTTTAACTCGAAAACCGATTCAAATATCCCTTTTTTTCGATGTGAATAAATATTTTTGAGTATCTATCATTTGCATGGACCATCTATCCAGTCGCCTTTTTCTTCAAAAACGGATATTATCCCGGATATTTCTCTTTCGCTCGAGTCGCTCAAGCCAATTCGAATAATGTAAATAACGATTGTCCGATGAAACGAATGAACGTACTTTGATTTTTTGTCCAAAACTACACGGCCGGTCGACCGATTGCTCGTCCGAGGAAAATCGTGAAAAATCCAAAGCTGCTGATTTTTTCATCGCCCTTGAATCACGACGACAAGTCACGTCTTACGTTGAACTTGAAATTCTCGAAGCATCCGACGAGTCGGTGTTCGAACTCGTCTCGGACGATGTCGAACCGCAGCCGGAAGTTTGGGGATACGTGAGAGTCGATAATCTCCTGAGGATAATTCTTGGCATGCGATTGGAATTAAGCAGTAACGAATGTTTATCGAGAATGGATTTTTTCGGCGTCTCGCAATAGCTCCTCTCGTCACTGATTTCCTCGGAATCCTCGCGAGAACGCTTGCAGTATTTTCTGTCGAAAAAACGGTGAAAAACAAACCAAACGGGAAAGAACAAAAAAAACAGCAGGAACTTCCTCTCATTAGGGATATAAAGGACATTACCGACTGTCGCGTTGCAGATCCCGCTCCAATTTCGGATACTCGTTGTACAAACTCGTCAGTGCTTCTTTGCTGCAATCCGCGACGGTTTGAACGAGAATCTTA
Source organism: Heteropelma amictum (assembly GCA_959613375.1). Taxonomy (NCBI): domain Eukaryota; kingdom Metazoa; phylum Arthropoda; class Insecta; order Hymenoptera; family Ichneumonidae; genus Heteropelma; species Heteropelma amictum. The sequence goes on from OY390720.1 coordinate 35,479,646, forward strand.
ACGACCTCCGAGACAACCGGCGATTTGAGCTCCTCGCATCGTATCTTGAGCTCAACGAGGCAGGGCAAGAGAACTTGATTTCGATGTTTCTTCATGGCTTCGGCAATGACGGAGCTCGCCGGGGAATTTCCGGCCTCTTCGGTATTATCGTCGTCGATTATTTGCCTCGAGCACGAATTCGCCTGAAGATAATCGCTCGAGACGATGTAGAGGGCGTCACGAATGACCGATATTCCCTTTTCGCATCCGACATCGAGACTGTCGTTTTTACGAGGGTCCAATATGTGACCGGTTAATTTAACGACGATCGTCAATTTACCCGGCGGATCAAGATTCTCGAGCATAAAGTCGTAAATGATTCGTCGTTTTTCCAAGTTTCTCGATCCAGCCAGGCTCAACGCGCTCTCATCGCGCACTTTTCTCCGTCGATTAACGACGCTCGTGCGTCTCTCGTAATCGTTGAAGTGATAAATCCCGTTCAACAACTGTTGAGCTATGAGATTTTTGTTTTTCGCCAACAGACGTTCCTTCATGAGGAAAATCGTCATTTGTCGTATCGTCGCGTCTTCGTCGGTCAGCATCGTTAATATGTGAAAGAAAAATGCCTGTTTTATCATAATCGTATCCTCGACGAGAAGCTGAATGAATATAACGAGTATGACTCGACGGACTTCCGGATTCGGATCTTTCATGCTTACGCACATGTCCGGTAAATATGGCTCGACGAGCGCGGTAAAACGTACGCATATATCGGCGAGAGCTTTCGCGGCGTTTATTCTTACCACCGGACCATCCGCCATGTCGTTACTTCCGGTAAGATCGTTATCTCTCAATGCGGGATCGACGCCATTTTCCGCATCGGAACCGCCGCCATTTTGTTTTCCCGAAGAATCGCTCTTTCGTCGACGGACGATTGTATTCTGGTTGCACAACAAACGACCGAATATCGGCGTCATTTCAACGGCGATATCTCGATCTATCAGAGCTTGTTGGCCCAAAACCGCCACCGCGGCGCCTTGCAATTCTTTTTCGCCCGTAACGCAATCCGGCAGGCTCTTCCATTCCAGCAAAAACCGCTGAAGCATCCGGCGCACGTCTTTCGACATTTGAATCCATGACAAAAATGACGCGTGTCCCAATGTGCACACAGCGCGGAAGAGCAAATTCTTCGTGTTTTCCTCGCTTCTGAAAGCGACGATACGACGAATCGTCGACTCTGAAAGCTCCAGGAGTTCTCTGGTAACCTCGCAACCACGTTGATTCGTCGGATCCTCATCGTTGTCGATTATCCCGAGGTGTTTCGTTAAATCCAACAATATATCGAAGCAATGCCGTATCAGAGACGCTTCAACGCGGTACCGTTTCAGACAATCCTCCAAATCTCGTGAAATTCGCCGCAAAGTCTCGTCGTCGAACGTCCGGTGGCAATTTTGCAACACCCTGAGCGCCAAACTGGTGAGAAAAGCATCGGAATTTTCCGTTTCGAACAGCGTTCTGCCGAAATTCGTATAATGACCTTCCAAGTGTGATAACTTCTTACTGTCGCTTATCGAAGCGAGCAAGAACCACGCCCCCATGTTATTGCGCGTTCCTATGTGCGATTTTATCATCGATATTTTGCTTTCGGTAATTCGATTATTGTCCACCCAATGGCCGCAAGCTTTGGACAAATGATCGGCCATTTTGTTTATCGCGATAGCATCGAGAATCTTCCATGGCAGAATACTCGTTTCTTCGTCAACGTTGTGACGCTTTATCTTGCTCAAAGTCACTTTTTCCAACGAATCCACCACTTCGTCGTGCACCTTTGTCTCGGAATCGAAAATTCGCGGGACCACGGAATCAACCCAACTTTCACAGAGATCCCTTTTGTTTGGAAAAGTTTCGAGTAAATTTGTCAGCACCCGGATAGCATAACGACGTACCGTTAATATCGAATCTCGGCAATGTTGGCGAATGATTGGCACGGCCGTGTCCAATAATTCTTCGGTAATGAGAACGCCGTTATAAAGCACCTGGAGAGCGCTTCTTCGTACCAGAGCTCGTTCGTCCTCGAGACGATCTTTCAGCATCTCCATCAAGTCACCGGTACCTGGCAAAAGAGCGTCCATATTGTCATTCTCTATCGTCTCCTCGAGTTTTTCCAAGCTCGAAAATTCTTTATCCCCGCTTTCGCGTTGAGTGCGAAATAACTTGACTACTTGAGGCCTTTCGATGGAATCGGTGTACTCCGCGAGCGTCGCGATCGCGCGCCCTCTAACCATGCTGGAAGAATCAACGCAGCGTCCCAGAACATTGGCCAATAAAATTTCCTCGATCTTATCACCTGGCAAAACGTCTCTGCTCCATTGAGCCTTGGCCGACAACAGTTCCATGAGAAATTTGCAGATAATCTCCTGCGCAAAAATTCTGCATGAAATTTTGCTGTGATGCGACAGTCGCGCGAGATCCTTTATGCACTGTTTCAATGAATTTTCGCTTGCGCAACAGAGTTTTAATAATTTGACGATGATCGCCGCCTGCTTTTGTCGTCCGTCCAACCTCTCGGGACATTTTATCATCGCGTGCTGTATCAAGACGGTCACAGCGGATTGAACTTCGCTTCCGTGCGTAACGAGCAAATTTTTCAAAAAGCGAAGCGTCGATTCGCGTATTATCGCTATTTGCTTCGACGGCAAGTTAGTACCGGAAACGAGAAACAGAGGGAGTGTGTACTTGGCTATTATTCTAGCTGTGGTCGACAACGGCGCGTATTTCGGATTGCAAATTTGCTCGAGCGCCACGTAAGCGTTGTGAGCCAATGTATTCGTCGTCGCTTCGTTGCTCGGATGAAAATTCATGGATTCCTGCGACAATTTCGTTATTTCTACGAGATAGTAGATCGTTATCTCCATGGACCGAATTTCCATCATGGTACATGCCGACTTGAGCATCACCACGAGGTCGTACATGATGGCGTTTAAACCTCTCGTGAGAGTAATACTCTGCGATTTGGACAAACTCGAAGAAAAGTGCGCATCGTCCTCGTCGCTCTGCGAATTTTCGGATTCCTCCGAATTCGCCTGTCTCGAAGGCTCGGTCAAATGCCGCGACATGTGGAAACTTTTCAGGGACATTTCGTAGAGATTCGGCTGGAACGCTTGGAACGCGTTGCTGCCGGGAATAGCCAGGAGCACAAAGTACAGGCTCGTCGCGCGAAGGCAAGTCAGTCTGGAATCTTGGCTGGCGTTGAAACTTTGACCTTTTTTGATCAGATAAGCCAATACCGACAATAATCCTTGAACCTCGAGTTCCATAGCTACGAGAGTCTCCCACGAGACCTCGTCACGATCGTTGACCCGTACATCCCGGTTTTCCGATATCCAGTTTTTCACGACGGAACATGTGTTTTTGAGTAATTCCATCATGTCCGAACTCTCGAGAAATACGACATAATTCAACGGCACGTTGTGGATATTCTTGAAACCACTCTCGTATACTTGGTTTATCCACGAACGATCTAATTCATCGAGCTTAAAAGTGTCGAAAACAGCATGGAGAGGCTCCATTGTTGTCGAGCAACGAGCGCGAGTAGTTTTCGTAAATCAACACATAACCTCTTCTTTTTCCATGATGCTATTCTTTTTCGTACAATTTCTACCTCCGCGATAAACGTGTTTCATTCGAATTAACTTTTTCGTTTCATCTCAATGTTAGACAACATGATGTTTTTTTCATCAATGTTAACATACCTGTTGAACCGTGTTGATGCGACAAGCCGGTGTTGCGTAACGAAATTTTCACAACAAAATCAGTGGAAACAAGATGGCGTCGTAATACGCTCCCTTTATTGCGACGCAAGACGATTTTGAAAAGCGCGGCATAGAGACGTGCGGTTGACGACGATCCTACGCGAGATCGATGAAAAAGAAATGAAATCCCCTTTTTTTTCAGAGATGCTCGGTGATACCTCCGAGATGGATGATTTTTCGACAATGGAAACTGCGAGAGACGGTCCAACTTACGTCAGAATAAAAGTACTACAGTACATGACGATGAGACAAATGTTTTCGGATGTAATGCTCGAATATAACGAATCATTGTTGCGTTATCATGAAAAATGTTCATCGTTGTTGAATCAACAACGTGTTCTGGGTATGCCAAAGTGTATAAATATCGATTATTGGAATCGAAATTCGATTATTTTTAAAACCGACGATTGCCGAAAATGAAAAGTGATTTGGTTCAAAACAAGTATTCTATCGGCTAAAGAGAATGCTAATTCTTCATGTTTGCGTATCAAATTAATTTAACACTCGATGTTTCAGTTAAACAATCGAATTCAAATCGCGAATACTCTGACGAAGACATCAGCGAAGAAAAGAAGAGTTTATTCGTCGACAATGAAAGTATCAACGGATATATGTATACACATATTTAAATAATTTCAACGAGCAACTTGATGTCTATGTGTAGTTATTCTTACGCTTTAGATTCTGGAGGACAGTCGTTTAGCGAGACAACAATTATCGGAAATACAGTCGCGACACGAGGAGGTTCTCAAGCTGGAAAAATCGATCGTCGAAATTCGAGATATCTTTCTCGAAATGGCGTACATCGTTGAGAAACAAGTACACGGGGCGAACAATTATTTTGGAAAAATAACGAAAATTCGTTTTTCAAATGAATATATATACATCCATATGTATCTGAATTGCCAGTTTCGTTACAATGTACATTTTTGATGAATTTTTTCGAAAAATATGTTTCCAGGGCGATCAAATAAACTGCGTGGAACATTTCGCTGGTCAGGCGTCGACCGACGTCGACACCGGTCGCTACGATCTCACAAAAGCTGAGAACAAGAAGCGCACGAAGAAGAAGGTATTTGTGAAACACCGTCTTCCCGATTACAACGAAGTATTCTCATTCGATTTTTCTTCTTTACAGAGGAAATTCAAAGCCATTATCGTCATCACCCTCATCGTCGCTGTATTCATAATTATAACGATATATTTATAAAAAAAGAACACTGAACACTCAAATGAAAATACGAATATGATGTAGTGCTAAAAAAAGATTGCTCAATCGACGCGTTTGATTTCTCCGAAAAAAAATGATTTTTTCGTACTCCCGAGGAACATCGAGTTTTGTAAGGCATCGGTGTGCGATTGTTTGAATTTTGCATAAAATTATCTATGATTTTTTACTTTTCGATGTCGCACAATTGTTGAAAAACATTACGAGTCCTTTGGCATTCGGTCTTGTCTTGTAATCGCTATCTGTACATACTACGAATACCTCAAGAACTTGATCGTACTCCGACCCTATGTCTATTGCTGGAAGAGGTGGTCTCGTACCTGTGTCCAAAAAGAAAAAAAAAATACGAATCATATCAGAGAGGATTTAATTTCAAAGCTCGTATTTGTTTTTAATGAAAAAGTAGGCAAAAACGAGTCTACCTAATAAAACGTTATCGTTGCGTTTTATCGGTAAAGAAGAGCTTGACGTTTTCCAAAGGATTCCGGAAGTTAGTACGAGTTTGGATATTGAAACAAAACAGGACATGCGCTTGATACTTTCCTCAATAACTTTTTTTCGTCGTTGGATACATTATTGAAAATATTCTCTAAGGAAAATTGCACGTCCGCCTTCGGTGTATTTAACAAAAAGTACGAGCGATTTTTTTAAATATCATATTTCCACTAACAATGAAAATTTAATTTCAAAGTGCAAACGATAATAATTTTAGTAATACGTCAGTGACAAAATTTGTCACGAGTAGAAAAATGTAACGATATTATTGAAAAACTAATTACACGATTTTTCTCATTGTCGAGAAAATACTTGTGCGCAATGAACAATACAAGTAGATCGTTCGTCAATGTAATTAATTCATTTTCCCGACCGATTTAGCGAAATGATAGTTTTCGTGAAAAAATTTATAAAGAAAAACCCACCAAACGTTCCAGGATATTTTTCCTCAAGAAGCAAAACACTATCGTCCATCTTTTCATTGGGATCGTTATTCTCCTTGACGTCCGTCATTTTCGAATTACTATTCTCCAAATATGATCCGTCCAGGAACGTCTCCGAGATATCGTCGTCAAAGTTTTCAACATGAGGTGGCGTCAGTGCTATCATTTCCCATATAACGAGACCGTACGCCCAAATATCAGTTTTGTTCGTTATGGGACCATTTTCTTGCGAAAAACAGAAAAAAATACAGCTCGATTATTCCGAAACGAGGGAAACGTTTTCTTTGTACAATTCCCGCTGGACAATTGTTTTTTTACCGAATATCACTTCGGGAGCGTTCCAGCACTGTGTACCCGTATATAGATTGCCTTTCGACGTGTCCATGTGAAGATCTTGAGTAAGTGGCACGGAGACACCAAAATCGCAAAGTTTCACAGTTTTCCAATCTTCGGACAGCAAAATATTGTAACTCTTCATATCGCCATGGAGTATATGTACCGTGTGATGAAGATACTCCAAAGCTTTGGCAATGTCGCGAGCGACGTGGAAAATTTTATCGGCCGAAAACGGCCCTGCTCCTTCCTCTTGTCTCACTTCTATCATGTCACCTGAGTAATACACAAAATATATCTTCACACATTGCAGCGCTATTTCAGAGCGATTACGTCTTTTCGGAACCTCGTCTCTGGCAATTTCGTCCATCGGCAATTATATTCGTTACAATCATATTTTCAAGGAGACATTTTCGTAGAGTTCTAAAATCTCCAAATCCGATCAGTTCTCAACGCGGAAAATAATAATTTTAATAATATTTGTTCCATTTGTTTCAAACTCGAGTGCTCGCATTCTGCGTGATGCATTTTTTTTCTCACTTTTCTACTCCAATAAAATGTTGTCATCCCAGAGGATCCGGTATTACGAAATTACAAAATCAAGGATGATTCGACAAAAGAAAAAAAGTGTGACGAATGTTTATAATGAAAAATGTTGAATATCAATAATAAGATTAAAGGTCAACCTAATGACAAGTCCAATTGCTCCATCACGAGGCACGGATCGCCGGTAGGGGATATGGTATATCCTCTGAATCCGACAATGTTTGGGTGGTGGAGTTTTCGCAATATTTCGGCTTCTGCGCGTATGCGTTCGTCGTACTTTTTGTCATGCGGAACTCGGTTGTTTCTTTTCTTGACAGCCCACGGAGATCGCGCGTGTCCAACTTTTGGCGATCGCTCCAGGGTGAAGACGTTGACGCCTGAACATCATGGACAGGTAATATAATTCTTACATGCAGGATGTGGTAACTTTTGAAAACAACCTACCGCAACCATAACCGATTTGTTGAAGATAAGGCGATGCAGGAATAACTATAGGTTTCTCGTACTCCGGATTATCCCCGAGTCGCGAGCGAAATTTCTTTGCCGTCGGTGTCTTGAACTCCGCCATCTCTGTATGGATTATTTTCTCCAACTTCACCGTGGCTGCGTTTTATAATGTGTAAAAGTTGTTTTGTAAACTTTTAGAAGGAGGAAGCAACGCGCACAAACAAGCGTTGGAATACGCAAACATCTACTGACACGACGCTGGCTTCGCTAGATCGCTAGCACGCTACCACGCTAGCTGCCCGCCTTTTCTTTATTTGAAACGCACGCAGCGCGCTTGGCCTTTCCCACCCCTCCGCGGCGTTATCGTGAACTACGACGCGCACACAGCTAGCGCGTGGGTGGTCGCGCGTTCTTCTCTCTCCCTGCTTTACCGATAGTTGTTAATATGTGTATTTTATATACCAACACATTTTATATGCCACACACACTACAGCAGAGCGCGCGCGCGCGTGCACGATTCGGAAGAGAAAAGAACGAAAGAGAGTCGTTTGAAAAGAATGAATCTTGAAAAACATTCTATGGAGTCTGAAAAGTGTTTGAATTTATTTCGGACTGAAATTTTGTCTCTGAAAGTTCACCTGATGCAAGAAGAATATATTTCATCAGTTCTATGGTACTTGAGATTTTATCTTTATTTCATGACGACAGTAACGTGTATATACTTATGGGATTTCCGAGACAATTTACATTTAATTGATACGTCGTTATTATGTTACTATAGGTCTATAATTGCGAAAAACGTACGCTTTTATTGAATATAGTAAATAAATAAATAAATGTATTGAAGCACTATGCTGTAATAAAAAATAATAGCAGGCATGTTTTGTTTTACCCCACCAAAAAACTCCATACCACCTGCCACAGCAACCAATCCTTTTTACTCGCCAAACAAAACTCGAACTCTCCGCATTTCTCGCAGTCTCATTCCAAGCTCATTACAAACTTGTTGTTACCGCACAAGAGTTTCATTTATAAAAAAAAGAACAATTTGTCGGGGATATTATTGTTTCCGCAAAAAACATTGTTCGATACTTGTAATTCGTTTCAAAATCTATCGATGCTAGAGACACGTTCGGCTGTGTACACAATGCTCAAAAATTCGGCGCATCGTGAACGTCAGGTAAAAATATTTGCCATGGTAAAAAATGAGAACTGTCCGGCGAATAATATAATTTTTATTTTTACGTAAGGCGTTACACAATATCATGATGATGCATTCTCATATATATTCATTATTCGTGTACGTAGATTATCAATATAAAAGTCTCCACCGGTTGTACATAATTGTTTGCATTGCGTGTAAAAGATAAACTACTGGCCTCCGCCTTTCAATTCCGAAGAAACCCCATACTTTGAACAAACCGATTTCAATAAAGTCGTACGCCGTGGATGCTCTGGAAGGTCCATAGCTCCGAGGCTATCCAAGGTCATAGTACTCGGAGATGTCGCTGTGGGGAAAACATCGCTGGTCAATCGGTTCGTTGTTTCATCTTCATTCAATTCGTCATTCAACGCGCTTCACAAATTTTCATGTGCACGCTAAAGTGTCGAATATAAAGTAATACTTTTTTTTTATAGATTTTGTCACAAATCCTTCGATAACAATTACAAAGCGACTATCGGCGTAGATTTCGAGGTTGAGAGATTCGACGTACTCGGCGCCCCCTTCAATGTACAGATGTACGTTATTTATTTATTAACAGTACTTATGATCAATCATGTTTATCGAGTTTCATTAGGAGATTTTGCTACCACGAGGGTTACTTTGAGTATCGTAAACGTAACAGTTTCAATGAACATCCCCCCCCCCCCTCCCTCCCTCCTCACCGGCATCCACCTTCGCGTCCTCAGTCCTCAGTGTCACGCGCAATTGCGGCGTAGGCACGAGGAATAAACGTGCGGAAAACCTGCATTGATACGGCCATTATTTTTCTTTTTCATACCACCGGTGTTCATATAAGGTATAAGAGTTTCCGATGAGCGTATTGTTGTTTTACGCGTCAGACGAAACGGCGGCCTGTCGAACTCTATTGGAAGTTATCATGGAATATATGTGTGATGTTCGTTTATGTATATTTGAGGTTAGATGGGATACCGCGGGACAAGAGAGGTTCAAATGCATCGCAGCTTCCTATTATCGTGGAGCAAACGTTATTATGATTGTCTTTGATCTCGGAAGTCTCATGTCACTGTCGCACTGCCATCAATGGCTGACAGAAGCGAGTCGGAGCAACAACGCTGGTCGCTATCTCGTCTTTCTCGTTGGCACCAAGCGGGATTTGTTGGTACTAACAGAAACAACAATGAACAGCACGGTTTTAAAAGGAATTGAAGATTTTCGCGAACATAAATTGTATTTTCCAATTTCCTCTACGTGAATTCATGAAAGAAAGTCAATGGAAAAGAAAAATTGATTGATCGAATCATTCAGCGTATAATAAAGTCTCATTAAAATAATGAATAAATGCGCACTCTTTACGCAACTGCACAGCTTATATGGCAATATAGTCAAGAGCTTACGTAAATCTCAGATTTCAGACTAATTGTAAAAAGTCGTTTGCAATAATTACTGTTTACACACAATCGTCATTGGAATAATTCGTAACAAGTTTTCCATGATTTTTTTTTTTTTTTATGTCTTCCTAGTCAAATCAAGTATACGATGTGATCGAGAAAAGAGCAACCGTCGTTGCGAGAACGTTGAAGGCTGAATACTGGGCTGTATCAGCGAAAACGGGCGATGGCGTTGAGGAATTGTTTGCCAGAGTCGCAGCTTTGTCCTTTGACGCGAGTGTACACAGAGAAATGATGAGCATAAACGATCGAGACACGTTGACTCTCGGTTCGGACCTCACGGGTATTTTTGAATCTTTCGATTTTGCAGATTTACTTATGCTCGAAGAAGAAGATGCTTTAAGAACTAATTTCGTTTGATTTTTAGCTCTGACGGGGGACAAGTCAAGGCGAATCGATGTCAAGAAATCATTGTTCAAGTGGAAAATCTGCTCGATATTATGAACTTTCCCAATCGTTGAAAAATGTATAAAATATAACGATAATCTTAATTACATATTTGTACATATGACATTTATAATATTTATATTTCAGCGACGATGCTAAAACCTTGATTTTTGGGCTGTATACATGTTAATCGTAATACATTCTTTTCTTCATATAAAGGAATCCCGTGTCATCTCTTATTTTTTTTTAAATATATATTTCATGATGTAGAAAAGGACTAAATAGAACCCATACGCAAATGAACAGTGTTCAAATATCAGTGCATTTTTAAAACGATTCAAAAAAACAAAAAATTATCATTGTTGGTAGCACTGCGCTTATCGAATAATCGTCACGATATATCGAATGTTTCGTACTTCCGGTCCAAGAACGCGCTGCACGCGAGCCCCTTTCCGGTTCTGAATCTTTTTCTCAGATTACCGCCTAACGTAAGCAACAACTGAAATAAATCGGTATATCGGTTTGATACATCGCAAGTTGATTTTGATAATTATATCGCGTTAAAATTCTTTTCACAGTTTGTTCATAAACCATGGAGAACGAAGCTGGAGAATTTGTCGATCTTTATTGGCCGAGAAAGTGGTGAGTCGCTGCGGGCGGACACACGTGTGAGATTCTTGTGTCATTTCGCAGTGTTTTATCGTTAAAATTTGGATATTTTTCGCTCAATTATGTCGATTTAGTGGAAGTGTTCTCAAGAGAATCATTTTTCGCAAAGTTTAAGCGAGCGCTCGGACTCTCTTATAGCTTCATACGGTTTTTTTGTTTTTGAGGTTATGTCGAACTCCTGCGACAGCACGCTCACGAGTTTCGTGTTTGACATTGTTTTCTCTTCCAGCTCCTCGAGCAATCGCATCATTCACGCCAAGGATCATGCTTCGATTCAATTGACAATCGCCGACATCGACCCGCTAACCGGCAGGATGACCGAAACCAACAAGATGTACGCCATCTGCGGTGCCATCCGTCGCATGGTAGATCCCAATTATTTTACTCCATTTTTCATAAAGCAATCAGTTTTTCTCGTTTAAATTTCTGGTTTCCTAATGCCTTTTTCGAAAGAGGACAAACATCTTTTTTACGTATCGGTCACTTAACCATATCGCACAAAAGTTTATTTCGTCGGAAACGAAAGTTTGTCGTAAAAAAAATGGTCACGAACGACAAGCGTTTGCCGACGGTGAAATCGAAATTTTGCGTACTTTTGTCAGAAAAAAAGGTCGTGGGGGGTACCAGCATTGTTTTATGTTACAAAAATTATGTTTAGTTGCCGGATGAAAAAAAAACTTTAACATTCAATGTTTCATTGTCTCCGATGTAACGAGAACAAACTATTTTAATTTGAAAAATTGTTATTCGCTTACAGGGTGAGTCGGACGATTGCATAGTACGTCTCGGCAAGAAAGACAACATTCTGGCGAAGAATTATTAATCTAAGATCATGTAATTTTCCAAAATAAATCTCCCAAAGAGATAAACTCCGTTGTTGCTTCTGTTTCACCGAGATCCTCCAAAATAACGGCAATTTATCATGAATATTAAACCTTTTCCCGCACGTCCATCGACGAAAATAAGAACACCGACGAATGAATTAATATTGAAGTTTGTGGCTTTATATATACACGTATAATACATATTGTTGCAATATTTGTAAAATTAACTTTGCATAATCACATATTTCGTGAAAAAAAAACGTTTACTCTAGTTTTAGAAAAATAACAGCTATGTATAGTTGCGCAGAGTGTTCCCATTTCATTTGCGACATTGACGCGAATTCGAAAACGACGGATCCCTGAAACATTCGTCGCGCAACGCTTTCTCGTTTATCCGGTGGACGTCTTTAAAATTAAATCAATTATCTCAAACGAAAATTTGCATTTTTCAGAACATCGCATTTAACGTGAAACTAATTTCCGTCCGAATCGTTTTATTTCACCGTTTTTCCGCAAGTCTTCGTCGCGAAACTTGCCCAAAGTTTTTTTGCGATTCGACCTTTGACTCATCGATTATATTTTGATTGATAACATAAGATCAATAAAGTAATAAAAAATCGGTATTACTTCGTGGATCTCCAAAGATAATGATCAGTTTTTAAAAACAGCTTTCATCAACGTGGAACGCAATTCTAGCACGAAAGATACGAGTCTGTATTCAGAAAAAAAAAGTCAAATTAAACGAATCTTCGGGCAATTGTAAAACGAATTTCGTCACTTTACTCGTCCTTCGGAAGCGTTCGACGTCCGTTGCAGAGATTTTTTATTACATCCCTTTGGTTTTTCGAGTTAATTCGATATCTCAATAAGTTTAATGGGATACCCTGTATATACGACGTATAAGAAATGTAGCGTAATTATCGGCCCTCGAATAAAAGGACACTAGGCCATAAGATAATAGTTACTTTTGAATTAGCGAGATTTCTTAGGACACTCCACGCGCTGCCGTACGCCTTGTCTCTTTTTTTTCCATTAATATCACGTTCCATTGAATTTCTTTCTTACTTATCTTGACTCGGTTCTTAATTATTTATTAACTGAGAAACGGTAATCGAGGGTCATTTTCGCAGCGGCAATTTTGTCATACGTGAAGTACGGGCGTGTCGGAGAGCGAGTGAACTCTGTTGAATCGACGATTTCTCAAAGCCCCGATGGATTCGATGAGATTCTCTCGTTTGCTGAAAAATTCCGTTATAGCCGGGCTCGTAAGCGCGGATGCCAAGAATTGTTCAACGTTTATGGCCCAATCGGGATCCGTGGATGGTTCGATCGTAGAGGTCGAAGGATTTCCGTTGCGATCGGGAGACTGAAACAAGCGGCAATTCGATGTTTTCGTTATTCACGTCTTTTTCCTTCCGTCTTCCGCGATTGAAATAATTCTGGATACGAATCGTTAATTACACTTTCGACATCCGGCGATTTTGGACCTTGCGCCGAGTCGGCGGAGGCAACGAGCAGCAAACTGTCCTCGGATTCATCGCGATCGACGTAAAATCGTTTTCCCACGTCTCCCAATTGAAGCAGCAAAGTGCCTACAAATAAAATCGACCGGATGAAGGAACACCGGGGGCTCCAAGATGTTTTTTTTTTCAAAAAATGGAAATTGGGAGGAAAAAGTGTTTAAATCCGCGAATGACAAAAAATTTCGAGACCTATCGATGCAATGCTGTGGTAAACTTCTTGGTCCTCCGGTTGAGCGGGAAACATGTCGTAGAGAGTTTTCCAAAGTGCGATAAAGTGACGCTGCGACATTTTTGGCACGACTTTCAAATCCAGCGGGCTGTCTTTCGATTCCAGCATGGAGCGCAGACTTCCCATACTCTGCACTTCCCAGGATTGATCGGCCGCCTCGTCGGCGGTGATCCCTTGCTGGCTGTTGAGACTCGCCGAGCGCGAGAGCGTCGGGCAATTCACCGACTCATCAGCGAGATTCGCGAAGGACAAGTCGAGCGAGGCGACGCTCTGCTCCATCGTGTCGAAAAAGTCTGTCGCTTCGGCGGCAACTTCCGCTCCATCGGCTGGAAAAATTGTTCATTATCTACGATAATTCTTCGTTGACACTCGTATCGACATTCGTAAAAAGTTCACGTTTATTTCAATCAAAATTCCCGTATAATTCGTTTCCGGCTCTCGATAACGTTGATCGACATTAAATAAGAAGCTTTGACTATCAATTAACCGCGATAACGTATTCCTCCGTGTTTCATAGTTACGATTGTTGTTGATCGTTAATCCCGGTTGCAATTCGCGTTTTTCGTACCTGAATGCGTCGGCGAATCGAAATCCACCGGTGTTAGTAACGGTGGTAAATGCAACGTGTACAAGAGTTTCAGGCGTTGCGTTAAATCAGCGGTCGCGGTCATACCGATCGCTTGAACGAGTTCTCGAAAATTCAAAAGTCCGGCGTGGCTACGATCCATCAGCTGAAACTCGCGGATATCGCAGATTTTTGTCACAGAGCTTGTTATCGACATCCGGTGATCGTAATAACATTGATAAAACGTGAAAATAAGGATAGAAGATTAAACTGACCCTGAATAAGCGGGCAGCTAGTGATTCAGCTTGGGTGCATTTGCCCCATGGCGAGAGGCCGCCGAATAGTATTCGAAACAATTCGAAATCGATTTTGTAAGCCTCGTACGGTGGCTGCGTGGGATCGTACCGTTCGGGCTCGGATCTTCGTTGGCTCATCAATTCCTCCCTCACGAGGCTCAATAGTGCCTGAAACGTGCAATGTACTTCAGAATAACCGTTCCGTGTGCTTGTCGTTAATCGCGGACGATGGATCACCTGCAACTCCTCCATATTCATGTACTTGTCGACGATGACACAGCGCAGCACATTTTTCTCGATGCCGTCCTCCAACGTTTGAACGACTCGCAAACGATGCTTCAATCTCAGTCTTTCGATTCTGCCGATAGTCAAATTTCCGTATCTCGAGTAAGCTTCGTATATCAAAGTTTGCACGGATATGCTCTGAAAATGACGAAAATGATCGATGAAACGCAATATCTATCGTCGTTTCCGATCGTCATCGATCAGTTTCTTATATTTGCACAATTTCGTCAGAGATTTTTTGTTTCTATTTTGATTTTCATGGGAAATACCCTCGGAGGTGCGGACGTATCGATCGGTCTTGGTAAAATCGTTCCCTCGTCGTTGAAGACACCACCGAGATAATCGGTCAGTAGTTGCATGGCCTCACCATCGTCACGACAGTTTAGCAACTTTTCCTGATTCCACTCGAGCACCGTCAGTGCGATCTTCGTCCGGACAAAAGAGCAAACGTTCAAATCCCCGAACTAAAGCGAATTTCGAAGCGGGCACACATCACCGTACTCCACGTTCGTTGAAAAACAATAATAAAAGAGAAAATAATCACCCAAATTTGCGGATATTTTCTCGAGATTTTTTCAAACTACGACTATCATGCTTTTCTTAACAAAATTCAATCAACGATTTTTTAGAGTGTTTTTTTAGGCTCGAGCTTATACATATATATATATATATATATATATATATATATATATATAAGTTCGAGCCTGAAAAAACATATATATATATATTCCGAGTTTCCGGACATGACAAAAGTTGACCGCAGCTCGTGATCGTGTTCCCACTTCTCGGAAGGACGAGCGAGAGATAACAAACTTGAAATATGACTTTGGCACCATCGTAGAAGAAACAATCCATAATATTGACGGCGCTTCCGGTTGGCATTACGCTGAGGAACACCGTCAAGAACCAGGATAAGGAAATGACCCTTATGACCCCGAGTTCGCCCAACTTGGCGTGTAAAGACGGCAAAAACTCCGCGGTCAACTCCTCGAGGAGGCCCTGATCGACGAGAGCGCCGACGACGCGACGATCGTAATAATCCGGCAGGAGTGACTCGCACACGTTGCAAAGTTGCCAAAAGGCCGATTCCTCCGAGCAATAAATCAGGAGAACCGAAGCTACGATATTCATCGCTTGGCAATAACCTGCGTGTGTCAATGACGAACAATAACAATATCGTCGTTGTTAGCGATAATTTCGTAATGAATATTTCTTGAAAACGGCTGAAATGCATCGTAATATTACGGAAATACCAATTTGCGGATTTCTGCAGGCGTAAGCTGACAAAACCCGTCTGAGGGCGCTTATTCCCGTGTCCGATTGAAAAGCCGGATGTTCCGGCAGTGAACGATGCAAATCCCTCTCGATTTCCTCGTTGGCCTGACAAGATTTGCCCAACGATTGATCGACCAGCGATTTGTACAGGCCGGGATTCATAGCCATGTCGTTAACCGCACCTGCGTGAAAAAACGAAAATGAACCTTCGTTTAAAATTCCTTTTTATTTTTTTTCAATCGCACGACAAGTTTCGTTCTTAAAAAAACGGAATATCTGAAAATGAGAAACAATTCCGGAAGTTATTTTCAATTGTAATCACCGGAAAAAGTGAGCCAGACATCGCCGCGCAGAGTTTGCGGCACGCCTTGTATGACGAGCTTTGCCGTTTCCGTTGTCCTGTATATCGTTATTCCTCGCCCATACTCGGCGAAATGCAACTCCCACTGTTTTTCTTTAGCGTCCTGCTTAACGGTCGCCTCGGGACTCAGAGGAGCTTTAAAGAGTGACATCAAAGCTGGCTGGGAGGTCCAGGACGATTGATTGGTTCTAGCTTTGCTCTGGCTCGTTTGATTACCGGATGAACCTTTTGTGCTCTCAATGTTTGCGGAACTTGATGAAAAATCAGTTGAAAAACAGAGTTATTCCAGCGTTTTATTTATTTTTATTTTTTCTATTGCGGTTAATCAGCAATTCGCGAATAAAAGTTGAAAAATAGCGAAAATTCGACTCACAGTTGGATCAGTTTTGTTTTCGCGAGAAGTTCCGACATTTTTTGTACGACGAAATCCCGATCCTGTATCTGAGCGAAGAGAAAGGACGATCGCGTTGTCGTAACGAGTATGGATTTGTCCGTGACGGCATTCGACGATTGGTTTTCGACGGCTTCAACGAGCTTCACTTCCCGAAGTGGAATCACCAAACTGACCATTTGTCTTACCTATAAAAACGTCCGAACATTAACATCAATTTATTGTCATTATTTGTAATAATTATCATATTTTTTGGAGTTTAATCATTTTTTTTCTATGAAAATCAGAATATGGAGATAATTTTTTTTCGGGAATCTACTGTGTATTTGAATTGAAGAAATTTATTGTAAAACAAGGCAACCCACACGACTCTCGAAACACATGTAATTTTGGGAAATAAATATTTTGCCCCAAACGTAACGTTTGTTGTACGGAGTCCATAAGGTCGCGTCGATACTGCCATCCAATTTTTCAGTCATGGGAAGCCTGAACTGTATTCTGTAGGCTTCCGAGTGAGCTCTCGCATCGAGATCTCTTTTGAGAAAGGACGATTTTTTCGGCACGTTTTTGCTGAAATTGTCAATTCATTTTACACCACGCAAAACGCACTTTCATTAAAGCTTAAAAAAAACGCAGTACGGGCAAATTTTTCACGAATTTTTCCATTAACCAATAGAAGGTTTTACCGCGTGTTTTTCAGTCGATAACGATAATAATCATACGAAAAATCCGTTTCAAACCTCAGTTTACTCAAAAGCTCGCGATCTTCATTGAATCCACTTTTTTCGTCAATGAGTCTGAAATCAAAGACATTGTGTTGTTGTTATTATTACTATCATCAATACCATTATATCGTGAATAAAAAATTGAATATACAGAGGCAAGTTTGGGTTAAGGATTGATCTCATAGCAATCACCGTTTCATAGCGATATTCGTTAGTTGCTCCATCAACGAGTACGTCTCGGATTTGTGCAGAAACATTGAAAAATGATGCTATAAAAAAAAATCAAAAGGAACATTATTCGAACGGGGAAGACAAAAGTGCGAAATCGAGAAGGCATCCAGTAATCGGCGATTTGAGGAGCCAGCGCCAAAAAGTATAATTGAAAAAATTCAACATTTTTGCTCGTCAATTCTACGATACTTTTATGGGAGATATATTCAAATAAGTATTCTCATTGGTAGAGAAAATGACGTACCTGTTTGTTGTCTCGTGTCACCACGCGAATACTGTCAGGAAAAAGGATCGAATTTGTCTTGTCGAGCTCGACGATATCGGCCCATCGTACCATGAGCTTTGTTTCCCTGGCCAGTATATAAGCGTAAAAGCACATGTGACTGACTGACAAATAGAGCCATCCTTGCCTGGGAAATCGAGACTTCCAGTAACTAAAATATTACATGAATACATACGTAACGTTTTACTTTGTCATCACTTTGATCTTTCTCAAAAAAATGTTCGTTAGATGAAACGATCGATTCAATACCTGCAGGAATAATAATTAACGAGCTTATCTTCGTTAGGTAAATTGAATAATTGATGAAATTTGAACGAAACGGTTTTGAAAGATTCCGGATCCTCCTCTGAAAAAAACGAAAATCGATCTATCAATTTTGTGACATGCGATACAAGAAATCCAAGGAATCCAGGAGCCAATTTTGAAGAATATTTTTGATAACAGAATCCATCGAATTTTCTCGCATTCTCGTGTCGTATCATGCACTGAGTTTTCTTGAACTAATATTCATCGCAACCGTCCCGATTCCCCTTTTCATGTTACATCGTGAAATTTATCGATACGATTGCGATACCTTCGGCGAATTGGCAATCCGGCACGTTATTCGCGATGATCGATTGTATTTTGCAGCAGACAAATTCGGTTATTTCCTCCTCCGTGTCGAAGGATTTCAGGGTGTCTATTAAATTCTCGTGCAGCCATTTCCAGTCGCTCAAGATCTCCTCGTGAGTCAGAGAACAAGCGACGGCTGATGAAAGTGAAAACAATTTTTCATCTTTTCGCTGCGATTTTACATCGGAACGTGCTGTTACTCGGCGATTCGAGTGCTACAACGCACTCGATTGCTGAAACACGCTTCGGTCGACGGTAAAACAGATAAACATTCAAATTTTCTCACCCCAGTAAAGTTCGGAACTCGGCGTTTGATGCAATATTCTAAATGGCGGTGGTTTCGTGTCGAACACACTGTCCAGCGTACCTACCAGAATGGAACCCAACCCTCCGCTTTTCCCATGACCTTTGCGCCTTTGCAGAACAAAGTACACGGTCGCCTGTTCCGTGACCCTGAATGGGAAAGAATCGGGAACAAAGCTTGAGCTACGTGAAAAATGACGAGTGGCTATGAATATGAAAGTTGAACGAACGATTTGTACATTGATTTTGTTCTCCGGCAAAGTGCGTATAGTCAATATCGTACTTTGAAACATGTAGCCATTTTTAACAAGGAATATGCCGCGAAAGGATGTTGAAAGACGAACGAAGATTGTGAAAAAAATCGACATGTTGATTTGGACAGATTACGCGTAATTACGGAGATACGAGTAAAAAAGGTGTAAAGAGTGTGAGGAGAACGAGGAATAGTGACATTCCATCAGCTGATTGAAGCATTGACAGCTCCCATTTCACCTACGCCTCTGTTATTTTTCGATAAACACACAGTCGCGTCGATACGAGTAAAGGACAAGTGCACGCGGAGAGTGTTGCATCTTTACCAAAAAGCATTGGCCAATAGAACTTCTTGTGGTTTTATCCACATAATCGTTGCTGTACGTAGTTGATCCGGTACATATGGGCACTTATGCGAAACGAGAGCCCTCTCGTACTTTTTTATCCAAGGTGTTGAATATTGTCGTATATTTTGTGTTCCGACACGGTTTTCTCGGTATTTTTTTAAACGCTCACTTATTTTAGTATCGCGAGCTTTGCGAGAACGCAAAATAATATCAAAGATCGAAGATGTTATCTCTTTTGGTGGGATGTACTTGCTCTCGCGTCAGATTAGGGATATATAAACATATATGTAAATCTTTATCTGCATATACGATACGGGCGATGCGGCAGCAGCGCCATCACGTTGCGGGTTTTAAAAATGTCTCTTGCGATCAAAGATTTGTTTACCGACGAGACACGTGTGTGTGTTACGCACATATGGTATATCAACTTTGGATCGAAAGTAAAACGTGTTTGCGCGACAAAATTCATGTTGCCTTTATCAATTTTTCTTACTGTTATATGCTTATAAAAATAAAAGTGCCTGTACGGTTACTTCGTGGTATGTCGAAGCGAGAATTTTCTATTATCAGCAGAGCGGGATGTCTTTCGGATTTTTTTGTGCTTTTGCGGCCTCTGCTACAGATTTAAAAACATGTTGTTCCGGAGTGACCTCTGTACCCGCGAGTTATTACTGCCAGTTTGGCGTATTCGCCGAGAGAGGTCGCGTCGTTCACGTTTATCCGCCTGTTTCAAACTCCGATAATATCGTTTCTCAAAATTAGCCGTACTATCGCAATCACATATTTCTTCCAAAAGAATTCTCTCCAACATTCGGAGTAACGTATTTCATGCAATAACATTTACTCTTAAAAAAACGTTACCTCGAGCATGCGATGTAAAATATCATCACGAATAAATAACGATCGAATGGCGGAAAAACTCGTTTTTTCAATCTGTCATACGTACAGATATATGGTTTGGACATGAGGCTTGAAACATAAGACAAATTAGCTCAGAGATTCAAGTAATGCTTTTATTCAAATATAAGGATTAATCTGTACCAGACAGAACTAAAATTACGCTTGGATTTGGTGTATGTATGTCCTACTACCGGAGTTCACATGTTGGGCTATTTTTTATAATAGTAATAATAATCGTCATAATGTGTATATATATATATATGCATATATGTGTATAGTTTGTAATAGTAGAATAATAAAAGGTGGACAGTATCCAGCCCCTCTATTTTTGTTTGTTTTTCTGCCACTATACACAATAATAGTGCATATACCGAGTTATTTCTTGCCCATGTACATATATATATATTTGTTTTTTCGGGTACACAAATAAAAGGAAAATTAAAAATTGAGTCTCACATACACAATGTACATTTATAGATGTGTATTTTGTTCTCCTATCTAAAGTTCGTGAATCTTCATTGTTAGAAGAAAAAGAAAACGAAAAGTGTGGCCCAGTTTTTCCATTTGTACACATTTTTTAACGTAATTCATTCGACGTTTAATTTATGAATTCCCTACTATGTGCCCGTGTAGTTTGTACACACACACACACACATGCACGCACACAGCCACCCACGCGTAGATTTTTCCCAATCGCGCACTCAAACACACTGACGATTAAAACCTTAAGAGTATATATATAATTATCGAAAATGAAATGTTCTACTTCCGGTGCCTCTAATTTGAAACTCTTCTATTTACACTTTTTACATTGGACTTTTTCATCGTAATATACAAATTATACATTTATTTCGCAAGAAATGCCCTTCGAAAAAGAAAAAAATATATGTATTTCTCGTTACATAGCATTTTTTTGTTCATACACGCGTATGTGCATGTGTGTATCTCGTCCCTTCGCTTTGGGCAACGGTTGTACACGTCACGTTGACTCTTTTCCCTTTTTCTTCTTCCTCCGTAGCGCGCGCTTTTCTTCCATCTAGTAGCTTCTCAATAAACACTAAGCTCGAGTGAAAATCTAAAAAAATCATTTCTGTTTCCTTCCTTTTTTTTTTTTACAATAAATAAGCGAGGGGAGAGGGAGAGGATTTTTCTCTATTTACTACAATTATTAAACTCTATATCACGGATTTACTGGTTCTGCACTGGTAAACAGCTTTTTTTCTTTTTCTTCTCTATTATTTTTTGATGCTTTCGATCCATACACGCACGGAGCTTCGGAACACGAGAATGATTTTAACGGGAAATCTTTTCCGAAGAGTGTGATGAAAAAGGATGGTTCTTTGTTTTTCCTCGCAGAAACACGCGGAGTCACTGTCGGAAATAGAAACGGAAAATGCATAGAAATCGTTTGTTTTTCTCCTCGTATTCAGGAATGCGAATGTTTATCGCGTCTCGCGCAAATTTCATCGTTCGATTATCAACCGTTCGAAATTTACCGTCACCGAAATTGTGTTTTTCTTTTTCCGGCATTATACGTCATCGAGAGCCCAAATGGCAATCGTCGTTCGACGATCGCCCAGCGGAAATCGTCAAATTGATAATAATTCCCACGTTTATCGGAATAATGACGCACGCGTCATTGAAACGAGAAAAACAAATCATAGAAGTTGCAACGATCGTTTCAGAAGAATTCGTCGAACGATTGCCATATCCGAACGACGTGTTTCGCAATGAATTATTCGAAGCGCACCCTGTCGGAACCTTGCCAAGATGTACCATCCAACCCGTACATACATAACAATTCACAGAAGATAATACTATTTTACATAGCATATGGTACAAAAATTTCGAACAAATGTGGAAAAACAGAAAGAAAAAAACGACTCGTAATTTCTTATATATACAGAGGATCAAAAAAGTTTGGCGTACAGCAGGATTTGACGATCATAAAATTGTACCGTTTCGGGACCAAAGTTAATAAAACAATACTCAAATTCAAAATAACCGTCATGCTATTTGCTTCGTTAAACGTCTCGTTGCGTTTAAGAAAAATTTAAAAAATACATCATTATTTGTTTAGTAAAACGTATGTTGGAGTATTATCGTGTCCAGCTGTCTCCCCCCCCCTCCCGCCCCCCAAATCATGGCATTCAAACAATGTCCGATCGTCGTGTACGAAAACTTTTTTGAACGTATATATATATATACAAATCTACATATACATATACATGTATATGTAATCATGACTCGAATGTTAGATTACGCGATAATTCGTCAATTAGTCAACGAAGAAACATTTCTCGAGACTCGCGGATGCCCGGGAGAGCCTCGTTTTTCCGTAATACAACAATCGGCGAGCTTAGCCTCTCGATAGAAGGAAAAAGCCGTTAAGAATACGTTTGAACGAGCAACGAGCCTCGTGGAGAACGAAAATAAATCAATAATTTACGTTTCGATATTTACAGGATAAAATAAGAGAAAAACGAAAAACAGAATTAGGTACAAATTAATATTTAGTAACGCGGCGACGTTTCCCGTCGAGTCTGTCTCTCTGATTTTGTTTTCTTAACGTTTACGCTGTGTGAAAAAAAACTAAAACGAAAAAACGAATCGCGCGTGCTCAGTATATGTCGCTTTTGGGATCCCTCTCTCGGAAGAATCCTTTTTCAGTCTTGCACTCCCTGATGGTAACTGTTTTCAGATTGACCGTTACGTCCGTGATGAATACCTGATCAGCAACGGGATTTCGCGCAAGCCAATAATCCGTACCGGGACTGCTCAACGGCACGTACATGTCTGCTGTTCTCGTTATGTCGTTCTTATTGTTTTTCAGGATAACGCTATCGTCGTTTTCCTCGTTATCGACGTCGTTAACGTCGCCTTTGTTGTTGTTGTTGTTGTTGTTGTTGTTATTGTTACTCGCATTGTTACCGGCAGTGCTGCAACTGCCGCTGTTGCTGCGATGCTTCGTCGCCGTTGTGCTCGTATTTTTCGTCATTTCGACGTCGTTTTCCTCGCCGATGACCGAATTGTGATGATGGCCGTTCACTATCGACGCTAACCTGTTGTTGTTCGTGTAGGAGTCGCTCGGACTCGGTGATTTAAGACCGTTGCTCGCGTCGCTCGTCGTTACGTGCGGCAACGTGCCGTTCGACGTTTTGCTCGTCAGTTTGTTGTGCTCGAGCGGTCGCTTCTTTCCTACGGTTGGCTCGTTCGGTGGATCAATCGCGGATCCCGTGCCGGTGGTCAGCGCGGGAACGGGGGACAACGGCGCTGCCGCTGCTGCGGTCGTCGCTGCGCCTGACGCAGCAACGACCGGCGGCACCCGCGGCAACGACGGTACCGGACCGCGCGGCACATCGGCTTCCGGTCTCTTTTTGTCCTGCTGCGCCGGCGCTGGTGTCGTCGGCACTGCCGGCGATGGCTCTTCCGGTGTTGATTTCACGCTCGACGTCGACGACGGCCTTCTTCCGTTCACCTTCTGAAACAACGTATCGCTCGAGTTACAGCGTGAACCAAAGAGGCTTTATTGGCTTTCCTCCATTTTTGTACCCTTTCGCTTTTCGCTGGTGACGTTAGATGCGATTTTACAAATTTTGACGTTGTCTCGTGCCTGTTGTTCGATGATGAAGGTTGGGGTCATGGGGATGCAAAGAGGCCGAATTGTTATTTAGTTTTATCGTCCGGTATCGCGCAATGCCTCCTCAACTAACTCTCGGGACTGTAGAATTTATTACGCTCGGGAATATTCATTTGAAAACTGAGATTATTCGCGAATATCCGGATATTATAAAAGTAGCCGCAGTTCGGATGGTTTTCTACGATGTAAAGTTCGAAATTTTCAATTACTTTCTGAGCAAGAGCCACGTTCGATAAAATCTTTGCACACTTGTTGTAATCATTTTTTTTCTTCTCCGTCCTCGATATGTCTGACTCTTTTTTACGATTATTATTTGCATTAACGCGGAATTTCTCCGAGTGAGGTGTCTGATTTTGCGAGCCGCGAAAAAATACATAGCGTGGATTAAAAATTTTCTGTCAAAAATAAGAAACGGTTGTTCGATGATGAAGATTGGGGTCATGGGGATGCAAAAAGGCCGAATTGTTATTTAGTTTTATCGTCCGGTATCGCGCAATGCCTCCTCAACTAACTCTCGGGACTGTAGAATTTATTACGCTCGAGAATATTCATTTGAAAACTGAGATTATTCGCGGATATCCGGATATTATAAAAGTAGCCGCAGTTCGGATGGTTTTCTACGATGTAAAGTTCGAAATTTTCAATTACTTTCTGAGCAAGAGCCACGTTCGATAAAATCTTTGCACACTTGTTGTAATCATTTTTTTTCTTCTCCGTCCTCGATATGTCTGACTCTTTTTTACGATTATTATTTGCATTAACGCGGAATTTCTCCGAGTGAGGTGTCTGATTTTGCGAGCCGCGAAAAAATACATAGCGTGGATTAAAAATTTTCTGTCAAAAATAAGAAACGGTTGTTCGATGATGAAGATTGGGGTCATGGGGATGCAAAAAGGCCGAATTGTTATTTAGTTTTATCGTCCGGTATCGCGCAATGCCTCCTCAACTAACTCTCGGGACTGTAGAATTTATTACGCTCGAGAATATTCATTTGAAAACTGAGATTATTCGCGGATATCCGTATATTATAAAAGTAGCCGCAGTTCGGATGGTTTTCTACGATGTAAACTTCGAAATTTTCAATTACTTTCTGAGGAAGTGCCACGTTCGATAAAATCTTTGCACACTTGTTGTAATCATTTTTTTTCTTCTCCGTCCTCGATATGTCTGACTCTTTTTTACGATTATTATTTGCATTAACGCGGAATTTCTCCGAGTGAAGTTCCCCACTTTGTGAGTCGCGAAAAAATGCATATAGCGGATTAAAAATTTTTCGTCAAAAATGAAAAAAAAAATGAGAAAATTATAATTTGAAGAAAAAAAAAAGCAATTTCCCACGTGACATTCCTTGTTCCATTGCGTCCGAATGATCCAACGATTGATAGAAAAAGTGTTAATTATTATTCTCAAACGTCAACCTCGCGATTCAATGCTTTTTCCATTTGTCAAAATAAAAAAAAACATAATTATCAAAACAACTTTTGAATACCGCCAACTTTGCCGACTGCAGCGGAGTACTTTGGTCATGGCCTCAAATCCATGGAGGAACAGATGAGGAATTTACGTTGGTGATGAAAAAAAAAATCATTATCATTCACCGTTAAATTCCCGAGATGCGAGTACCGATTTCCAAAAATCGAAAAAGAAAAAAAGGACAGTGCGAGTACTCGTCTGTGCTACGTACTTTTTTTCGTCTTCGCAGCGAGCTGTTACCAATTTTCAAGATTTGGAGTCTGATACCGCGTTGAATGAATTTTCAAACGAGAGCGACGCGGGCGCTCCGTTAACCGAGCGTTAAATTGAGAAACTAATAATCAGCCGTTTTTCACGTTGATAGTTTTCTGCCCCGAGGGTTACAAATTTACCGAAAATTTCCCTCAAACTTACATTCGAATAAGGCGGCGACACAGCCGCGGGATTCGATCCTTTGATGGGAAGCAGCCGCGGTATTTTGTTGGGTGGTGGGCTACCGCTCGCGCTGCTTGGACTGCTCGTGGTAATCGTTACGCCAATTTTACCGGATTCTTTGCTGAGCACTTCGGCTTTTCTCTTGGTACCGGCTGGTTCCGGTCTCGGTAACAGCGGTATGTCCACGCTACTGTTTGAGCTCTCGGAATCGATGCTGAACGCCGAGGCTGATAATTCAGGAGCCGTTGGCGACTCGTGGCCGTCCAGGGAACTAACGACGGTATCCTCATCGGGCACAACCGGATTCAAACGAGGTGCTGCCACTGTGCTACCGGTGGTAGATTCATCCTGGCTGTCTTCGCCGACTCTCTCGTCACCACCAGGTTCTTCCTCCACGACCAAATTCGCCAAAACCTGTTCCTGTATTAAATCGATCAGATCGATATTCAATCACAAACTGGTCGTATTGAAAACATCATGGGGGGGGGGGGGATGTTTCGTTGAATAATATAATTTCGCTCTTACGCTATATCTCGTGTCTCGTCTCCTCGGCCTCCTCGTTGTTACGTCACTTCCCTTCTGACTCTCCTCGTACAGCTCGATGAGTCTCACGTCCAAAATGTTCTCCTCCGGCTCCCAGGTATTGTATCTTTGGTAAGGCGGGAAAATATTGGTTAGCGATTTTTGTTAGTTTTTTTTAACAATTTTTACAATCTTTTTTTTGTCTGCGGAAATGAATTCAAGGTGACACTGGAGGGAAATTATTTTTACGGCAATGAGTAGAATCGAGAGGAATTTATGAAGAGTGAGAGAGCTGCATTCACAGGATTCACTGGATTTCACAGATTCTTCAAAAGAATCCCACGATATACGAATATGAATAAACATTGTTATTTAATCTTTGACTATAAATGAGAATTAAATGTTTTCGGTTCGTTGATTCAATTGAATTAGTCGCGTTATTTATTGATAAAAGTAACTTTGCACGGTCGACAACACAGATCGGATTTTTCCGGTTCGTTAACTTTGGGAATATGATTGCTTCTATGAACAAAAACGAGATGGCACTGTGACAACATTTACATTGGTTCACCGTGTTTTATTGCAGCACGGGACCAAGTTTTTGAAATTCAAGATGAACGAACAATATAACGATTCTTAGATGGCCAAGAAAGTCGAATTTTCATCAAAAAAATCGACGGCCGGTATCGCGAATCGTATAATCATATTTTTTTGCAAAGTATCAAAAACATGTATAGTGCAAAGTACGGAGTAGTAATTTGCGTGCACTAGTCGCGTAATGAAACCATCGATTACTCAGTTGGACAAAGTTCTTGAGAAATGTCGAAGCAAAATTGTGTGTTCCTTTAGAACATTCTAGTAAAAACGTTCTGGTGGCGAAATAATTTTGTACGGTAATTATCAATTTGTGAGCAACGCGAGAAAATCTAATTACAAATTGTCGGTACTCTCAAACAATTTGAACGTTTCGACAGTTAGTTAAAATGAACCAAGCCCGGAGGAGACACCTAACCTCAAAATTCTCATTTTCCGAACACGGCGGCGAAACGATCTTGTAAAACCAGTAAAAATTTATTTTTCAAGAGGTTAATCACCCCGTCGGTATCGTTTCTAGTAACTTTGATGTTGTGTCGAAAGCGATGGAATACATAAATTTTCCAAGATAACGTTGTCGCCGAGTCTTTTCGTGCGATGCGGTACTTTGCCCTTTTTTATCGATGGAAATATCTCAATCGATAAAAAAAATCGTCAAGATACGCAGTGCTCGGACGGCGAAGCAATTTGATTTAATGTAATTACTCGACACCCGGCTATTTATTCTTATACCGAAATATACTTACTTTTTGCTCCAACCTTTCCATTTTACGAAATATTCGATTTTGCCCTGGGAAAAAGGAAAACGTAATCATGAAATTTGCCATAAGCGTGCGTCGTTATATAATAAAACAGTTGACGCAAAAAGTAAAAGGCCTTACTCGTTTTTCACGTTTTTTGGTTATCCGCTCAGCAGCATAAACCCTGTCGCCGAGATCCATTGTTTATCCCGTTGTTGCTTGCGTATCGGCTTTGCAGTTTTGGCGTTTTTTTCTCGAAAATCCGCTGAAACCCCGCCCCCACTCGCGATTTTCCGTAACCAACAGGTGGATCATAAAAATTGTCTCGGCGAAACAGAACACGAACGACAAACGAAAAAAACCACGGAAAAAAAGGTCATTCACTTTTTTTGTCGTTATTCGACATGCTTGCTCGAGCCGAATTGCACGTGGCTGTGAGAATCGATCTCTCGTGAGAAATTTATCGGCGCACTTGCACTTGTCTTCTCGCACGGTCGATAAACTCGGACGATCCTTTTTTTTCTTCCTTCCTACTCTTTCCGTGTCAACTCTTGCACAACGGTCTAGACAGGAGTCGCGACGCACTCGTACGCGATGATTTTTCGTTGCTTCGGAGCATAAAATCGTCGCTGCTCGGCGTACACTCGCTAATGAAAACAAAACAAAAACAATTGCGATTATGAATTTTCGTCACTGTAGCGACGTTTACGCGTATGTTTCATTTCCATTTGTATATTATCGCTGTTGCGTGTTTCGTGATATCAGGAGAGTTCGATTTTTGCCATCACTTTTCATTATTTTCCCACGCAACAACATCATTCGACATATTTTTAGGATTTCTGTTTCTCGTTCGTTCTACCGTTCTCGTTGTTTTCGTTTTATCGGGATTGCCGCTATTGGTGGAATCGTGACACCCCCTGGGGGGCGCCAATGTAGTCAAAAGTGGGGAGTTACCGAAAGCCCAGAAGGGAGAGAAAAAATGACGGAAAAATAGCAGCGGGGAGGAAATGAAACTTTTGGGAGAATCCGTTTGGCTATTTCGGTGAGAAAATGACGATGTTTTCCAGATGGCCAGTAGCAAGACCGGCGAGTATGAAACTCGATGTACACGCACATCCCATCGGAGGATAATTAAATACAGCGCGCACTGATGCGTGGATATCGTTCTACCTACATGTGTATGTACTATATAGATACGTCTTTCGCTTTCACGTATAAATCGCGCACGCGTGAGTTGAATTTATTCTCAACAGTGGTAAGCCTTGTATCGTTTGTTGCCAATAGTTCACGATGCTTGTTGTGTTGGGGAATCTTTATACGGTTTTCTCGAACGGATCCGCCTAGTGCTGCCACGGTACTATAATCCGTACACTTCTCTCTCCCGGCGGAGAGACTCGCCCTCCATCCGATACCTCTGGCGGCAATTTTCTCAACTTGTTACACGCACGTTACACACGCATACTCTGCCGTTCTTTCTCTCTCCACTGAATTCGTGTTCGGCGTGTGCTGTGACGTCAGCAGCAGCAAAGTTTCCCCCTGGCCGCGTAAACACCAAACATGGCCGGCGTTTGCCGTAAAATACGAAAACACGCGAATGTAAGAGCCCGCAGTGATCGTACGGATTATATTTTTCTTGAAACAACGATATTTCTCGGTGCGAGAGCACTTTTGGCTTGCATTAATGTTTTGCATTCGCTGACGAGAGATTTAACGAAACCCCCCCCCTCAAAAAAACAACAATCCCACGTTCTCGGTTTTTTCTCCTTTCTCTCGCCCTTTGCTTGCTCAATATTGAAAATCGAGGCGCCGTTTAGTCGCGCAAATTCGTGATTCTTTTAACAACCGTCAGTTTTATATCCCGGTTTGGCCGATCTAGCACATTCTCCGGATCACGACGTACTAGAAGACCAAGGTCTACCGTACTCCCCTTCGGACATACACACGATTGGACTCGCCCGACTCGTTCGAGGTGTGGGGCGCCGGAGTGAACGTTATAGCAAGCGCTGTGTACTCCTCTCTCGGTCTCTCTATCTCTCTCTCTTACGCTCTCTCTACCAAGAGAGACTCGAAAAGCGGCGCGGGGGGAGGGGAGCATGCAAAAGAGAGAGAGCGGGAGCGCAGCAGTCGCCACTTTGGTGGCAGCTTTCAGCCGTTGCTCCTAACAAGAGAGAGAGAGAGAGCGAGAGACAAAAGAAAAAGAAAGATATTTCCTCTTTCTCTCGTTACACGAAGAGCACAACGTTCCCGCGATGATAGAGAGCGAGAGAGAGAGAGCAAGAACTATCCCGACGAAACGTCGCGTGCTATGTATACCTAATGGATGGTACGGAAGCCTCGACTGCAAGGGGGAGCGGGGAATAAAGAAAAAGAGCAGCGGGTGGGGGGACAAAGAGGGATCGAGGGGAGGGTAAAGAAGCGCGACACGAGGCAAAACTGCGAGGGCAGGGAGAGTGCCCCAATGGAGGTAGCCTAGGAGGATCGAGAGAACGGTAGCCCTATCCTGCGGTACGAGCAAGGCCTCTCGTGCCTGCCACCCCACGAGAGAGAGCAGAAACAGCGCGCGAGGTTCGCAGCAGTTGCTCTTGTGTATATCACTTCTTTCTCCATCTCTTTTTCACCCTACATCTGTGTATTCGCGTGTATGTGTATGTGGTAAGAGCGCGAGAGCTGTTTTGCGACGTTGCCGGGTCGTTGAATATTCGTACACGATAATGTCACGAATACACAACCACCGGAATCTCTTAGTAGCAGATTTTTCCCAACACTTTTTCATACGAGACACCGGATTAGGCGATTAGGAACTTTCAGAGACCACGAAATTTCACGGCTTGGAGAACGACATACCTCTTCGCAATCCCGATTTTATGTACGTGTGCACGCGTACGAGGATCGATAACAGGTTATTTTAATGAAAATTTGTCCCGCTATGTTTGCATTAGAAAACTGAAAAATATATGTGCCAGATGTGTGTACATGTACATGATTGAGCGTGACCAGTAAGGAGATGTAAGCGACTGCAAAAATGTGATTTACCAAACTAGTACTTACTACAGTTACTATATAGCGGTGTGTTAAAACTGGCAACACTGTACAAATCCTCCTGTGTGAGCCTTACGACGTTCCGTCACACGCGCTTCGCACACAGTCTTCTCTCTCTCTCACGCCCGCACAATCTCCATACGACTGTCCTCCTCTATCGCGCGCACACACACAAACCCCACGTCATGTGATAAACACTGCACTGCGGGTTTGTTCGAATAAGAATTGAAAATACACGAATGAAGAGCAATGTTTAACAATTCAATAACCGACGAAATTGTGCATACAAATAACGTTAATAACGGAATAATTAAACAAATCCGGTGTCACTGTAGCAAAGAGAGACACGATATTGGAAAATGTATCTTTTTTGTCTCTTTTTTTGCTGGTATTGCTGATATAACGACTGTGCCGAGTATGAAAACGCGTGCAACTTGAAGCAATCCCGAAACAAGAGTGTCTCGGCGCATCGACGATGCCAGAAGCGCGAGAGAGACGGTAGGATGGGGAGAGGGAGAGTAGACCAGCGAGTGAATGAGAGCGGGGAAAATCATCCCCGTTCTTTCTCACCCCTATTGGCATTAATACATAAGGGGTAATAAAAAAAAACCCTCGCTGGAATGACGACGATTGGACGTTCTTCTTGGCTTCCCCCAGCAATTTGACCTCAGTGAGAATTTACCGACCAATGGGAACATTGTTACGTCCCACCTTCGATACAACGAGTAGGCGGTTACTAAACTGGGTAGGATTCCCTCTTTCGAGCTCTCGCTTTCGTTCCACGAATATTCTACCGAACCCCTCCGCATTCTGTTTCACTCGGGCACACTTGTGTGCTTTCTTCTCTCCGTTGTCTGTCTATGTTGCTCGAGGCGGCAGTTTTTTTTTCGTTCCCCTCTCTCTCTCTCTCTTTTTTCCCCCCTACTGGAGCTCTCTTCATTCCAACGCTCATTCCTTATCTCCCTGATCTCTTTTGGCTCGATGCTTCGTGATTTTTTGTTTTTTTTTCAACGCTGTTCAGCGTCGATAGTTTCTACGTATTCGTCAAGTTTTTATCGGCTTTTACTCTTTGTTTTGCCGGATGGACCGAATGGCCAAAGGTCGCGTCATTCACGCGCGATTGTTGGCCAAAGATACGGATTTTTTAGTTTTTGTATATAAACGCACGTAATTGATGCATCGATCGAAAAAAAATGACGATAAAGGGGTTTCCACGGCACGAAATGAGAATTTCCCGGTTGAACATCTCGAAAGTTCCATTTTTTCTACGTTACAGGTCTTATTCGGGCCTTGGAATCCCGAATTGTAACGGACGATAATGAACTTGGGTAATTGTTAGGTTAGAAAATCATATCGTTCTTTCGGTCATGATGCGAGAGGTTGCGTGCAAATTCTTGGGGATTATTGGTTTCCGTGAGAATGACGTACGTAAAATCAGGATCCGCAAGACTCGAAATATCTGCGATGTCAAGGTCATTACAGAACTCAAAGTAACCATTAGTCGCGAAGAAATTGGTTCTTCTTCTTTTCTCTCTGGATATTTCGGAAGATTTTCTTACGCCTAACCTTCAGCACGCAAATTTATCATTCCATGTAGCAAAATGGAACAACCGCAGAGAAATATCCCCGCGCGTCAGGTTTTACATGTACACTGAAGACACAGAGAGAGAGAGAGACAGACAGACAGGAAAACGACTTTTTATATGCATGACAGCAACAAGCGACGTATCGATATCAAGAGGCGAAAGATGGCGTTGTCCTTTCCCTCTGAATATATCTCACATGCCATCATGTCACCAGGTGTACAAAAAACATAAGAAAAACATCAAAGTTCCTAAACAAGTAGCGCCATGTCACGGTTTGCGGTGGAACGACACATGAAAAGAGATCGAAACGCTTCATGAAAAAAAATATTGCAAAAGTAGATGACTCCGTTACTCTAGACCCTTGGGAGTGACACGAGCGCTGAAGCTTTACAACGCGCGTAAGAGGATACGGGCTTTATAAGCTACAATGTGAGTACGAGAGGTGGATCTGTCACAGGTGAATACCCTTCTTACTCACTGCATCACTTTTGTCATCAAGTATCAGGAGAGATTTTCGTCATATATACGACTTGTAGTATCGGAATGTTACGGTATAATTACACGTACGCGTAAATATTTGGGATTACGGCTTTACGGAAGATTCATTTGAATTTTCTGAAATTCGCTTTTTCTTATCAATATAAAACTTCACATAAATTACAGTACACAGTTTACATGATAATGCGGGGCGGGACGACTTTTTTTAACCTCAAAATCGACTAAAGTCTGGTGAATCTCATTGGAAGTACGCAAAAATCTTTCGTTAAAAGATAAATACGCAATCTGTTGCAATTTGATGGTGGGGTTCCCAGTCTACCAGACTGCGAAAGGATGTGACACGTTACTGATAATTTGGTAGAGAAAACCGACGTGAAAAATCTCCACTTTTTTCAAGCCTCGTACGAGTAAACGGCGGGAAAATACATCGATTTGTGGCAGAAATTGAGCTAAATAAAACGTCGAAATTACAAGATGTCGGAGAATTGAAATTTCTGCGAGAAACATGTAGCTCCTTTACCGAATTTATCTATAGTATATCATAAAAATGTGCCCCCGAGTTGGACGCTCGGGGGCACATTTTTACGATATGCCTGAGCCTGAGCTGAAACGCCATAGAATACGGGATAAATTTAACAACGTTCCGTAGCGATCTCGGCCATGACGTAGGAAAACGAAGGCATGAGCATGCTTGTAATTAATACATCGATTACCATCAGAACGATACAGCTAAAATCGATATAGCTTCGTTTATGAGTAATTTCGAAATAATTATAGCTCAACGAAATTCATTAAAAAAATGGTTTTTCAAAAAAATGACATTGAAGCGCCACCTTGACGCGGTATCCTACTTTAGTGTCACAAACGCGAAAATAACTCTGTTATCTTTTCATGGCTGCACCATCGATCGAATATTGATAAAATTTCACGGGGCATGGCTGGGTCTGGGTTTTTTTTAATGAAAAAACCCATTTTCGTAAGAAACCGCTTTGTTCTCTGCTTCTGGTGTAACGAATCAGAGAGCAATCGACAGTGCTTCGTATTTCCAGCTCGTAGACAAAATGAACTTTGTAGAAGTACGACACTCGTTTGCAGAGACAGCAAAATTATTCGAAAAAATGATAGATTCGTTTTTCGAAATCAGACTGCTCGCATACGGGTTCATCCTGATCATGGAACATTCGTAACGTTTATCGTCATACGTCGACACTTTTGTACGGTTAGAGGTTAAGTTGTCGCCGTAATGCTTTCGGATTTATTTCTCGAACACGCGCTATTTAATGCCGCCCCATGCAAAAGTTCGTTGTGTTTCGCATTTTATTGGATGACGTAATTGCGCCCTTTGGAAAACGCGCTTTATATAAACAGCCGCCTTACCGTACACTCTGTCCTTCATTTTATTATTACAGAGATAACTAATTTCGAGAAAAAAAAACGAACAAAGAACTCGCGTCGAGCGACTTATCCTGAAACCCGGAATATTTTGTTTTTCTTTCAGCGAGATCCGACTGTTGGCAACATTGAAGAGCAGCAGAAATCTATGAATAGCAGTCCACTAAATGAATTTAACGAAAATTGACGTCCCGCGGTCATTCTCCTTCAAACATTTGCAATGTTGAAGACTTTTGCGAATGTACTTTATTGTATCAAATTCAAAGATTCATCTATACTCATGATTTTAATATTCATACCGGAAAGCAATAAAAATCTTTTATCTATCATTTGCAAATTCATGCTTCACTTTCACAAGGCCCGTATTTGTAGTCGGTACTTTCGTACAAGATCGTTTTATTCGTATGGTTAAGTCTAGGTTAGAGCGGATTTAAGCATTGCTTATCAGAGTGTGAATACACGAGCCAAAGGTTTCGATGCTAGCGCCTCCGTTTATGTACTACACTTTGGCAAACAAAAAAGACGGCCCTATACGCGTACAAACGTGGTTAGTCCACTTTCCGGCCGCGGGTTACGCTCGTGACGCTTTATGGGCATTCCGACGAGACGCCGAGCGAATCGAGAACTATAATCATGCATTCGAGACAAGGGAGATGTCGCTCATTTTTTTTCCGACTTGCAAATGAGTTTGCGGTGCTATTTCGCGTCTCGTCTTGCAGTCTTTTTTTTGCCAATCTCGAGGAGGATAATTATGTGTAAAATATGTGCACGTTTTATCGTTGGTAAAGAAAACATTCCGCTTATCCGATATGATGGAAAAAAAAGTTATATCGTTACATAACCTCGCGTATACACTCGATATTTTCTTACGAAATATGTATACGATTTTACAATCCCATAACTGAAGGTTATAGTGCGGTGGTAAGACGCTAATAGGATTAGAGCCGAAACGGTTTATTATATTCTGTTGCGCGCAGCTTTTATTTTGAGGATCGCCTTTCAATGTCCGCCCGGTGTTTTCATTTTATCGCTATTCTCCTCTCTTGTGCTGTTTTTTCTCACGCGAAAAAAAGATCATGCACATCGTTGAAAATATTATGACGATTTGCAGATCTTATTGCTTTCCGAAATTAATCGATCGAAACGATAAATTCTTCAAAACGTTTGCGAGATTATAAAAAAAAATTATAATCTGTACGATACAGGATCGAAGAACGATCAAATGGCCATTTTCGTCTGAATTCTTTGTTTTCTGCTACCACACGGCATTTTCAATGCAATTTCTTAAATCTACAACTGAATTGCGAAATCATTCGACTATCGATGTCGAATAACGCTAAAGGCACATATATACGTATATATATGTGTGCGACCTACAATCATTTTTTCGACGAAACCGAATTAACATAAGGTTGGAGCTCAAAAACAAAAAAAAGTGAAAAACGTTAAAAAATCTTTCGTCCGGTCGTAAATCCAGCTTTCGTAAAGTCAGTTTTTAGGGTTATACTTGATCACTCGAGTAAATAATCGTCGAATAGTTAGCCTCGATCGTTCGTTACAATAATTCCAATTTTACGATAGTTCACGATATCGCCGCCGCAGTCAACGCCCGCACGCTGAAAATCTTCGGCGGAATACCTTTACTGCGCCACCTTCAATGTTTATAAAGCTAATCGACGTGCCTGGTGCTGCCTCTGACGGTAAACAACGGTACAGAATTACGCAACGAAATAACAGCAAAACTCCGACGATTCAACCCCGTCATTTTCCCTCTCGCGGACAGTCAATGAACGACACAAGTTTTGCAAAAGAGTAGCGTGCTAAGTTCGCTGTTTCGCGACAGTTCCTCGCAAAGGTTAGTTTACCAGCCAATGCGCGAAAACTTGCATAACCAACGGGATATTCGATACATAGCGAGCGTTGAACATATCCATTGTATTATAATACTATTTATTTGTCATATATATTTTATATCACGTACAAATATATTATATCATAATTTACAATTATTACCATCACGCATATATCGTAATATCTCTAAAACTAAGCGATCAAAATTATCGAGCTTTTTCACAAGAAATGCGTAATATATTCATTTATAATTCAGAGCTGGAGGGAAAATATCATGAAAACAGTTGCCAAATTGATTCTAAACGTCCTGAATCTTCTTCCGAAATTTTATACAATCGAAAGAAAACACTTTTGGCGAGACAACTACCTTGATGATCCATTTCCGGTGCCAAAGTAACATCCGAACCTGGTGCAACTGCAATCCCTGCAACGTTACACCGGTTGCATTCTATTCGAGCAAATTCGAAAAGCGCATGGATTTTTGGGTAATGAACATTTTCAATACTACGAAAGTCAACACTTTCTTAAAGCCTTATGGCTGCATGCTTTCGTCCTGAACGAAAAGAGACGGGTTTTCGAATATTCGTGGTCAATGTGAATCGCGAGCGGAAAGAAATGTGGAATGGACTACAAGGGCACAAAAGAGCCCCATAAATAATCATCTGCCAGTTATACTGATCTTTTTACGATCGTCTGATTCGTTTGTTGACAAACAAACGGGGTAGTAGATATTTGGTGAAAGCAACGCGGATAGACAACCCAATCTCTTGGCTGTATATACGTCGTTGTATAAAAAAATTCTTTTATAACCAACTGTCGATGATAATAAAGCGTAAAAGTTTAAGTTCTCTTTAGAATCGTATAAAATTTGGAGAGCAGGTTCAGGACGTTATTGCATGATCAAACGCGAAATTCGAAGGGATCCACCGTTTCCGTTCAAAAATATCGTTTTATCAAACATACTGGAATTTCACACGTGCTATTGTGCAAAACAACGGGAAATTAAAAACTTTCTGCGACGACTTTGCTTCCTGAACTTGGATTCTACCAGCTCTGGATTATAAATGAACATACCATGGAGATTTTGGAAAAATCCCTTTTGTTCCGGCCGCTCTATTTAGCAGATACACATATACACATACATATATGTATATACATATATATAATATATAAACAACAATATAATAGATATAACATTGAATGCCTTACATGTTTCGGATATCCTGCAAAGTTTTAGTACATTGGATGGTAAACTGAAATTCGTGAGTGACTGTCGCGCGGCGAAAACCTTCACATACTCGGTCAAAAATGGAAAAATAATCGAAGGCGAGGGCCAAACCATCCGACCGGTATTATGCCTGAAATTTCTTGAAAACACGACTCACGACAGAGTTGATGATCACGTGATTTTGCGTGTTCATATCACGTGACCGTTGGTCCTTTGCGGTAACGAAAAGTCTGCATATAATGGCGCAAAAACTTCGAAATTTAGCGAATACAATTCCAAGTGCAGACTTCCGTTCCTGCATGTTTGTCTCGCGTACTTCGATGTTTTGTCCCATTACGCTCTTTTCGTTCGCCTCACAGGAATTCAAACAACGAATGCGTATTTTCAATTTTTTTCACATCTCCACGTGACAATCACCGTAAACAAACGGCGCGCGATTACGCGATAAAAATACGAGCGCCATCCAACGAATGCAACCGCAAGGACTCTAGTTGATTGCAGTCACCCCGGAAGTTGACGTCGACGTGCATAACGCCGACATCGATATACATGTATATGTTATTCCTAGAGTGATATTGATCGATTGATTACAGCTCTACGTCCAGGCGTGAATACCCCGCGTAATAAATAGTCACATACAGTCGTCTTTAAATTTACATCTGTAATTGTATCTGATACAGCAGTATTGGTAAATATAACGTCCCGAGATCGCGGGCCATTACAGTTTTCCAAAAAATCGAGATTCCAGGATTGCTTCCAAACACGCGGAGGAAAAAAATCGACAAAGTCCAATATTTTGAGGTTATGACGTAAATTTGAAATTACTGCGAATATACGACGAGAAACACGAGAAGTCATTACAAGGGTAGAGTCGATGAGAATACGTAGACACGATGCGATGTGGACATGTCATTTTCTTATAGTCTTATACGTTAGTTATAAATTATACGTTTCTAATGATTTTTGCAATAGGTTACTGAACTTACTCGGAACGAGTAAATTATTGATAGCAAAACATAATGAATTATGGAAGCAACGATATCGCACGTGAACGTAAAACAGGGGGAGGTAAAGAGTGAAATAGTATAATGCCATTTGTTTGCCTTTATTTCGACATGTGTGTGTATAAAGTACACAAAGAAAACTGTTTGTATGTATGTACGCCCAATCAATTTCTATCCACACCTGTAACGCATCTGTACCTAATAGCGAGAGACGTCTTTCCTCCACAGTCTCCATGGTAACAAGGGCGCCCTCTGTGTGTACGCATTCGTCCGTGTGTGTGTGTGTGTATATTTCACGATTTTAGTTATATGGCCCACCCCCTCGCCCTCCAGCGAGACAACGACTCTCTTTACCCTCTCTCACCTCACGCGTATGTATCGCATAGCCTTGCGGCGAGTCCAGAATTACGCCGCGCGCGGCGCCCGCTATCGATCGGGTGGCGTCTCGAATGCGACGCGCCGGCTCTTTTCGTGTGCAACCGCGTTTTCTCTCGCTTATATGTATTCCACGGACGCGACGGGTCTCGGGAATCTTGTCTTCTTTCCTTCTGTCCGACTCTCCCCCCCCCCTGCACCCGCGCGCCACCTCACTCGACTCTCGGTTACTGACAACGTAATCGCAAATTCGCTCTCCCCCCTCTACCGTCGCATTCTGCACTCAAAAACCTCGTCGTGCAAAGCTCGCCCCCCCCCCCCCCCCCTGCCCCGCTTTCGCACTCTTAGGATCTTCGCCTGTCCGGTCAGCCGCGTCAACTTTTAACAGCTTGTTATATGTAGATAAATACGCATTAACATCTACTATGTACGTATACACATATGTGTGTACGTGAATACGCACGAAAAGCCGCGATATGCGCTGTACGTTGGTGTATCACAACCGTAAACGTGTACCTGTTTGGAAAAACACGGATATGGAACGCTTTTTCCTGTATTTCGATATGAATCTTCGATGTTTTTGACGAAAAACATAGCGACTTTCGAGATTTCGCATGATCGAGACTGAACCATTTTTTGTACTCATCTGGACCGACTTTGTCGCGCGATTTCGCAGTTTCTCCTACGAGTTTCTAACGTTTGCCGTTGGGTTATTAAAAAATGGGTGCACCTGAAATCATCGTTGTTCGATTTTTACGAATACATAGAAAATTACAGTTCAGTGATTCGAATTTGATCGAATTTTTATCGCTTATTATACATGTTTACACAACTACGCACGGGAGGATACTGAGTAGCGTATTAAAATCGTGTATGAATGGCCAAATACACGAAAATTCGATGTTTTCGCGACAAACATGGTGGTTTTTCAAATGTCGGAGGCTGTAACTGTACTTTCGTTTTACGCCGATTTCACAATCACTCCGACGGTTTTTAAATATTTCGCCGCCGTCGTGCGATTCAAAGATCAGCGCACTTCAAGCCGTTGTTTCCAATTTTTTGGCAGCCGCAAGAAAACATAACCTATAAAACATAAGTTGTAATTCCGAGTTCCGAATTTCGTTACAGATTGTATACAATGTTGTTAACCATCTCGATTAGAAAGCGACTGAAACAATTCAGTAATTTCACCACTTTTTTATTTACGAGAACGAAAAAAATTGACGAAACGAGCATCTATTGGCAGCGATCAATATTTCTCACAGCAACAAATCACTGATTGTTTTTTTCTCGCGTAACATAAACTCTCGAAACTTCGACGTTTTCAAGCCTTCGATACGATTTTATCGTCGCAGCGATTGACGCGGAGTGTTCGAATGTTTTTTTATACTATTCTGTTGTAAGCGTCCATACGTCAATTAGGTTAACCATGCAATCAAGATATATTTATTTCTATACATTATATGATGGAGTAAATACACTGTACTGTCGGTCTTACAGTCGGCGGGTGCGTTTCTCCGGCAAAATGGCTTCTCCCAACCCCGGGCGCTTCCTTTTGCCTTCTTGACTCACTAAAACGTTAACCTCAAAATCCTACCTGAAAATCAAACGTTAAAACCCATATACTCCCCGTTCCCGCGAATCTCAAGATACGCAAACGAAGAGCTCGCTTTTTTCGCTATTCTTCCGCAGTCGCTCGTCTCGCGCGGTGGCACGTGCTGCTTCGTGATTTTTTACACGAAAAACATACGAGAAATGGCTTGAAAACCACATCCAGAAGAAAGCAAGCGGATCGTCAAGAAGTGTCCATTCATTAAGGTAGTTTGCTCGTGACCGTCACTCGCAGGCGGGAAAACATCTCAAAAGCAATTGCAAAATTATTGTCGCGAAAAAATGTTGAGTTTTGGATCATCCTACGTAAGAGGTTAAGAGCACGATTGCGGTATGCTTGTCGAAAGATAGTCGTTGAAATTTCGCTCGTGAGCGTGCGAAATAACGTCCCGAGTCGGCTCTCAGCAAACTTTAAACAATTCCTAATAAAACACATTTGACGGGACAACTACCTTCAGGTCGGCACGATTTTTAAAACCCGAAGTAACCGTAAGACGCGACCGAGCGATTGTACACACGAGTTCAGCATTGACATTGCCGAGATTTGACTCTGTCATGGCATTTGCAGGTGCGAAAAGTTTATTGAACGAATCTGTGAGAGACGTAACATATCTGAAAACTCCTCGGTCGCCGGTAATGTGTACCTATTTTAACGGCCGAGTAACTGCATATCTTCGTCGTTAAAAAGGAAGTTACTGCTTCGTTCTCACCGCGGCTTCATATTCCCATCTTTCTATTCCTCATTATTCATTCGCTGATGCCTAATCACGCGGGTTAATTTGAATTGAGGCTCAAATGTTCATTGCTGCACTTCCGGTTTATTATACGAGTCATAAAAAGCTTCCTGCGCATCGCGTAAAACATTTGTGTTGATCCGCAGATGCGAACGTTCTAACGGTTTTCTTCGCTCGGCCGCATCTCCTTCTCTTCCGCGCCAGCGTCACTCGACGTACCGACTTGATGCAACATTAACGTTGATGATATACATGCTTGAAGTGAGAACTTTATGCATCCGTATTTTTTTACATCAATTATCTACATTCTTCGATAGCTATTATCGACACCTTTGAATTCTTTGAACATGATACGTGCTACGAAACCTAGGACTAAAAATAGACAAATCTTGTATATTATATATAGTTCTATTGAACCAGATACGATTCTGTGCTCTAGAGAGTCATTTTAGGCGACGAGATACTCGAATTGCTATCGATTTAAATCTTCGTTTTAATCATTTTCGAGACAACGTCGTGCTCTGATAAATTAACGTTGTTCCTAAAATTGTTCGATCGCATATTTCGATAAAAATGAAGAGACGATTTTTCATGTACAGGAACAATGCAC
Source organism: Heteropelma amictum (assembly GCA_959613375.1). Taxonomy (NCBI): domain Eukaryota; kingdom Metazoa; phylum Arthropoda; class Insecta; order Hymenoptera; family Ichneumonidae; genus Heteropelma; species Heteropelma amictum. Next base: position 35,521,353 of record OY390720.1, read on the forward strand.
ACAACCGAAAGGTGTTCAGGTTGTCTCTTCAAAAGCATTTTTTTCAGGAATTGTATAAGCAGGTTCGAGACGTTGTCATGTTGTTATTATTATTATTACTATCACCGTTATCTCTCGACAAGTACCTTAGGCACGCGACCGCAATTTGGGCTTCATTTTACTTCGGGACTCGTCCCGCGCGTTAGACCCCTTTTTCGACGAGTTTATCACATTTTCATGTTTCACCTCGACGAAGGAACGCGTGTATGTTAATAAATTATGGCTGTATCAGTAATAAACATTGTGTTATCAACAATATGTTGTTGGAGGAGTCTATTATGGAAACTTTAAATGTTAGCGATGATTTACACGCGATAAACGAGCTTGGCGAATGCTACGGGTTTGCGAATCGAATAAAGGTTATGTTCCACTCCGCGACTGTACACTGAATTTTTCTACAGTCAAGGGACAATCACCGCTGAAGAGTTAAGCGTTGAGCGTTAATTTACGTCACGAAAACCTATTTTTATCGGGAAAATGGCTTCTTGCTGACGTCTTTTGCCTGTTCCTGACTCATCCTGACATCCATTTCTCGGCTTTCTCGATTCATAATTAGACACAATGGTTGTCATCCCAAGACGTTCCTTCCTTTACCGATTGAGCCTTTTTCGGTGGACAGAAAATGAATGGTTCTTTTTATTCCCGATCGCGAAGACTTTCACAGAATGGAAATCATTTGAGGCACATCCTTTGGGAAATTTTCGTCGGGAGACGGGAAAATTGTCGAGACGAGCAAATTTTCGCCAAATTATTTGTTTTATTCAACAATTTTTCAACAATCCTTTGACATTATGATAGTGTACAGGTGTATGAGATCGATGTAATCGTGATTTGACATAACCTCCACGCGTCATCTTAATTCACGTTTATCTGAAGAGGAGATAAGCCCAGGCTTTTCGAAATTTCAGACAAACATAACTGCTCGGAATAAAGCATCGTTACTGCGTTATAGGTGTTGAATATTACGTAAACGAGTCTTTTACATTATTCTGGTGTAAACCTTAAATTACCGAGAGTATTTCGAGAAACTCTTTATGGCTGCCTTCTATGTCGGCAGAGAGTTACGAGTTACGTGAATTTGTCACATTGGCCACACTGTTCTGTATACAGTATCCTTGTTTATCTCGTTAACGCTCGGCCGGTATTAACAAACCGGAAGTTGGGAGCTACATCTTTGATGGGTACGTGAAAAAAAGCCGCGAAGTCCGATTCGTTTTTTCTTTTGGAATCGAGTCGACATTTGAAAAACAAAAAACTGTTTGAAAAAGGTTTTTTATGGATTTTCGTCTATGAAACTCGTATATGAGGATGAATTTTCTGCAAAAATCAATAACAAGATCGTTCAGGAATCATCGCGACGTTTTCAAACCGGCGCATTTCCACATGGTAGCCTCATGTGTAAGAGCAGAATCTTTTCGTTTGAAGCATTGGAATACTGCCTTTGCTGCCCATTACTATGATATAACTTACATTTTCCAAAAATATCTTCGAAACGGCGAGGTAGAAATGATTAAATTTTCAATGCGTGTTTCTTTGATAATGCGTCGTTAATGCCGCAGCGAAACGAATCTTTGAGTTGGTTCAAGTATCTCTTTGAAAGCGCCATCTAGCGCCGCCGAGTTTAACGGTCAGTCATCTCATCAATTTGTCGATTGGAGCGCGTAATCGAACGGTCGTTAGAATTACGGAAATAACGTCAATTAGCCTTTGGAATCAAAACGATATCGGTGAATGGAACGTAATTTTTCTTTATAGGTATAAAGAAAAAGTGTGAGAAAAAGTAGCCGTGTGCATTTTGCAAAATTCTACCAATCCCAAATTGTCATTATGGTTTAGAGGTTATGTGCGCAATTGCAATTGGGATTGATGCGCTGAGATCGACCATTGGGTTTTCGCTAGCAATCTGCCACTCTAGTTTCCGAAATGATAAATATATTAGAAGCTTTTTTGAGGGCTTTGGAAAGCCTCTAAAAATGATCGGCATTACCCAAAATTGTGTTATATAAACATATCGGTATTGTACAAGAGTAAACAAAGTGGTGGTTGGTGGAACTCGACACAAAGATTCTCATCTCTGCGTAATTCAGCTTGAACCACCACCTTTTCCTGTTACTCTGCTCATTGTACGCGGACACCATTATTCACCGCGTACAATACGCCCGAAAGCGTGTAACATAACCAACATCAGAAACATAACCAACAAAAATCTCGCGAGACATTTTTTTTCACGGAGCTGTTCAATCAAATTGAACGTCAAGACTACGTCTCGTTATTACATAAGTCGCGAAACAACGTCCGTTTGCTGAATGCAATTTTGATTCAGAGGTTATACGAAAGCGGGCTGCGTTCGACGATCTCGTTGCTCGAACGGACGAATTTTTCGATAGAAACGAATCATTCTTGTTCGCTACCATCGGGTACAATTATTACAATTTCAAAGGTTATATTTGTAATCGCAACAATTACAGCGACACGCTTAACAGCGACCATCTAAGGAATGTAGGTGTATTAATTTCGAAATGAGCAGAGCCGTGCCAGTGTGTGTAATATACAAAATAAATTTATGGTTAATCCTTCCTCCGCTCCGTGCGCTCCGGATACATTTCGGCGCTCGACTTCTCTAGAAAGAACCGTCGCAGGCACATTTTGCGAGATGCTCAAGTTGCTTGCGTACTGCGTGGCTCGTTGTACTACGGAGCTCATATGGGCAGTGTGCACAACACGCGTGATCGATACGTACAGCAGCGCCGCCAAGCGGTAGGTTGGAAGCAACGCGATTCTTGCCTCCTTCGCTTTCATGTTGCCTTGATCGTTCCCGAACCTTCTCCTCGTTTCTTCCATAAATGGGCAAGACACGTAATTTTTTGATAACTACGTAATACAAGCGTTCATAGACGATGTGAGAGCTCTCAGTCTGGACATAAATTTAGACTAGTTTCTTTTTTTTTTAATTCCTTCCTTCGTTCTCATGATGTCCTAATAGCAGAAGCGCCGAGACGCAGACGTGCAACATGGCGCGTGGCGTTGACACGACGACGAGAGTGATATTCTCTCCTAACGAAACGAGAATTTCTTTATTGCTTCGACGCTCGGTCGCGCGCTCTGTGTTGTTTCATACAACGAAGCGGAGCCGCTGCCGTCGCTTTCAGCCTCTATGACATTAGGAAATCATGCACGGAGACGAGTCTCGCGGTATTTGAGATTACGGCATTCATTGAGAGGGCTATTTTTAGAAATAACTTTAAATGTTTTTTTTTCGCCATTTCCAAATGTGGGTTGATGGTGGGCGAAAAATGCAGAGTTTTTGTTCCCTCTTGTAGCAAAGTATTCAACTGACAAATCACGATGTCTGAATTCTTCTTTGTAAGACGAGAAAAAATCGGAAAATTACGGCTAATTTAACGCTCATTTAGCGAGAGGCCAGCTATTTTTAATAGAAAACTTGAAAACTTACATCGTTTATTTTACTCAATGTCAATTATAAAACGATAACGATCGATACAAAGTATAAAACGAGAACGAACGAACGCCATCGATGCGATCTTTAAAAAAAAAAGATAAAAATTTTGTTATCTACTCATATTTCGTTCGACGAGTAAAGACGTCATTTTACATTTTGTAGTGGGAAATAAAAGTGACTTACGACCGGAGTATAAAGTTTGCATTGTTCAAACGATAGGAGCGCTAGCTGGAATGTTTCTGTATTGCGCGTCGGAGGTATTATCGTGTTTCAAAGTCAATGGAAGGTCAATGGAAGTCTTTCCTTCGATTATGCATATCTCAATTTATTCTTTTCTGTAAATTTTACTGTTTTTCTTTTTTCTGACACTTACGTTTGTGGTACAAAATAGTGTCGAACTATGAAGAAAAATCGCACTCAAACGCGTATCAATGTGATAACGCACCAAAACAAGAGCAAAAAGTATCGGAGGTACTGTATAAGATGAATTGCTTCGATATTAATGTAGAAAAACGTTATCCGAGAGTATAGAATTGAGGTCGTTGTCTCGCAAAAGTTCGTTCATCGGCCAATGCACGAAAATTTGTGTCGATTCTCCCCAAAAACTCCGTGACGTGTTTATTTTCAATTCAGAGTTATCCCAAAAAATGTTACATGTTTTATCGCTGTGGATAACTATGTACAAATGGAATATGTTCGACAAACGACAATTCTGAATGTAAACGATGGATTTCATTAAGATTTTGCGTGTGATCGTGCAATAACGTCCTGAATAACCTTCAAATTTTACACATTTCCCGAGAAAACACTTTTGGCGAGACACTACCTCAATATTTTCGCTTGCTCATGCGCATAGAGCTCTCTCTCTTTCGCGCCCACTGTCAGTTTCTCTCGTCCCCCGTCCGATGGCGCTTTGGTCATTCGTTCGATTCGCAGTGCAACAGCGTCCTGAAAAAAGTTTCCTATTGAAAATCACCGATTTCTCGCTTATGGGAGGTGACGCGATCATGTAAAGACAACAGCGGTATGAAAAAAAATGGCAATAGGTCGTGAAGATCAGTACGGAACAAGATCGCATCATGACGGAGCAACGATGATAATAGTATGGAGGGCGAGGATCAATACGAACTTAACCTTATTTACAAAATCTCCTCAACACCTTTTTCCCGAAATCGTAAAGTACATTGTCAATATATTGGCGATATGTTTTAAGTTTTCGGAAAACGTAATTTGATAAACCGCTTTTGTTTTGCCGTCTCTTTTCCCATATATTAGTTCGTGCTTGTTAATCGTCGATCCCGAACTTATCGGCAACGATTAACGACCAAAACATACCGCATTTTCTTGATCGCAAAGTCGCGTGTGAATTTTTTCGTAATTGCGTATTTTTACGTATAAAAATCAGCAAATGGAAAAGTCACGCTTTGTCGATTCAACAGTGCGTAATCGATAAAGCGATTCTTCGCGATGATCAATTTCGCGTTGCTCGCATACTTCGCTGCTGCGTATTCGCACGTCGTAATTCAATCTTGTTTCCTCGCAACGACTGTCGGTATTAGCGAAAATGGGACATTTGCCTTAACAAGATGTGAAAACGAACGCGGGTACGCGTGAGAGAAACCAATAATGGCGATCCTTGTAAGAGCGAGGTAGCACGACGGAAAACGAGTTTCACACGGTTTTAAGGATGTTGGGACGCCAGACACAACGGGGATTAGGCGGATGGGTAGAGGCGCGGCGGTGCGCGGCGTGAGCGGGGCAAGCGTGCATGAACCCTCAGGGAGGGGCGGCGCTAACCTCGCACGAGCGAGAGAAACATGCGTGGCAGCAATCTCAAACTCAATTGTTCGCGATACTCTTTGTCCCTGACCTACCGTTCCTCTTCCTTTCCCTTCGATCATCTCATATTAACCGTGAAATGCAACAAACAACTTTTCCTCGAATCGTCACGTGCGATTTCTTTTCAGAATGGCAACTGCCCCGACCTCTATCGTCGTTGAAAACAAACAACTTCATGTTTACGAGTTAACGCAAGGTTTTCGAGATCTCGAACGAGATTCTACGATCCGAAGAGTTTCGCGTCCGAGTGTAACGCACGTACGAAAATGCGAATTATCTTTTTGCAAAGTAATTGAGAAAAAATTTATTCCGATTGAGATAAATTTGATATATATATCTGTTTGAGCAAGTTGCGAACGATATTTCGAACAAAAGTTTCGATTTTTTTTCGAATCTCGACAAATTTTGAGTAGGAAGCGACGAAATTTCGATCAGAGTCGATGTTTCACACTCGATCGAATGCGTCTCAGCGTCTCATGAAGGCTTAGATTCAGTAATCCCGAAAAAGTGGCAGAGTTCGGACGCAATTTCGTCTCGCGAACGAGAAGGTTCATTCAATCGAAAAGCATGGCAAAAAAAAATGTTTAGAAGAACAGATCAGTACAGTTTTGTCTCGAATATCGTCCAGAATGTGCAGTTGCAATAAAAGTAGACTTGTAACGAAGAACTTTATTAGGACATACACTATTTCAATCGCAGGGTCGATACATAACCTTCCTAATCAAAAGCCTGTTTATTTCTGTGACACTGTGACGTTAACAATCCAAATGAGCACATTCTTGCATCGTTGAGTCCCATTTCGTCGGACGAGTGTCCTTTCCGGGTTTTATTATTTTGGGCAACTTTGCCCATTTTCAAAAGAAAATTGTCTTTAATTTCACCTCAATCGACTTTATGAATATTTTAATATTCACTGCGGTTTATACGCGAACAGAGCCGTTTTCGCCGAAGCGTCGTTCGGACAAAGAATGATCGATAATGTCCAGCGCTCTGAATCTGTCTCCAAGAAATTGTCGCGTTCTCAGCGAAATGAAAATGGTTTCGCCTTTGAATAAGTAAATGCGACAATATTTCTAGACGGTTAAAATTCCAAGCAATTAGTGAACACGCCGTTATAATACGATATATAAACGAGCACAGGCTCGTTCGAGGTTGGAAAAAAATAATAAAATACGATTCTTCGATAACTGAGATAAGGCGACATCGTTGATTTCGCAAAGATTATGTTTTATGAAAATTCGACCTTCCGAAATGTCATAAAAACACCAGGTTACGTTCCAGCGTATGTTCTCATCTTCGCGGGTGTCCGAAAGAAATCCGATTGATGTTTCGTGCTGTTCTAAATATAAACTAAAAAAGCGAAGAGCTTTTGAGCGCATGAATTTTACAAACATTTATTCAATCGTCCTTCAAACGCTAATGCTTCATCTTGAGAGCAATTATCCAGCGATTTATCGAGTCATGCACCTTTGAGAAAAGGCAAGTGTGTCTTTTCAGCGGGACGTTCCAATTTCTGTGCTCCTAATAATACTCGAATCGATCTTTGTACGTTTCGAGTACCTTCGTTGAAGCAGCGTTTTTATCAGATTTATTCTAGTCACACAGTGTTATTAAGCTCGAAAACACCCAAAAACACCTCAACTAGAAAGATTGCCGCGAGAATAATGAAAATCTAGCATACCGGAAAAAGGATTCTTTTTGCGAAAGAAACACGCGGGACAGTCGCCTCTTTTCCTCTGGCAAGCTTACCAAAAACGCCAGTTCCGTTTCGGTAATGATCGACAAGAACAAAATGGCGGACATGCAAGAATATTCATCATCTTTCCACAAGACCTCGATAAAAACGGGGTTAGATTCGATGAAACGAAATCAATATAAGAATCGATAAAGAACGCATTGGCGATGCTCGAGTCATTTCGGAAATTCCAAACCAGAATTTTGGGTCTTGACGGAATAAACCTGTTTCACGATTAATACAATAAATTAAAAAACGATATTTAACGAGAACATTTAGCGTAGGACTTATAGTTTTTAATTGTTAGCTCGATGACTGTCTCCCTTTGTTCCTTGCGGACCGTGGTGGCCGTGGTGGACCGTTGGCCGTGGTGCGAACATGCCCGACGCAAAGAGCTGTATTCCTAAGCCTTTGCAGTCATTCGAGGTAATAAAGGCAGCTTGTAGTTCCTTTGCTAATAAATAGTACCCTAGGAAATAAATGATCTTGGATATGGACCCACATGGACCCTCCCAAGAGTTAAAAGTACACTCGTTAAAGCCCCAAACGATTGGCAGTCGGGTCTTCTTAGGAGGTTCCGTGTTTCGGTCGGGGAGGGGATGGAGCAATATAATAACGCCTGGGGAGTGTAAGGCCATTGAGCTTGGGTATATAATACGGGGTCTACAGAGAGCCGAGCAAGGCGAAGAAAAGTGACGCGTGTCAAATGTCTTCCTTTCTCTCCTTAAATAGGGATCTTATTCGGTAGGTGGACTGTTTTTATTTAGCTAAAAAAGAAGACATTTTTCGCCTCATTCGGCCTCCGATGATTATTCCATTAATTTCGCAAAACCCTCGGATTCCGGTGTACAATATTATATCAATATTCGATACTAAATATTCGCTGACGGCTTTTTTATTAATACTTATTTTCTGTGAAAAATAAATCGCCGTATTTTGTATCTTGTCGTCAAAGTTCTCTTGAATGGGTAAGGTGTATCGAGCTGAACTTTGGCTAATTTATAGAGCTTGGGTATATAATACGGGGTCTACAGAGAGCCGAGCAAGGCGAAGAAAAGTGACGCGTGTCAAATGTCTTCCTTTCTCTCCTTAAATAGGGATCTTATTCGGTAGGTGGACTGTTTTTATTTAGCTAAAAAAGAAGAGATTTTTCGCCTCATTCGGCCTCCGATGATTATTCCATTAATTTCGCAAAACCCTCGGATTCCGGTGTACAATATTATATCAATACTCGATACTAAATATTCGCTGCCGGCTTTTTTATTAATACCTATTTTCTGTGAAAAATAAATCGCCGTATTTTGTATCTTGTCGTCAAAGTTCTCTTGAATGGGTAAGGTGTATCGAGCTGAACTTTGGCTAATTTATAGAGCTTGGGTATATAATACGGGGTCTACAGAGAGCCGAGCAAGGCGAAGAAAAGTGACGCGTGTCAAATGTCTTCCTTTCTCTCCTTAAATAGGGATCTTATTCGGTAGGTGGACTGTTTCTATTTAGCTAAAAAAGAAGACATTTTTCGCCTCATTCGGCCTCCGATGATTATTCCAATAATTTCGCAAAACCCTCGGATTCCGGTGTACAATATTATATCAATACTCGATACTGAATATTCGCTGCCGGCTTTTTTATTAATACCTATTTTCTGTGAAAAATAAATCGCCGTATTTTGTATCTTGTCGTCAAAGTTCTCTTGAATGGGTAAGGTGTATCGAGCTGAACTTTGGCTAATTTAGAGAGCTTGGGTATATAATACGGGGTCTACAGAGCGCCGAGCAAGGCGAAGAAAAGTGACGCGTGTCAAATGTCTTCCTTTCTCTCCTTAAATAGGGATCTTATTCGGTAGGTGGACTGTTTTTATTTAGCTAAAAAAGAAGACATTTTTCGCCTCATTCGGCCTCCGATGATTATTCCATTAATTTCGCAAAACCCTCGGATTCCGGTGTACAATATAATATCAATACTCGATACTGAATATTCGCTGCCGGCTTTTTTATTAATACCTATTTTCTGTGAAAAATAAATCGCCGTATTTTGTATCTTGTCGTCAAAGTTCTCTTGAATGGGTAAGGTGTATCGAGCTGAACTTTGGCTAATTTATAGAGCTTGGGTATATAATACGGGGTCTACAGAGAGCCGAGCAAGGCGAAGAAAAGTGACGCGTGTCAAATGTCTTCCTTTCTCTCCTTAAATAGGGATCTTATTCGGTAGGTGGACTGTTTTTATTTAGCTAAAAAAGAAGACATTTTTCGCCTCATTCGGCCTCCGATGATTATTCCAATAATTTCGCAAAACCCTCGGATTCCGGTGTACAATATTATATCAATACTCGATACTAAATATTCGCTGCCGGCTTTTTTATTAATACCTATTTTCTGTGAAAAATAAATCGCCGTATTTTGTATCTTGTCGTCAAAGTTCTCTTGAATGGGTAAGGTGTATCGAGCTGAACTTTGGCTAATTTATAGAAATTGCCGAATTTCGATGTTGATGTTTTTCAAAATTCGCCAATAAAATTTACACGCTAGCTTTTCAATCGTTGAAAAAAAGTTTAGAAGCCACGATTTTCACAAGGTCTAATGATGATCATTAGACATGTACGCTGTGTGTGAGGAGGCGCATAGAAAAATACTTTTTTGCCGAAGCTCCGGAGCATGCCATTCAAAACCTTCGCCTGTCCGTGCTTTCGTTCGTTCTTATTTTTTTAATGGTGAGAAAATTGATTATTCATCAATCGAGTACGACTTTTTTAACGTCGAAAATTCCCGAATAAGTCGATGAATTCGAAAAAAGATATAATTTCTTCGAGGATCGAAATATCGTAAAATCGCAAGCGGCGTACTTGCGATAATGCTCGTCGTAAAAAGTTGAGGGGTACGTTAAGATCCCGAGATGCCCGGGGTAGATAACGTAATAGCTTTTTTTTCTGAAGAATTGAATAATTGACGGGGCGAATAACCGGGTTGAACCCAATCATTAACGGCGACTCAATGTATTTCGAGTATCGCAGAGGCGGGTATGGGCCAGGAGGTAAATACCACGGAGGGGTCTCATGTTTGCCTGATACGAGTGTCGCTGACGCGCTAGCGCATTTTTGTCAGACCCTACGAGCGTACAAAGGCAAATAAACCGCGAATCATTTTAGAATCGAAAAAAAAAAATTCGCCGCTTTGATCCATCGTTCGAAAGCTTCTCACAAGTATTCTGGAAATGACGTGGACGTTGCAACAGAATTTACGAAAAGAATACGCATTTTGGGTTTATCGAAATTCCATCAAATAATCTCCGTTATGTGTTTATCTGGGTTATTTTCAGTTTCACAAATCTACAAATCATTTTAGAATCGAAAAAAAAAATTCGCCGCTTTGATACATTTAATTTAATTTTCCTAAAAGGACATTTTTCATTTTTTTTCTCCGATAGCATTCTACTTCGTGGTAGATAATTCGAAACGCGAGTAATTTCTCTCTTTTCGTTTAACGATTTTTCTATTTTCACACGTTAAAGTAAATACAAAGGTGACGTATGTGCACTATCAGAAACTCAAGTACTACTCAAATTACATTGCATTGTAATGTTAGTTCGCTCACGGATTAAAAGTCGAGATCCAATTCGCGAAGCGCGTAAACAGACGCGCGCTTCGTGATCGCTTCAAATAATAATTGTTTGAAAAATAGAAAAAAAACAAATTACGAATATTGACGATTGAAGCCCTTATGGTACACATTTTTTCTCACGAAAATTACTGTATACGAATTTTTGGAGACAAATCTATCGTCAAATTTTCGAAATTCAAAATGGCGGATTCAATACACCTTCGAAGGATCGAAAAATAACAGAATTTCGGACTTTTTTCCATCAAGTTCGCAAATTTAACAACGTGTCCATAATTAGTGGTCCACAATTTCATTTCATTCCCTTTTCCAGAATTCTTTCGCTTTAATAAACAAATGAACAGACCGGGAAAGGAACGTAAACGTTGATCCCGCAAGTAATAAATCACGATTATATAAGATTGCAGAAAAAGCCGGGTGAATCGAACAAAAGATACTATAAAATCGCAAACACGCGTTTCAAAACAGGTGGCACTGTGGAGTTCCACTGTGCGGCGAGTCAAGGGTAAAGGACATAATTTGTAAACATCGAGAAAGTAAGCGCGACGAAGAGTCTCACGACGCTCACGCTATCGGCGTACGGCGCTGTGATTTCAAGTTTTTTCCAGAGCAGTCACGAAAACGCGTGGAAAAGAATGTAGATACAAGTATGGATTTTGCTATTACGATGGTAAAATACAGAGCCGCTATCTAACGACGGTTCGGTGAAGCTACTTGTGAAAATTTCCCTCGCTTTCCCGCGATTCTCTCTTATCAGTGCAGGGTGCAGTTCCGCCAAATTCCGCGGCAAGTTTTCCTCGCAGATTGTGGACGAGTAAAATTCCACGTGACTTTATCGATCATCGCGTTCCGACACGCGCGCTTCGTCGTATGTTTCCGCGAGCTCACGCAACATTGACGAGGGCTCTGCTGCTGGTTCAAAACACGTATGGGAGGGGACAAAAGCCGCGCCATTAACTACATATTATTTTTCCGATCTCGATCCATTATCCGCGTGAATCATATATTCATCCTGTCACTTTGACGGGTTATTCGATATTATATATACATATACATGGTACATGTGTTTATATTTCATATTTTTATTGCATATAAAACATGGAGCGGGTATAAAAGTGCTACGCGTCGTACGCGCTTAGAGCATATCGTTGTCGCGCGATGCCCGTAGTAATCGATAGTTCGTACGCCCAACGAGGAAAGGCGAAAAACAGTCGGGTGAAATTTTCCTCCGCACGAGACTTCTCCACTGACGGAAGTACTGGAAAAATTGTTGTTCACTGACGAACGACACGAATCCTGCGGTGAGTACAGCGAAATGGCGAATGATGTACGATACAATCGAACGCGCGTCCTCGTTTCACTTCACTTCACATATTTATAGGGTAATTTATACAACGGATCATCAATCATACGATAAATGTTAGCTGTGCGAGCTTTATCTTCATTTCCAGTAGCTTCGAACATTCTCGATGTCAATTTCGTATATTCTCCAGCGACACCGTTTTTTTGCCTTCACTTTTACACTTTCGTCGCGTCGTGTGAAACCTCGCTGACGAATTTCGTATTCATTATTATTATTATTCGATAGTCTTTATTTACATTTTGAATAATTCGCGAATCTGTAGATAATGAGACGAGTTGGTCGCGGGGCAAGTGTCGATAACTCGTTTGACGACGTGTTCGAACCAGAGGGAGGGCAATTTCAATACGACGCTCGTCTAACCGCAAATTCCTTCGCCACTGTGAACGCTGCCGACGTACGAAAGATCGATGAAAATCATCGTGAAAAGCTGGATCCTTCGCCCACGGGTTACAGGGATTACACGCCGCCTCCCGAACTTTTGCAAAGTAGATATGACGCCTCATCACTCCAGCGTCATAACGACGACAACCGATCAACTGGTTCGGCTTATTCGTTCGGCAAAACGGAAGCACAAAAAAAGGACGAATTATTCACTCACAAGGTACTCGGTTACGATACGTTTATCGTTATTATAATCGCCCCCATTACTGTTTCAATTACTGTTTCGCAAACAATTGTACAAATTTTCCAAATCTCCACCAAAAATCTTCGACGTAACAAGACCGTTGCCGATCCGATGAAAAGTCACGTTCGTTCAAAAGCTTGACTCTCGGCCATCGAGAGGTCGCGCATGTGCTCGCTCCCCCCACTCTCAGACGCTACCGCAGCGCCGCGTTACCCCCACTCCACGCGCGTCTCACTCATTCGCTGGCGATCTCTCTGTCGTTCAAACGGACGTCACTCATAAACACTCGTTATTTACATATACATTTATTTACATGTTGCGTGTTTAGTTTCGCAACGAGTGTGACAAACTAGTGTTCGATAAAATTTATCATTACTGATGTATCGAAGCGCGACGTCGTCAGCGCAGCCATAATCTCCAACATGGTTGATTATTCGATTGATATTTCTTGCCGATAGACGATATTGCTCGGCGACAGTGGCGTCGGTAAAACATCGCTGCTCGTGCAGTTCGACACGGGACAATTTCAAACTGGGAATTTTGCTGCTACCGTTGGCATCGGTTTTACGGTAAATATATCATTCGCTCATTGTGCAAAACACGTGTGTATACTATAAGAATACACACACACACACATATATATAGGCTGTCATTGGCTACCGTTAACAATCGTCATTACACAGCGTTACGTTTTAGTTTTCTTTTTATCAAAAGCGTTGTCGCACAAACGCGCGCACATACGAATAATCGTCTCGTATGGGAAGTACGTATCCGCATATACACTTTTACACAGCCATACGTATGTCGGTAGGGTTGACTCGACGTGTCACAAGACCGCGCGCGTACGACTTTAGTACTCGTTTGACTTTGGCATCGGTCACGTCGGCGGTTTTTTTGCCCTCCCCCCTCCCCCTGCCCGGTTGTATACACTTCGGAAAGAGAAAAAGTAATCGACGCATCAGTAACGAAGAGTTTGTCCCCCGTGACGTTGATTCGACGAGAGTGATTTTCGGTCAGGGAATTATTGATGATTGAGAGCGAAAAGAAGGAAACAGTATGTTTATCGGGCTATTCTTTACCTCCCTGCTGTATTTCGAGTCACGCTGATCACGGTCGGGCTTTCCGCGTGATGAATGTTTACTTACCGTGTGTGTATGCGATCGACGACGCGGATAGTCCTCTCGCAGCTCGCTTCGTACGAACGCCGTGTGTAAAAGCCCGCGGGACGATAACAGCCTTTTACGCTTTTATCGGACGACTCGCTGTGCTCGCACGTATTATCGTCCCTTGTCGGCTCTCGGCCGTTGCCAACCTCGTCCTCTCTGAAAATAGTATATCGCGACAATGTTCTCCCCCCTCCTCATTTTCTTCCACGCTGTTTTTATCAACGCTCAATTTTTATTAACGCATAATTATCCCGCTGTTTTTCCTTATCGCTCGCATCGTCTTTGTGCAGCTACGTTCAGTTCGTTCAGAAGCAGACCGAAGTTTCCTGCGAATTTCGCTATGTGAATTAATTTGTTCTTCCGTTCTTTACTAACGCGGGATAAGCTCGATTGTACTTTTCACTCCTAATCTTATCCAGGATAATACGTAATTGCACTGCCAGCATTTTCTCATCGATGTTGTGTCATGGGGGTTTCGTGAGGATCGAATGAATTCGATTCTCATTCTTTTAGAAAAATTTATCGTGATCCTTGCGGCAATTTCAAGTCATTCATTATTCGTGGGCTGATTAGTGCATCAAAAAAATTATGACGAGATCGAAATAACGGTTAACGCCGTTGACGATTTCGAAGTAATGGAGCTTTTCAAAAAGCGAAATGTTCAGCCACTCTTTGCCGAAACACTGCGTTGGTTAACGGACGTTTTATCCCGGCTAGTCGCGCCATTTTGGAAAAAGTAGACGGGCAAATTCTTCAATTCTGTAATACGTCGTTTTATTATGCAGATCGTGCGCTCGTGCGACATTACTTTCCCAAGGTCGTTGGCAAAAGTGTTTTTTTGTGAATTGCATGAAATTTGGAAAGCATTTTCGGAAAATTATTGCATGATTACTCGCGAAATTTCAATGGGATCCTCTGTTTAGATTCAAAAATACCTTTAATCGATCATAGTACAATTTTTACTTAGGCTTTTCATGCGGACGATAGAAAATTCAACATTTTTTGCGACAACTGCAACTTTTCCCAAGATTTTTTCCGATCCGCTCTGAGATATGAACGAATTTTATCATGGACTTTTTGGAAAAATGGCTGTTGTTTCTTCCGCTTAGTTTACTTACTTTCACGAGTGACTGTCACGAGACAACCACCTTAAGAGTATTTGAGACGCGAATCGAGCCGCCACGGGTGCGAAACAAATGGCTGAAAAAGGATTTGCGCGTTTTTTCCGATACTCCTGATTTATCGGGAAAAAGAAAGGAGCGATGCAAAAGCGAACAACATAATTGTCGTTTTTTCATCGAAATGTTACGTTACATGTAATGTTACATCCCATTCAAATTTTCACTGAAGGTTTACCTATAAAATCACAGAATAAGCATCAAAAAACTCGAAGAACTTTCCATTTGTTTACGGTTCCTCATAATGTAATTACAAAGCAATTTTTCAACATAAATTACGAATAAAATAGTGACAAACTGGTTTTCATACGCCAAGAGATCACGTACGTGTGTCGAGATCGTGAAAATTGACGTCACAATGAAACATTTCAGCAAATCTGATATTTTCAATATCGCGGAATTAACTTGAAGATTCGTTGTTGTTTTGATGTTTTCATCAGAGCCATTTTATCGGGCGTTTCTCTGAAGAGAACATCTCGCTTGCGAGCAACGAGGATCTCTGAGGCTCGCGAGGCGCGTGTAAAACATTCAGAGGTCTCACGTAATTGTACGAATTAAAAATGTCCATTGCTATCGCCAGTATCGAAGTATTCAAAGCTCACTGTGGGATACATTTTCTCTTATAGATACATACATACATCTACGAGCGGTATATTCCGCTTGGCCTCGTTTTACATTCGCGACCCTCTCCGATCCCTTTTCCCTTCACATTGCATCGAACTCCAGGGGCTTATAAACGGAAGGGTTTGTCGCTGTGTGTGTATGCAATTTCGTTCCACGCGGTCGCTCATGAGAACGAAAATTCATCGGCTCGAAATGACGCGCGGATGCTCCTGCTTCTGTTGCATTATTCGTGCCGTTGGCCGATTTATCGATATATTGGACAAAAACTGCCCTGCGTCTTAATAACGCAATTTATTTGGATCCTCCGTCCATGAAAAGCTCTTCGCTGTTAATGGAAACATCATCGATGTCTTTTATCGATATTTGACTTTTTTTTTCGTTATTCACGTGGAACTCGCTTTAGACGCTTTCATTGTCATGACCGACGCTTTTTGCGTACTTTTCGTGCAATTCTTCACGCTCTTTTCGCCAGTAGGCATTTATTTTTCGATGTCTATCATTTTCTACGAAACAAAGTCCGCCATTTTGATTTTTTCGCGAAAAAAAGTGAGCGTCGTGGAATAACTTCCTTAGTGCATCGCGCACTGTCGAATATTTGGCATATTTGTAAACGTGTGCTAGGTCGCATTTGTTACAGGTGAAACGAAAAGTCAGTGAACTTCAGAGCAGTCGAAAATTGTTGCCCCAAAGAAGCAATATTTTCGTACCCCGGTGTGTCATTCCAGAACGTTCGATCGTAAATGAAATGTTCAGAACTTTTATGTTCAGAATAATATCCGCCATTTTTATTTTTTTTCGCGTAAGAAAGATCGAGACGAATGTTACGTAACTGAATATCGCCATAAATTGTTTCAATAAAACTAAATCACCCGCGTTCTTTTGTTCGATTCCAAGATAAGTATATCTCCTCTAAAGAATCGTATTTGTCATCCGCCAGTTTGCTCGAGCGGTAGCGTAACAGAGCGAGACGCGCGGCGGCCGCAACTCGAAGAGCGCCGGTTCGAATCCCCGCGATCGCCGGAATTTTACGAAATTCGTGAGAATTCACTGGAAACGGTTTTTTTCACGCACTATGATGATAATAACTATTGCCCGAGATCAGCGACTTTCGAGTCTTGAGATCGTTCTGATCTTCACAGATTCAATGTTGATCAATGACCTTGCATCGTCATAGTTACTCTGAGTGGCAGTGAAAAGACCAAATTTTTAAGAAGATCGACCAAATGTCTTTCGGTATAAATTTCTTCAAACACATTTGTTATCATTTCCGGTCGTGTTTCACGGTTGAATCGTACATGGCGTACATTCGTCCATCGTACAATTTTATTCCACCGATATCAAAATTATTCCGAGAAAGAGAGAAAATTGAAGTGTATGAAAACTATCAGAGATTCTAGAACGTACAGGTAGGTTGGAGAAAAAGTGTTGAAAAAAACTGAACTTTGGGAAAAAAAGATCATCTTTGTGTCAAAATGGACTTGAGCGCCTCCTGTCTCCATTTGGTCGCATTCTGGGTGTAACCCGAATGGCCCGACTGAATCTCCCAAACCTTTGCCTCCTCTTCCCTCGTATTTTTACGACCCATGTGCCGATGCTTCAGCTTTATGACAGGCAATCGCTCAGTGTCAATTATACCTGTCATAAAAACATGTCAAAACTGACTTTCGGTATGACAATTACTGAATGTCAACCACTTGACGTTCAATACATCATTGAAAAGCCTGCATGCCCGATATATCGAAAGCAATACATGATTTATTCGATTTTTTCCGGTTTTTTACCGCATAGACGTTACGGAGTGGAAGAAAATCCGGTCTATTGTTGATCATACGGCCAAAATGAAGTATTTCGCTGTATTGCATGTTTATATGTGTAACCCTAGTATTGACATATTTTATCGCGTTGTATCAGGAAAAAAGGAAAAAAAAGATGTGATCGGTCTACGTTCGTACTCGTTACAGTCGATGTTTTTATGCCGCAAAGAGTCCTCGTACGTTTACCACTCTGCTGGCGAGCGGAAAAGTGGGGACTTCTTTGGTTTGCAGCGTGCTGAGAGCTGAGAGTCGTATCGAATCCAGTTGAGTAGATGCGAGTTTACTGACCCTGACTGTGGTTGGCACAGTGTCGTTTTCTGTTTCTTCTTTTCGTTCCCTCTCTCTCTCTCTCTCTCTCTCTTTCTCTTTCTCTCGCCCTATCCTTCGTCTCCGTTTGTTCCCCTCGGCAAAACTCTCAACTGCGAGCGTTATACCCCGCAGAAAGTGTACAAATACGCATACACGTATACATTGGTGAACGCCACGAAGTATTCGAGGAAAAGAGATAGACGGATAAATAAAAAGAGAGAGAGAGAGAGAGAGAGAGTGAGAAAATGCTCTCTCTTTAGTTTTACAAAGCAAGAAAGCGCACAAGAGCGACTGTGACGAGGAGTGGCCGAGAAGAAGAAGAGCAAATTGGTGCTCCTTGTAACGGGAGAACATGAGCGTTATGGAGGAGGAGCCTATCGTACTCGCCGCTGGTGGCGTTAGTCGTAGTTACAAGAGGCATTCATTACCGACAAAGGGATTTCACAGGAATGATTCTACGCTCGACGGATTCGCCGCATCGGCAACGCCAACGATACGCGCTGTTGGGAGAAACCAAACGAGTCGTGATCTATTTATGTCGGAGAATCATCAATCGCCACGAGAGAAAACGCTTTCGGCATCCTACAATATGTTACCGAAAACTCTCAACAATTCGTGCGATTATTTTTTCAAGGTCAAAAATGCCCCTCTCTCTCACTTTTCCTCACGATCCTGCATTTATTGTCACACTCGTGTTTGTAGTTTCGAGAAACAGACGACCGATGGCGGCGCTGTCGTCGTACGTGTCATGGCCGCTCGGGCGAGTACACACGATCGCTAACTCCTAATCAAATGATTCTGACACGCGGGAAAATGCATTTTTATACGTTTCAACGAACGATCGATGTTGTTTACGCTGGTTTTTGTTGAAAAAACTTGTTTTCCAAATCGTGGTTCATCAAACTTCGATGATTTGGCGCGTTTGATACTCGCGCGGTCAACTTTTGGCAACGATTCTTTTCGCATTTCGAAAAACGTCGAATACGACAACTTGTTTCTTTTGATTCTACAGCTTTTACCTGATACCTAATTGAAACTTTATAGAAAAAGTAACGGATTTTAGTCGGTAATACGAAATTCAATGTTTCGTTACGATATTTACAATCTTTTTGCTTAACATCCCTTGCAATCTTTTTACGTCATCCCTCAAAGTCTTATAGGTTATCCACGGTTGTAGTTCACGTGCCTCGTACCCGTCGAGCCACGACGTAACTAATTTCTCAGCAAAATGTTTAGCTAAACTGCCGAAACTTTGCAAAATTACAAAATTGGTACTTTACAAAAGTGTATGTAATTGACAAAAGCTTCCGCGATTTCAATTTGTATGCATATCGTTTGGAAATTCGTAAACGTTTGGTTCTGATGAACGTGTCCGCTCGAACGGCTATTTTGCACGGTTCTTTATTTAACGATGTCGCGTTGCATTTGTCATCTGTTTCTTCGACAGACTTGCGACCGAATTTCCAAAGTACAGAAAAGAAATTACTTTTTTTTGTAGAATATTTTTTCATTTTTCATTTGCCGCGCTGATCCTATCTTACCATTTTCGTTTTTTCTTCGAAATGTTTATCTTTTATCAAACACAAATAGGTGATGCTGTTGGGTGACAGTGGTGTAGGAAAAACTTGTCTCCTAACTCGCTTTCGTGACGGTTGTTTTCTCCGTGGCAACTACATCACAACAGTTGGCATCGACTTTAGGGTGAGACACGTGTCGCGATACGTCCCAATCTGTAATATTCTATAAAGTTCGATTGCGGCGTATTCGCTGTATTCCGTTGTCTTTCATAGTCCAAAAAAAAAATATGAATGACCGAACGACGCACTGTTTGCGTGCCCACAATTAAAATGACCGAAAACGTCTCTGGAAGGAGCCTCCGAGTTTTTCCCCAACTTTTGCACGTTTCGCCAAGAAGGAGGGCTATTATTTTAGTGTCTAATCTCATAGATGGCGCTGTACATATGCAAATGACAAAATTGTCGCGTCGCGCGCTTTATCTGACGAACACAGTCTTGGTCTTCGGCAGGTTATCGAATTTAAATCTCCCGCAAGTCTCGACAAAAAAAAGACATCGATGATTCATAGAATTATTAAAACGCTGAAAGTGTCAATCTCCATGATTATTCCCGTCTCGTTACGAATCATCTCGATGTTGAGAAATTTCGGAAAGATGGCGCGCGGAACATGACATTTTTTCAGCAGCGGATAAGATATTACGAAAGTTCCGATGCGTTTGAAACTTGCGTGCGATTATTATAGCAATTACGCGGCTGAGACAGAGCCACATCCGTCATTGTGTCAATTTCAAGCTCGAATCGGTCGAAATGAAAAAAAGTTATCTCGTCGTACATAACCTCCGTAAAAAGCTACACCTTGAATTTCAAGCCAATTAAAGACTCGAAAGGTCGAATTTCCCGGAAATTTTGAAAAACACACAGCAGAGTGGCGATTTTGTTCCTTTCCCCCGATTTAGGACGATTCGACTGTCTGATATTCCGAATTTCAGAACAAGATCATAAACGTGGACGACGCAAAAGTGAAACTTCAGATCTGGGATACGGCCGGCCAGGAGCGCTTTCGCAGTGTCACTCACGCCTACTACAGAGACGCCCATGGTACGAGATGCTATTAACGGTATCGCAATTTAAAAATAATAATCATGATAATAAGGGAAAAGAAAAAAAAGATTAATAATATATTAGGTACGATATTAGATATAGTCGAGTGATTTTAGCGTTACTTCTGCTCTACGACGTGACCAACAAGACGAGTTATGATAACATAAGAGCGTGGTTAAGCGAGATACGGGAATACGCCCACGACGACGTCGTTATAATGCTACTGGGTGAGTGTCGCGAACCTTTTTTTGTTCCCTTCGCTTTTCATCGTTTCGGCGTCATAAACTCATCGAAATTAACGACGATAGGCAACAAGTGCGACTGCGGTAGCGAGAGAACCGTAAAAAGGGAAGATGGTGAGCGCCTCGCGCGGGAACATAACGTACCATTCATGGAAACTTCCGCAAAGACCGGCCTCAATGTCGAATTGGCATTCTTCGCGATTGCAAGGTGGGTTCTTTATTATCGCTTCTACACGATCGTGGCCAAATTCCGATTGATTCTTCGTCATTTTATCTTTTATTTACATCGATAGACATCTGAAAGCTCGAAAAAGCGGAGATGCAGACACCGCGAAATTCAACGTACAGGATTACGTTAGCCAGCGATCTGAGAAGAATTCCTGCTTCGGTCACAACTGTTCGACCACCTGAGCCAAACTGCATGTTTTGCCTTCGGATACTTTCAAAGTTTATTTACATCGTTATTTTTAATATCGTCGTAATGATCCGTTTCGAGCGTACAAGAAAATATCGACCAAAGTAAATAGATGGCACAAATACTAATATATGCAGGTGAAGTAGTACACCGAATGATATATATATATATATTGAAAAAACCGGCCGAGTGCAAGTCGTAATTGCGCAATTGGTGTTCCGTTCTATCAGTTTGTTTTAACACGAGTAAAAAGAGTTTAAGAAAATCGTCGATCCTGATAATTATCAATCTTCACCTTACCTTCAATGTCCACAATTTCGACCGACGGACGGTGGCATGTGAAAAAATGACAAAGTTCATTGGCCACCGGTGAGGCAAACGGGAAAACTCTTTCGAAATTTTTCAAATTCTGTAATTATACGCGATCAAGGTCATGTTACAAAGGGCATGGGAATTTTGAAGTTTGGAGACCGAAAATTTAACTAATTTTATTTATGAACACAACACAGAGACACAGAGACCGTGTCTATGAATGATAATTGACGTACGCGAGATGAACAATTTTACAGAGTTTTTTTTTGAATAATCGTGTAATGGTCGAAAAAAAATTTTCAAAAATTCGATAAATTTTTCGACACCGTCTTCGGAGGTCCACAAAAATATCCTCGTCGTCAATATCGAGTACTCTCGCGATGAATACGTACAGGTACGAGAAAATAAATATACTTTATTGACGAGTAATTTATTCCCTAGCGTATCGGACAATGATTCAAAAAAACAAACAAAAAAAACGTACAATTTTTCGTTAGCGCGGTAAAAATGTTCGATTCAGAGGCCCAATCTACCGGGTGTTTTCCGATAAGATGCCGGAGTTCCGGGCTCTCTGATGCCCGGCGTCAGGATCTCCTTTTTTCTCACGGAAGCTTGCTCGCGCTCCAGCTGTTCCTGCGCTCTGACGCGCATTTCCTCCTCCGCCTCTTTCATCTGCCCTTCCATCTCGTGGAGATGTTGAAGAGCCTGACGTCTCTTGGCATGACCGCTGCGTCCGGTCTCCTTGACGCTGAAAAACATCGGCCCGAGCTCGGCGAGCCAGTGGCCGTCGACAGCGGTGACGCATTGCATGTACTCCTTGGCGGTCATAACGAGTTCGTGATAAACGACGTAATCCGGGGTAAAGCCCATGCCAAAGAGAGCCGAAGTCGGATGAAGATGGCAGGGCATACCGGTACGACAATTGACGTACTCGCCGATGCCCTTCAATCGCGCGGCTTGATGAAAATAAGCGGAGCATATGCACTTTCTGACGACGTCCCAATCGGTGCCGCAACTCACGACCTCCATTTTTTGTTGCTTCAATATCTCCTCGAGCTGCTGTCGCACCTCGCGAACTTTCCTCATGGCTTTCGCGTGAATGAAATGCTCGTTGCACCACGAGCTGGAATAGCCGTTTGACTTCCACTGATTGTAAACGTTGAGATACGTGAGATGATCGGATTCGGGAACTTGAAATTTTTCCCTGGCCGAGTCGGAATCCTCCTCGCGTCCCTTGGGCCTGTAGAATATCGAGGGAACCGAGAGCATCGATACTATTATGAGAATATCAGCCGTGCAGCCGAGCTGGGAGGCTACGATGAGCATTTGGCACTGCGGCGGATCCAACGGGAACTCGGCCATTTGACGTCCGAGGGCGGTCAATCTTCCGGTATGATCGAGAGCGCCGAGTATCCACAGTTGATACAACGAATTGAGGATGTTGTCCTGCGGCGGCGGATCCATGAAATGAAAGGCCAATAAATCCTGAACACCCAAGGATTTCAAGAGTAGCACGGTGTTTGCGAGATTCGTACGTTGTATCTCGGGTACACCGGTGAGCAGAAGCTCGTCGAGGTATTGTCTTCTCGTGTAGAGTCGGTAACAGTGTCCGGGTCCCGTACGCCCGGCGCGTCCGGCTCTCTGGTCGGCGTTGGCGCGGGAAACCGGATATACCTGCAGCGCGTCCATGCCGATACGAGGATTGTAGACTTTGAGCTTGCAGTAACCCGAATCAACGACGAAGACGATACCGTCGACCGTCAAGGACGTTTCGGCGATGTTCGTGGCAACGACGCATTTTCTCAAGCCACCCTCGGAACGCTGGAAAATCTTGGCTTGAAGATCCGACGGCAATTGCGAATATATCGGCAGTATCGATAGTTCCGGAGCCGAATCGATTTCCTCCAGTCTCTCCTTCAACGATTCGCACGTGACCTCGATGTCTTCCTGTCCGGGCATAAACACGAGCACGTCGCCGCTGCGTGGCTGCAGATGGATCTGCAAAACTTGTTTCACCGCCGCATCCACGTAATCCTCGACCTCGTTCTTCGAGTGCAATATCTCAACCGGAAACATGCGTCCTGGTATTTCGTACGTCGCTGCGTTGCCGAAGAACGCCGCGAATTTGCTCGAGTCCATTGTCGCCGAAGTCACGATCAGTTTGAGATCGTGTCGCCTTGCTACAACCTGCACGACGACGGACAATTGTATTTTGTTACACGGTTGACGATCACGCTGAATCAAATCGTTTCGTCGAGGCGAGGCGCATAAACATCGAAATTTTTGAACGTAGACATTTTTGAAAAACACGCGAACGATCTAGAAGGAAAATGAGTGTTAAAACGTGTCGATCGTAGGAAGCTTACCTCCCTGAGCAGTCCGAAAAGTACGTCAGTCGAGAGAGAACGCTCGTGAGCCTCGTCCATTATGATAACGCTGTATCGATCGAGATCACCTTCTCTCAAACTTTCGCGAAGCAATATACCGTCGGTCATGTATTTTATGACAGTCTGCAATGATGATAAAAGCGTCAGACGAGGGAAACGAATGGGAAATTGCGTTGATCGAACGAAAGATGCCGGAGACTCACTTCTTTCGATGTGCAGTCTTCGAAACGGATGGCATAACCGACTTTATCGCCGAGGGCGGTATCCATCTCATCCGACACTCTTTTTGCAACGGAGACGGTTGCAACACGTCTAGGCTGTGTACAACCGATTATACCGTTTTTGCTGTAACCGTCCTCGTGCAAATATTGCGTGAGTTGAGTCGTTTTACCGCTGCCAGTCTCACCGACGATGATAACCACGCTGTTTTCTCTTATTATATTCAAAAGCTCTTGGCGTACGGCGAATACGGGTAAGCTTCGTCTCTGCTGCTGAATAACGCGGTGTCGCGATTCGCCGCTCGATGTTTGGCCAGCTGCGATGTGTCGTGCATATTTTTGTCCCTCTTTGAAATCCGTTTCCGGGCCGTGCTGCTCCTTTTCCTCCTTCTGACCATCCCGTACACCCATGATATTACCGATGTGGGTACCCGCGAGCTCCCAATGTTTCTTTTGGGCTCGGCGACGTTCTTTCTGCTCGCGATATGCTCTCACGAGCGCCGAACCTTTTTTCGCTACGAGCGCCATATCCGAGCTGGGATCGCGCACTGGGACGACGGGCTCGGGTTGCTTCGTAAAAACGATTCGACCTGAAATTCGTGTCAAGTACCGTCAGTATTCTCGTTACGAATATTGCTTTCCTAAATTAACCCGTAATCACACGATAATTGTGATTTCTTGTGTATATATTGAGAAGATAATCACAACTTGGGTTATTCGCGAGAAAATTTCATTTTGATTGTGTATGATTTTTCTTTAAATACGATATTTATGATAGTTACCGTCTAAAAATGGCGGCACCACGTTATGAACGAGCAGATGAACGCGAGCTTCTCCCTCGTCATCCGGATCGTCATCGTGCTCCAGAGAGCTCACGACGCCCGACGTCAACATTCTATTCCTCTCCCAAAGCTCGTTGTCCTTGTTGATCTGTCTCTGCTGTGCCGAAACACGCTTTTCTCGTTTAGCTTCCAGCTCCATTTCCTTTTTTCGCGTGTATTCCTCGGAAACGTCAGCGAAGCGTCGATTCTCACCGTCGTCCAGGGCGTACCATTCTCGATCGAGTCTGAAGTCATAAAGACAGACCCGCAAACAGCGGTGGAGCAGTTTTAGCGCACGCAGGGTACGGGAGGAATCTTCGAGGGTCCACGGACTGCATGAAATCCTCTTTTGTCGCGAATGGCTTGGGAGTATCGAACGAATGGTCGCAATTCGGTCAAAGTCATCGAACGACGTAGTTACCTTTTCTGTTCTTCCTCCCAAAGAGCTTTCTCTTCGCCGTCTACCAGAGGTGTGGCGCCGGTGTGGCTTCTGTGATCGCGATTCCAGGGATTGTATTTGTAGGAGGGTGTGAATTCGCTCCTGGCGCTCTCTCTGTAATCTTTCGACCCGTAGAGCTTGGGAGTCGGATGATCCCAACTGGATCTCCGAGGCTCTTCGTCGTCATCGTCGTCCCAATTACTTCTAGAAGTCGGGTCCTGCAAAATATATTCATATATCAATTGCAAGCTTCTTCTAATTACATGTGCGTTTCACGCATGGCAATACTAATTGCATGTGCGGGTCACGCATGACCGTAATTTCTTATGGAATATCGTTTTGTTACTGCATAATTTTCATGATACATCTTTTTAAGCTCAAGTCAAATTCGTCATCGAGTCTACTCAACACGAGTATACATTCTTACTCTCGTTCGAAATTTGGGTGTTTGAGGTTCGTCCTTGAATCTCGGCGTTTTGTCTCTTCTGTCTCTACTGCGGCTTCTATCTCTCTCTCTTCGCCAGCGATCTTGAGCATCCAACCTTTGACGTTTAAGTCGACTCTCCAATTTCCTACGAGCTTCGGCGTTGACGCCTCCCGTGTGCGTGGGCGTTTCTTCCTCGTGCAGTCTGTATCTTCTGTCGCCTTTCGACTCGGTTTTCGATATTCTGCTCGGTTCCCTCTGGCTGGATCCCGGCTCTTGCGAATTTTCTCTTCTCTTTCGTTCGGCCAATTTGTCCAGACCCAATTGCGATATCATTGGCTTTTTGAACGTGTGATCAGACGGCTGCTTACGTATTATCAATCCTCCTTTTTCGTTCCCATCGGAACCCTCGAGACGAAACACATCCATACCCTCTGACATTTTGGAAGATTCTCGGATTTTACTGTTGCGTTTTGAAAATATTATCAAAAACTTTTGGTCCCAATGATTGTGCGAACGAGACGCTCCGTTCCGGTTCCGCACGGTTGCGTGTAATGCATAATTTCGGAAACTATATATTGCTTCGACGATGTTTAACACTTGATAAATACGTTTTTATGGTTGTAGATTGCGTTTTTGTTGCAACATAACCTCTTTCAGGACGTGTTTACAGCGCGCGTATTGATACAGAATATACAGAGTTTTGAATGCGTCACTACCAACATTTTATGTCACGCATACACGTGTAAATTATACTTTTAAACATAGGCATATCCATGCACACACCCCCCTTCATAGCTCTGATATACGTAGAGTACCAATCGTCGGTAAGCGCAATAGAAAAGCGCTCGTATGTGAGAATATTTCTGTCAGCATAAGTACAACACGTTACTGCTAGGTGTCAGGAGCATCGCACGGTAATATGACCGCTGTTTCGACAGATCTGCGCTAGCGATGTGAGATGAGACTGAAACAGGGATTGAAACAAATACATCTGCCAATTTTTGATATTAGCTGTTATGAAAATACAGTTAAAAAATATATCGAATTTTTCACCTCAAAGTATGGGTATATTTGTATTGAAATAGATAAGAAAAAATTGTCAGATGTAACTTACATAGTTCTACTAAGCAGCACCCTGTATACTTGCATTATTCTTAACTTTCATTATTACTTCTTAATGAGGTTAATCTTAAGGAGTTAAGATTGTTGTTCTTATTTTATTTTCCATAATTCGATTGACACAATTATAAATGCAAAAAACAGTACTATGGTACTGTTCTCTTATAGAACGCGACTTGTCATCAATGTTTATTTAATACATTTTTAATGAACGTACGAATGTTTATAAATTGTATACAAACGATTCCTTAAAACAAAAGACACCCCTGCCATTTTCGGCCGGCCAACTTTGCCGGCGTTTGATTAATGTGTGGCGCTTCCGCCATAACAGGAAATTCTCCACTACCATTTAGTGGTTTTTTGTTGAACTTGGGCGAGCGTTGTAATAGTGTTAACGGCCGGTATTCACAGTCACTAATATTGAATACGGACTAGGAATACGGGCCAATAACTTCCTTCTTGCAATCCTGTACTTTTATCATAAAATATTTCGATATAAAAAACTTATTCGTCAATTGCTTCTATTTTTATTCAACACATCCCTACCGTACTTTTCCGCAATCGTACGGTCTTTAAGAAAAGAAAAAATATTAAAAACAAAAGACTCGTCCCGAAAAACACTCGGTCTAGGGAACACGTATACATTTTTGCAACTCCCTGACTTATTGGTCATGGGTTATGATGCCGGGTTGAAGACTGTCAATTTTTCTAGAAATTTCGCGAGCTGTTAGGTATTATCGTCCTTCGTAGGTGGCAAAAAGTACATCGTCGATAAAAATGCGATCACTTTTGGAGTTTTAAAATTATTTTTGTTTGTGTGTGTGTGTTTCTATTCTTTGGGTTACGCTGGATCGATAAAGACCGGAATCTCTTGCTGCTGTCGCAACAAAGATCCTAATGCCAGCTCCAAATTTTCCGGCAGATGATCGAGGAGCATTCGCGGCATTACCGACAGTTCCATGAATTCTTCGGCATCCGCCCAGCGCATTTCGTACCGTCTATCCTTTTTGCAGACCTTTTTACTGAAATTCGAATGAAATCACCAATTTTCGTTCGTTCGAGTGTACTTTGTTACATCGTGGAATTAATAACGAGAAGCTGCGAACCTTTTGTCCGCCTGCGGTGGCTTGCTTCTGGCCAAATGAAGAATGCGACCCGCGTTGTACAATCTCACCTTGGAATAACGTCTCCTTGCGACGTCCCGCTCCAGGACCATCGTTTCCTAACGAAAAAAAAGTTGAGGAAGGTTCATTTGAAAATAAAAACTCATTTTTAACTTTTATTTTCATCGACATTCGACATTTTCTTGTATCCTTTGTTGGTTACGCAAAGTTTGAGGAATATACGCTAGAAAAGTACCAATTGTCGCCACCAGAGCACTTCGACCATGATGGCGTCGGTAAAAAAGTTTGGGAGATGACATTTTTATGAATTTTTTTTGTTTTGCAACGTAGAAAAAGTAGAAAAATTGTTTTTAATGCGAATAAGGATAATATACGACGCGAATATCTTATGCGAGGCTCGTGCGATATAAAAAATCGTCCAAAGGTTTCACCGTGCATTTCCGTGTTGGAAAACGATAAAATAAAATGATTCGTTACCGTCTGACGCATAGCTGGTAATTCCGAGAGTAACGGCAGTTGTCCGGGTATGGAATTGAGGACGTTGCCGTTTCTCCAAGTTCTGTTCAGATCACGGTCCGGTACACCGAAGAGCGCGTAGCCAAAACCGTTCAAAACAACTCTGTACTGAAAATTAAAGAGGAGAAAAAAAGAATTAAATTTTCTACGAGCCTGAAATGGAAGCTGAATTTCAAATCTTTGGCGACCATGTGAAAATCTGAAAACAAATCTGTCATGCATAAAAGGCACCAAGAGCATCGATTTCAGACCGCGATATAACAAAGTTATTCACCGATTGTTCATAAAAACAAAAGTTTGAAAAATCCAAGAAAAAAAATAGAAAACGTATATTCTTTTTACATGAAATGAATTTCTGAAAGTTTGCATCATTTTGATATTCCGATCATCACAATTTTTTCCATTTTTCCATTTTCCAAAATAACCTTTGTACAAAAATTGTCAACGGGTTGTTATTTTCAATAAATTTATCAAAATTTACAACAAAGAATATTCCAAGAGAAAAACTTGGAAAAAAACTCGTCCATTTCGCGCAAGCCCTTCAAATGTTGTTTTCAAATTTTTTTTGTAACGATTAAAGACTTTTCGATGTCGTCATTATGTAAAATCGATGCACTTGGTATCCTCGATGACGAACATTTTTCGGATTTTTGCATACCGTCGCCGAGAGTTTGTTCCTAATGTAGCACAAAATTATCAACACTCCGTTTTGAGGTAGTCCGTATTATATGGGAAAATCGAGGAAAAAAAAATGAAAAAAAATTACTTTTGGCAAACGGCAAGCTTGTAGCGTTATGAGGAGGGAAGTTCGGAAGTTTTCGATGCTGTCGACGCTCAGTCTCATCACTAAATCATCCCCCAGTCCCACGGTCAGTACAAATTCTTCGGTGACCTTGGCAGCTTCTCTGCTCAACAATCCAGCTAGAAAATCATTGAATTATTATTTTTTTTGTTTTTAAATAACATTTCAAAAATAACTTTGGTGAATAACGTCGCGAATATACCTGGCGTCGAAAAAGCATAGACTCTCAAGTCCGGATAACGTGGTCTGATGAGCAAAGCCAGTAAAACGGCCAGTCCAGCTCCCAAACTGTGTCCTTTGAATAAATTTTTATTCCCATTATTATTTTCAAGCATCGTTACGTACGTACGTCCGTCGATCGATATTTTATCATTGACCGTATCGATATATTATTCTCACTGAATATTTCATCCCTTCACCTGTCAAAATCAGACTGTAGTGAGGATAAGTCGCGAATGCCTTTTCCAAAACCTTGTATTGATCGAGTTGTCTGAGCAGGACTTTGGCACCAACTATCATCCCCTTGTGAGCCTGAAGCAGGAGTGGGATTCGTCATTTTTTAACAAAACGATCACCAATGTTTTCCATCAAATTCGCTCCGCATTGTCGGACGTAAATTTCGTTCTGACCAATTGCCTCGTTTTGGAAAAAATTCAAGTCACTTTTTGGGATCGAAAACGGGTGAAAATACCGACTTACTTTTGATCTTTCGGATTGCGAATACGATCGAGGAGCAAACGTGTCTCGTGTGGGTTGTTTTTGTTTCATTACTTTCAATTTTAATTAATGATTGCACGCGCATTTAATTGCACCGGAAGTTGATAAAGAAATAATCGGAACTCAAGCTTTCTTACCATGCTACCGGGTGGGAGACCTTCCGGTTGAAAAGAGTCCGAAGCTGCCGCGATGTCCGTTATCAAATCACGTACGGATAATGATCCTCTTATCACGATGACGATGCTCGAAGTTTTGTGATCGGCAATAACGCAGAATGGTATCTGCAACGATATAAAAATCATTTAGAATAAGTCGCTGCTCGTCGGGAGTAATTAAGATACGAAAAAAAGTAGTGACATGAATTTGGGCATAAAAAAAAATAAAAATAAAATCGAACTCTTTCCTTCGAGTGTCGAATTATATTGAGGATGTAGGACACGTATAAGTCTCAACAAAACCGAAATTGAACGATCATTTCGCGCTCAATGATAGCCGACATCATTTCCACGATAATTTTTAATAATAACGCCATTGCGTTTGGTTAATTCG
The DNA here is from genome assembly GCA_959613375.1 of Heteropelma amictum. Lineage (NCBI taxonomy): Eukaryota > Metazoa > Arthropoda > Insecta > Hymenoptera > Ichneumonidae > Heteropelma > Heteropelma amictum. The sequence continues at coordinate 35,551,822 of OY390720.1, forward strand.
GTATCGTCGTTGAGCAAAATCAGAAAAATGAGTTTTTCAAAATGTCGACGGAATTTTGAAAAATTACTTCGGAAAAGCCTGTTCCCAGGGTTGTTTCTTTTTCAACAATTTGCCAATGACTTTTTGATAATATATTTATTGAAAATTGCTTGATTTGAGTTGATTGATTTTTTCGAAATTTCTTAGCATCGTTAAGTGCGTGAAATTCTTGTTTTGGGAGCACTCACCTCGCACAGGTGATTTCTGAAAGAGGCAAAAAGTATGTCATCCTCCGGAAGTTTCGAGAGATATGTAACACCAGCCAGATTGCACAGGCAACAATTGTCGTCCAAAACGTTAGTGCGTTCTCTTCTGAAGCACGAACAGCAGGAACTTGCTCTCGCTAGTCGAAAGCATCCGGTACAGGCGTATCGATAAACAACGTACAACCAGCCATAAGAGGCTATAGCCAACTTCAAAAAATGATGAGCCCGCTCGAGTGACATCCAACTTGGAGCGCCAGCGAAAATGCTCTCGCTGTCTGAAAACATGCGGAATTGTTTGAAAAAAAATCGAGAAGATTTTTGGATTCACGACTGCAGGGGAAGATCCTAATTGTAGAAGCATCGTTTGCTCTTGTTTGAGTACGAAATTAACAAAGAATTTAAATCAGAAAGAGGCTCTTCGATGATCTCAATACATCGTAATTATCGCAGCTTTTGCTTTTCGACCGCACGAACTCAATTTATTCCATCAAGCATCTTTTCATCCGCCCAGTTTTCGAAAAAAGTTCTGAAAAGGTTCGTCGATTTTTCTTGAATTTTTTTCGACTCTGAAGATTTTTGTAAAATCTCCTCGACTAACTTCCGATCGAGAATATGAAAATACGTGTAAATACCGGAAAATGGCGATTATGTAACTTTGCGTCTTTGTCGTGCGTTTGAAAACGTCCTTGAAGAGTGAAAATTTGCTGTAGAAAAAAAATATTCGAGTGGTTTTTCGTTGTTTAAAATCCCACTCTCAAGATCTTGGAGACTGTGGACTATGGAGGCTGCGATTGGACACGAATGATGATTTCATACCGATCGAATATTCCGGAAGCTTTAGTATATTGAGTCGTCTCAGCTCGATGGTTTCTCGTTTTTGACGGACTCGCAGCAAAACACAGCCAGCCATAACGTCCGATGGTACGAGATCAGTGCCACGAAAAAGAGCGCTGAGCAATCCTGGAAAACAAATTCGAGGATGATAAAAGAGACCCTCGACAGAGCGAGTTGATTCATCCGTCAGGGAGGGAAATAAAAGTAACGCGAATAAAAAGTCCGTACAAGACCCGCAGTAGTGGGAATTTTAAGAGTCTCTACCATGTTTTCAAAGTAGATTTAAGGCGATGTGTTACATCCGTAAATCGAAGTTTAGAAAAATTCTTCGGCAAAATCTATAAATCGGATCGGTTTAAAATCTGTTGTGAGTATTTAGTGATATAGCCCGGAGAGACTGACGATTTTAGAATTTCGAAATTTTGAAAATGTTATCACTCTACAAACAAAATGTTTTTGCAAAATTTCAGTTGTGAAATCGTCCGTCTCTTCGTGTTGTGTCACTAAATACTCACAACAAATTTCAAATCGATGGGATTTATAGATTTTGCCTGAGAATTTTTCTAAACTTCGATTTACGGGTGTAACACATCGCCTTAAAACTACCCCATGGCCTTAAGGGGTTTTAACATTTTTATCCAGCGAATGATTGGAAAAGTAGGATGAATTATAATGAAACTTTAAGGACCTTTACCGATCGGTTATTTACTTCGGGCCTTACCGCCATGTACCTATGTCTCTATGTACCTATTTTTTTGAATCACGGAGAAAACTCAACTCATTTTTCGATCATCTACTACCGTAAACGGGTCCATTCATCAGGGAGGGAAATAAAAGTAATGCGAATAAAAAGTCCGTACAAGATCCGCAGTAGTGGGAAATTTAAGAGTCTCCGCGATGTTTTCAGAGTACTTTTAAGGGGTTTTGACATTTTTATCCAGCGAATGATTGGAAAAGTAGGATGAATTGTAATAAAACTTTAAGGATCTTTACCGATCGGTTATTTACTTCGGGCCTTACCGCCATGTACCTATGTCTCTATGTACCTATTTTTTTGAATCACGGAGAAAACTCAACTCATTTTTCGATCATCTACTACCGTAAACGGGTCCATTCATCAGGGAGGGAAATAAAAGTAATGCGAATAAAAAGTCCGTACAAGATCCGCAGTAGTGGGAATTTTAAGAGTCTCGACGATGTTTTCAAAGTACTTTTAAGGGGTTTTGACATTTTTATCCAGCGAATGATTGGAAAAGTAGGATGAATTGTAATAAAACTTTAAGGATCTTTACCGATCGGTTATTTACTTCGGGCCTTACCGCCATGTACGTATGTCTCTATGTACCTATTTTTTTGAATCACGGAGGAAACTCAACTCATTTTTCGATCATCTACTACCGTAAACGGGTCCATTCATCAGGGAGGGAAATAAAAGTAATGCGAATAAAAAGTCCGTACAAGATCCGCAGTAGTGGGAAATTTAAGAGTCTCCACGATGTTTTCAAAGTACTTTTAAGGGGTTTTGACATTTTTATCCAGCGAATGATTGGAAAAGTAGGATGAATTATAATGAAACTTTAAGGACCTTTACCGATCGGTTATTTACTTCGGGCCTTACCGCCATGTACCTATGTCTCTATGTACCTATTTTTTTGAATCACGGAGAAAACTCAACTCATTTTTCGATCATCTACTACCGTAAACGGGTCCATTCATCAGGGAGGGAAATAAAAGTAATGCGAATAAAAAGTCCGTACAAGATCCGCAGTAGTGGGAAATTTAAGAGTCTCCGCGATGTTTTCAGAGTACTTTTAAGGGGTTTTGACATTTTTATCCAGCGAATGATTGGAAAAGTAGGATGAATTGTAATAAAACTTTAAGGATCTTTACCGATCGGTTATTTACTTCGGGCCTTACCGCCATGTACCTATGTCTCTATGTACCTATTTTTTTGAATCACGGAGAAAACTCAACTCATTTTTCGATCATCTACTACCGTAAACGGGTCCATTCATCAGGGAGGGAAATAAAAGTAATGCGAATAAAAAGTCCGTACAAGATCCGCAGTAGTGGGAATTTTAAGAGTCTCGACGATGTTTTCAAAGTACTTTTAAGGGGTTTTGACATTTTTATCCAGCGAATGATTGGAAAAGTAGGATGAATTGTAATAAAACTTTAAGGATCTTTACCGATCGGTTATTTACTTCGGGCCTTACCGCCATGTACGTATGTCTCTATGTACCTATTTTTTTGAATCACGGAGGAAACTCAACTCATTTTTCGATCATCTACTACCGTAAACGGGTCCATTCATCAGGGAGGGAAATAAAAGTAATGCGAATAAAAAGTCCGTACAAGATCCGCAGTAGTGGGAAATTTAAGAGTCTCCACGATGTTTTCAAAGTACTTTTAAGGGGTTTTGACATTTTTATCCAGCGAATGATTGGAAAAGTAGGATGAATTATAATGAAACTTTAAGGACCTTTACCGATCGGTTATTTACTTCGGGCCTTACCGCCATGTACCTATGTCTCTATGTACCTATTTTTTTGAATCACGGAGAAAACTCAACTCATTTTTCGATCATCTACTACCGTAAACGGGTCCAGTCATCAGGGAGGGAAATAAAAGTAATGCGAATAAAAAGTCCGTACAAGATCCGCAGTAGTGGGAAATTTAAGAGTCTCCACGATGTTTTCAAAGTACTTTTAAGGGGTTTTGACATTTTTATCCAGCGAATGATTGGAAAAGTAGGATGAATTATAATGAAACTTTAAGGACCTTTACCGATCGGTTATTTACTTCGGGCCTTACCGCCATGTACCTATGTCTCTATGTACCTATTTTTTTGAATCACGGAGAAAACTCAACTCATTTTTCGATCATCTACTACCGTAAACGGGTCCAGTCATCAGGGAGGGAAATAAAAGTAATGCGAATAAAAAGTCCGTACAAGATCCGCAGTAGTGGGAAATTTAAGAGTCTCCACGATGTTTTCAAAGTACTTTTAAGGGGTTTTGACATTTTTATCCAGCGAATGATTGGAAAAGTAGGATGAATTATAATGAAACTTTAAGGACCTTTACCGATCGGTTATTTACTTCGGGCCTTACCGCCATGTACCTATGTCTCTATGTACCTATTTTTTTGAATCACGGAGAAAACTCAACTCATTTTTCGATCATCTACTACCGTAAACGGGTCCAGTCATCAGGGAGGGAAATAAAAGTAATGCGAATAAAAAGTCCGTACAAGATCCGCAGTAGTGGGAAATTTAAGAGTCTCCACGATGTTTTCAAAGTACTTTTAAGGGGTTTTGACATTTTTATCCAGCGAATGATTGGAAAAGTAGGATGAATTATAATGAAACTTTAAGGACCTTTACCGATCGGTTATTTACTTCGGGCCTTACCGCCATGTACCTATGTCTCACCAGCAACATGTTGGAAAGTGTCCTTAGCGCTTTCGTCGCTTCTCATCCACCATAAAAATTTGAATCTCCTCATCCAGATTCTCGAAACTTTGCCATGCTCGATCGAGTCCTCGAGCTCCTTGTCCGGCAATCCGAGCGATCCAAGGGGGTCGAAGACGAGGGCAAGGCCGAGTATCGCGAGACCTATGAGCAGCCAGTCGAAAAAAACTAACGCCTTGACTACGGTCGTCGTGTAATTCTCGTTGTTGCAATCCACGTGCTCGCTCAGAATCCAAATCGAGCCAAGAATGTTCCATACTATTTCCGGCAACAACAGCAGTATTCTAAATTCCCAAAAGATTCGAAATCAACGACGATGAGTTTTGCAAAAGCGAAAGAGTTTTAATTCCTGACATTCGCGCGGAATTACGCCGGTCTAAACGTCTTATTTTTCATTCCAGGGAGACATTTTTTCGAGACAACTATTTTGGCAATTCTTTTTCCGCTTCACGATCTCACCGGGGTTCATCCGGCGGTTAATTATTTTGACACGCGAAATAACGGTGTCGCTTCTGATTATCGCAATGCTCTTGGCTTATTTTTCGAAAAATAAAACAATTTTCTGCCCAAATTATCGCTGATTTCGTATTTTAACGATAAAATCTACGCTTGCGTCAATTTCTCATTGAGATTGCGAAATCGTGAAACGATCGTTGGACGGTTTTATAAATTCGGCTCGTACGAAAATGGAGAACGGTTTTGAGCGTCAAAAAAAAGTTTCGCGCAATTTACATGCGTACTCCAAGATTTTTTCCGAATCTGAGATTCGAGATAAATAAATTTGGTCAAAAGCGTAACCGGATGTTGATTTGTCATTTTTCCGCGCAGCAATGTTTTCATGAAAAATTGACGTCATTCCTATTATCGTTGAAAAAAATTGTCACGAAGGTTAATGAGATGATTGCGAGTGCTTCGAAGTGTGAAAAAAATTAATTTCATCATGAACAAAGCATCGTACGATATTGCGTGGAAATAAACGTTGCAAAAGGTATTTTCGTAATAGTTCCAGACGTGCGAATACAACAAAATTCTTCGGCAAACTTTTCAGCCAACGCCAATTTATTTTTCACAGTAACTTGAATCAGCAAAATTCCATTTCGTTAATTGCGTCAAAATACACGATGGGGAGAACACAAACATATTTTTTCCGAAGGCAAAAGACTTTTAGCTGCTGCATGATTTTTTTACGTATGCTGAAAAGTTACACTGTCCCTTTATCAGCAGTATCGTGGCTCGCGTTCTTCTTAAATTACTGGCGTTGTTAGCATTTAACCCGCATTGTTAGCATTCACACAAGCGAATATGCTCGTGCCCATATAGAATTGCAAAATGAATTTGAATTTAAAATAAATTTAAAACTCGTAGCTTTACTAGCGTAGCAAACTCGTGGCACGTGAACTTTTTTGGAACTTACACGTTTGAATTTTTTTTGGCAAATTTATAAAATTTATTTATTTTCTTTATGACAATAATAATAATAGCAATAAACATTATAAAAATGTCTTTAAAAAGTTTAAACAAGACTCGCAAGGATTCGAAAAAGTAAATGAATTTTTTCATTTCACGACAAAGGCAAGTTCTCCAAGTGTTTTCCGGAGTAATTTTCTTGTTACAGTTTGTGAGTAACTTTGCGATATTGTTATTACCTGAAATCGGATTAATTATTGTATTGTCCGTGAGTACGCGAAATTTATATTACATTTCGGTTTTGTCGGGATTGCGAGTCTAAAACATGCTGCTATTTAAGTAAGAGGTTTGGTTCAACCATATTTTACCGTATTATTGTTATCGTTCTTGTTTTTTGAACGAGCCCAGATGAATAATAATGAAGCGATTGATGCAATTACGTCAAGTAAAAATCGCGAGACTCACTTGATTGTGAGAAGAGGCTGAACGAATCTTCTCGCGTGTGTATCCGTTATTGATCCTCTCGCGCTGTGATTTACAATGACAAACACGAGAATCGTTACGATACCGAGGATCGCCATTTCCCCGGCGAGAAATACTCTCACGAGTTCGCCTCCCGTCCGACATCTCCAAGTCTCGGCGTAAAATCTTATGCAGCAAATTCCGACGAGAATAAACCTTATAATCATATCGACATCATTTTTATCATATTTAAGTTTCCACGGCGTTTATCAAAATCTTAACTCGCCGAGAACACACTCAATCCGTCAATTCTTCGTCAATTTGACTTCCACCTTAAATTAAATAATATTCAGGAAATATTAAAGAAAAAGATGCGATTCGAAAAACCAATTTTCGATCGTGTTAATAATTACACTAGTATATTGCAATTTTATCAATAGATTTGTCAACGCTTCGAGTGCACCTGAGATTTTTTTTCAAGGTGATGGCACGCACCAGTTGACGGCGGTAGACGATTGAAAATTGAGTAGAGTTTCCTCCGTGATTAAAAAAAAAAGTGTGTTCTCAGAGGGTTGGAGTTAAACTAAGAAAAATTACCAGAGGACTCTAATAAAGATCTCGAAGAGTCCGGGATAAACAAGATCGTCCGAGGCAGCCAGCCACTTTCTTCCGAACAATTGTATAGCCGGCATCTTCCTGATTAATGAAGTAAAGAGATGAAAAAAAATGATAAATTATGTGCAAAAAAAAGGGGAAGCAACGATAGGCTAGTGAAAAATGTAGTGGAAAAATTTAGAAGAAACGTGTCTGACCGACACTGTCCCTTTTCACTTTTGTCCCGTTTCGAACGGTTTCGGTCATTGCTGCAGAGCTAATTGTGGGAGAAATCGAACAGTTGTCATGTATTTTTTTCGAACGGGAAAACGAATGAGAAAAAAATGGGAGTCACATAGGTCGTTCGACCTGAAATGTCCTGTACGTGCGAGAAATATATTCATAATTATTATTCCGCGCGTACATGCGAAAAAATGGAAATTTAAACGTCACGACGTTCGTTCTTTTCGACGCGTTAATGAATTTAATAAGCCTTTCGTTTCTAAATTATGCGCGCATGGATAGCATGCGAATGCGAGCCATTTTCAACGATTTTCACAAAATTTCCGCTCTTTGTATTCTCATTTCATCATTTATTTTCTCATTCCCGTGTTCATCAGCCATCATAAGGCTCAATTAATCATTTATGCAGCGAACTCCTCGTTTTCTCAACAATTCAAAGCTTCTATCGCGAAAGATAATCAGGCAACAACATTTGCAACAATTTTTCTTATTTTTTTGTCGATCTTTACGACTGTTTTCTCTCGATATTTTTTTCAGGTACCATTTTTTATCCTCCTTTTTATTCAAGGACAACCGGAATCTCTTCGCGGTGTCACGACTCGTCGAATATTATCCAAGAATGTTGCGCGTAAAAACTAATAGAGTCAAATTCGTACGTGGCACATGTGATTTTTTTTTTTCTACTGGGAAAAAGAAAAATCGTCACCGCAATTTATACAGCTACGATAATTCGTCGCGAGAGCGAATAGACGTGCCTACGGACGGATTGCGTGTCTTCCTCTTTGTTGATGACGTAGCACTATTTCATCTCGTCAGATGATTTTTTTGCTTTAATCATTCACTGCGTTAGGTATTAGCGTTGATATTTAAATGGAGACACCTGATAATCGAGGCATACGTCGTACGGTTTTATTCAAGACCAAGCAACGATGTACAGATAAAAAAAGATGACGAACACGCGAGGAGCATTATCATATCTTTAACACACGTGAAAAAATATAGGCGAAAAAAAAATGGAGAAAAATATATCGACATGCTACAAAAGATAATACCGAACGCGGATTTGTGACGTGGAAATTCAAAATGACGCCAACAGTCAAATTATGGAAATTATTGGTCTTGAAAACTGCCGAGGGTAAGGGGAAATGTGGTACGTTTTTCAGATATCCATGAATTTATTATCATCATGATTACCGCTGGATTAGCATTGGAATAATGATGACCGTAAGATGGCGGCAATTTAAAAAATAAGCTACTCGAAACGACATTTATTTGATATTAGTCTCGTGTTATCTTATCGAAAATCTTGATGATTTTTGCCTGACGTCAAAAACGTTGGAAATGACGATATTCTTCCCTCTCCATACTCAGGAGAGGGAAAACTAAATGACTTTTGATAGAAAGTCATTTTAAACTTAATGACTTTTGATAGAAAGTCATTTTAAACTTAATGACTTTTGATAGAAAGTCATTTTAAACTTAATGACTTTTGATAAAAAGTCATTCAGTTCGGTCTAAATGACTTTTGGTCCAAATGACTTTTTCACATTCCATCGCTGTCAGCAAAAAGACAAAAATTAATTTCTCGTGCGATTGGTAGGATTTTTCGATGATTGCAAATTTTCCTACCCCGCAATTTTCTTTCAGGCCATGTTGAAAAAAGTTTTGCGCTGGAAACGCAGTTTGCAGGCGCATGATTCGTCGGTAATTTCGAGGCAAACTTTAAAACTGTACAAATTCACCGTTGAGGAGAATTAGACGGTCGTGCATTTTTCCCCTTAAAATATATACTATTTATGTATATGTGTATATGGATTCAAACTACCCAACACGACGCATTCCGTGTGTCGTAAGACGTACATGTATACCCGCGGCAACGCGCAGCAATTTACCCGAGACTCGAGCAAAAAGACTTGAACTGGAACGGGGCCGGATTCTCTTCTCTCTCTCTCTCTCTCTTTTTTTTCAACGGTGTGTGGCGGTTCACAAAACTCATTCGCTCTGTAATACCTGCGAAATGGCTCCGATTGCCAATATTCCTTAATGAAGCACGCGTATGAGGGAGAGATTGAACGAGAGAGAGAGAAAGAGAGAGAGAGAGAGAGAGAGGGAAAAAAAGAAACGCAGCGAAAAAAGAAAATTCTTTCGCAGAAGTTAGAACATGAGCGGTTGCCATGGAGTGCAACTACAGCTGATACCGAATAGAGAAAGATATTATGTTGCACAATTGTGTACGAATATAGTCGTCGAGACAATCGATTCCCTCAACAAATGCAATTATTTTCATCCGCGAAAGATTACGAGTTTTTAGCCACCGAATGAAAATGAAGGTCAATCTTGCTGATCGTATATTCATTCGGCTCATACAGACATTTTGTGAAAGAACATGAAGAGACATTAATTATTCTCGCAATATTATTTCACTCCTCGTAATCTCTGTCGTTCTTTAAACACTCGTTTTTTAAATGTGCGTATAGTCACGGATCATAAATACCGATTTTGAGGGGCTTTTAACGAGCTTCTAATCCGAGATGAAATCCACATCGGAATTCGTCTCTTTCCAAATTTTTGCCACGATCGTTATTCGCAAGTGCATCGATCGGTGCAAGATTCAGTTTTTACAGAGTCAGCAGACGCGTATGAACCTTGCAGCACCGTTCGTTTTTTTTTTCACATGCTCTATAACGAAATATAAAAATGAAAAATAAAAAAAAATATATATTCGCAAGTTCAGTGGAAATATCCGCTCGTACTTTTCGACGGACACACCGAAAAAATGTGATTCAGCCAAAAAATTGCAGGAGGCAGTGATTTCTCTATGAATAATAAAAAAGTGTTGGCTCATCGGCTGGTATTCCGAAATATTGTTGGGAAGCAAAAAGTGACTTACTTGGACAAACTGCGCGCGGAGAAAGTAGCCGGATAATACAAACAGAGAGGGAAAACTCGTCAGAGTATTACCGAAGCTTATGCGTTGATCTCCGTCTCTAGGATGTAGTATACGGGGTGTCCCGAAGCTCGATTTTGAGCATTTACAGCTGGATTTAGAATGAAATTTCGAGTCGAAATGTATTTCGGTACTTTTTCGTACGACCGAAATCTGACGAGTTATTAATTGTCAAAGTTTCGGCACATCGGATGCGGATGCGCGCGGGCTTCCCTCTCGAGAGGGCGCCACGCGCGTGCACGCGTTCTATTGGTCCAACTATATTAATTCATAACTCAGCGGGGATTCGTCCGATCGAAAAACGCTAAAATACTTTTCGACTCGGGACGTCATCCCCAAATTGGCCTTAGATTATCAGCATCCACTTTTGGGACGCCCTGCATACAGTCTGAAATTCTCACGGAACGCGTGGTTTGTGCTGCATTTTGATGAATAAATATTTGCATTCGATAGACGATATTTTCATGGCAAAATTTTGGAAATGATCGATTCACATTTTTGTCACATTATCGTTAACGATTTTCGATAATTTACCCTTGACTCGAAAGCTCATTGATTTTTCAGTTTTTATTGACAATAAGATTGAAAAAGGAAAAGAGTGGAGGGAGTGGTGTGGCAAATCATACATCAGTTACCCTAATTTATCCCGTTGCTCTGACGTCCAATAGATTATGCTGAAAAATATTTGTACAACACAATAAATACAATCATAACGATAATGGGTTTTTACCTATAAATATTCATCATGCTCACACACAGCTTACGTATATAAAGCGTCTAAGAAGACGTCCTTTTTCACGTTTTTCCTCGTACATGCTTATTCTTTTATGACTCGACACGCCTTGGAAACATTAATAATGAAAACGCACTTCGCAATGGAGATGATGATAACGAACAAGGCAAAAAAAAATTTTATGTTATTCGTTCTGATTTTTTTCCCGCGGACGAATAATTACCATATCCCACCTGTGTTCAAAGGTGAGTCTGGAACTTTTCAAAGAAAATTCTTCGTTGTTTGCCTTCGTTTGGACACATCGAAAGAAATTATTTCGATGCAGATTGTCGTCGATAAGGTTGCAATTATTCTCGCGACAGGGTACCTATAGCTATGATCGATATGCGTTTGAAATTTTTTTTACAGCTTCGTATTAAATGTAAATTTTACATTTATTTGCAAACCCGTGAATTTTTATGTGCAGAGTGAGCGATTGCGATTGAATTCTTTTAAATTATACGTGACGTTGATGTTCCACTAGGTGTACCTGAATTTTTTATGTTTATAGGGAATTACATTTTTCAGCGATAAATTCTGTATAATATACAACGGGGTGTTCAAAAAGCGGATGCTGATAATTTAACGCCACGTTGGGAATAAAATTCCAAGTCGAAAAGTGTCTGAGCACTTTTCGATCCGATGAATCCCGGTTGAGTTTTTAATTAATACCGCTGCGCCAATGGGACGCGCGCGGTCGCGCGGCGCCAGCCGGAGAGGGGAGGGCGTGCGTTCGATTGGTTCGATCTTTGACAATTGATAACTCTTTGGATTTTGGTCGTACAAAAAAATACTGAAATGAACTTCGACTCGGAATTTCATCCCGAATCTTGCTGTAAATTAATTATTGAGTTCTAGAATTTTCCGTTCTATTTGTACCTATAATTTCGATACAATTTAATATTAATTATACCAGATTTCATTTAACCCAACATGGTATGTGGACTATCATTATGTTTGGTAAAAAAACGTTCATTTACCGGGTGAAATATTATCGCAACATTCGCATTATTTATTTTCACTGCTATAATAAAGTCAGCACAATTTTTTAAACTCCTATTCATAATGGATTTCATATTTTATATTGATCGAGTGCCGGAAAGTTTTTCGATCGAAGAAAAGTGCCAAAAAATTCATTTCTACGTCGTCAGTATCAGAGTTAGTGTCGTAAATGCCACCAAAATTGATATCAGGGAATGTGCCCTGTTCGCAAAAATGTCTCAAGTTTAAAAACACAATGTTGCATCGCACTGGCATGGCGCATCAACCGCGTACCCGTATCTGGCATCACGGTGACGACGTGCGACCATGCTTGTTCGTCACGGTTTTTGAGCTCTGTTTTTCCGACTGATACAAACATACTTTTCGAAAAAAATATGTTTTTCTTCCAAAATAAAACTTCATTTGCGCAATCCGCTTGGAAATCGCATATTCAACTTAACGCATATATAACTAACTAATTCTCGCTTGACGAGAATTATCGTAAAATGCAATTTCATATCGACGACGAAAATTTCTTATAAAAAAACATTGAATTGTGAAAGGTACTTTGATGGATGATCTTTGTTTTCTCGGAGCAAAAAGTTTTGTTTTCTTTTTTCACAAATAATACTCACAGTCTCGACGCATACTTTGAGCAACTCCAACGATTTAAAAAAGTTTCATCGGATCGCAAGTTTCACGATTCGCGACAGCATGAGATCCCGCGCTGTTGATTATCTCGAAGAAAATCTTCGCGAAAGGCGAAAATGTAAATATATCAGCTCCAATTATTCTTTCATCTCGATGATATCCACTCCATCCTCCGTATCATCCTGCGGATGCTGAATTTCTCTCTTCGTCCGCAAAGATACGCGCAGGTATCTCGAAACGATGAAAACCGCACAAAATCTCGGCCGTTTTTCCGCTGCTTTTCCCGTCCAATTTGCCACGTGAAACGCAACTGATTTCAAAGCGAATCGAGAGCAACGCAGTTGAGAAGCAATCGTGAGAAAAAAACCGGATAACAGAAGAAAAAAAGCAACGAAACTCGTTATTTCGAACGTCGAGTTTGCGCGTTACCGTCCCGGGAGCACGCGAGAGCCCGGCTGGTACTCGAGTGAACGGTTTAACCAAATTACACTGAATTTTGTTTTGCTTGAGCGAGAGGAGGAAGAAAGAGAGAAAGGAAGAGGGAGAAAACGCGAGAAAGATGAAGAGACTCTACAGCAAGGTAAAGGTAAATGCGGGTATAGCCGCGGCGCGAGCGACGATCGCGAGTGATGAGCAGCGGCCGATCAGGCCGGCTATTTCCCCTCAGCGAGCCAGGATTGGCTCGGACTTTGCTATACGCATTTTTCCTCTTTTTTCCTCCCTCTCTCTCTTTTTATCACGGCGGTCTTCGCGCACACACGTACGCTACGGAAATCTTTACACGTTTAATCTTCCGGAGACCGACGATCGGCTCCTCGAACGCAAAAACTTTCCATTTGCTCTCTCATTCTCCGAAAAATTTCGCAAAAAGATCGCGAGATTAGAGAATTTTTATTTCCGCTTTTGCAACATTTTCCACCGAGAGTGTGAAACCGCGAGGGAGAGAGAGTCTTCCTCTCGAAGAGGAAAAAGAATCGGCAGAGATGTCTTCAGGCCAGCAGCCGAATTTCGTCGACTTTCGCGATCGTTTCCAAGGTCTCCTCTCAGTCATCGCCTCTCCGAGGAACTTTTGACCGCGTCCACGCCGAAGAACTTGCTTTCAAAGTTTCTCGGCGTCGGGATGCTGCATCAGCGTCTCTCGTTTCTTCACGGATGACTCGAGAACACGGCGATATGCACCGTCTCGTCTTTTGTCGGAGCACACCTGTGAGATATATGTATTTCCGTTCCTCCTCGTCTGAAAGTTGTAACAGTAAAGAGAGCCCCGTCTCGACTGGTCATCCTACCCGTTCACCTTGCTCATTCCAGCATCCCATTCGAGTTTTTACGCGCTTGTACGGCGGCAGACCCACTCGGGACTTTCCCAACGCTCGCGACGCGCTTTGCGCGGGTTCCGCGCTTCGCGCCCATCGCCTCCTTCACGGATTCATACTTCACGTTCACGCACGGATGCTTCCACATACCTGCTCCGAGCACGCATCGGACTCACCAATTTTCCGTTCCGATTCTTTATTTCATAACGTTTTGCTCGCGGTACCAGGTGCAATGGAGCATTTTTTCCATTACATCACAGGTGCGTTGCCGAAAAACAGATGTGAGGAGAGGAATTTTTTTTAGATTGATTTTACGTTCGGTTAATTTGTCTTCGATGCTCTCTTTGTGCTCGCGAATTTTATTCACGTGGCTGCGGTGGCGAAGGATCACTTTTCGTTTTGAATTTATGAGGATTTATATCTTTGCAGCATCGTTTTGAAAATTTTGCTCGAAAATCTAGTCGCACGTCACAATTACAGTTGGGGAAGAATCATCCCGCGCGCATTTGGACGTTCAGGCGATTCCGCATTTTTCGACGTTTAGGATACGGAAGAAACTACGAGAATTTGTATAAAGTTTGCTTCTTTAGCGATTGCTGAATCGTTCGGGAAAGCGTGACTGGAGAGAAAATTAATTTACCGATCGTCGATCGATTTTTTTTTCAAATTTTACAGATCTCTGCCAGAACGATATTTTTCCCACTTAATTAACTCGGTATTTTTGCACATTTTAGATTTTTTATTTTGTCTAATTTTCATTGCGGTGGATTATGATTTGATCGTATATTCAAGAGCAGTTTTTCTCCAATGATTGTTACGAAAAAACAGCGTCTTTGGAATATCAAAATTTCAATTCGATTAAATTTCAAGTATCAAGTAAGAATTAAACAATCTCTGTGTGACGTTTTATCGTTACTGCCACCTATCTGCGGTGTTTGTTGAACTCGGTCGAGTCGTGTTTTTCGAGGGAATGATTTTTCGGTAGGTCGAAATTCATCCTTACTTATCGCTGGATGGTAAATTTCCTCTCTTTTTTTTCCACACCATATGAAGGAGAGTAGACTTACCGACATAACGAAGGGGTGCCCGTTACCACGTGTTACCACGCACCTTCGCTCGATTACTCGAAAAGCCTGCTTGCAGGCGTAACAGAGGTCTCTGGTGTCAGTCGAATCGTTTACCGCAAGTTGAACGTCCCAAAGAGCCTTTGATGGTATAGCGACTACAATAGCGGGAATTGACGAGTAATAAATGATGATGAGTACCCGTGTGAAGTATCGATGTAACATGGAGGAAGAGGAGAATATTAATTATGGAATTTGAATTATTATTATCGCCTTCTAATCAGAACGTCTCTTTACCGCTTTAGCATTGCAATTAAAACGTACTGTAAAATGTAATAATGCCTCTTTGGAGGGAGATGAGACGAGGATGTGACGTAATGTGACGAATTTCTATTCCTGAAGAAATTACCATTTTAGCAAATTCGTGATACCAGCCAAGTATGAGACCGAAACTCTGCGGCTGAGGGATCTCTCGTTCAGCAAACGTTACTATAGAATAACCACTGCCTCATAAAATTAAACAATCAACCAAACGGCTACAAAAATTGTCACAATAATATTATCGCTGTATGACGTTTACCAATTTTTCCAATCTTTCTCATATTCGAGTAAGAAAACCAAAAATGTCGGTCATTAACGAAAAAACGCAAACGACCGAGGACGGCAATGTCAAATTCGTCAATAACAAAGAACCACGTTAATGAGAGCGGATCAAGTACGATTATCAACGCATTTTGCTCTAAAAACTTCTCCAAACATAAATAAATAATTTTTCGCACACGTATCCGCTATTCTTATCTTAAGGTGTATTACACCGCATGCTTTGTGGATATGTATAAATTGCAGAGGGTGCAAGGGAACTATGGGACAAGGGTAGGGGGTAGTTTAGCGTTGTTGGCCGTCGGTTTTGGCGAAGAAGTATAGGGAGAGGGGGAGGAGAGAAAGAGGGTGAATGAGAGATTTGCACACACACCCGAGTTAGGTCGAGCGTAAAGGGGTGGTTAAGGTGGCACGACGACGACGTCGTCGTCCTCATCCTGGTCGTCTTCGTTCTGTGTTCCTCGGTGGTAATGGTACTCGGGGCTGTACATACACTCAAGACAGATAAATATAATGCCTGCATGTGTGTATATTCATGCACAAATATACACCTTAAGTACATACACGTAACACCGAAAATACAGGCAAGAGGGTAGAAAGTGGTGGTGGTGGTCGCAGCTACGGCTCTCGCCGGGTTGGTGGTGGTAGCTGGTCGAGCTAAGACGCGTAATGACGCCCTGAATCAATATGTGAGGCACTGAGATATGCATACGAACTAAGACAACCGGCGGGGTACGCGAGAGCGAGACGGACAGCGCAAGGGGCAGGGGGAAGACGAACGAGGCGGAGTTGCTCTCCCTGGCGTCGACGACGACGTCGACGATGAAGGGGATGTCGGTATATGGTTTGGCGAAGGAACGGCGCGTCGCGGGGCAAAAGGAGGCGAGAAATTAAAGACGAGGCAGGCACAAAAATAACGACTCACAAGCGCACCGCCGCGTATTCCTCCATCACTTTCTTCTTCTTCGCCTTGTTCTTCTTCTTCTTCTTCTTCTTCTGATATCCCCCACCTTCCGCTCATCTTCATCCCCTCCGAAGACAGGACCGACGACTCGGCGTCCGCACCAAACCACCCTCACCTCTTTCCAAGCTCAGAGTTCTCCCGTTTCAACCCCCTCGACACTTTTTCACCCCGTCTCTCTTCCTCTCGTGAGTTTTTTTTTCATACATCCTTCAGCTCCCTTCTTTTCTGTTATTCGGTGGATACCGTGCTCTCTCCTTCTCTCTCCCCGCTGCGCCATTCATCTTCGCCTCTTTCTCTCATTTCGTCTTACGCTCCCTTCGTTTTAACCTCCCGCGCATTTCGGTAATCGCGCTTTTTCGCTCTCGCAACGCACACGCGCGTATAAACACACACTCCGACGAATGCACAAAGTGTTCAACGCTAAGCCGACTCTGATGACATACCTTACGGGTCTTTGTTACAATTACGATCAGTTTTTCGTCAACGTTTGTTAATAAAATTGTAAATGATTTTTAGTACCAACGTACCGTGTTTTTTTTTTGTGAAAATAATAGCGATTTATTATGGCAAGGGTGACGTTATATTCAATTTTCAATCGCTTGCCACTTTATACACTTAATTGACATTAATTTGCTGTACGAAATGAAAATTATTGTCCAAATTTGAGACTCAGCTTTGGATCGTCTTGACATGGAATACTCCATACATAATTGTACAGTATTACATACGTTTGTGTGTGTGTGCGTCCGTTCATGCACGTTCATCCGATTTTCCGTTCCACCTCAGCTTCCCTCTCTTGTTTTGTCGGTATAACTCATCTGCGTGTGTTCATCTCTCTCTCTCTCTCCCTCTATATCATTGCCTCTCCCACACCGTTGATTCCCTGCATTTTTTTTACTCCAATATTATTACGTGTGTATATATCGATTTATTCTTTTATTTCGCACAATTTTCTCTCTCTCTCTGTTCGTCTCTCGTCGACGACGTCAAGGCGAGTGTGTCGCCCGCGGATGAGATGAGACATCGCGCCGAAGAGGAGAGGGGCATAATCTCCTACACGCCATAAAACCCGCGGGCAAAAAGTGCGGGTGAGGTGAATCCGATTTCAAATCTCTCTCGGTTCTTCTTCCTCTCCTTTTCCTTCTTCGTACTCTCGCGCATTAAACTCATTCTCTTTCTCCCTCTCGTTTTTTCTCTTATTCACTCATGCCGAAATTAATATATCACGAGCACATCGAAAACCGGAGGAAGGCTTCTTTCTCTCCACGTAGTACATGAGTACGTACATTTTACGATAATACGTGTATTACACGTAATGTTATTCGACGTGAGAAGTGTTTCATCCAATTTTCCAATTACATTTGCACATTCGTCATTTTATTCTCACCGTTATTTAACACTGGAATTGACGTTACAAATTCATGGACCTTCCAGCGTAAAGAAATTGAATCAATAAATAATCGTATGGAAAAAAGTTTTTCATCGCCGTTTATTTACATTTATTAAAAATACGTACAGTATATTGAATACATATAATCACTTATGAGTAATTAAGTAAGTATTACAAAACGTAACAGTAACAAATAAAACATAATTTCATACTTTTTCGTACGTATCGTTTCGTACGTACATTTTGGGATAATACATGTATTACACGTAAAGTTATTCGACGTGAGAAGTGTTTCATCCAATTTTCCAGTTACATTTGCACATTCGTCATTTCATTCTCACCGTTATTTAACACTGAAATTGACGTTACAAATTCATGGACCTTCCAGCGTAAAGAAATTGAATCAACAAATAATCGTATGGAAAAAAGTTTTTCATCGCCGTTTATTTACATTGATTAAAAATACGTACAGTATATTGAATACATATAATCACTTATGAGTAATTAAGTAAGTATTACAAAACGTAATAGTAACAAATAAAACAAATTTTCATACTTTTTTCTTTCGCAGTTTGGTTTCACGTCATCACGTATTTGTGATCAAAGTATAACGAGCTTTGTAGAAGCAAAGATTTAATTACACATCGACGTATCTATAATAAATCGTACGTCGTTTAAGATTTCAATTTCAGTGTGTAATTGAGCCTCGTTTGAATATAATGTTCAATAAATACGTGTAGAACTCATGCATGATGGTGTTGGAGAAAGAGAGAGAGAGAGAGAGAGAGGGAGGAGAAAGACACAACTGCGTGCATACGGAAATCAATCGAACGCCAATTTGCCGCGACAAATTCGTTCAGGTGACATCCTGCGACCACCGTTGCGCTGTATGTGCCAGTTTACACAAACGTATGACTCTTGACACGTACGAATACTATCGCAATGTAACTGTTTATTGACTTTTATGAAGCGAAAAATACATATCTCACACTATTAAGGTTCTTCGTGTGTAAAAACATGTATATATGTGTACACATGTACCGAGGTATGTATGGGCATGTATTAGCGGATGTACGTGTTATATACGTGGGTACACACATAAATTCTCAACCCGACTCTTTCCTCTGTTTTGTAACGTTCGGAGTATGAAATTTCTCGATGTATATGCAACAATACAGGATAGTATGAACGTCGATACGTCGTAGAATCGGTATTTTATGATAATACGAGGGAATCTCTGGATTCCCGTACCTCCTCCTCCATTGATTGTACACCACCGTGGAGAGGAGTATATTTGCATTTACATGGGCAGGTCGCAAAATCGGCGAGGCCACGAGGCACCCGCAAGACCGTATTCCGCTGTCGCTGAGTGCATCTCCCTCTCCTTTCCACAATCTTCTTCATCCTCCTCGCTTCTTCAGTGATATTCCCGATTCTCTGGATCGCACGAGATCTTGGCGATCCTTCCTTGTTCTCAGAGGCCTGTCTTTCGTTCTTTCGCAATGTTTTCCGCTCTTGTCCTCGGCGCTTCGCTCTTCGACCATTCCTGGCAGTCGGCAGTCACTTCCGGTTCGCGATTAAAGCCTCTGGAACACGCGGGGGTCTCGAAGTTGTCGAGGGAAATTCCACGGGGTTCAGACAACGGGGAGGAAAAATGAAAAGATAATAATAGTCGTAATGAATAGTTTATTTGAGTACATTTGAATGAATCGGAGAGACCCACGGTAGGTTTCGTCTAGCGAATTTCAGTCGTCCTTAAAAATCCGAGGAACAAAGATTCCAAAGCGACGGAAGCCTTCGGAGACTGCGGCACGATTTTCGATGTTTTTAAAAAAAAATTTCATTTTCGAAACAACGAATAAACGATGCACGTGGATGTACTTTGCTCGTTACATCGTTGGGTAATTGATATTCTTTGCAGTGAGTGTGTATCGCTGTGCACTCTCAGGCACTTGTCGCTTCTCATCCTCGAACGCTGTCTACGTCATCTTTGAAGTAACATTAGGGAAACTGAGAGCCCGAACTTTGGCACATAATGGGGAAATAGATTGAGCCATTGATTTCTTATCACGACCTCGTGGAGACCATTGGGAGGAAGACAAATTGTGAAAATCGTTATGTTACCAATCACATCGATAATCTGTTCATAATAGTAATCTGGTAATATAAAATTAATGTCAGCGATACGAGTACAGATCAGGTGTCAGTACAGAATCAGTCGTGGAGCCCATTGGGAGGAACACAAATTGTGAAAATCGTTATGTCACCAATCACATCGATAATGTGTTTACAATAGCGATCTGCTAATATAAAACTAATGTCAGCGATACGAGTACAGATCAGACGTCGGTACAGACGTCAGAATCAGTCGTGGAGCCCATTGGGAGGAATACAAATTGTAAAAATCGTTATGTCACCAATCACATCGATAATCTGTTTATAATAGTGATCTGGTAATAGAAAATTAATGTCAGCGATACGAGTACAGATCAGGTGTCAGTACAGAATCGGCCATGGAGCTCATTGGGAGGAATACAAATTATAAAAATTATTTTGCTACCAACCACATCGATAATTTGTTTACAATAGCAATCTGCTAATATAAAACTACTGTCAGCGATACGAGTACAGATCAGACGTCGGTACAGACGTCAGAATCAGTCGTGGAGCCCATTGGGAGGAATACAAATTGTAAAAATCGTTATGTCACCAATCACATCGATAATCTGTTTATAATACCGATCTGGTAATACAAAATTAATGTCAGCGATACGAGTACAGATCAGGTGTCAGTACAGAATCAGCCGTGGAGCCCATTGGGAGGAATACAAATTATAAAAATTATTTTGGGTACAAAATACGAGTACAGATCAGACGTCAGTACGGAATAATCGCAACACAATAGTAGCAATAACGTGCTTGTAATACCAACATAAGTAGATCTATGATCTACCAGAGTGAGATGAAGAGAGAGAGAAGGAAAGAGACGGAGGAAAAAAGTGAAATGTTGAGGGTTGAGCCTGCTGATTATCGTCGATATTCCGCGATATAAAATCTGCATCTCATTATCTCAGTTCTATCCTCCTCCATGGTGACCAGTCGATTACTGGCCAGCATTCTGTCGTGCCTCGTGAAAATTTCGAGAATATCGATGTCACTCGACCCACTGAGTTCCTCAATTGTGTGTTAACAGATACATCGAAAAATCGATTGGGTTAAAGTGCATTGGGATCGTCAGGCTCTGACAACGTTGACCTTGAGAGAGAAATTGTCGATAGAAATATCTGTCCATTTCTCGGCCTTTTTTTTATTTTTTAAATTTAAAGCATCCAAGCTCGAGAGCTTATTCTGCTGTATTTCTCGGTCTTTCACACTGTCTCCTGACTCTTTCCTCTCCCTTTCTCTCTTCTCTTTGGTTTTCCCGACGACGCAGGAAATAAATAAATTGAAAAATGTGAGAAATGGTAAGGAGGGATATAACACGAGGGCAAAGTACGTGAAACTGTGCGTGTACACAAATGAAGAGGTAATGAAATTCCCATATCCCATTCCCTCACCACCGTTGACCCCGTAATCACAAGTACGAGATTGGGGAGGGTATATCGATTTTGAAATCTCCTGGCTCATGCGTGACACGCAAGTCCCTAAAAACAAAGGGCGAAGGTCTGCTCACATGCATAACGGAATTACGAAGGGCCGAGTTCGGTCAATTACCAGCAAATGGATTTTGCCTCAAATTCATTTACATTCTCCGCCAATTTCCCAACGCCACCGGGCCAAGTCTTTTCGGAATATTCGCTCTTCACTTTTGGGGGAAAAAAGTTTGTTATTTCGAATCGAATCGCGCTCCTTTTGGTGGAAACCTCTAGCTTTTTTTATCCATTTTTTTCATCCGACGGAAATTTTGCCCCACAGGCTACGCGCGTGTTTCAAGTACTGTTCTTGAAGCCGGAGATGAACGTACAATTTGCATAAATAATTGAAAAAATAAAGGATAAACTAGGAGTAAATTGGCGATCACTAGAATGGAAGTGAAATTTGTGAAACATTGAAATAGGCAGCTGACACAAAATCTTGCTCCGTCGATGCTTTCCTTCCAGAGCTCTCGTGCTCGCCGTTCTGCATGTGCCGTTAATTAATCTCAGGAGTTGGTTGGGGGTGCGTTTGTACGTGGAGGCGAGACAGAAAGAGCGAGAGAGAGAGAGAGAGAGGAGAATTCACCCCGTGGCAATCGATACGAAAAGTCTAAAGTGTCTCGCGTGTGTGGCGAGCTCGTCATGGGAGCAAGAGAGAAAGCTCAGAGAGGCAAGGGGTGTAAGGAAGAGCGCGCGAGAACGGTGTGGTTCCTCGACAAGGGCGGCGGGGGAGGTTAACTGTGGCGTGCGGAAACGCGGGGTAAGGGGATGAGTTTGCGCTGCGGGGCTGTTCAAAGGGAGATGATGGTGGCGGGCAAGCAAGCAGGCACGAGGGAAGGTGTTCCCCGCGTTACACAGGCGTTGCTGGTGGGTACGCGCAAAGGGGAGAGGGACGATTCTTCCTATATAGGTGGACAAGCGATAGTGGCGACGAACCAGCTAAGAAGAAGTAGAAGAAGTAGAAGAGAAAGAACTCGAAAATGTAGGAAAGAGGGGTTTGAGAGTCGCGGAGGATGCAGAAGAAGAAGAAGAAGAAGAAGAAGAAGAAGACGAACGCAAGGGGGTGGCATGGTGCGCTGGGTGGCCAAGACGTTGAGGGAGGATGGTGGTTCTCATTAAGAAGCCCGGGCACCGTGCGCTCTGGGGGTTTCAAATAAGAAGAAGAGACCCTCTGATGGTGCTCTCTTCCTCGCTCCTCTTATGCGGACATGCTCCGCGTAGAAGAGGGAAAGAAAACGAGAAGAAACCGGTAAGACTAAGACAGAAGGGATGGGAGGCAGAGGGTGGGTAAAGGATGAGTGGATAAGAGAGAAAGGGAATGAAAGCGTTCTTTCATTCCGTTTCTCTCTCATCCGCGGGATGGTATACTGTATGGACGAGTAAGGAGGAAGACGCTTCGGTGCACGGAGAGAAAATTCTTGAGGAACAAGTGGGAGGAAGATGGGTAAACGCGCATTCCAGAATATACAAGTGGGACGGACGTATATGAACGGCAACGAGTGAGAAAAGAGATTACGAGGGTGAACGAGATGGGTGGAGGAATTATCAGGGCTCTCGCGAGCTGTGGATGTCTATCTCCCTTGTCTCTCTCTCTCTCTCTTTCTCTCTCGTTTTCTCTTTCTTACCGTACTTCTCTTCCCGCGCCTGAGAGGATACTCTCCGTTTCTCTTTTCACCCCTTACACGCGAGGGGGTGCCAATATGGCTGCCACTGATGAGTGATGCTCGTAACCCTTACTGTAGCTCGTTTCTTTCGTATTCTCCCATTCACCTCCTCTTAAACTGCCTAGACTTCTCCTCAGCTAGGACACGTGTCACATTCACCGACGGATAGAGGCTGTTATCAATATTACCCAAGGTCCTTCGCCGATTTGCAACTCTGTTTCGGTTCTGGATCTCATTTTCCGATTCATACGCCTTCCATCTTAGAAAATTGTCCAATTCTATGCACAACAACACGATCAGTTCCATCACACGACGAAAAGGTAAAACACGCATTGTGATGAAATACCGGGATGATTTAACGTTTGATTTTAAAGATCTGAGACGAGAGGACGCTTCGTTGTGATGGAATATCGCTCGAGTGAATGAAATCCTGAGCGGACAGTTCTCGCGGACGCTTTGCTTCCAATGGCGGGGTGAAAAAAGTTGGTGGCAGCAGTTTGCGATATTCCTCATATTCTTGCATAATACTACGACAATTATACTCGGTTTATGCATATTTGTAACGAACGTACGTCCAGTTGAGAACAAATCTCTGGTTAAAAAGGAGCCCGACGTCTTTTTACAAAGTTAACATTGTCTTGCAGCCTCCGAGTTGTCAACGCGTAAGCACAGGCCGTTCTTGATATCCCGAAACGAGCATTACGTAAGAATTCACGCAATAACTGTGGGTAAAAAAAGAAATGAATATTTCACAAGAGCAATCAATACGAAAAGTTGCTCGAGACGGAGGGAGCATTGGGTAAGGGATGAATCTGACGATCTTGAGATGAGGAAAATTGCGATAGTGTATGAGGCACAAACCTCTCGCAGTTTCATGTGTCTTAAATTCTGCTGAGACCGGCGTTTTCTTCATTTGTTTCGCTCTCTCTCACTCTCTTTTGCGCCGGAAGGGGAAGTCCCTTCAACCCTCAAATTTAAGGGTTGCGGAGGAGAACCGCGGACTTTCTTTGTCTCAGGCTTTTTGCGTGTGGGCTTTAAGAGACTTGTGTAGGCTTTTGGCGGAAAGAGGGAAAAGGGGGGATGACGATTTTTCCAAACGCAGAAGACTCCGCGGGTTGTATGGGTATTTCGTGCAGTGGGTCGGAAAAAAAAATTCTTCGGTGAACCGAGTTGTAATGATCCTGACGAGAAGGCCATTCGGACGAATAAGGAGACGAAGAGGAGAGAGAGAGAGAGGAAGGAAAACCAAGTGAGAAAGTGATGAACAACGAAGTAGCCGGACAGGGACAGAATTCATATGTCTCTGATGGAAGAGGAAGCAAGAGCGGGATTAAAGATGCGAAAACGGAGATGGAGCATCGAAGTACACGCACGAGAATATCTCGAGAGCAAGAAAGTCAAGACGGACTCGGCTAAGATGAACGGCTGGCTGAAGTACGAGTTAGCTGGCAACCTTAAAGCGAGAGAAAGAGGGGTGGCTGTGTCGTTTGGGGGTGGATTGCGGGTACAAACGCAGAGGGGGATGCAAATTAGAAACGCTTGGGCAGAAGGCGGAGAAGGGTGAGCAAAAGAGCCGGTTGAGGTGAGAGAGAGAGAGAGAGACGAAGCAAGGGTGAGTATAAATATATATGAGACGGTGGTGTACGTCGAGGGGTGGTCGGGTGGCCGGCCGAGGGTGGCTGCTTCGCACAAGAGGGGAATGGGGTAGAAATGAAGATGGAGAGAAGCGTAAGAGAGAAAGAAGGAGCGAGAATGCTCCTTGGCCAAGGAGTCCCATCCGTTATTACGTAATGGCAAATGTGTGTTGGTGAGTTAGGCCGGGGTGACTTTGTGTACAAGGGAGGTTGTGCGATAGTTGCATATGGCGAAGGAGACCATCGGTAGCACCAGAATATCACTAACTTCTGACCGCTCGAATGGTACATATAGTGTACAAAGTACAGTTTGTACGGGACTATTCAAGGTACATGAAGTGAAGGGTGGGAATAAATGTTTTTGAGATATGATATCACAGCCTTTTTCAAAGAGCTTTTTGATCGATATTCGTCACGGTTTCATGTTTTGTCAAAATGCGTCAAGTTCTCATCATTACGAACCATCTCGCAACTCTGATGGACCAAACCCAGTAGACCGTAGGCTCTCGTGTTTGCAAAACGTGAAGAACCGTGACGATCCAATTGACATCAAACTTTCGAATTTATTTGAATTCCCATTCGAAACTTGGTAATTCGAAATTGGATTGTTTCGCAAACCAGCATTCATAAAATACTTTTTGGTACTCGCGTGCAATACGCTCTTCAGAAAAATGGTTCCATTTCTATTGGTAATATCGAAAATACATTCTCCACTTACAGATCCTGTATTTTTTCAAGTTTGGAAAATAACGAGTTCAAAAATGACTGTTTTGTGTAATTAAAGTTTTCCGGAGATAGCACAGACTGAAGAAGGTAGCTAGGAGATGGTAGATGAGGATTTAAAGATGGAAATACCCGAATCTCGAAACAGTTGATCTGAAAAGTTGCTGAATTGTGGGACAATCGTGCGTATTTTTTTGTCTGTTCCGATCGTCCATGCGCGTGTGCACTTTGCTAGCCCAACAACGTCTCCTGGTATGGTTCAGTCTCGTGGCTATGCGTGGCCCAAACGTCGTCTTAGAAACGATGTGTGAGTGCGTATCGATTCCCGGCTGGCCAAGCACAACGTCTCTCTTACTCCATCGTTTTCACTCTCTCTTCTCCTTACTCCTTACGTACAATCTATAGTAATTATTGTGTGCCCGGTCCGCAGAGTACTGAAACTCTCCCTCGTCGCCCCGCTGTGAGAAACGCTCTCTCAAACCCACCCAACGCCACCGCATCGCCGATGCTTCCCATATACACCTAACAACTACCCTCTACCTTCTCTTGGTCCTTTCTCGCTTCCTACATCCTCCCCCTGTTTCGCCTCGCAACCCCTCCCTTTTATACCGCTCACTCCTCCCTGCCCCTCTTCATTCCGCTTCTCTACCTTATTTCACATGTGTGTATATCGCTCTCGACATCGTCTCGTGAGATTTCGAGGTCTTGGGAAGGGATCTACGTGTTGGCTCTACTGTGCGGGACTCCTTCACCGAAGCTGTGTCCTCCAGTGCGGTTTCCCTGCCGCTGCTTCTGCTTTGCTTCTTGAAAGTAGAAGGAGGGCTACAGTCCAAGTTTCCCACTCGCCTTGTCCGATAGTTCCCTCATACGATGTCAACCCTTCTTCTCCCGTACATCTTCCGCATCCTAGTCTCATCTTCAACCCGACATTCACCGGGTGTCGATGTTCAAACTCGAATGTCCAGTGTTTTTTGCTTGCCTTCTTCTTTTCGGCGGAAATAACTCTAATGATGACTGCAGTCGGAAGATTATTTCGGTTGGAATTGAGCTCGATAATCGATATCTCAATGGTGCCATCGATATTCGAATCCAACAAGACTCCTTAGCTTCAAGGAGTCGTAACGGGCGTATCGCAGAATTATATGCAATAGGAAAGTAATTATCCTAGCTTTGGTCCATATAATTTTATCATTTAATCCAGCGCGACTATGCTGCAATAGCCAATTACCCGCTAGAATGGAAACGGGCAGAGTTCGCAATGTGGGAAGGAGAAATGAGAGGAAGAGGGAGAAGAGAAAGGGTCCATGCTTCAAATGAATGTGCACGCATGTGTAGTAGAAGTTGGTTAACTCCTTGGCCGGCTGGTTGTCCTTTCTCCTAGACATGGTCCGAGAGGAGCAGCGGGTACAAGACGACCAGTCTACAGACAGGCTTCATACACACAGGGACAGGAGTCTACAAAGTCTGGACAGGGTGGTTGTGACCGTAAGGCAAAGTAGTAAGAGGCAACGTAGAAAGAGACGAAGACAAGTAGAGGAAGGAAAGGATGCCGTTCGAAGGCTGCTAGTGGTCCTTTCTTGGACATTACACATATACACCCTGAGACTACACGTACCCAACGAGTTTCGCGCAGGTACAGTTGAACCCAGACTCGGTAGAGTTAGGCCAGAAGAGAACAGTGCTGTAAGACCACACAAGTTCGCGGGGTGGACAGGGATGCGGAAGGGGGTGTATGCAGTTCGAACTAGAGGGCAACAAATGCAGGAGGATCTACTCGCTCGTTACCAAGACTCGTATTCATAGGAGTGAAACGAAGGAAGGAAGGTCTACATGGAAGTGAAGACACTGGATGAACAGATACACACATCCGCATACATACACATGCGCGCGTACACATATGCACAATCACTCGGGCAAGATGAAAGGAGGGATGCTGCCGAGGAGAGAACGAGATAGCTCGCCCAAACCTTAGGAAGCTTCTTCTCTGCAAGCTTGAGGGAAAGAGATGGTTTCGCGTATTTCGAAGGATATGGTTGAAGGCACGATTTTCCTTCATCAAGCATGTATAGATATCCGTACATAGATATACGCAGACACTGAGCAATATTCGTTGCAAGCGCAAGAACATCCTGCGTGTCCACCCTCGCTTCTTGGACCTTACAGGACCGCAGCTATGCTGGTCGGAGGCTGAGGTAAGATACAGAGGCAGGGAGAGAGACCGATGCTGCTACGGGGTTTGGACGAAGATGGCGTTGGACTCATGGCTGCATAGGGATAGGAAAAGGGTTGAAGGAAAGGAGGCAAGGTGGAGGGACGAGCGTTCATAGTGGAGTCGAGCAGCAACCCTATCCTTCGCGACACACAACCACAAGTCACCCTCCAGCAGCCACCTCTATCGCGGAGCTTGGATTCTGGGTTCTGATGCCTTTGCTGTATACGTATATATATGTATAAATCACTACACACACCTTCTTCAACCTTCTCCTTGAACATTCTCGCCCTGTAATCACTATAGATAGTTCCTTACTTGCCTATGCTTCTGTATACATGTGTATTCTAGTTTCCCGTTTCTACCTCACATGTTGAAGCAGCAGCCCACTTGCCACCCATCGGCGAGGCTCCTCCAGAGCTAGCCATCATCTTATACCATACCACTATCTTGTCGAGCGTACTCCAACCGTATTGCTCTCCCTCTCTCTCTCACTTATGCTCCTACTGTCTTACTTGGCTACGAATCTGAGATGGTCTATCGTCCTTCACATGATTCCCTCAACTCTTGTTTCCCATCTCCGTCGAGCTCTTTCGGAAGGAGTTATCCCGCGGGTACGGGCGAGAACTGGGCTCACCAAACCCGACAACCGGACCCCTTCGAGTCTCTCGCAGCTGAGACTTCATATCTTCTGAGAAACCTCTGAGGCAATCAACCCTTCTGCCTTGGTCCATTACTGACCATCATTATACGTGTCTTGGGGTGCTGCTGCTTCGACGGGACGTTGAAGATCACCGGTGATTGCAAAACTCATCCTCCATCACCTATGGTACTTTTTGAGATTTTCAACGGGCATTTACTAGGTGGAAATTAACGACTCTACTTTTATTGTTTTATAATATCCAATATTACACGTATTTCCTTCACGATTTCTTAAACACGAGCGCATATTATCCTAGCCACTGAATGGCAATTGTTCAATATTACAATTGCTCGGACTGAAAAAGAACAAAAAGTGCAATCGACTTGCCGCTGAGCCTGGTAAAACCTTCCGACTATAAAATGAAGTTTGTAAAGAATTTTTTCATCGATAATAATCGACAGTATATTGGTATTCAACTTTTCAACCCCTTAAAATGACAAAACTTGCGATGCTATCGATTATTACCATTATGGCTATTGGCATCATTATTCTCCTGGAATTTTATTGTTACGACGATACTCGTTCAAGGCAAAATAATTGAGAGACGCAGAGACGGAATTCTGCGAATATCTGCTGCAATTAATTAAGAAATTCGTAATGAGAAAAATACAGAGGGAGAAGTAGAAGACTCAAAGACTCGCGAAGAAACGGCTGATATCGCAGACGGGATTGACGGGGTACTTTTGCCTTCTGATAGCAGTGGTCGAAGAGTTTTCGCTCGAACGGGACTCTTCTACGTCCGACTTTTCTTTTCCCGAATGTTGCGGCATACACGTACACACGTACGAGTATTATACGTACGTCTGTGTACGTCTGTGGAGAGGCTCGTACCGTTGCCCTCAGGGTCCCACAGCCGTCCGCGGGCTGCAGACCTTCTTTACGGTCGACTCGAATCGATCCAGGCCGATAATTAATTAGGAAAAAAAATCGTAAAACTTGTTGAGCTCTGAGCAGAAATCGAGGGTTTGAGCATAGAGGAAAACTGAGATCCGGAGAACGACGAGTTGAACGAAAGACCGCGAGGGAGAGTTTTTCCTCCTTCTTGTCCTCCCTTATAGGGTAAATATCTTCCTCTCAATCGTCATCTCTAACCACCCTGCTAGCTTCGCTTCTTTCTCTATTTCTTTTTATTCCCCATTCATTTTTTCCCGATCTTTACTCTCGAGCCTCCACTTTTTCATCCTTTTCTCAATGCAGCGTTCCCGTCTGTGTCTTCAACCCTCTTTCCTACAACTTTCCCTCTATCTCTCTCTTTCTCTTTCGCCATACTCGGAGCATTGAATAAATTAATGTTTTTCGGTTTGCCAATATTACGTGGACGCAGTCTTTCGAGTGAAACTTGACGTTGTGCATAAGGTATATCTTTACAAATGAACATCGTTCGAACTGCCTGCCACTGCACTGTGGAAAACTTTTTTTTTCTTCTTCAATCCTTGAAAGCCACTGGTAGCTTATGAAAAACCTACTTGGAGGAGCTTCCGGCGTAAGAGAAGCGACCATCGAGTCAAAAATATATATCCATCGCATATACTGTGTATGTAAACATATCTGGTACTGCTTATGTATAAAAATCCATGTACACGCGTACCTACACATAACGGCACAATTTTCATCGAGTTTTATTCGTTCCCGAGCTAATTAATATCTCATCATATTCGAGGCATTTCTCGTCCTGTAAATTCATTCGCAGGGTCAGAAGTTGTTCAGATTCACGCGATCTACGAGATGAGTTATGTGCGTGTGCTCAAACACAGATGTGTGTATGAAGAAAACGTATGGAAATAAACGAGCGAAATTTCGTCCAAGGCAACCCCCAAACGCCTTTATCTCCCAGCCAAATCTCTTCATCTCCCCCTTTCTCTTTGACTTCCTCTTCTCTTCTATTTTCATTCCATCTCGCCGAATAAGTTTCAGCCAGGATCGTGTGTTTCGGTGTGCCAGACGCGTAAAACGTTCCTACTCAATGAGGGTAGTAATACGTCTTCTCGACCTTATCGAGTTTGACTCGACCCTCGTTGACCCTCAACCCTCCGCTCGACTCTCGTGGGCTTTGCGATCTTGCTCTCTCCTGAAAAGTCTATCTCTGTTTCTCGCTTTGACGACAACTACACTATCGAGAAACATTGAGAGTGGAGTGGAAACACGGAAAATGAGGTTCGTACGATTTGTGCATCCAAGATTTATAAATGGGATGTGAGAAAAGAGTGTGAAGAAATACACTTATTGATTTGGGCTCGATGACGATGTATGCAATTTCCTAATGACCATTCATGCCTCGAAGGGCAATTTTATAGGCAAATGCTTCGTTCTGCGGGTTGAATGTTAAAAAAAGGGGACTTTGGGACCCCATCAACTTTTTATTAGAAGGAAAAACAAAAATGAACCTTCAATTTTCAATCAGTCTGAAACAATCATCAAAATAAAATGAGAACTTGTCGTGATGAAAACTTCACGTCAGTCGTTTTCCTGAACGATTCGATAAATGTATTTTCCTGAAAATCCGCCCCCAAAACTGATCGAATACCTGACGAAAGATATTCGCGCGAATCGTTGAATATTTTCCTCGTCATTTTTAAAATCCCCTGGACGTTGAGCTTTCCAAACAACGTAGTCGCTTCGAATTGTTATTTTTTTTTCTTTCGATCGAAAAGCTGCTTTCTTGGGCTAAATCGAAAATTTTTTCGATATTTAATGAGTTTCCATAAAAAAACGTCCGAGTTTTTCAATCTTCACAGAACACCCAGATTTTTCATTGTCATGCACCTTTCGCGACTGAAAATGACAGCTGTTCACTTTGAGTAATTCATCGCGAGAAATCTCGTATTCGAGCTTCCGATGACGTACATCCCAGCATGTGAAAAGCTTCGCGTGCCCACTTGCGTATCGTACTGGAAATGACGTTCGTGTTTTCAATCTAAAATCAGGTAGGAACGCGTGTGTGACTCAGATTTTGAAGACTGGAGAAGTGTGTGAGCGACGCGATGTCAAATTGATCGTTTCGCCCACGCAGAAACATAATTAAACAGCAGGTCCGACTGACGATTGTTATCTCAATCGAGTATTTCGTTCTACCCAAGCTCGCACGTCGGTCAAAATGTAATGTACAAAAACCCCGCCATATACACAAAATCACGACGAATGTTTTTATTTTCCCGCAGGTTTCGTCGTTAATTAGCACGTGTTGAAGTTCCTAATGTAATTTTTTTTTGTCATGCAAACGCAACGAGCTTTTTGGTGTACTCACTCATTCGCTCTCGACGCGCGTCTCACCCGTTTCACAAGAGTCACGTGAAAAAGTATTGTTTCACAAAAGTCGTACACGGTTTTCCGGTTAACGAGGAGCATAACGGCGGGTTTTCATAACGAGCTGCCCCACAAACGCATACATCAACTTTACCTCGTGCAGAAACAACTTCGGAGTCGCTCGAATGAGAAAAACAACGAAGGGAGAAAAAAGGACGAACGAACGAAATTCGCCACTCTTTGAAATCAGCACGACGTATCGTCGGTCCATGTGGAATTTATAAAGCGAAATGATTGAATCATTAATGACAAAAATTACCAAAAAAAAATGGTAATCGTGATGGAGAAATTGCAGCATTGGAGTCAATTATTGATTAAAGATTTTTCATCGTACGGACAGGCTTAGAGTGTCTCCGGATCTAATTTTTTTTTAATAGACTTTTAAGAACATTGTCATTTGCAAAATGTTAGTTTTTATCCCGTTTTTATAAACATTCGTCGCGATAGAATAACAAGGAAAAATGAAGGCGAAATAATTGGCATTAATTAATTCTGCCAAGGGGTTGTTTATCCAGGTGACAGCAAATGAGTTGACCGTGAGGGAAGCAGAAAGTGAGAGGTCGGAAGAACGAGAGCGAAAATCGAGGGGAAATAAGAGGAAAAAACACTAACCCTCGGAAATCTCGGTTGCGAGGGTTGAGATCGTCGTTCGCCCTACTCCCGAGAGGTGGAGCGATGCGTGGCGCGCGTCCACTATCAATTTATCACCCGGTCCAAAAGTCTCCACCGCCATCTCGGTTGTTCTCGACTTTTGCTCTTGTCGGACCACGTTCCTCTCGTCCTCTTCTCTTTTTCTCGTCACAGGATGGTCCAGTTTGCTCTTTTCCACCATAAGCCTCGAAGTATATAAAGGATGCTGGCGGATCTTTCTTCCCTCTCTTCGTATTTGCTCGACTACCGTTTCGCTTACTTTTTTTTTCTCTGTCTCTCTCTTTATAAGTTTTCAAGCCTTGTCTCTCTCGGTCGTCCACCCTCACCCTCGTCTCTGTGACCATATCTGTCGGAGAGTTCCCAACGGTGCTTTCCGAAAGGCCAACGAAAGGGAGAGCATTCCAGCTCCGAGGGATAGATTGAAGAATAAAGAAGAGAGGCAGAGAGAAAACGAGTGGAAAAAGAATGATGCCGAGAAAGAAAGATTAAGTCAGCCAGTAGGGGCCGTGACCAGAGCCATGACCAGCGCAATTTCGTCGTTGGTCAGTTCTGCAACTTACCGAGAGACAGGTAAGGAGATTGCATCGATGGATGGAAAAAAAAATATCCGAATAAGGCAACAAATTTTATTCCCTCCCTCTGTCTTGAATTTGAAAAAAAAAGAAAATAATGATGACCATAGACACCAAAATGTTATTTGAACACACTAATTCGTTAACCTGATTGGTGCAAACATGCCTGGAATTGAAAATTCGGGTATTTACAACTT
Organism: Heteropelma amictum; assembly: GCA_959613375.1. NCBI lineage: Eukaryota > Metazoa > Arthropoda > Insecta > Hymenoptera > Ichneumonidae > Heteropelma > Heteropelma amictum. The sequence goes on from OY390720.1 coordinate 35,585,052, forward strand.
GGCATTTTTGTTTTTTTTTTTAAGGACAAGTTTTGTTTTACAATTTAAAGAAGGAATTATTTTTCCATATTTAACCTATGAATATTCGTAAAACAGAATTTCACCGAATTTTATCCACGTCTGTGAGGTTCGTTCTTGTTTATGTACATAATTTTTTATGCTCTCTCTCTCGCTCGTACATATACGTCAGATGAATGTAATTATAACAAGGATTATCTCGGAAGAATGAGAAAAAAACCGCGATTATTGCGAACAAGCTCGCGAGAAGAAAACGTAATGAAAAGGCGGAAGGAAAAAGAAAGTCAAGTGCAGGCTTCCGGAGTAGAGAGTCGTCGTACAAAGCTCGAGAGAGATGAAACATACGATGATAACGGGTTGGGAGGGTGAGCATAGGCGAGAAACCGGCAATAAAATCATGCAACGGGGCTGCAACCCTTCCGCCCTCGAAGTTGTCGCAGAGAGACTCTCAGTAATCTCGCTTTCTCGGTCTTTCCACTCTCCCGGAACAACGGAGAAGCCTACATACATATAGACATAACAAGGGAGGAATATTCCGTAGGATGAGGATTGCGAGATCTCCTTTTCGTTTCGGTAACTCGCCAATTAACGTTCTCGTTTATCCAACGTCAAATTGCAATTAAACATATGGATTCATGAGAAAATTCATGAGAACCGCGAGATCTTCATCCTTCTTGAAAAAAGGAAGAAAGCAAGCTTCTCGCGGTACTACATAATGCGAATAAATCAACCTTTGATTATGTATTTTCCTCTTCATCCGAGATTTCGTGGATAAAAAAAAAACAACTAGCTTTGGTATTGCGTTTGGAGTCTTTGTGATATATCATTTTTATTAGCGCATCTAGTCCATAAAGACGGACGGAGGACTACGTGGAATGTTGTCGATAAGTAATTCGAGCTGCTTTTTACTGATTATCCGTTGGTTCGTTTCTTGACTTGGTGCACCTAAAAAAGAATACTCTAAATGCTCCTAATGCAAGGTTTGGAAAGTCATAACTCGGTGGAATAGTTTGTTAGGGATATATACACGTGAGAAATCTCGACAATCTGCAACTTGGTCGGTCGCATTAATGTAAATATGTCACAAAGTACAACGTATGTATGTATAATAAGGGAACGGAATTCCCACTCTACGATTTTGTTCACGAAAGTTTCTTGTTGTACGCCGACAGCGTTATACGGCCCCATTACGGGCACGACATCGACGCGAGTGACGCTTCGCTTCGCTAAATGGCCACTAGGCGGCGTTTCGCTGAGCGTCTCTCGTAAGCGATCCTCGCGAGACTAGCGATTAAGAGGAGGCGTTTAATCGGTCGTCTCTGGTAGTTAATCGATAAGTGCTGCCCACAGTGGCAATATCCTGCGCATTCACATAAATTTCTCCAAGCATTATATAATGAGGTGCAAATAAAAACGGTACGAGCAATAATTGATCAGCCGTAATAATTAATCGCTGAGACTGGCTTTTAAAGATTTGTGTCTTCAGCTGGGCCAAAGTGAGAGGGACGTATCTGAACTTTGGAGAACCTGCGGTTCTAGTCTTTGCTGTTTATCGCTGTTCCAAGAAAAATGTAGAAATGGAAATGGAAAGAAAAATGGTCCTCGTGTATGTCATGTAGACAAAATGATACAAGAATCGTTCTGTCGCTGCCACATTGTTACAAACGTAGCTAGCTGTAGATGTACAGATGCGTGTACGACACTTCCGTAGGAGTTTTGTTTCCGAGGGATAAAGCGAGCGGGAAGACGAACGAAAAGTAAGGGGTAGGCTTGGGCGATGAGGGGCGAGGGGGTAGGATAGGCCCGCTGGTTGCTCGAAGAAAATTAAGCACAGCCGGGTAATTTGAGGTATTGATTTTTATAGTCTCTCGGCAGGCATATATTAAAGACTGCTGCTATTCCTTTCTCTCTTTCAAACATGGTATATCCACTCTTTTTCTCTAACGTCGGTTCTTCACGGGGGTGTTTCTCGGGTGAGCTACCCCCCTCGCACACAGTCTGGGCCAAGAAATCGTTGTATGGAGGGGGTTAAAATGTAAAGGCACGAACGAGGCAGTGCCTGGCGATCAACCACCCTCACGTCACTCGTACTATACCAACGACCGAGCAGCGGTACTTTCTTTCCCCGTTTACTTTGCTCGTTCTGCTATAATTTTTTTTACCTGATTTTTTTTTTATTTTTCATCTTTTTCCATATTCTCTATTTCTCTCCCACTCTTCGAGTCTATACTCGAAACGATGTTATCGTACCACACATGATTTTTATCAGTTGACGTCGTATTTAAGTAGGTTAATTGACTATGTTCGTGTTTGTTTGTTATAATATTATTGTAGACAATAATTTTTATCTCAAATAATGAGCATTTTTATCTCTCGTTCTTGATCAAGCCGATTTTTCTTGGATCATTTATTATAGGCAGTTATTGGAAAAATAAATATTTTTATCTTCGTGTAATAATGACAGTTAATTTTGAATAATTATAACCTTAACATTTTCATATTTTAGTTTTTCACCACGTAAGTACTATCGATATTAAAGCCCGATTTCGATCGATGTTTGATTATGGACGATGAATGAACTTTATCATTTTGCCACTTTTTCTAGTCCCGACAATTTTGAGAGTCAAACCTTCTGCATAATGTGATTTACGAAATGATTAAGGGCGGTGGCGTTTGGCCCATCTCTTTCTCCTCCCCTCCTAATTCTACTTGTTACAATACGTGCATAGATACTAGTTGTATACAGTCCATATTTTTGAAGCGTGTTTCCGCAGGCCACGAAGAACGGGAGATAACAATTGGGAGAGGAAAGACAGAAGCAGAGAAAAGGGCGAGCGAGTACATGGCAGGAAAAATGCAAAAAAGGAACTAGATAGACAAAGGTAGCAGGAGACTTTTTGCGGATAAATTGTTGGCTAGCACGAGAAGGGGTCGAAGAGGGCGCTTCGCATGTGGCGAATTCGTACCCTTTCCAGATAGGGCCCGTGCAGAAACGAGACCAGAGGGTGAGAGTTAAATAACGATGAATAGAGAATGAAAAAAAAAAAATCAGCGGAAACTAAGCAAGTTCATTTATCGATCCTGGCTCCGGTCGCGTCACGCACGTAACGACGTTTCTCCATTTATGAAACTTTTTGTTGGTATCTTTTCCCCCATGTTTTCTCACTCTAACCATAAACGCCCATGATTTGACGTTGACGCGTAAAATATGAGGGTTTTTTTTTTCATCGACGTTGAAACTCATCCTGTTCACGTAAATAGGACGAAACCTTGTGTCACAGACTTTTTAAAATCCCGCAAATAGCATTACTATTTGCAATCCGACAAAATAAAAATAAAAAAGTGTTTACAAAAACCATTCAAAAAATGAAATACACACTCGTATAAGCGATGAATATTTTCATTCTCGAATCCTCGAATGCAACGTGCTTGGCTCTTCGATTTTTCTTTGCTCGACAAAATAGAATTGTCGAAAAGCAATCGCTTTCCATGTCGCTTTTCCGAGAGCATTTTGGAAAAGCGACTGCGGCAGAAAAAAGATTATTAAAAGATGCGGTTTAGACGGGGACGGTTAATTCGTTCTTCTCGTATTTTTCTACATCGAAAAGGAAAACAACATCGAACGAATAAATTATTTAACATCGTGAAACTGCGATAATTCGGGAACAGGGCGTTGTTACCGAAATTGCCATGAAATTGACAAGAATATTACTGTCGATTATTCAAACAATCTGCTAGAAAACGTTGATTTCACGATTGTCATTAAAAAACAACGGAGAAAATATTTTTTATTTTAAACCAAGCACCTACAAAAGTGTTTCATGAATATCAAAAAGGAAATCGTGTCTACCGAACGTACCGAAAATCTCGACTCTCGAAAAGTCTCGGAAACACTCTCATAAATCTCAACGTGTCTCGGTCGATATCGAACAATAGATTTATTTGTCGAGTTCGTGCACACAGACGTTACGTACTCAATATTACATCGAGGGGTGTTGAGTACGTCATTGGTAAAGGATTATTTCGATAATTCTTTGTTCATGCGACCGATAAAGATGGCAAACGAGTGTATGTTACCGTACAAAGCGAAACCGAGCTTGGAACATTGTCCCCTTGGAGTTCTGCTTGTCCTTGACGTCATCGGGAAATTTCGTTGTAATAATAATGTTTTTGTCTTCGTCGGTTGTCGAAGAGAATTTTCATCTATGTTTATACCTCTCCCTTTTTGGGTTTGTCAGAATTTGATTTGCTGTCAAGACGGCGTTTCAGCCCTTATGCGTCTCGTTTTTGTACAACGGGGATGAATGGGTGTTACGCTGAAATTCAAAGCATTTTCATGGGTGGGACAGTGGATTCGACGACAGCGTAAATAAATTATGGAACATTTATTATTGGTCATCACTGTCGCCAGCAGTGCCGCTGGCGGACGTTTCAACGTTATTTAATCTGTTAGTCCGAAAGGCAACGTAATCATCTCAAAATTCCTCGTTATCGTTTGAAAAAAAGTGCGTGCTCGTTGAATTAATACGATCGATAATTCTTGACACTTTACAAAAAAGAATATGAGAGTCCTTGAGGCATTTTAGGCTCGAACGATTGGTTCATCCCCCACCCGCCCCTCAAAGTTGGAAAAGTTGTCAATTTTTTTTTACGATCTCTCGAAAATGATTGATTTTGAAAAAAACGGTCAGCGATTTAGCAACTTTCAAAATAACAAAAATGTGCTACAATGTTCAAACGAGAAATGAAAAGTTGCGATGGGGGACCCCTTAATCACGAAGAGCTTATATTTAAATTTACCGACTTTTTTTACCGACTGTAACTGTAAAAAGAAAAAGTGTTGAATTTTCTGTACTTTTGCATAAGAAATCTGTACGTAAAAAAATGCGGCATATTTGATAAAAGATATTTCTGAATCTAGACGGTAATTTCTATTAAATTTCGGCTGTTCAGCTGTTCTCGAAGTGTCATTCCTATGAAAACACCCTTGGCGAGGCAACTACCTTAAATTTCGCGTATCTTATGTCCAGAGCCAGAATTGAATCAAGGTGGGTTTACATAAGTGAAAAACAACTCGGAGAAATAAATGGTACGATATACAGAGGCCAGTAATATGCCCCCGCGCTCTCCTGTTCTTATTTTGTTCCTTGCCAAGATTCAACGATGCGAGAGACTTTCGTGAGTCAGGAGGATGTGAGAAGCGAGAAAATATGAAGGATAAGCGAGATAGCGATTGTACGTATAATACAAGTTTCCGAAGGTTCATATGTGAGCATCGATTTCGCGGTTCGCTGCGTCTCGTGAGTGGACCTTTGGTCCATTGCTGCACCGGCGTCAAGAGAGGCAGAGGGGAACGGTTAACAGTTAAATATACAAGATAGAAAGAGTACGAGGGGAAAAAGCGATGGTGCATGGAAGGGTTCGAGAGACGGAGCAGACGCGGGAGAAAGGATAAGCCGGGCTGGACCAAGCGAGAATGAAACACAGATGAGAGAGGCTGCGAGAGAGGCTGAAAATGTATACCGTATCCCCAATTTCTGGCTAACATATATACTCCAAAGTCAAGATTCGGTTTTGTCTTTTTCGCCTCCAAGCTCATTTTCGGATCATGTACCTCGTTTTTCAAAGCGATAGATCGAGGGCTCGAAAAAAAAAATGCCTCCTAATTTCTAGACGCGTTTTCATCACGGAAGATTGTCACTGAATTTCGAGTTCCATACGCACAGACGCTGGATTTCAATTAGCACTTTAATATTAAATCGAAATTTTCGGGGTTAATTTCGCATTGGGGTTTATCGAAAGAGTTGAATTTTAATTGTAATTATATGGAATCAAGTCTCGCAGTGAGGCGAAGAAAATGGAGATGCAAATTAAATCTTCGGTTGAATCGTAACGCTCCAATTTTGACGCAAGTTCAAGCTCCATTTTGAAAGTTGAGTTTGTCGATTTTAAATCGATGTTGAGTTCAAAATTCTTTCCTCTTACTCGAGCTTTTGTGTTTTCGATCGTGCTTCGTGCTAATTTGAAGTTTCGCCGTCCCGTTTGTAGAGGCAGCGATGTATAAATTTGGGCAAAGCCGAAATTCAATTTAAAAGCCAACGAACGTGGATATTTTGTTTCACGAGGATTTTTTTTAATCCCGAAGAAATGCAGTTTAACGAGCGAAGATGGAGGATATCCGAGAGTCGAGAGATGTTTTTTGCTCGTTCGCCGAGTTGGAAATGCATTCGCTGGCACTCTCGGTACGTCCTTTCGAGTGTTATGCGGTTAAGAAAAATGAGTATTCAACGAGAAAAGGAACGAACAAACATTGATACAGAAAGAAATAAATAAAGGGAGCTTGGAAAGAAGGTATCGCAAGCAATCCTCGAATCGTGCGCCTTATCGGTATCCTTCTCGTATCTCCGAGTCACGCATATGAAATAAATATACGCGCTCATCCAGCTGTAATACACCGCAAAAGGTGGTTTGAGGATATGCGTGTGTGTGTGTTTATTCTACGAAGAATAAGGGCGTAATTTATATACTCGAGGGGCGTTGAGTAATTTTAACTGCAACCTTTTGCTTTATAGCAATTTATGCATGCGATGCGAATGCGTGAATATCTACATTAGGGTGGGCTGAAAAAAAAGACTATTTTTTTCATTTTCTCGATATACCGAAAAAATTGACACCTCGAGAAACACCGAAATTCAAAGATAAGCCCTTTACAGAAACATCAAGAGGTCCCCTCATCGTAATTTTTCATTTCTCGTTTAAGCAACATGGGAAACTTGAGCTTTACACTTTGGAATTTTGGGAGTCGCTGATCGTTGAACTTTGAAACAATTTTGAGGCATTCTTTTATGGAAAATGTGGTGCTCGTTGTGACGTTTAATCGACAAAATCTTTCCTGCACTTATATTTGCTCTTTGAAGTAAAATTTGTCTGGAATGCTTTATGAGAAAGAATTTCTAAACGACCATTTTTTGAATGTGCTGTGTATGAAATACAGAAAATTCTCCGACGAAATCATACTGCTCTCGAAATTGTGCGAATCGCAATATTTAAATCGGAGCACACCTTTCTTTTCTACTCGTCACAGAAACCTCAAAAAGTCGAAATTTCGAAGGCTCAAACTACCTTTCGCTTGCTGATGCGCGCGAAGGTTTTCTTTCCGCTTGAATTCGACGGTTTCCGGATTTTGACGGATGAAATTACTCAAAAAATTAAGGCCCTGCAGCGCGATCGTGCGAGCTACATAAAGCGCACATAAGGACCAATCACGAGACGAAGAAAAAGGGCAAAAATCGCTGGACATTAGGTCCGTTAATCAACAATTTTGGGACACCATCAACGCTGTTTTATCGAAGGACTGCGTGTCTTATATGTGGACCGCAGTCGCGTGCTCGTGTGGAGAGATTGAAAAAGGTACAAAATCCTCTGGAGCTTCGTTTTCCCACTACGTTGATTCACTTGATATATGTATGTATATAATGTATATAATATGTATGTATATATTTTCATATATATATAAATCTATATATAAAATTTTTCTCCGGTAAAATCTCCTTCGCTTCAGCGAGTTATTTGTCCCGACCGGCTATATATTTTATATACGTGAGCTTTTATAAGGTAGTTTTATGTCAGGGCTGACTCTCGCACCTGTTGCTTCGGTTCACCGCACTAAATCGAAGCTCTTTCACTCTCTTTCTCTTGCTCCCTCTCTCTCTCCCTCTCTCCCTCGCTTTCGCCTCTTCTTGCCGGAGAACCCTCGCGCCCTCCACTTTCACCTCTCGCGAATCTCCCACCCTCTGCTGCTGCAACCAAGAAGCGTCAAAAGAGGGATGATGTTTAGTTAAATTGAAATTTCATAAGGTAGACTAGGGCACTCGATTTTGATACGAGCTTTCGCAAAATTTCGTCCTTCACGTGTTATCGTCACTATATATTCCATTACAGTTCATTACAGAATATTTATTCATTGATTTTCTTGTTTTTACAATGTTATTCATTAAAAAATCGATTGGATTATTAGATTTAGATCGACGAGGTTTCGAAAAGATTTTTTCTAGAGCATTTACATCTAGGTGTCCAATTCTAATGATGTTTTTACGATGTGTTTATTTGAGTAAAAATACACGATGAAAAATACATGATTGCAAATAACCAATGTAAATTTGCAGAAAAACAGAATCTTCCAACATGACAGTACAATCGATACAATCGTGTGCCTCCCCTAAATCAGTACCGGTTAATTTTTTTCTAGAGCATTTACATCTAGGTGTCCAATTCTAATGATGTTTTTACGATGTGTTTATTTGAGTAAAAATACACGATGAAAAATACATGATTGCAAATAACCAATGTAAATTTGCAGAAAAACAGAATCTTCCAACATGACAGTACAATCGATACAATCGTGTGCCTCCCCTAAATCAGTACCGGTTAATTTTTTTCTAGAGCATTTACATCTAGGTGTCCAATTGTAACGATGTTTTTACGATGTGTTTATTTGAGTAAAAAATACACGATGAAAAATACATGATTGCAAATAACCAATGTAAATTTGCAGAAAAACAGAATCTTCCAACATGAAAAACTGTGCTGTTCGATGCAATCTTGAGCCTCCCCTGAATCAGTACCCGTTAATACTCGTTCATAAGGTAGACTAGGGCACTATTTTGATACAAGCTTTCGCAAAATTTCGTCGTTCACGTATTATCGTCACTATTATATTTGGTCCATTACAGAATATTTATTCATCCATTTCCTTGTTTTTACAATGTTATTCATTAAAAAATCGATTGGATTATTAGATTTAAATCGACGAGGTTTCAAAAGGATTTTTTCTAGAGCACTTACATCGAGGTGTCCAATTCTAACGATGTTTTTACGATGTGTTTATTTGAGTAAAAAATACACGATGAAAAATACATGATTGCAAATAACCAATGTAAATTTGCAGAAAAACAGAATCTTCCAACATGAAAAACCGTGCTGTTCGTGTGCTTTCCCTGAATCAGTACCGATTAATACTCGTAATGGCAGTTAACACCTCGTCCTTGTATCCCTCGACGCACGACGATATCTGTGTTCGACTCGCGACTCAAGGATCAAGTAGTTAAATTTGTACGTACATGAGTTTCTCGTCTAGAATCGGGGTCGAAGTTCAGCCGAGATTATACGAGAGAAAAAGAAGCGCGCTGAAGAGTTCGGGATCGTTACAGTTTCGATCGAAGAGTCGGCGGACGGTAGGGTTGTGCATCATCTCGAGAATAAGAATAAGAAGACGAGAGAGGGATAAAGATACGGAGAAAGAGATGAAGAAAGAGCGAGAGGGAGGTCGAAAGGAGCGAAGGCTCATCGTTGGTACATCGAAGGAGGATGTGCACAAGCTCACCGTACGGATCGAAGGGAACGCGATTAATAATTGCTGTAACTACGATCGTTGATCCGATGACCCCCTCCAGATCGTTTCGCGGAGGTCGTGCGCGAATAACGCCCACATGGGAAAGGAAAAGGCAGCAGCATCACCACCAGAGGAATAAGAAGAAGCTCTCTCGCGGGAATCCGCGAGATTCTTGACTCACGATCGAGACGAGAGAGATCCTGTACGTCGCGTAAATGTACGCCGCGTTCTTCGCACATGTATACATACATATTTACGTACCTATGTACGTACATGTGTACAAATTCAAAGTACGGTAAGATAACCCATCTCCCATTGAAATAACACACATTCCCCTCGTTCGTTTCAAGTGCCAAAGCTTTCTTTGTCCATATTTCATTCGGTCTTCGATTCTCACGTAATTCCGATCGAACCCCTCGCAATTAACGAATAAATCGTTATTACCGATCGGTGTTTATAAGCGAAACATCGAATAGGAGCGACTGTGATGCAAAAAAAAAATCTTTGAGCATGAAAAATTATTTTGTGCGTTTTAATCGTAATGATAATGTGGAATTGTCGTACGCAGGTGTCTCGAAGCCTCGTAGCTGAAGGATTACGAAGGTACGAGAAAAAATACTGATGAAAACACGTTGATAAATCATCAACCAATTTTTTGATGAATTACTGGGAATTCAGCGGTTTATACACTTTTGTGGATGCGTGAGGGAGGCTTACTGATCGATGGACGAGTTTCTTACTGCGTTTTTGAAAATAAATTCTCACAGACACTCACGTATCTGTATCAAAGTTGTAAATAAGAGAGTAACGCGGTTATCTTTTTAAAGCCAATTTCGCCAACTTTTTAAAGCCAAAAAGATATTTCGATGAAATTCGACGGGGAGATGACTTGCATCTCGAGAAAGGACATGGCGTATGTTTTGGGTCCGATTTTTTGGAATTTTACGCACTTTTATGACTAAATTTTTTTTCGTGTTCTGTCTTCAGCTTACGAAGATTTTAATTGGGAGTATTCCAGTCGGAAATACACTCGTGCATTCTTAAATTGGGTACAAAATGATTTATTTTCCGGTGAAAAAATATTTCATGGTCCAGATGCGAGGTCCGTGGGTAGAGAGATTTTATTTTGAACCAAGTTTCGGTAATTGCAAGATGTGTATTGTGAGAAAAAATGTTTGTGGCAAGCTTTACTCGATCAGCTGCTGATTCGACGTTTTTGGCGAATACGATCGATTGTTTAACGTTGGCAATATGTCCGGGGAACTCTGATAGGACAAAATGAATCTGTGGCTCTCGACGTATCTTTGTGGCAACTGCAGAGTCCATGCACTCGTAAAGAACGAAGGAGAGAGAAGCGAGAAGGATAGAACGAGATAGGAAAGAATGACGAGATAAAAGAGGAAGATTGAGTTCCGTCACGCGTCAGAGATTCGGACTCTTCCTTCGTTTTCCTCGGCGAATCATCCCACGCTAACCCTTTTAAAGTGTGCACAATTTCTCCTCCACCTTCGTTGCGATCTTTGTCGAACCTCGTTCTCTCGCAAAATCGCGTCAGCTCGAGTGTGAGAAAAGATTATTCTTTTTTTTACCGTCATCTTTCGGCAATCCGACGAAGGACCAATATTTTCGAAAAGGACCAACATCAGTTTTTCAAATCCCGGGGTTTCGTTCCTCAAAGAGAAACACCCTAGGGGTATTTAACTTTACAAGCGATTTAAAAAAAAAATTTTTCGTCGAAAAGTTTTTCCCCAGCATCTTTGGAAAATTGAGATGCAATGATCTCGAAGGAAACTGAAGATGTCGCGATCGTGTGTTTGTTGGTGAAGAAGATTTCGAGAGCACCAAGTTTTTTTTTTTAAGAAAGATAGTTTTTTCAAGCACAAAATTGAGGGTAAGAAACACTCGAGATGCGAGGCGAACTCGCGCCCGTTTGCTTCCCTCTTATCGCAGCTTCATCCATGTGCGAGTGTCTCAACTTCTCCAAAGCAGCATCCCGCGTTAATGGTAACGGTAGAGGTATGGACGAAAGATGGGGAACGAGAGTACAAGGCGAAAGATGAAATGAAATATACGCGAAAGATTCACGTGGTATCGTAAGAGATGCTGTGCTGGACCAACGCGTAACGTAACACCACGCGAGGTGTGTCCGGGTCGGATTGAAAAAGTGAGAGAAAAACGAATAAAGATAAAAAGGAATGAATAGAAGCGACGATATGGTCCATGTAGAATGGACCAGCGAGAGGAAACTGCGGAGGAGAGAGAAATCTTGTGCAGAAGAGGTTAACGTTTTTCGCTGAGATGAAGAAAGCATCGAAGCTCCGTAACTTTGCGTCTCGAACGACTGGAGTTGCGACTCTTTCGCATCAAAGCAATTCGGATTTGCGTTACGTCGATTGTTGAATCTCGAGAAGGCTCGCCATGCGTTTTTCGGCGCGCAAAAACGTTTCGAACGCGCCCTTCTTCCTCTCGGCGGTGGCTATACGAACGCAGTCGACCAGATCGTCTCTCATTCGTGCTGTACGTATTTTCGTGTGAGTCGAGTTTACCGGAGAGGAAAAGAGAGGAGAGGGGAAATGGAAGACACATGAGGAATATCAGATCTTCTCTCTCGTTGCATCACACGAAGCAGCCACGTATATAAACATTCAGGGGAGTCCGGGGCGCGACGGACAAATTCATCATCATTTTGCCATAATTTGAAAAAAAAAAAAAAAAAATTCAGCCGTACCGCGAACTTTTTCGAAAAAATGACAAAGAAAGTTGTACATTTTTAAACAGCTCCCTGCAATTCCATAAAAATTACCAGAAACCTCCCGAATTCCCATAAAAATGAAAAAAAGTCAATTCAATTCGGGAAGTTTGTATTTTCTCACTTCTAATTGCAAAGCATTCTAGATTAACTTGGAATTGGCGATATTCGCCAAATGAGACGTCGAACGAAATTAGTCGCTCAGGGGGACACCAAAAGTGTTGGTTCGAGACGTCTTTGATGACAATTCTCAACGTTTCAGCGATCCAATGATGGGAATAACGTTTTTTAATGAATTTTCATTCGTGAAAGAATAATTCCTACGAGAACCACAACGACAGAACGAGATTAAACAATTTTGAATTCGCGATTATTTCTCGTGAAATCGGCAAGATTGAACACACACACACACACACAGAGGTACAACAGTTTTGAATAAATTGCACAGCAGGCTTTTACTTTAGTCGGGAAATTGATAAAAAAATCAGAGGGGAATGAACAAATATAAAAAAAAAAAAAAAACAAAAGATTAAGGTATTACTCATCGTTTTTGTTTCACGGTGGATCTTTCGTTTTCCATCGTCGTATACATGCTGTTTCGAACGATTTCGGAGATTCTGGGTCCAGCATCGTATACAAATGCGTTATCCTCCTCGTGCTCTTATTATTCTTCTTTCCGCTTCGCCTCAATCGACCGCAGCTTCCACAGATCGATATTGAAACGTTGAAATGGAATCACGCCGCTCTCTCGTTTCAATGTGCAGCGCGGCGTGTCTTCCTTTCTGTTTTCTTCATTGCTCCTCATGAGATCCACCCAAGTGCACCCGCGGGTGCACGAGAGATCTCTTCTCGATCCATCATCATTGAACGAATCGGCACACACGCGCTTACTCGATACGTGCTGGACCAGCAAATCCAACTTTTAGTCATTACAATATATAAATATATATATACATACATATATACAAGTATATACAACCGAGTACATATGCATAAATAATACATACATGTACACGGTGATTCAAAGTTTACATTTTCTCCACATGGACCCAACTTTTTCGAAAAACCCACTCGAATTTCGCAGATTACGATAGAAAATGAAAATTCGACGAGAAGGGTGGGTCAATTGCCCACGAACGCACGTTCATCGATTTCGTCGATGAAGCATTATACCCGAAAAAAAAAATGGCGGAATCTCGTACAGATTTTCCATTTTTGGACGCTTTTTTGGACGTCTCGATGCGGTTACGGTGTTTCGTATAGTAATTTAAAGCCATTTGGTAAATGGCTTTAAATCCTCGCTTACTTTTGAATCGTTTTGTACATGAGCTCATGAATGTGCACACCGCCGTGTCGTACGCGCCACTGCGTACTCCAAACTTTCCTCATCCCCCTCTTTTACGGTATACGGTATACGAGAAACACACACACATACACATATATATATATAAACGCAAATCTCATGACTTGGAAGTAAAAGAGTGCAAGTTGCTTTCCTCTACGTGTTAAATTACGCGAGTTGTGACCTTTTGTTTTTCAGCGATTTGTGTATTTCTTTATAAGTATACGTATCAATTCTGTGTAATCCTTTGATCTCTTCGTTGCCCGATCTCTGTGTACCCATCCTCCGTTCGTAGCACGTGTGGTCACGTATCGATACACCATGCGTACACTCACGTATCGATATATCGATACACGCGCTTACATCTCGTGCCGTGTGTCTCCTCGCAGTTATCTCGAGGGAATTGATACTCCACAGGTGCACGTGTACTCTCCGCTATTAAATGTATATGCATACGTACGTGTATGAGGCTGCGCAAAAGAAAAAACAAATTTTTTTCAATTTTTTCCCCTCTGGAAACTAGAAAAGTACGACGGAGCATCCTTAAATAATTATATTCAAAGCTGGAATTGCAATTGGCGTCTTTATTTACGCGATCGAACATTTTCAGCCTGTTGGAGAGAAAATGGAAAAAAAAACACATTTTTTGCACACCCTGATATTAACACGTATGGATTTGTTATAGATCAGCCATTAGGAATATTCTTTTGGTATTTTTACTCAGATGTGTTTGCCAATCGATTCTTTTGGGGCAGGTTTAATTTTCTTTGAGTTATTTTTTGTAATAGTGGACTAAGAGTCTTTAGCGAAAAATTGATGTGGACAAATAATTATTGGTGTTTTAAAAATATTCTTCGGTAAACGAAGAAACATGTTTTTCTTTTATTAGTTACTTTTACAAATATCAGGATGGCAATTTAGCCGTTTGCTGAAAAATATTGAAAAATAATTAGTAACTGCTTGCCCAATGAAATTTTTCGAAATTTCGAATATTTTCGAAAAATTACGGAGTAGTTTAAACTTTATTTTGTGTCATCGATACAAGCGTTCGTTTCCATTTTCTATTCGGTAAGATTGTGTGTGTGAATTGAGGTGACCAGCAATTCAACTTTCTCGTGGCAGAGATTTTCTCGTCCAATCTTTTATACATTTGTGTGCAGCATGCGTGTGTGGAAGAAAAAGAATTACGAAAGATAGCAAGAAAGGGATAATACAAATTTCCCGGATTCTGCGCTCGTCTCGTTTCTCACTTTCTCGTTTTTTTTTGTTTTTCGCATGTTTTTCCGTGGTGGGAAAAATCGTTCAGTTTTCTCGCCACGTACGAATCGGGCTGCCTGATTTTTTGCTCATCTCACGATTTCGTTTGTACAATCGAGTGCTCGATCGATCAGGTCTTCAAGATTTGCCAAAGGGCACATGTACACACAAACGTGAATAAATTAATAATGAATTGCTCGAAAAAAAAAACAGCTGAGAAATTTGCAAATATTTGTGCAAACATTAGAATGAATAATCTTTCAATTAATATTTTCAAAATTGTGGAAAAGATTTTTCACAAAAATCATATGAAAAACGTGTCTCTCGTATTCATTTCAAGGTCCCCTCTGAAGCTCCGAAAGTTTGTGGGTTTTCTCTTCACCGATAAACAGAGTGTCCCGGAAGTAGACACTAAGAATTCAATGCTACATTGGGGATAAAATTGCAAGCCGAAAAGTTTTCAACCCTTTTTTGATCCGACGAATCCCCGTAGAGTTATCAACTACTATAGTCGAACCAATAGGACGCGTGCGCTCGCGCAGCGTCCGCCGGAGAAGGGAGAAGGGCTGGCGTCCGATTGGCTCAAACTTTGGCGACTGATAACTCGTTGGGTTTCGGTCCTGTGAAAAAATACTAAAAAGCATTTCGACTCGAAATTTCCTCCCGGAAGTAACTCGAAATTGTGAACATCGATTTCTGAGTCATCCTGTACCCGCGGCATCGCCGTTCGAGGGCGTAGATTAGAAGTGGGTACGAAGATGCATATACAAACCAGGTGAGAAGAATGAGATGGAGAAGGAAGGAGGGGGAAAGGGAGGAAAGAAGAGCAGAGTGTGTACAACGGTGTTCATGCTAGGCGTGCTTAAACAGCTGGAGAACGAAGAGGGATATACACCCAACTTGGCAGAGAGGGCGTTCTAGTGAGAGAGCAAGTTTCTCGCGAGAGGAAGGCGACAATTAGGGCACTGCGCCTCTCTAGCTTATACGTCTACCTGTCTGTTTATGTTCGAATCTTTAGTAGCAGGTACGACCCGATGTTGGCTGCCCACAGGCGCCGACTTCCTTGCCGCGCACTATGTGTATACCCTCATTTATGCATCTAGACAAATGTTTAGGATGGTACGAGAGGTTGGAGTGGTTAAGCGATGTGGTTGGAAACACGTGAGAGGGGAACAAGACCGAGGAGGAACAACATTCGTAGCTTTTCATGGTGTGTCGTACACGAAGAGTTGCAGATGCATGTTTGTATGGACATGCACATACGTGCGACTAGAAAACCATCCGGCTAGGAGAAGCCAAGCTAAATAGCTCCGCATGCTTGTCTCGCTCGCGTGGTGAAGAGGGCAAAAAGGCCAGGACCAACGACGAGTGGCTTTGCAAACGAGAGAGAATGCAGTTGAGCCGTCGTATATGCGCACACAACACTTTTCAGTGGGCTCTCGTTTGAAAAAAGTCTCTCGTTCTTTAAGAAAAAAAAACGGCAACCTTCGAAAGTTGCTTACGCGCAATTTATTGGGAAATTTGTAAAAAAAAATGTCATCGTCACTGTCAATGATGGGTTAAGATAACGGAGATGTTCGGGAACCATCGGAACGTCAGCAGGGGGAAAACTTCCCGAATCGTCGAAAAGCAGGAAAGGCTACGAGGATCGGAGAAAAAAGATGGGATGGAAGCTGCATTTCACGGGGAATCGCGGAGAAGCTTGCTGAGTCGGACAACGCGAAATTTTGACGTTTGGAGGCTGTGGGCTTGATTAGCCATATTGGAGTAAAAATACCAATTTAAGTAGTATGTGTAAGGTGTAAGAAGGCTGGATTGCTTTGACGAAAAAATGTCGGTACGTATGGGGTTAAAGTGGTTTTTTCTGGCACCTTCTCTCGCATTTCTGTGCAATGCGCGTGAAAAGTAGGGTGGCCTGAGCCTTTCCAAGCCACGGTACATGTTTCGATGGAATCAATAAATCGTTCATTATACATCAGGATCTTATTATAATTTTCTATTTTCGATCTCTCTAATTTGAGCATCTCGAAATCTCATAACCTGGTGGAAACAGTCAGCATGCCTTGCTTCGGGGGGTCGTTCGATCAATCGAACAGCCCCCCGTATCGGAGCGACGGCGAACAGTCGCTTTTGTCAGAAATCGCCATTCAGAGTGGTTCCGGCTGCAAAATCGCTTGAAAAAACGGAAATAGAATATTGCAAATGGAAAATTCCGAATATTCGGCAAACCTGGAAAATTTCCAAAAAAATCCATACTGCCGGTTTTTCGAAATCCTCATTCTGTATTTTCTTATCGTTACGATCGTGCAGCCCACACATTTTCAGAGTCGCCACGTTCAATAGCCCTCAAAAAATCAAATTGATTTTCGTCTTCGATTCCAATAAATAAATCGGACCATTTTTCAATTGGAATTGTTCAACGTTCGAGGATATATTTTTCAAGACGTATTGAGGAAACCCCTTGAGGTCGTTACGACATGTGGAAATTGCATTTAATCGGGCAGAATAATGTATATAAATAAATTGAACGAAAAAGTGAGTGGAAAATCTTTTGAGAAATCAATACGACAAAAGCGTTTTCGATTCCGTATTCATTCGCCCGTTCGAGACTTTACCTAGGCCGTATCTTTTCGCTCGTCTACGTGTGCGATACCAGCAAAATTCGATGCGGTGAGTATTAACCAGAGACGAGAGAGATCACGTAGCTTTGAGATGTTTACTCGCGTGCGGGAAGAGGCAAGCCTTTCAGGGAGGCGGCGTTCGTACAGTCAGGTCAAACCGATTCAACTCGACCTCGCGGCGTTTCGCTCCTTTTTTTTTATTCTCCCTTTTCGTTACTCTTCTTCACCCATCGATCGGAAAAATGTTTAAAAAAAGCACGAATACACAAAAAAAAACGAAAAGAAAAAAAAACGTTCTTACACGGGGTAGGAAAATGAACGTCGATCAGGAACGTGTGGAAAATCGAATAAAAATTGATATTCAATGAAAATTGTACATAAAATGTCGAAGAGTACTCCGGAAATGAAAAAAATTGTACAAAATTGACCGATAAATGAACGCAAATGTCTCACAAAATTCACGGTTTACCCGTCAACTTAATTACCCTGTGTTTTGGAAAGTCGTACATTCGCCCCTATCGTCGTACAGTCGATTTCATCCGATAAATGGAAATAATAATATCGAATCAAAGCGTTTTACCGATCTTCCATTAACGACGATCC